>JAJTUV010000211.1:0-600000 GCA_021653895.1 Mastomys natalensis | reverse complement strand
TTTGTTTGGGGTTCTCAGTGCCAAAAACTTTGGTCAGAGCATATGCAGTCCTTGCACATTATAATTAAAAGAGGGAACGGATGCAACTCTGTATTATGATTACTAAAAACATTAAATGTCATTAACTGCTGAAAGGAACTCATGAACTTTCCAACCGAATCAACTTCAGCTTTGCTTCTTGTGCTCTGCATACTTTCCTAAAAATTCTTAAGGAGGATATTTTATGGGTATTTATTTATTTTTGCTCACCCACTGTTCAATATAAGTGCTTAGGACACATATAAAGTGAGGGCTTGTAACCTAAAAAGGGCTTAGCACCACTAAGACTCATTCATCAGATTGGGAATGGTGAGCATTAAGGCATACTTAATGGCTCTGCCTGACACTTCAGATTTTTTTTTTTTTTTTGGTTTTTCGAGACAAGGTTTCTCTGTGTAGTCCTGGAACTCATTCTGTAGACCAGGCTGGCCTTGAACTCAGAAATCCGCCTGCCTCTGCCTCCCAAGTGCTGGAATTAAAGGTGTGCACCACCACCGCCTGGCGACACTTCAGATTTCAAAACACAAAAAAATTGCAATAGGTTCAACAATTAAAACTGTCTTCTCAAGTTTCAACCTGGGTCTTTGCTACTTATGATTCACTTTTAAAATAATTATTTGATAGCATCAAGGGTTCTTACAAATTCCTTCACTATCTTTAAAGCATTATTTGAAACTGCATCCTTCAGTTAGTTGAAGGAATCATGAATTGACTTCTTTTGTCAATGGCAAGGGCAAGACAACCCAAATAACACATCAGAGCTAGAGCAGCAAGTGGCAAAGCTGTGTCTGGAATCAGGTATGGCTCAATTCAGCCAATTGTTTTTCACACTATGTCATGATGACCAATTATAAATAAAGTTTGTTGCTATTTAGTATTCATTTTAAGACAAATTTACTATTAAATACATAAGCATATAAATTCTAGATATGTCTTTATATTATTTGCTTATTAGAGGACTATAAATCTGAAACACTATGCAATAATACCAATCAGCTTAAAGCTATTAGTGGTCCACTGACATTTCCTTTCTTTCCTATATCCAACATAATAATAATCTGTAAGAACTGGCTCCCCAGATTTACCAATTATCAGCAAATACAAGGAAACTTGTTCCGTACTGGAGAATCAACAGCCTGGACTCTGAAAAGCAACTTGTCAGAATGACTCTTCTTCTCATAGTGCAATAGACAGAATGCTAGAGCAGGAAGCAAACAAGGCTGAAACAAGGAAGGCAAACATCAACTGAAAACAGAAGGGCTAAACTTGATTCCTAAAGTCCCTTTCAATACTACTGTCTACTTTACTGGTAAAAACTGGATTTTTAAAATCCTCATCTTTGTAATTGCAGCAGCTGAGTTTGAAGTTTGTTTTGCTATAGGAATAACACTCTCTAGAAATGCAGTGCTGAGACAATCTGGCCTTCTCCCTCACTGACTTCCTTCCTGATTGTGGAGGCAGGTTACGGCAGGCAATGCTTTCTTTAGGAAGTTTATGATCCATCTATGTTTTCTTCCATTGACATGATACAACAATTGGTGTGTCTATATTCTACCTGTAAACTCTGTTTCTTGACCCATCCATCTCTGGGATGCTACTATACAATAGTTATTACCACACATTGAATTTGAAGATGAAAAGTTGAAAAGATGTTTTACTCATCCCTACTGTTAAATCATGCTACACGTAAGTTAAGACTATCTCAAATGTTTTTATACTATGTTTATATGAAATTGTATAAAGACCTAATCTTTTGAAAAAGACTCCCTAAATTGAAAAGTCAAAAAATTAACAGATACAAAGATAGAGGACACAAATTAATCTATGACTCAGGTTAGTAATTTTCTTTGCCAAAGTGGTTTTAGACAAATTCTTTCATCTTCTCAAAGTTTTAATTGTCACATTCATGTAAAAAGCAAAGACTCACACCGGCAGCGATTCTAACCTGTTCTCTGTTGTAACACACCTGCAACATCATCGCTGCCATTCAGTTACTTCCCTAGCAGTGCTGTGGAGAAAGAGAAGGCTGTGGTGGGGCTGGTATGTGTATCTATGAAGTCCCCAGGTGTACCTGAGTGTTATGTCCCTGGGGCTGTAGAGTCTATTCGAATTCCTCACTGTTCCACTGCTGGGAACTACTTCAGGTTCAGTTTCCATGACTGACAGAAAAGAACTTTCCTCAATAACATACTTCACTACTTACAAAGCGTGTGGTCTTTGCTTCTTCAGAGATGGGTAGTATTTACTTTCACTTGATGATAAAGCTGTCCTTTTTAGTAAAACCTACATACCTTGTGATGTTGGAATGTGTGAGTTTGACTAGGGATTAGTTTTATGTTAATAGGATGTGCATGAGTAATACTTTGTTATATAAATCAGGAGTTAGAATTCTTTTCAGGGTTACCTAATCTTAACAGCAGCTTGAAAAAACAATGAGTTCATTACTATGCCCATCAAGTAGGAAGAGTATAACTCTTTCTAATAAAAAGAAGGCTGTTGTAAAAGGTGTTTTATTCTTTTTTTTCCTTCCAGAAAATTCTTTCACAGGAGTTCTTCACCTTTGTATTGCCCTTGCCCTTTTAACATCATGTCCTTTTAAAACCATGGTCACTGAAAAGTATAACCAGTAACAAAACACTGCACAGTTAAGTTCAGGAAAGAAAACCCTTACATCCTTCTCCTTGAATCCAAGGAGTCTACTGAAAAACCTCTGCTTTATTAGTTTTTACTTTTAACAGAGAAAACACAGATTAGTATTACATACATCAAGTGGGCCTACGAAGAGAGAGAAGGAATACAGGTAGAGGAGATCAGTGGAGAGAAAAAACCTGGGTGAAATATTTAGGCTGTCAAAGTGCTTGCTTAGCCATACCTCCCAACTCTCCTTCCTGAGGTTTCTGCTTGAATTGATTCAAACTTTTTACTCTGTTTAACAACAACAATGTCCATGTCAAACACCATGCTCTGTATTTTGCTTTATCCATATTCTGCTTTATTCTTCCTCATTTCCACTGTAATCCTAAACCACAATAACCATGTCACAGACTAAACGCTAAGCCGATGTCAAAGTTCCTCCAGCAAATCCAACTGTCACACCTTTGAAGGGCTCCCACAAGGTTTCAGAACTCAAAACAAGACCAATTCCTTGCCAGAATCAAACAGGAATACCTTTGGATTCAACCCTTTTAAGAGTCACTGTTCCTTTCTTAAAGGTCACAAATGCAGTCTTTCTGCTTGTACAGCTATCTACTAGTATTCTAAGGTCCCACCAAAATTCTTTTTAAACTCTGAAGCACCTTGTAGCTACAAAACCTTCCACGTTCCTCCTGCAAACCAATTCCAAAGGCCTAAGGACTACATGAGCAGGTTTAATCATAATGACATCATTTCTCTGGTTCTAAGTGCTCCTTTGCTTCTTCTTTTGTCCCAACACATTTTTATTGATTATTTGAGAATTTCGTACAATGTTTCCAGATCACACTCAATTCCCCTTCCTCCCAGGTCCATCCTCCTACCTTTGTGCTCCCAACTCCAAATATATCATGTACAGTTTGTGTTGACCCAGTGGTCAGCCTCTTAAAAGATAACTGAGTTGTTTGCCCTGGTACCCTCCAGAAGTCAACAACCGTAAAGTAACTTTACCACAATTTTTAAGAACTCTTCTGAATAACTTTTCTGTTTAGATTATTTCTTGTTTCTTTGGGGGAGAAGGGAGAAGTGATTACAGAAGCCTTCAATGTCTCTAAATCTGAATTATAAGTCTAGAGTCATTGATACCATTACAGTAGATGCTTCCCTGCCAGTAACAATCAGCTGCAGCTGTATAGACCATGGAAATCAACACAATCCCAGTATGGATCATGGGCATCCACTCAGCCTCCAGATGGACCACAACATGTTCTTCAGCAGAAGCATGGACCAGGGATTCTCAGGGCCTCAGGTGGCCCAGATCTTGCATATCAACATGGCTCCTGGCCACAAGATGGATCACAGACATCAACATGTCTTCTGGTGGCATCAGAGAACACAGACATTGACATAATCTCCTGTGGCAACTCTGATCACAGACATGGTCTCCAATGGCAGTACTGACCATAGATATCAACACAGCCTTCCTCAACCACACCAACCAAGGATGAAGCATAGACATCAACTAACATACGCAACATACATACACATGGCCTCCTAAGGTGTCACTGTGACAAATGACATCATCACCACCACCAAACACAACCCACTTTAAAATATGAAGGATTTATTTGCTTATTGTTTCAGAGGGGAAGGTCTGGGAGCACAGCTCCCATCATGATAAAGACGAATGCTAACTGCTTTTAAGAGCAGGTTCCTGACATCACACAGCGTTTTTCTTTGTGCTCGTTTATTTTGAATATTCTCTGAGCTATATTCTGCATTGCTATTTCTATTAAAACTTAAGTTTGTTCTCTGATCTTATTTCCATTCCAGTGTGAGAAATATAATGTCATCCTTGTTGAATCACCAATTCTGTCCCAAGTATCACGAATGCTCTGGGGTTTTTCTTGTTTGCATTTTGGAGGAGAGATCTCCTGCTTTTATTATTGCTGTTTGCCTATTTTCTGGGTGCTTCACAGCAAGCAAGTTTCTTGCTAATAGGTGATTTGCTTACTGTTCTTTGTTTTGGATTGTCTAATCTACTACTAACTTAATGAATGTTCCAGTTCTAATTAGTTTGTGATATGGAACTTTTTCAAAAAGCAAGAGTTCTAGGATTTAACTTTATATTCAGAAAAAGAAAGGTAATGGGAGAAGAACTTTAAAAATCTAGAAACTAGCTCATTTCATACAATAAAAATTGATGGTAGAAAGTAAAAGAGATTCCTGCCTTCTTCTCCCCTCTTTTTCTCCCCCCCCCCCTTCAATTCTATACGGCATGGGCCGAGCATTCAAACACATGAGTCTATAGGAGCCAAACCTATTAAAACCACCATAATGGGGCTAACACACAGGTGGATAATGGTGGACAGTTAGGGTCTACTAAAATGAAAAAGCAGGAGCTGGGAGATGAATCAATGGCCAAAGTATTTACTAAGCAAGCATGAGGGTAGGAGTTCAGAGCCTCAAATCCATGTTAAAACAGACAGGTCCGGTAATCCACCTATAATCGCACATGAATGTAAAACATAGTGCTATACTATAGATGCTGGCAAACAATTCAAATAGACAGAAGCTATAGATGGAATTTCAATTTGCACACATTATAGATTGTGTAGTAAATATATGAATATAAAAGAAATCATATGACAAAGGAAAAGGCAAGAATGGGAGAGGAAGAGAACCATCTTGTTGCTATTTCAGTATGGAGCTACCAAGAGTTAGAATAAAAACACAGGGTGGGGCAGAGTAAACAATGAATGGGGCTTCTTCAATTTTCAGTCTTCTTTATTTCTAGCTAAATATTTTCCAGAATAGTCAACTCAAAACAGACTTGTGTCAACACAGATTTAAAAATTACTCATAAAGTTAAGATGATCAGAAGAAATAGTCCACTGAAGCACTTCCTCCAAATAGAAATATTCAAATGAAACTGGATTCCCGATATGAGGATAGTGGAATTCCAGATGTCAGACAGTCTGAGCAGCTTGGCATTAACTATCACACTGTGAAAGAAAAAGGTGCTAACAGGTTTCAAAGGAATATTTATGATAATTTACTACAATGATTGCTGTGAAACAGCTGATATATTATGCACACTAACACTAAAAGAACACATTCAATAGTACAACTGAAAGTGAAACTTAAGATAACTGAAAGTACAATTTGAAATTTAAACACCTGTACAATTGGGTATTTATCCATGAATCATGGAGAGAGAATCAATAAAAGCTCAAGGATACATTTTGATTTATACAAGCTTTTCCCTTGCATTCTCAAACACTTGCCAAGGAGCTATCCTTAATTTATAGACAGAAATCCTCTTCTCACAAAAAGCCAAATTAAAATTGACAGGACAGACTAGGTCATAATGATATAACAATCATTTAAAGGATCATTAACATTCTTTTCTGTTGTGGAGCTCCACATGAAGAGAAAGAAAACCAGAATTCTAACAACAAAATCCACAAGATCATGTATTATTAACATTTCCAACAATGGATGCTAACATCAGAGTCAATCTGGAAAGCAGAGAATGTAAGGGCAGTTGACAAAAAGGATTTCCTCAAATGTGTTACATCCTGAAGACAGAATACAAATTCTAGACCTTACATATTTTTCATTCATAACCTGAGCAACAAAACCTCTGTCCCTGAGTTTCCCATCTGTAACTGCAATCTCCCACTGAATTAAAAACAAATCTTGAGAAGGAAGACATGGGTCTAAAGTTATTTTCCATGTAGTTCTATACTACAGACTGAAATTAAAACCACACAAATGGCAGCTCCTAGTGAAAGCCAGAGCAGGGAGGCTGAAGAACACAGTACACAGAACACACCTAGTTATCTTCCTCTTTTCATGACCTAATTGATTGAAAAGTTTCTATGCTTCATTTCAAAAGAGAAGATTCCTAACTCAAAGAAGATCCTGAAAACTCAACCGTGAACAAAATTGCTAAAACTAACACAACACACACACACACACACACACACACACACAACACAGGACAAAAAGAATAATTGAAAAATTAAAATGAGGAGATGAAATTATTCCAGTCATTCAAAAGAAAATAAAACTGCAATTACTAGATTGTAGAAGATACAAGATGTCATGTATATAAAAGTCAACTGAGATAAAATCAGAGATCTGCTAAAGAACATAAAACAACACACAACTATACAAAAGTATTGAGAAGTGATACAAAAAAATAAAGAAAACATGGGTGACTACATTAATAACCGGAGAACTAGAATACAGGTCCAAAAGATGTAATATGTTATGGATGTGTAGAAATTTAAGGAAGAAGCATCAATGCAGGTGAACCAACACTCATGAAAATGAAAGAACAAAACAGATAAATCCAGAATCACATTTTACAGTTTTCTCTCAGAAAGTAGTGAAAAAAAATGACTTTGGTAGGAAACCACAGCCAACAGAAGCTCTTTCAAAAGACAGAGGAAACACTGAATGAGAGGTCCACATCTTAGATCAATAAAAAATTAATTTTAAAAAGCCAAAATAATTTAAATTTTTTTAAATAAAAATACTCTCTGATCATAACAAACTAATATCCAAAATGACTAAGATATATGAAGAATTCCAAATATTTAGAAATTAAGCAACATATTTCTAAATACTTTATCAAATACTTTGAACTGACTAAAAATAAAAAAACATCTAAGGGTTTGTAAAACATAAGGGCAGTAGTTTCTGGAGAGAAATCTATAGCATTTATAAAATTCCAAGTTAATAATCAAAGTATCAGCCACAAAAATCAGAATAAAAAACAAATATAAAAAAGGAAGTAATAAGAAAGAAATAAAATTAAATGTAACAAAGCAATAGAGAAAAATCAGTGAAGCCACAGCACAGTGTTGAAAGGATCAATAAGAGAAATCCATGACAGAAAAAACTTGAGAGAATAGTCTAATAAAACTGACACAACAGAAGAGACATAAACTGTAATATGAGAAAGGAGAGACAACATAATAGACCCTTAAATAATAGAAGCTGATGACAGACAACTCTGGGTATACGTTTTTACAAGTTAAATGAAATGGCTAACATTTCCTGAAAGACACTATTTAATACAATTTATTTTATAAAAGAAAGATAGCTATAATAGTCTATTATCCACTAAAGGCAATAAACCTACAGAAAAAAAAGAATCTCATCTCACTTTACTAAGCAACTACTACTCTAAGGGAAAAACCACAAAAAGACACCTATACAAAAAAAAATTCACTAAGAACTGTACAAAAATCATAGTACATATTTATGTACCTAAAACAGCTAAGTAATATTTGTTCTAAGAAGAATTCCAAAATAATTTAAGATTTTAACATAAATCAATACTCTCTAGGATTTTAATGACTTCAGAGGAAAAATTCATCACCTGATGCTTATAAAACCGTATTTAACAAAATTCAAAATTCTCCTATGACTAAAAACTCAGCAAACTAGGAGCATTTAACTTATTAAATGGCTAATATACAAAGCCTAAGCAACCGTTAGAGTTAATAGTTAATCTCTGAGTGCACCTCAAGTAACTCCTTAAGATCAGGAGAGAAACAGAGATGTCCACATTCAACTTCTGTTAAGCATCTGGCCAGATATCCTACCCAGTGCAAAGAAGCACAAAGAATAAAAGATATATAGATTGCATAAACAAAACAAAAACCAATAACCCCCCCAAACTTCAAAACAACAAACCAATCTCATTCACAGATGACATGAATCCTAAGATACGTACAAAGTAACTCCCTGAACCCATGCATATAAAGATGGCCAACAAATATAAATTAATTGTAACATGACATAATGATAATTAATAACTGGAATGGAAATCTAGAATACTGTTATAATCCTATGAGAAATGACTACTAGAGTATAAACTTAAGTAGGTTTAGGGTTCCTTTTACATCAAGAACTATAAATCTCTAAATAAAAGAAAACCCAATAAGCAAGAAATGTTCATGACAAGATTTTTATTATATTGAAAATTTCCCTCAAACTGATTTAAATAAAAAACAATTCCCGAAGGTGCCAGCTAAATTGTTCAGAGATATCAACATTCTGATACTAAATACTTATATACACAAGCAAGTGGATGTGAATAATAATAAAGGAAATACAATATTTTACAATGAATAATATATTAAAAATAAAACCAAAGTTTGAGGATACATATAAAGCTTTAACAGTAAAAACAGTAAACTCTCAAAGAATAGAGAACAAAAAACCCCAGACAATCATCCACACAAAAAATCCAAACTGACAATACACAAGTGTTAGCAAGTATAAGAACATCAGAAACTCCTATTGATCGTAAGAACGTATCAAAATTAGGTAATTCAGTAAGCAATTTTGTAATTTATTACAAAGTCAAGTACAGTTGATTCTTCTGTGATCTGAATTTCTTAGTATTATCCTAGAGATAAAAACTGCATGTTTACACAAAATCCTGCCATAAACATTTACAATATTATCCTTGATAGCAAAACAGTTTATAAAAAGCAGTTTAAAATGCTTGTGAACAAGTGTACAGATAAATCGATCAGAGGTGTACTTTATAAAGAAAAAGGGTGGTGGAATAAAGGAACTCTTCTGGAGTAAATAAATCAGTGTACATTGTAATTACAGGGCTGCCTCACTAAATAACTATATTTGTCAACTCAAAAATTTAGTTCTCAGCTCTGTGACCTTGGTCAGATTCCTTCAGTGTATATGTTACTCTTTGTAGGATCAGGTATTATAATGGTATCTAATTCATAAAGTATAAAGTTTAAAGATTGGATAAATAAAAAGATATGCAACATATAAATGCATCACTTAAAAAACTAAAGTTGAATATGCCATACTTCAATGGTGAAAATAGCATTCAAAAGAGAAAATGTATTTCTATATACTTGCATTACAGCCTTTACTTACAGCTAAAAAGAGATCTTCCAGTCAAGTTCACGGGCAATGGCCACAAAGGAAAGGGATAAAAACTCAACACAGCAACAAGAGACTGACACATCACATCACCATGTATGTAAGCAGACCTATATTCTCTACTCTTTCAAAGACCTAATAAACAATTCTGTAAACCCAACATTCAGGATTCTTTTTAATAGGCTTAAAAGAATGGATATAATAATTATGAAGAATAATGTTCAATGTATTTAATGCAAATAAAAGGGTGTAAGGCATGATATACATCAATAAAATTATCTAATAGTAATTGTGTAATAACTTTCTAAAATTATTAACAAGCATTTAAAATCTTGTTTTGGACATTATTGCAGATCACTTTCTGTTCTGCTGTAGTTTTATTTTTCTATTTTTAAGACAGGACCCTTCCTGCCTCAGCCATGTAATGATTCCATCACCAAGGCTGGTACACTTTGCTGGGTTTTAGAGGAAGGGTTGAAGTAGAGAATCATTACTAAATAATGAGGTATTTAATAATGAGAGTTCATAAAGAAGAAGAAAAGAAACCATGAACACAGGAAACTGGACATAATTCTTCAAGTTTATGATGTTTGGGTTTTTTTTTTAATTGCTTAAAAAGTCTAGCCATAACCATTTTTCAGTCATTAAACAGAAACTTCAATATAATTCTAAAGTGGATTATTAACTATCATAATTAAACTCATAAAAGCCATTAATTAGACATTTAATGTTAAGCTTACACAACTAATTTTCATAACAAAATAAAGCCCCATCACATCTAACTTGTAAAAAAATATAATCTGTGTGTTAAAAACCATTTTCTCACGTTATTTCTTCAGTGCAAGTTCTCAATAGGAGTTGGTAGATGCTGTATCCTTTAAGTCTGCAGAGATTTATCAAAATTTTTATACTAAGAAAACAAAAAGGGGTGATTACTACTAATACAATCTTAAAGTTTACCTTGACATTTCTACCAACAATTAATAAAAAAATTACCAGGAAGATGTGTTTTCAAACACAATGTTTTTCCCTATATTAAATGCATTTCTGAACTAAGTGCATACACAACTAATAAACAGAAGGAAACACAGCACAGAGCTATTGTTTCAAAATGATATTCTTAAAAGGTTTAAAGATATCATTTGTGGAACACAAAAGATATTTCCTTCTCAGCAACATTCCAGGCCACCGCTCTTTCCTGCTCACCAGCAGACAGGACTGTACTTGTCTGGGAGCCACTCAAATGTTTACACAAAGGGAGTTTTCCTGAATCTTCTTATTGTGGATACAAAACAGGATATAGAGTGATACCGCCTCCAGTATATGTTAAATACAGTTTAGAATAAATGGTGACTTTCCCTCAGAAGTTACACTGAGGAAGGTTACCTGTAACACTAGTAGACAACAACTGCCAGCTCTGGAAGAAAATAAATACTACCAAAGAATCGACTCTAATTTACAGAGCATTATGCCACAGTCTCTAAAAGACTATCCCCAAATTCACAGGACAAAATAAAGAACTTCTATAATCATTTTAATAAAAAAGCTTAATAAAGGAAAAACTACTAAGCTACAAAAATTTTCTATGTACAGTGGTCACCTACCAAAACAAACAAACAAAATGTCAAAATTCAATAAATGGGCTTTATGTGCCAATTTCCATTTTTTAATTTAAGTGGAAAAGAAGGGACTACCTTTTACAACTAAACATATGTATTAAATTCCAACAGACTTACCAAAAAGGAGCTTTGAATTTTGCTTATAAATGCATTATAAAATGCAGTTCATGTCCTACATAGAACTTACAAAAATAAAAAGTTAATGTTTCATAAGCTAGCAGAATGAAATTTGGTTTGACTGCCCCCTGCTGGGTAAAAAATTTCTACAATTACTAAAGAAGCAAGAGACTATATCTTTCAAAAGAATTCTTCCTAATTGTTGGTTTCATTAAAGTCCATAAGAAAACAAAAAAGGTTTAAACATTTCATGCTAACAAAATTTATGTGGTAGTAATATCATTTAAATGTTTGTATCTTTGTCTTCATTCAGTGGGCAAATAGCCACATAACAGCTGATATCTGAGAATTATTCAAAGTGATTTGATGCCTTCTGACCTTAAGTTCTCAGATAGATAGAAAAATAAATCAGCAAAGGATGAACAACTTTAGAACATCACTGACTGAACAATTCGGCAGAGAAGCAAGGGAGAAAACACTGACTAGAAGGACTAAGTAAGAAAAACATGAGCAACAAAACCTCAGGACAGAAATTTGGTAATGTTAGGGGTACTAAGTATGGGTGACAGCTGATAAAAAGTACTGAAAATGGTCTTCAAGTAAACAGGGAAGAAATAATCAAGTTCAGTATGTGTAGGACCCTTGACTGCCAGACACAACTCCTAAGGTAAATGGAAACAAGGATACTTCTGCCAACAAGGAGCTGGGGTGGCTACACTTGAGCAGTCAGTCAAAAGAAGATTTTCAGTTCTTCAGCAGGCAATGCTGTCTTGGCAGACATACTTTTAGAAAGAATGTTATAAAGCAAAATAATGATAAATGCAAGAGGAAAAACACACAGTGTTAGCGCTGGAGAGATGGCTCAGCAATTAAGAGTACTGACTGCTCTTCCAGAGGTCCTGAGTTCAATACCCAACAACCAGATCTCACAACCATCTGTAATTGGGTCTAATGCTCTCTGCTGGTGTGTCTGAGACAGTGACAATGTTATTCACATCTATACAATAAATAAATCTTAAAAACCCAAAACCACAGTGTCAGAGAAGCCATTTCAGAACAACCACAATAACCTGGCATTGGACTGAGCCAGAGCAATAGTACGATGGGAAAGAAAAGATGTTATATGTTATATATGTTATATAATAAAACACAACCAGTAACCTGACTGGATTCAAATTCTTGTCCAATTCCTACATCATAATGACTAATAATAAATTTAATTGAGATGGAAGAGCAGAGTTAACAGAACAGTTGTCACTGGAGCTAATTTTAGGGGTGGATGGCCAGCAGGACTAAATTTTTCTATAATCACTGGTGTCTTTGCAAGTATACTTTTAATACAGTTAGGAAAATGAAATATTTTTAAATGGACATAAGCTACAAAAAGTAAACAGTGATTCATCTTGGGCAGACAGTGTCCTCAGAGGCAAAGGAAGGAGGAACACAATAAAAAGCTGGTTGGGCTGCCATGTTCTATAGAAGACATCATCCATAAAGAGCAGTGCTATACATTAGTGGATAGTTAAATATCTGTACCTCAGACCATTTGTTTAGAATACTAAGTATTAGAACAAGCTTTAAATTTACTGACTAGATGTGCATGTTCTTGCTTCTCTCACAGATAGCCCTGGCCATGTTCAGTCTAGTTTCTTTTTCTCTATGTCCTGAATTCTTCATAAGCCTCTGGATATTTTCTCTTTTATTCACCTTCCCCTTAACCACACCATAGGACAGGACATTTCAACAGTTTCTTTATTGTACCCCCTTGCACACACAGATGCCTAGCTTCTTGGATAGCTCAGATATTCACTAATTACAGTTAAAGCTAATTCTAATGAATTTCTGATTTACCAAGATTGGATATGTATATTACTGCACAGTAAAAATTCTAACTTTTTAAAAAGTGTCCTCAAAATATTGTTAAATTGTAATGCACCTATAACTGTGTATCTTCAATGTTTTTATTCTCATCTCTAAAGATCATGACAAAATATACTCCTCTTAAATTTGTCTCCAAATGGGTGGGAGTTATGATTCATCCAAACTCTTAGATAGAACTATATACTGTTAGCCCTAGGCTACCTTGAACCACTGTTCAAAAGTTCTTGGGTAATCGATAATATGATCACTTTGGCTTCTGTGCCTAAATTAAAATCAATCAGGGGTTAATTTTTACTCTGGGATTATGTCAACTCAAAGCATTAGTCAATAAATTGAAAGAAAATGTCTGTGCTCTGTGGTTTTTAGAGGATGGTCTTTTAAAACTGAATAAATATATGATAATGATGTTAATATTTGGGCTATAAAAAAAATCAGACAATATACTGTTTTGTATTTAAAGTATTATTCTAATACTGCATACTTTTAGCCTACCACTCAGATAAAAATGATTCCTTATCATTAGTCTCTGTTGGAAGGGAAAACTGAATTTGAAAATGGAAATAACTAAGATACATAAGACTTGAATATGATACATAAACAATATGAACTATTTTAAAAAGTTCCTATCTTTTGTGGTAACAGACACTTGTAAGAGGAAGACAGTAAATTTTAATACAGCCTGGGTTACAGAGCAACAGCCCATGTCAAAAACAAACCAAAATAGGAACCCCTTCACTGATTTTTTTCAGTAAAATACATATAACCGAATTTAAAGATGGACACAATTTAGTTCATTAAAATTATAGCTGATATATGAAAGTTCAATAAGCTAAGAACATGTAAGGCAGGTCTCTCATACTAACTAGTATGAGTACTAGTCCCAGTATCTACTCAGCTTTATACCTAGCTCAGTGTCTTCTATTAAAATTTCCCAGGAGCATAAAGAAAATATATCAACTATTTGTAAATCACAAATGCTTACTCTATTTTAATTGTCAAATATATAAAGTCACAGAAATAAAAAATAGCCACCACACACAACTTCATGCTTCCTTTGCCTTCCCCATACTTCATCTTTTCTCCCTTGCCCCAAACTGTACTCAGATCATCAAGTAATATAATGTGACTATCAAAAATACCATTATGAGCTGGGCGGTGGTGGCACACGCCTTTAATCCCAGCACCTGGGAGGCAGAGGCAGGCGAATTTCTGAGTTCCAGGCCAGCCTGGTCTACAGAGTGAGTTCCAGGACAGCAAGGGCTACCCAGAGAAACCCTGTCTCAAAAACAAACAAACAAACAAACAAACAAAAAACCACAAAACCATTATGGATTACATATAGGGATAGCTAAAAGAAATACAAACATTAAGCATGTAATCAGTTAAGACATTTTACAGAAGTTAAGAATAAGCCTCATAAAGTTATTATGCTCACTAAAATGTCAGGCCTCTGCCAACATCTGAAAAAAGGGCAGAAATTTCGTTAAAGAGGAAGCAAAAGGAGTGTTAACTCCTAAAATATAAAATTGAGGTAATTTTAAAAAAAAATCTTGTTCAGTGCTTTCTACTGTGTTCACATTTCTAATTATATAAAATACACTAACCTGTTTTTATGCACTACCATAAATACTTTCCTGCACTTTAACACACAAAGTAAAGGGGGCAGAATGAAAACAGACATCTAAAAGGCAATCTTAAAACTGGCTTATGGTGTCTGTGTTTTAAAATAATTTATTTAATTTCATGTGCATTTGTTGTTTTGCCTGTATTCATATCTGTGTGTGAGTGTCAGATGCCTTGGAACTGGAGTTACAGAAAACTGTGAGCTGCTATGTGGATACAGGGAATTGAACCCTGATTCTCTGAAGAGCAGCCAGCACTCTTACCACTGAGCCATCTCTCCAGCCCTTGTACTTTTTTTTTTAAAGAACAAATCATAATTCTGAGTAAGCCTGCTATCAAGTCATTCATTCATTATGTAACTTTAGGTCACACATTTTACTCTTGATCACAGACTGCTTATTCATGGAAGGTAACACTGTTACTCAGTTATTCTGACTTACCTGTCCTTCCTGTTCTATAAAACTATGTGATGATGACCTTGTAAGTAAGGTAGTGTGAGAAAGAACAGGGAGATAATTTAGATTACACTGAATTATATCACACAACATGTAAGAATACAAGCAAAGCAAAACTGAATGAGCTGATTAAAGTTACTGAAGGATTGCTAAAATCTCTAACTCTAGCCCAATATATCAACAGTGCACAGTTTTCTAAGAATCTTCCTACAGAAAAGCTGAACACCAGCTAATATAGTTGGAAAGAATGTGCCCTCCTTATAGATGTAGATTTGAACTCAATAAGACAGAGGTGATGTGAGGTCCGGGAAAATGTGTTGTCAAAGATAATCAAAGGTTTGGAAAAGAAACTGAGGAGTACAAAGTCTTACCTCCACCTGACTTTGAAACAATTTAATTGTTTCAATTTAAGATGTTTTTTGTTTAAGAGTATTTTACTGATGAAATTTATTGATATAATTTTATCTGTTTATTATTACAGCCTAATCTCTGTTCCTTCTACCCCACCCCACCCCCATACAGTCCCTCTCTCCTTCCCCTTCCCTTTCTTTTCTGAGATGGTACCCTCCCGTATTTTCCCTTCCTGTCACATCAAGTCTCTATGATAGATTCTATCATATTCTCGTGCAAAATTCAAAGATGTTGACACACACACCTGGCTGGGTAGTCAACTCAAATCTAAGTCAAAAGACATTTATATGATCTCAAAAAGGTCTAGTATGCGCTTTGAAGCAAATTCTCTAAGATTTCGATCTGTTTTAATATTTTTAAAGCTTTACTTATGTTTCTTTTATACACATGAGTGTTCTGCCTGAATGCATGTATGTGTACCATCTATCTCTGTAGTTCAGCTGCTCCAATCTAATTTCTGACATCACAGTCCTGCCTTTTCAGAATGTCAAATAAATAGAATCAATAAGTATATGTTACTGCCTTTTGTATCTGTGCTGTTTTATTTAGCCTAATGTGATTAAACAATTAATCACTTCATTGTCTAACTTTCCCCTTTCCTAAAGCTCTCATCTTATGTATCTCTAACTCACATAAATCTAAATCTGTTACATAAATTAAACAATGTATACATCAACACAGAGGTTATCAACTGCTATTTCTGAAAGCAGAGCCACTTCCACTCATTTCCTTAACACCCTGCTTTGAGAAGTGGAACCTGCACTTGAAGTATTTCAGGTGAGCATCACCATCTTGTGTCAGAGAAGAGTAACTGCAATGCCAAAGTATCAGGAACAGAGAACCAGACCAAAGATTTCCTATTCTGAATCTGTACAAATACAATTATCAATAAAATACTGCAAAGTCTGGATCACTCACACTTTATGTATACAGTGCATTAAAATGTCTAGATATTCTAATTAGACTGTACATACTGAAAGAAACTTTTAGTATAGTTCACCAATACTTTTTCAAATGTTCCATATACACATAGTGAGTATCACACAGAAAAATGGCACTTCATTACTATTAACATTGTATGAAGTTTTAAAACATTTCCAAACTAATTCTACTAATGGTTCTAAAATATTCAATATAAGACTTTTGTTCTTGGGTAATCTCAACATTAGTTCCAAACTCCAGGAATCTAAGAGTATATTCAATAAAAAGGAAGTTTTATTCAAATTAAAAGTCACTAAACTTTAAACAATCATAGAACTAGATATTTTTAATCTATATAAAAATTGGTTTTGTATCTGTAGCTTTCAGGAAAGCATATTAAACAGAATCTAAATATTATAAGCTCAACAGACAACCATGAAAGGAGAAAATACATATATATAAGTCATCCATGTAATAATTTTTATATTAAAAAAGATCAAGGGTTCTACTGTCAAGCAAGAATTTTTTTCCCACAACCACCATCTTAAGGATAATTTATTGCTTCTCCCCCTTTTCTCATAATCTCACAGTTAAAAAGAAAATGTCACACTTTCAGCCCTAGATACTAACTGCCTTCTTTACTATGTGTTCAAAAAGAAACTTGTAATGATGAGGAAAGATAGGAAGGTAGTATCCCAAAGGAAAACAAAACCAACTAACTCATAACTACAATGAAACTAAAAGCACAAGCTTAGCTATATGGTACCCTTTTGGGAAGCATTTAGAATGCTTTATTGGTAACTGTTTCTGTAAATGCAACAAAAACAAACAAACAAAAAAAAAGACATAAATCAATAACCTGTTTCTTGGTTTTACAACATATCATTTTCTTTCTTACCTTGTCTATTCTATCTGGGCGATTAGTAGCTGCCAAAACTGTCACATTTTTTAGCTGTTCAATCCCATCCATTTCCGTTAACAGCTGAGCCAAAACACGGTCTGCAACATTCCCGGCACCTGAAGAACTGGTATTTTGAAAAAGGTTTTAAAAATCTTCTTTCTACCCCCCTAAATACCACATTTAATATTTTAAAATGTCTTATATTTTACAAGAAAACAATGTATCTGCATTCAAATGTATGCCTGACGACTCATTAGTAATTGAATTATCATATCAAAATTTATATCCAAATAATTTCCTTTCCTAATCATCAAACATGCTGACTTTCGAACACTAAAATGGTCAATGAAAATCGGACTGGAAAGTGAGACATAAGGTTACTTCAACCAGTTCATCACCACACAAAGAATTAAAGATAGTTAAAATTTACATCTGCTACATATTGACAGGGATAGGCAGTAAAAGAAAGATACAGTATGATATAGACTCAGAGGAAGGCTGACTTATATGAAAAATTCTGCATATCCCACAACAAAAGAGATGCTGCTAATATTTCTAAACACATGGGAAATATCAAGCAGGCAGATATAAAAGTCATCTACAAAGCTAGTTACACACACATGCACACACACACTCACACAAATACAAACACACATACGCCTTCAATTAAGTAAGAAAACTCTGAGAACATTTTTATCAAGATCACAAGATAACAATTCTCATTCATAATCAGAATTTCTTCATATCTACTTAAAACTATGAATTACTTAATCTGTGAAATTAAAAAGCATTGTGAGTGTGTTAACACAAAGATATCCAGTGAAATATGCTTGACACATATAATCCTTTAAAGATACCATAAAAAACTGAAATGGATTCTGGCCCGTAAGTATTTTCTGTTTTTTTAAAAAAGCATGGCTATGGCTGGAGATACAGGTTAGCAAGAATGTTTGTCTTGCATGCCCAAACCTTGGGTTGACCTTTAGAACATATTTTTTTAAAAAAAAAACAAAGGATGAAAAAGAAGAAGGGAGGGAAGAAAGGGAAGGAAGGGAAGATGGAAGGAGTAAGGGTCAGTGGCAAAGTGAACAAAATGGAAGATTTTCAGAATCTCAGAAATAACACAGGTTGAAACAGATACATTCAAATCAACTCTGTCAGTTTCCTACAGAGCCTTCATTACAACACAGTAGAAAGCATCCCTTAATCTCACTAATGGAAACCATCAATCTTGTACTGTAAACAGCTCCCCTGACCTGCTTTCTAACACCCAGGCATGACTGGAATGATCAGCCTACACTCAATATATGACCAAAAGTCCCTTGTTCCTAGGTGTTTAAGTAGACCATATATTTGTCATATACTCATAGAGTTCTTTACATTTAATATCATGGTTTATTTCATGCTCAAATATAGTATCTTGGCTCCTTGTGAGTTCTGAAGAAATGATTTATTTTGGATAGCTATGATTTATATATATTTTTTCAGAAAGTTTTACAATGTAAAAATGATTTAAAAAAAAATCCCTCCAAACCTGACAAAATACTTTCAAGAGCATTTTATAAGAATGTATACTTAGATACAAAAATGCTTTACCCAGGAAATAAACTGTCTTTAAAAAAAAAAAAATCCCTACTCTTGGCTTCTGGGGTCTATACCAACAGTTCTCTTCACTTAATTAAAAAATCTTGGGGGAACCTGGGGTTAGTTATATGTTTTCAAAAGGAACTTAGATTTTTAGGAAGAGAATTGTACCCAGCATATGTATGTGATGATTCGGGATCATAACCTATAAGCGATAAGACTGGTCCATATAACATTTGGATCTAGTAACTTGTGTATTTATCAACTTAAAAACAAAAAAGCAGTATGGATTTCTCTACTGAAATAAAGTATTTTTAAGTGTAAAAGAATGGCCCTTGAGCATAAAGTAATAAGATGTCTTATCTACAAAATGAATTAGTACTATTCAGCAGCCATCTTTTTCAAAATGTTTTTCATCAGTCCAAGAAGTGTGCTCTGGTTGAAGAAAACTGAGAATTTTAAGAGCATACAATACACTACTGTTCTTACGGAGGACCTAGGTTCAGATACCAGTGCCTGTGTTAGGTAGCTCATAACTGCTTGTAACTCACATGCACATAACACCCCCCCAACAAACAAACACACATACATATAATTAAAAATAATACAAATAAAAGTTTTTAAAAAGAAGCACAGTCTTCATTGCCTTGCTGCCCTTTGTCCATTCTTTTCTGTTAACTAGTAGGTATAAACAAAGAGCATCAATCACCTATGTATCCTTACCACAAATGACAAGGTTTTCAGTTTAGGCTTACTTCTCATTTTAGTTTGCACAAAACACCTGGCTTTTTTCATTGCTCTTGTGTTTTGTTGTTCAGCTTTGCTTAGCTTTCTACTCTTTCTTAAGCCTGCTGTCAGAGTGAATTATTGCAAACCTTCTAAGACTCTTTACAATAACAAAAAAATCATTTCATAAACAGAATATCTATTTACCAATAACTTGGTAAATAAATAAAAAATAAATAAATAAATAAACTGAATAAAATAAACAGCCCCTTTGACCCTGTAGCCTTTATTCTTATTATTAGTCAATATTTTGGTTATTTAATTGTGTACCCGTGTGTACTGTGCTGGATACCTGCAAGAAGATAAAAGAAACTTTATGGCTCTCTTAAGAAATTGATAATTGTAATATAGGGAACTGATTTAAACAAGCTATGTATGTGTCCTATCAGATTCAAAGTTCTGTGAATCTAGACTATTATGTACAGGAAATCACTTAGTATTAAGAAATTTATTATTGACATCTCTTGTTACATCCACATAGGAAGAGATTTTTATAATATATATATATTTATTATTAATAAATACAATAAATAAAATTTTATTTCCACATAACCACTGAGACCTAATTTGAGAACAACTTGGTGAAAACATTTCACAGGCCTTGAAAACATCCTGGTTAATTTTCAAAACATCAGAAAGAAACAAAAAACATAAAACTGACATCTTAGGAAATCAGAGCCAAAAAGTTTAAATACAAATATTTAAATACAAATACTTAATTAAATACAAATATTTAAATCAATGTTATAAAAATTTACTATCTCTTAGAGAAAGGCAATACAGCAATAAAAAGCATTCAGCAACAAAAAAATACTAAAGTCAGACACTTCTAATACAGTATTTCCTCTTTCCTTTCACAAGTCACAACTTCTGTCCAAATTATTCTCAAAAGTCATACAATGGCATGAGAAATTTAATATAACCAATACAGTAATAATAAAACACAGAATAAAACAAAACTTGGCAAATCATACAAATGATGTGGCTAGCCAACCACTTTTTGCACTATCATGTATTTACTGGGAATATCTTTGCACTATAGCAACAGAGAACTAAATGTAAAAGAAATTTAAAAGTTTACTAACTAGATCTGTTATAGAAAACATTTGTTGAGCCAGAGATTTAGCTCAGGGATAGAGCCCATGCACAGCAAGCCCAAACTCTTGGGGTAATCTCTATCACCAAAAGAAAAAGGGCAGAAATGATGTACTAAAATCTATTTTCAAAGAAAGATCACTACCATGATTATTATGGTAATATCTGAAAAACTGATTATATTACAGTAACAATACATTTGAAAATGTTCTAGTACTTAAAACCCTTTGAGCATCTTTCCAGTAAGGGTCAAGCAAACGTTTCAAAATTTAAAGAAAACTTTCTAAAATTTTAAGTACTTTCAGTCCAATCATTTTAGATAATTTCCCTTCTATTTTATTGTGAAACATTTATTCTAAAGCACTATAAAATCTATATAATATCATCTTTTTTTTTCTCCCTGGCAAGGTTATTTATATTGAAGTTGTTTTAAGATGAGAGCTTTCTGTTTTAACACAAAGCAAGAAACATGAAAAAGTATTTTTGTGGGGTAGCAGCTTTTATAATTTTCTTCTATTAAACCAAATAATTGTATTTAATTCAACTTTGTTTTCACTTTTAACTAAATATATTTATCAATACTATTACTTTCAATATATAGCACTAAAAGACCTTTGTAGGTAAACTAAAAGTTAACTCAAATGCTTCAATTTTATCAGTATTTTTTCCAGTTGTATAGGAAATGATTATACAAAGTGATTAGATGAAGTAAGTGGGTAAAGGAGATGTTAAGTGCACAGATATAAAAATAGTTTCTAGAAAAAAATAGAGTAATAGTATATTTGCATAAAATATTAATTGCTATTATTATTTTTTTTTTGAAAGGCATTGCATGTCACAGCAATGTGTTTTATTAGGTTTCTTTGCCAGAACCTTACACCTAGAAGTGTGTAATTTTACACCTTACACTGCATGAGGGCCAGTATGGTCCACCAATTTAAACTTACTTATCTGTCTGTCACTTGTTTTGTTCCAAAGGCTGATGAAAAACCCCTCCTCCTACCCCCAACTGCTTTCCCAAACTGCAGTTTTCCCAAACCAGTTACCAAAGGAGATCTGTGAAGTTGTGAATACAAAGAATGCCAACAGAACCCCAAACAACCAGACAACTGTCAAAGGAAACCTCAAGTATTGAGGAACTTCCACAGAATTCATTCTGGTAAACCAGAGACTGCTCCCTGCCTCTGAATGAAACTCCAGGTCTTGCTGTGTCAGAGGATGACTCGGGATCCGCTGTACCATCACCTTGCCTTTAGACTGAACAGAAGTGTCCTTACTCCCGAGTTTTCTGATCATGGCCATCACCCACAGCCTTGCCTTAAATGGTCCCACCACAGTGACTCGGGTGTGACCTGAGGCTGTGAACCATCTCTCCAGCTGGATGAGAGTGTTGCTGTGGACCTCCAGGGTGCGAAGGTATTCATCCTCACGGCCAAATATGTAGTCTTCCTGGTCCTCTTCCATGTAAAACATTAGTGGGCTGTGGAAGTAGTCAGGCACATTCCACCATGCAGTCCTGTGTGGGTCATTCATTCCTGTCTCCTGTAGGCTCCTACTTGCTTTAGCACATTCCAGATTCCAGCACATTTAGAGCGATTCCAGGCAGCTGGTTGCTTGGTGCCTAATTGCTATTATTTAATATGCTAATATTTAATGTTTCTTACCTGCCCCTTTCAACAGCCAAGGCATCGAGTTCATCAAAAAGATAATGGAAGGTGCCACTGCTCTTGCTTTACGGAATATCTAGTGGAAAGAATACCATAGTAGACTAGATTAGCAAATGCAAGAAAATTACAAAGTTGTTTCCTACTGAAAACTATTTAAAATCAAATCTATCATACATAAAACTACCAGCCTGATTACTTCATTTATACCTTTTAACAGATACTCAAAGCATTGTAGTGGTTTAAAAGTAACTTCTTTAGTGGTCAATAGACTACCAATAAATGTAGTACAAGAGGAAGATCAGTTAAGTAAGCAGAGAAACCCACTAAACCCCAGCTCCACCAAGTGTTGTGTGAGTTTCAGCAGACAAATTTACTTCTCTAGACTTCAATTTTCACATTCAGAAAACAATGATGGTAATAATACAAACGGAGCTCAGTAGATTAGGAAATAAGTAACAAACTATGCATAAAATATTTGATCCAATACCTCGAACTCATAAATAATAATGCATACACATTAAAACAGCTATATAAAATGCTCATATATCTCAAAGTCATACTTGCTTTAAGAATGTATACTAAAATGTTGACATAAAACTCAGGCAAGAAAAAATGGCCAGAACTTATAGGACTATAGACTGGCTTATCCACAAGCCAAAGAAAGCACCACAGTCAGCATTTTACCCAATGAACAGCCAAAGGAACAATGTGTGGAAATAAGCTTGGAAGAAGGCAGTATGGGCCGAAAAAAATCCCAATATGTATCTCTTATAACTTAGACTATTATTTTCGATCATGTACTACATGATCATAAAGATATAGGGGTCAGTACAATATTAGTAAATACTGCCTTTCCTCATACTGTTATTATCAACTAATACTTTAAAATAGTATCATCTATATTTTTTAAACAGAAAAGACAAAACATGATTTCAAATAATTTCTTTCGACAAAACATTCAAATCCCTCTTCACAAATATCCCATGTCTATTTGTGTGTTCTTGTCCTTACAGAGTTTCTATGAACAGATGAACATATGGACATTGTGTGAGGCAGGTTAACATCTGTTTAGGAAAGTCATGGCATATGATCAAATGGTGACTCTAGTTGCCCTAACTTGGCCCATCAGCTAGAATGAAAAAGCATTAATAGTCAGGAACTGGCATTTAAAGTTTGACTTTAAAAGTCAGCTTACAGAGGAAAATATATTATCTAAACCACCAGGCAAAAGTAAGGTCAAGTCAGTAAGATGTGTTCAAATATGAGGCTCATTCAAGATAAAAACAACTATCTAATGTAAAGGCTTAAAAATCCCATACATAGATTCACTGTCCTTCATAAAGACATATATTTCTTTTACAAACATGAAAGAAGTGGGAAAAGCTAGTAGTTCTTAAAAGTAATTTTGGGTAAAAATAAAAGTTAGAATAGTATGATATTTAAGAACAAAGAAAATATTAAAGAGTACTCAAAATTGCATTTTAAATAATAAAATAGTATTTGCTTTAAGAAAAATCAGACCACTTTCCATTACACAATCTAAGCAGAAAATATACAGAAGGATACAAGTGTGCTTCTCTCATGGTGTAATCTTCTTACCTCTCTAACTGCTCTTTCAGATTCACCAACATATTTATTCATTAATTCGGGCCCCTGTAGGTATAAAAAAAACATGATTCAGTGTCTTCATACAGTCAGCTATATTTTCTTTTTATTAAGGAAAAAATATACAAAAGAAAATAAGCTGAAAAAAATCATTTATTTAAATTAAATTAGTTCCTTTAGCATGCTTACTACCTCTGGGTGTTATTTATACTAAAAAATTAAAGCCAAATGTTCTAAAGCCACAAATCAATACAAAAGAAAGGTGTAACTAAACATGTTTTATAACACCTTGTTCTCTAGCTGATTATCCACTTACGGATAGTTTTATGATACATTAGGCATGGTGTAGATACCAAAGATAGAAGAAGCTAATTTAGAACACCTACAAAGAAATCATACATGTAGATTCCTAAGTTTAATCACATCTGTTTATTAGTTTATACCTAAATCTATTAAATTAATAGCCCTATCAGATAAGAAGTGGAAACATCAAAAATATTCTTCTTACAGTTCTATAAACTCCAAAACTAAGCAAACATGAGTAAGATTCATGCAATACATGATATTCCCTCAAAGTCCATAAGTGTTTCTACTGTCAATACTACAACTCAATATGACTAGGCCATATAGGCACTTCTTAGTCACTACCTTGCCAGGAGTCCCAGGACACCGCTTTGTTAACCTCTCCAGAATCACACTCTCATAACCACACTAGATACAGCTCTATAGTGTCTGGTGCTTTCTGCTGTCCAAGTCTGAACCACCTTTTATCTATTTCTTTCTTGTCTTCAGGTATTCTCTGAGAGAAATCAAACTCTATCAAATTATACTAATCAGCTTTAGCAAGAGAATTCCTGGCTTGCCTGTGCAAACAGAAATTAATTAACTTAAAAATAATATAATATTATAATTGTTTTATATATTTTGGGTTCTATAGATAACAGACTCACATATTATTCTTATTCTTCTATTTTTGGAAGAAAAAAATATCCCTTAAAAATGTGAAAACTATTGTTAGAAGTCTGGACCAAAACAAGCTGCAAATTGGATTTGATCTGAAAACTACAGCCTGCTACAGATTTATTCATTACAATTTTTAAAAGCTCATTTCTGTGAAATATTGAAAACCATCTACAATATCAATGCTGTGATTATTGGGGAGCAAACCCAGGCTTCAATATATTAAAAAGATTCATGAGATACTGAGAAAAATCAATAATGTGTTAACAACAAAAACCTGCAATTTTAAATCATCTAGTACTATTGAGGACATATCCAATGGTCATAACGTCTAGGTACATATACACTCTAAGGAGACCATTACGTAGACACAAGGAAACACATGAAAGACTATTTACTAATGCACTAATTACAGCAACAGAAACAAAACCTGAAAAAAAAAAAATCACATATGGTAGTAATATAAAATAAATAAAAAAATTTTCCTCATTAAGTGGAAACTGCATTAAGTGTCGAGATGTGAGTGGAAAAGCAGAAAGAGAAAAACTAGAAGCAAAGACAGCAAGGAAGCTACTCTAAGACTAAAGAAGTACCACCTTGCACATGTTCAAGCAGGGAGTGTTCAGAATGTTTTGATGGAAAATTTAAGGATGCTGTTACATAATATCCATATATGGATATTAGCCCAAAAGCTCGCAATATCCAAGATACAACTCACAGACCACATGAAGCTCACGAAGAAGGAAGACCAAAGTGTGTGTGCTTCAGTCCTTCTTAGAAAGAGTAACAGAATATTCATGGGAAC
Organism: Mastomys natalensis; assembly: GCA_021653895.1. Lineage (NCBI taxonomy): Eukaryota > Metazoa > Chordata > Mammalia > Rodentia > Muridae > Mastomys > Mastomys natalensis. Next base: position 573,964 of record JAJTUV010000211.1, on the reverse strand, counting down.
AAATACGGAGACAAAGTGCAGGACAGAAACTGAAGGAGGGGCTGTCTGGAGACCATTCTACCTGGGTATCCATTCCATGTGCAGTCACCAAAGACAGACACTGATGTGGATGCCAGGAAGTGTATGCTGACAGGAGCCTGAGATAGCTGTCTCCTTAGAGGTCTGCCAGAGCCTGACATATACAGAGGCAGATGATCACAGCTAACCATAGAACTGATCATGGGGTTCCCAATGGAGGAGTGAGAGAGAAGACTGAAGGAGCTGAAAGGGTTTGTGGCCCCATGGGGAGAGCAACAATACCAACCAACCAGAGCTCCCAGGGTCTAAACCACCAGCCTGGGAGCACATAGGGAGGGACCCATGGCTCCAGCTGTATATGTAGGGGAGGATGGCATTGTCAGGCAAAGGTGGGAGAGGAAGTCCTCAGTCCAGTGATGGCTGGATGCCCCAGTGTGGGGGAATTCGTGGGTGGGGAGATGGGAGTGGAGGTGGGAGTACATCCTCAGAGAAGCAAGAGGAGAGGGGATGGGATAGGAGGTTCCTTGGTTGGGGGGGGGTGTGTTGGGGGGATGGGGATCACATCTGAAATGTAAATAAAATATCCAATAAAAAAATAAACAACAACAACAAAAAAGAAGTACTACCTTGCACATGTTCAAGCAGTGAGCGTTCAGAATGTTTTGACAGAAAATTTAAGGATGTTGCTACATTCCAAACCTCCCCACTGATTAGCAAGATTATTTTGTATGATTTCATTTGGCAAGATTATTTCTATAGTCCAGCAGTATAATGAAGAATAAACACTGTCCTTTTATAGTATGACAAAAAGTGCTTTTCATTGACATGTGCTACTTTAGACTTTACTAAACATGACCACAGAAAGGCATTTCAAATTGAATCAAATACGCTTCAAGCCCCAACCAATAAAAGAAGTTTTAATGAGCACAATGGGTTTTTTGTTGGAGGCAGAATATGGTAAGAAATTTTTATGCAGATTTTATTCGGTTTAGGGCAACTAATTAGGCAGCTTGTGTCCTGACAAAGAACAGAAAGGAAACTGATAAGTCAGTTTTTATTGGATGAATACACCAGTACAGTATTACTACTGTTATTCTGGTAAACTCTATCCATAAAATTAAAGGGTATGGTATAAAATACTAATATAATGAAGACCTTTTAAAATCCAGACATATTACACACAGCTTTTTAATCATCTAGTGTAAGAACAGTTAGAGAATGTAGAGAAATAATTTTATTCTCTTATAGGTAATGGTTCTAAAGAAGGCAATTCAGTATCAATACTAAAAGAAGACTATGATGATTTTATGTTCTCTTCTACTGAATAAAATGTCAGAATCTTAGCACTGTTAGTAGAAATATTAATACAATGTAAATCTACTGTATAAACATATGGGAAATATGAAATCATGCCAAATAGTTGAAGTATCTGAGGACCCTTCATTCCATTACCATGTAGAAGTAGCCTACCAAAAACCAGGGAAGAAACAAACAGGGGAGGGAGGGAAGATAAGAAGATGAATAACACAGATCTGAAACCTCAACCTAAGAATTTAGCATTATGAGAAGACTAGGATGGAATAATTCCAACTCAGGCATTACTAACTAGTAAAGGCATTAATGTAAGACTGTTAGGCCTTAAAAGAGTGTGTGATTGGTACTGAAATACAGACTTAATGCCAGCACAATGCAACACAGAATGCTACAATTGTTATGCTGCAATGCTCTAGAATTCAATATATCAAAGCAGTTTCATCACCAAGGGAGGTTACTTCAAGGTTGAAGTTCAGGCTGTTAAAATTCACTGTACAGAGTTACAAAAGTTTATACTCAATTTTAAAGACAGCTACTATATTTCATAATGTGCTACCATACTTTTTTATCAATGTGATCCTGTGTGTGTGTGTGTGTGTATACATGTCTGAAAAATGGAAGTCAGCAACAAGCATGAGTTAATTCTTGCTAAATGTCTGATGTGTATTGTTTCTAATGTGGTAATACTTTCTGAATGTGCCCCCAAAGGATTCACATGTTGGAAATTTGGTCTCTAATGTGGTGATCTTTTATGAGACAGAGTCTAGTAGATCAATGAAGGAATTACCCTCAGAAAGAATGTTAGTTCCTGTGAGATTCAGAATTCCTGGAGATGAGTTGTTACAAGAGGCAGCCCAGCCGCTAAATCACTCTACCTCTTTGTAATCATCTCTTTCACCTACCTGTACTTTTGTCAAGACACGATCTACCATTAGGCCCTCAAGACTTAGCCTCCAAATCTATGTGGTAAATCACTTTTATCAGTTAGCCTGCTTCAGGCATTTTGTCATAATAATAATTAATCTTAAAAAGAATACAATCCTGGTTTAACCATGGTATACATATGAATATATATGATTATATATATGTGAAATATACACAATGCCATAATTTTAATTAGAAATATTAAATACAAAGAAGTGGAGTAAATGTCCAAAGTCACAAAATAAATAGCAGTGTGGGGTTCACAGCTCATAAATGTTTCAGGTGACAGAGAACTGCCCCAAACTATTCACTGAGGCAGGTTTTTTACTAAGGCAACCAAAAGGACACAGCAGCTGAGTTGAGTTACAGGCTCTAAGTCCTAGTAAGAGTTCAAAATGATAGGGTGCAGGATTGTCGTCTCCATATCCAGAAGGGAAAGGAACCATCCTTTCGCTGCACAAAATACCAACACTACAAATAAAAAGGTGGTGAACAGAACAAGTTGCAAAGATGACTTAAATCTTTCTAAATAAATAACTACACAGCCTACTTTGAAAATACTGCATTTTAAACATCGATTTGCATCTAACTATAGGATTGGGATGAAAACAGTATAGTCTGTAAGTCTTACATTTACTAAGTTTTATATTATTTTAAAAACAACATACCAATCTTTAGAATGTATACTGTTAAGATCACAAAAGGTTTTTGTTTAACAACTTTACTTACCAAATAACCTCAGCAACTTGATACTGCTACATTTTACCCACTATACAGCATGTGCTAAACAGGTTAAGTGTGATCAAGAAAAACTATATAATTATTACCTTATTTGGTCATATGTTAATTTTAGCACCCATAGTTACGATTTTTATTGTTCAAATTTGAAAAAAAAAAAAAAACCCAAATATCAAAGAATATGCAAAAGTATTTGCTCAACTGCCTTACTAATCTGGGGAGAACTGAACCTGACTTAGCTCTCTCTCTGTTTCATTATTTTACAGTAACGAATTCAAGTATGAGCTTATCACCTCAGACTCTTTCAGTATTGCTCTGTAATAATTTCCTGGACTTTGCCAGTCTTCCCAGGGTGGGGAAATGTGCCTGACACCTGCCTGGTAGTCTGTGCTACTACAATTCAAATCAAATGTTTAAGGTCTAAGTTGTCTAGAGTAGGCAAATTAACCAAGTGTTGATTAAGGTAAATATGAGGGAATATGCTCACAAAAAATAAAATGTGCAAGTGACAGAATTACACATAGGCACTGTGAAGAAAGCATCTTGAAAATCAGTATCAGCACACATAAGGCCGTTCTGGAAAAATACTTCCATGAGCAGGAAAAGAGCAAGTGTTAAGTCAGATGTGCTAAAGGCAAGTAGAAGCTCTAAAAAAATGGGAAGGATTGACACAAAAGGGAAAACTGCTCCTGTCAAAAATATATACTTCCCAATCACTCATTTGGGGAAGAGAGATGAAGAAAAATACATCTCATCAGAATTTTGACTGTACCACAGTAGCTCTACTAAGCTGGATATTTGCACCAACTTATTTCTTATCTTCTCTGCTCATATTGTACTGTCATCTACCTCAAAGAAAGAAATAAAAAACAACTGTTCCTTATGGAAGAGACATCATACAGGATGGAAGGAAAGAAGCTAAAAGAGAGATTAACCATTGAAACGCCAACATCCTACCTTTATAGCTAGAAAGTTCAAACCGCTTTCATTGGCCAAAGCCTTTGCTATCATTGTTTTTGAGCATCCAGGTGGCCCATACAAGAGAACTCCTTTGGGTGGCTGAATACCCATTCTGTGGAAAGACTTAGGATGTTTCAAGGGCCATTCCACAGCCTGTTTCAATTTCAGTTTGATATTTTCCAGTCCTCCAATATCTGACCAGGATACCTATAAAACAAAATTTGTTTTCCTTTTTATCATTAATTGCAATTTGCCTTTTAAGGACAGATGAAGCCTCTTTAATTAAGTATGTATCTTCATTGAATTAAGTCAGTAGGCTCTTAGTAAGTACAGAATGACCTCTTTACGATACTTACCTCAAGTAAGTTAATACAGTACTCCTGCTCAAAGTAAACACAGTACCGCAACAGAATAGAACAGTACCTCATTTATTTATTGGGAATTTTGCATGAATGGTGTAGTTATATCATTTCTCCCCTCCCTTGACACCCTCTAGCTCCTCCCAGAAACCCTCAATACCTCTCAAAAACACTGCCTCTTATTCTTTACTATTACACACGCATACACAAATTTATAAATACAACATGTTGAGATCATTTGGTGTTTAAATTCATATGTGGCTGATCATTTGGGAATAGATAACCTATCAAGAGGATCATATTAGAACAGTCTGATTCTCCATCACTCAGCACTTTTCTGCTCTCCCAAAATTTCCCTGAACCTTAGGTGATAGTTTTGTTAAGTTATAGCTGGGCACCCCATGATGAGGTGTTATTTGCATTTTGTTGAGGTTGGAAAGGTTTCTGTCCCCTAAAAAATGAAGCTTCCTTGATGGGGGGTTACAGTTATATTTATCTGTGGGTAAATATTCAGAATTTACATTGGTTTACGAAAATGGTATTAGTAGGCTTTCTTCTGGGCTTACCAGTCATAGGTAGTAGGCTATATTTATAAAATAACAGGTCTGAATTCTTTCCTAATCAATAGTTCTTAAATAGAATCAGATGACTGTTGGTTATTCCTAGGATATGTGCACCTTTCTGAATTCATTGTTGTAAAATAAAACACCTTTAAATCTAAATTTTCATAGAACAAAAAACTAAGAAAAACAAAACATGTCATCAGTAAAATATGAGCAAGAGGAAACTAACCTGTTAAAAAATTCAAGAATTACAAGAGGTAAATTAGCAGCACATAATGGCTATATATTGTTAAAAAAAAAAAAAAAACCTAAAGAAAAATTAATGTCTCCTTGTTATATAATTACTGCTTCCTACATAAAACTGTTTAATGATGTAACTTATTGCTAAACCTTTTAGATGATTTTTTTTAAAGTTTGTCTCGTTTGCTAAAAAATAGTTTGAGTCAGTAATCTAGTATCCATGTTCTGAAGTGAAACAACTGTCCAAAGCCATAAAGACAAATAAATGACAGTGTGGGTTTCACATCTCATAAATGTTTCAGCTGACAGAGAACTTCCCCCAACTATTCATGAGGCAGGTTTTACTGTGGCAAATGAAAGTGCACAGTAGCTGAGTTACAGGTTCCAGTCCTAGCAAGAGCTCAGAATGATAGGGTGTAGGACTGAACTTTACACACCAGTGCTGTTTCTCTAATTGTGTGGCCTGTTTTCTCCATATCCAGAAAAGAGAAAGGAAATATGTAGTGGGATTCTAGTAGAATCTTTATATCTAGGGTAAACATAGAACAAAATAGTTGTTTCAAAGTGTATGTAGGGTAGACATGACAATGAACAGTTGTTTTCTAAAAGTACATTGACCTTGAAGAAATCACTATAGAGAACAGTGATTAGTGTTCTGTTATCTATGGAATTCTTTTTCTAAAGGAGCTTTACAACTTTTGCACGACTTTGGTCACAAAAGTCCTGGCACACCTGGAATGTCTTGCATTATTGAATACTGCAAACAGTGTACAATGAAGACTAAAGTTATAGGGGTGTGATGTTTTCTTTCAGGAAACATATAGATTAGATTAGGGGCTTTTGTATGAGGAACTTTTTTAAATCAAAACAAACAAACAAACAAAAACAAAAAACCAACAACCAAACTTTTGTGTTTAACAATCAATAAATATGCTTCTACAAAACTATTCCTCACTGCTACTATATTTTTGAGTGACCCTCTCACTCTCTCTTCAACTGACTACCTTGACTCAGAACACTGACACTGCGCAAAATACCAACAACTTTTTAATTTAAAAAAAAATTAACAAAATGATTTTAAAGTATAGTTTTGTAAATCTTTGAGAGTTTGCTTTTGGAGTATAATTACAGTATCTTCAAACCTGCTTCTTTTCTCACCTAAGAAATATCTATGAAACAAAGCTGAGTTTTTGCAGGGGAACAGGAGGGTGGTCTCACCATTAAGCCTAGCTATTCTGAAACTCATTATGTAGACAAAGCTAGGTTGGAACCCATAGAGATCAGCCTCTCTCTGTGTCTGCCTTCAGACTGCTGTAAGAGACATGTATCACCACCCTCAGACAAAATATTCTTTATAGATTTACATATAAACACAGTTCAGGGCACAGGCTATGAACTAGATAATTACAAAGAAAACAGGAGAGTAAGACATAAAAACAAAGTTTGAAAAACTAGGAACTCTGCCGGGCGGTGGTGGCGCACGCCTTTAATCCCAGCACTTGGGAGGCAGAGGCAGGCGGATCTCTGAGTTCAAGGCCAGCCTGGTCTACAGAGTGAGTTCCAGGACAGCCCGGGCTACACAGAGAAACCCTGTCTCGAAAAACCAAAAAAAAAAAAAAAAAAAAAAAGAAAAACTAGGAACTCCATATATATGTGTGTATATATATATGTGTGTGTGTGTGTATGTGTGTGTGTGTGTGTGTGTGTATGTGTCCGTATGTCCAATAGAAAGGGCACTACGTACACTAAAAAACAAAACAGAAAGAAGCTTCAGGAGCTCTCAGAAAGAAAACATTAATTCCAGCTGGAAGATAATTTGAAAGCTAACTCTTGAATGAGGGGTAAGATGTGAAAACAAAAAAGGGAAGAAGGGAGAGGGGGAGAAAGAGAGAGAATAAAGGAAGGAAGGAAGAACAGGAGAAGGCAAAGAGGAAAGGGCTCAGACAGAGGAAGAAGGAAATGATGAAGTCAGAGTAGAGAACCCTAGCGCTAAATAAAGCAGATCAACAGATTTTGAACATATTAATAAGTCTTTAGAAGCTTTTAATATAGACATAGTCTGATCTGCACTTCAGGAAATCTACAAGATTTATTCATGAAACAACAAAGTGCTAGGAGATGGAAGTAGTAAAATAAAAAAGAACAGTATGAACTTGAAATGAATAAAGATTTTGGTTATCTTGAGATATAAAACTAGCTTTCCATTTCCTCATTTTTATTGTCACCAAAATGAGTAAATTTATCTGCAGTATCATTAAGCTTAGTGAGATGGGTGATCTGACTTCTAGCCTTCCTATAGTATGCCACCACTCAGCTGATGTGCATACCAGATTTCAACAAAACAAAGCAATGTTTCCCATGCTGGGCAGTATTTGCTGATGTTAGTAAAAGCTCCAATAAAGGCAAAGACATAGCTGTCTGAGTCTGGTTATACCTGTGCTTTATGCTTTCTGAGTCTCTAGTCACTACTAGACATCTTAACAGCAGTTTGTGTTGGAATACAGGTTTGCACTGTAGGCCTACAAGACATATAAAGTAGAAACTTGGTAGGCGGTGTTGGCATGTAATGTCCTATAAGCAACCTCTAACAAATCCATTTTATTCATAAAACTCGACTTTTATGAGCAAGTCCAGTTCAAGTTTGTAAGCAGGAACTTCTTTTATATGTGGTGGTTTGAATTACAATGGCCTACAAAGGCTCATATATTTGAATGCTTATTCACCATCGAGTGGCACTATTTGAGAAGGATTAGAAGGTGCAGCTTTGTTGGAGAAAGTGTATCATGTAAGACAGGCCTATGCTGGGTCCAGTCTCTCTTCCTGCTGCCTATGGATCCAGATGTAGGTCTAGGACACACTCCAGTAGCTACTTGAGTACAGCCATGCTTCCCCCTATGAAAATTAACTAACTCCCTCTGAAGTGTTAAGCAAGCTCACAACTAAATGTTTTCTTTTATAATAAAAGTTACTTTGGTCATGGTGTCAACAATGACTAACACATTATAGGAAACTCATTAAGCAATAAGCAATAGACTTATTTTGTCTCCTCCCACCCCATTTCCTGATTTATGATTTTATCAATTACTAAAACTAAAATTAGCCTTGATATTAGTGCATATGAGCCTAGAACCTTGAAACATCGACTAATGACTGGCAAAATCATACTTATTGTTCACCAGAGCAGGCAACAGTGATTAGTATAAATTGGTGTGCATTTGGGAGAAGTACAACAGAGCTATTACATCCTGGTGTTCAGTTACTACCTGTACATTCCAATGGCTCTGATTTGTTCTTTATAATTTGTATTCTGAAAACATTCAGACAGAATGATTCAAACAAAAGATAATCAAGTACACATAAAGATCTGAACAATTAACCAACTTTAGTAATCCCCGCATGTGCTTTAGAGAGAACTATCTTTCTCTAACAATATGAATACTGACATAATCAATTTTGAATTTTCTGGTTTTTTTTAAACAGTAAGCTGGAAAGATGTCACTTTTTAACAACCTTATCTCCCATAAAAACTTTCTGGGAAGAATTTTAAAAATGATAGTAAAGAATAAAATAGGGACCACAAAGTACAGAGGATTCAGGAACTTAATCTGATAGCAAGGCACCAAAAGATGGTCTTATCAGAATGCTCTTCAATTTAATGCTTTGCCAGTGAAATACATATATGGCCATGCATCTCTTCACATGTATACTCTTGGAGGGAGAAAAATCCTATAGAGTATGACATGCAGCACTGCAGATGTGGAAGTCAGAGAAGCAACTTCTTTAACTTCCAAGAACAAAAATGATAATGTATTCCGAAACCCTGTGTGACATTCACTTTTGACTCTGCAGTTACATGTAGACAGCAAAAACACACTACATAAACATATTCCAGGAGCAGATTCTTTGGAGCACAAGAGTTACATATTAAGTATCCTAGCAGTTGGCAGAACAAGTACTTATGCTAATTTAATACGTAAACAGATAAAAGATTTTAAAGGACAATACTGAAGACTTTAATGTAATAAATAAGCTTTAAAATTTTCAATTCTATTATCCCAAATGAATATGGAGGATGTTTCTTCCTGTCTATAAACTATCTCACAAAATACAACTCAATAATCTATAGTAAAATTTTGTATTCAATATATCCTAAAAATGTTTGCTTTTCAGAAAGTCTTTTAAAGAGTTGTTACTCCAACCTCTAGGTTCCTAACAATACTTAGTAACTTCCCCTTTTATGGCCAATTCAACCTGTGGCATATCCGGGAATTAGAATCAACATGTAGATAAGTCCAGACCTATTTTAGATATATGTTGTGCAAAAGGCAACTGGTGTCCTTTAAATGAATTTTAAAGTTTTTTTTTTTTTTTTAAATTTCCTTGTGAGCAAGCACAGGCGGGATTCGAACAGACAGGAGAGACGTTGCCTCAGACTCCAGGGTGCGGCTACGGCAGCGATGCGCCACTGCTGGCCGGCTAAATGAATTTTAAATAAAATCCCATTAATCATTTGATGCCTATTCATAATTGGGCATGCATATGATTAAGTCAGATTATCATGGGAAATGATATAGTGAACAGAGATTTATTCTATAACCCAAACCTATCAATTAAAACATAAAACTACCCTTACTCTACCCCTAATTATTATCACAACTATGATGCCTTTATATTCTTCCTAACTTGTATTATGAGTCAAACATGTGAGAGATATGCAGTCACTTTTTAAGAATTATCTTTTATATGTATTAGGGGCCACAGGGGCACAGTGGAACTGGCTGATTACCACCTTAACTTCAGAAAGTATTCAGTTTAAATATTTTATCTTTCAATAAATACTATGTGAAGCTTTCTAGGACTGTCTTAGTAAGTTACAGTCACCTTACCTAGCAGAAAGCTCTTACAAACCTAACCTAATACTCTATGGCTGGGACCTTTCTTTTTCTGTCTCTGTCCTGCTTAATGTGGCTTTAAAAAAATGTTTTTAATGCTAATACAGTTAGAAGTAAAGAAACAGCTGCTGTCAGATAAGCATGTAAGTGAGAGAAAATTCCACAAGGAAAATATGACATCTTTCAAGACTTCCTAGAAGAGCACTCCAACAGAACATTTTAATTACACATCCATACAAGCCCAAGAACTCAATACATAAAATTCAAAAACTACTTTAAAGGGCTAGTTCCAAGGCAGAAATGAAAACCTACAAAGGGGCTTCAGATCCTGGTGCAGTTACTGAGAAGACAGTGTCAACTCCAAAGAGACTGCTGACCTTTAATCAGAAGCCAAGTTTTATATGGTCAGGAACAAAAAACACTCTTAAAGGTGGTATTTCACAGAAAATACTGTAACAAAAAGTACTTCACACTTTGATATTTTGTGCTAATAAGTGCCAGTATAAGTTTAAGAGACAGGCAGTGGTTTAGTACCTGTTTCAAAGTTATTACTGGGACAACAATAACTTTGTAACATTAAAATACACGTACTTGTAAAAAAAAAAAAAAAAATCCAATCCAAGATCTCAGAAAAAAAAAATTTGAATCTCCAGATGCTTCTTTAAAAGGGATCAGACAATATGCTCTTAAATATTAATGGAAGAAGTAAAAAAAGAAGCACATCACACACCCACATGCAGAGTTTTCTAGGCCATAAAGATGGTAATCAATGAAACTTCCCTAAAACAAGTCTGAGCTTTAGTTCCACTGTAATGACAGAAGGCTTATGTAGATCTCTCTCCTATTCATTAAAACACACACACAAAACAGTCTTTTAGCCAGTCATTAAGAATTCCTAAGTACACATACAAATGCAATATATGCCCACAACTATACTTCACCAAATGTAAAGGATAACTATCAGGTACTAAAAATGAAGTCTTCCAGTTATAATTTGAAAGAAAAATTATTTAATTTTAGCACAGTAATCAGAATTGCAAGCAACAGTGACAATCTTTCCACTAGCTTTGTATTGTTTCTCCTTTCTCCTAAAAAGTAAGGTATAATGAGCAGAATGAAGGTGTTAAACTCTAAAATATTTTATAAGATGGAAATTACATTTTTATTTTTGGCAGTACTTACTTCCTGGTTAAAATTAATCTATTTCCCAAATGTGTTTTCTTGTTCAATTTTATTACTTATAACTATAAAAATGTAGAAGACAAACTGTCAGGAAGACTATGATCTTAGGAGCAATAGAAGATACTTTTCTGTCTAGACAACAAAAAACAAAAATAAGATGAAAATAAAAAGGTCTGTCAAAATAAACGTGGAATTAACAGAGTTTCTAACCCAAGAAAAGCAAACCTTAGCAATGTATCATAAAAACCTTCAATTCTTGGAGTCTGTTACAAAGAAAGAAAAAAAGAATGTTCATGGTATTTAAAAAGCAAAAACTCAAATTCCTCACAATTATCCTAACTAAGGGTATATGAAGACTGAAATATAATTACAGTCAATTAAATCATTTCACTGGAACTTTACAACAGGAAAGAGCTACTAATAAGTTCATCTGATGAAATTCAACTGACAAGGCACATCCAGAAATAGTTCATCTGAAAAGGTGCCAGAAAAAAAAAACACACCAGTACATTTTGAATATCTAATTAGTGAAACAGACTTCTAATGGTTTATACAAGTAGCGTCTTACCTGTAAAACAGGACTCAAGCAATGTTTACTTCAGAAGTGACATTAACTTGATAGCCATCTCCCTCACATTGATGTGGGCTTATTGGAGGTGCTGGAACTTTACAGTTAGGCTAGAGGTGCTGATGACCATAGCCACTACCTCAAACAGATTTCACAGACCCAGGCTGGCCCTAGGCTTTAAGTCTATCCCTACAGTTTTACTCTAACTACCCCAGCACCAGTCTTGAGGGCTCAGGCTTCAGGCCTATCATCTCACCATAAACTCTAAGGAAGTTCTTCCTGAAACCTTCCTTCAGGAAGACTGAGGTTCAAGGCCAGAACTCACAGAACAAGATGTCATGTCTATCCATTTGCTGATCCAGGAACCTGGCTAGACCATGTAAGGCTTGAGCAGCAATTAGCATGTAGAATCTGTAATCTCATAATAGGTTAACTGGAGAAGACATTTCTTGAAGAAGCTAATCTGTAAAAATCAGAAGAAACATCTACTTCTTCCCCTACATAAATAACATCAAAAGGCCAAAATGATCACAAATAATTAAGAAAACAATACCACCAAAGGGACAAATTAAATCACTTGTACTATACCTGAATATCTAGAACAAGATGGATCAATGTATGTTTAACAACAACAACAACACCTGAGAAACTACAAATTGATGAGCAAACCCCAGAAAACAGTCACCTTAAAAAGATCAGGGAATTATAAAGGACCAAAGATAACAATTACATAAAATCAAGAAAGTAATGAATAACGAAGGGGATTCAAAGGAGAAACATAAAGAACCAAACAAAAATTCTAACACTGAAGAACACAGTGACTAGTGACCAAGCTACAATCCATAGCCAGAGAGAGGTTAGGTATAGAGGAAGGGTCTAGGATGGACACATGGATTCCCAGGAGCAATACAATAGATTTTATAAGCAGACTGGGGTCAAGTGGGAAGGAAACAGGAGGATCAGGTGGGAAAGGGTAAATACCATAAAGGGAAAGAATGTGGGTGAGGCAGCTAAGAATTGAAGGGCATTTGAAAAACCTAGTACAGCGGAAACTTCCTAAAATATATGAAGGTGATCTTAATGATGTGTCTTAATAATGGGGGATGCAGAGTCCCAACATGGCCATCTTTTGTTATTAAACAAGGCTTTCTTCTAGTATCAGGACTCAGTTGCATTCAGTTGAATTGTTAGCCAAGTGAGAGTCAAATGAAAATCCGCCTAACACCCAAGGCTGTTGTAAAGACAACAAGTTGCTCTCTGCAAACTGACAGCAGGGCACTACTGCTGAGAAAAATAGCCATGCAGTTCACTAAACATGGAGAAGTCCAGTTGGTACCTACATGGAGCCTTCACCTGTATGTTCTAATGTCTTTGGTTTGGAAAGATTACCAAAAAGGAAATGTAAACATCAACCCACCCACAAAATTTTTGACCTACAATCTGTCCTGCCTGCAAAATATGCTAGGACAATGGTGTCATAGAACTTGTGGGAAGAGCAAATCAATGTCTGATTTAAGGACCACTCGACGAGATGGAACCCATATCCAAATATAATGATCAAGAACCAGAAACTAGATATCCAGAGACCTAGGGTAAAACCAAACACCACTGATTTAAAAAGAAAAAGAAAGTATTAATAAAATGACTCCTAATAATATTCTGCTATATTCATAGATCATTGTCTTATTTAGTCACCATCAGAAAAGCTTCATCCTGCAACAGATAAGAACAGATGCAGATTCAAAGCCAGACACAGAGAGAATCTAAATGGGATGTCTCATCAAATCCCTCCCCCCATGTAGCAGAATTTCCCCCCAATTAATCTAGATATTAATATAACAAGCCTATGATTGGATAGGGAAAAGAAAGGCGGAGCTCAGAGTTTCAGGGACAGGGACAGGAAGAGAGGAGAGGAGAAGGAAGGAAGATGGAAGAAGAGAAAGACAATTCAGATTCCACATGGCTTTAAATAGCCACAGGTAGCTATGAATATCATATTAAGGGGTAGATAATTACAGGACAATTTGTCTTATCTAGGCGGGCAACTTATATTTTTATCAATTGGCTCTGAAATTACTGTGTGGGTATCTTGTGAATTGAGAATCTATTGATATATAAATCTGACTGATAATTCTAAGCTTTTGGAATTTTGATTTATTGGGTTATGGGTATTTGCGGCAACTAGCCACAGAGGGTGGATGTCTGGGAAGGTACAAGCGGCTCTGAAGCAGGTGAACTGGAGCTGGGAGGACCGGCACCAGGGGTCTAGCTATGGAGGCGGCGAGACTGAGACCGCCAGGGAAGGGAGTAGATGGGTATAGCATGGGATGGTGCCATTTTTTAATATTTCCTGCACCCCCATAGCTTAGGGAACCCTATGGAGTGTAAGGGATAGAGAGGATGAAAGACAACAGGAGAACAAAGCCACCTGAATCAACTAAGCATAGCTCATATGAGCTCACAGAGACTGAAGCAGCAAGCACAGGGCCTGCATAGGTTTGCACCAGGTCCTCTGCCTATATATTACAGCTTTAGCTTAGTGTTTTTACGTGACTCCTGAGTGTGAGAACAAGTGGATTTCTGATTCATGTACCTGCTCTTAGGACTCTTCCTTTTGTTGGGTTGCCATGTCCAACTTTGATATGATAGGTTTTTGCTTTATTGTATTTTGTCATGTTTGGTTGTTATCTTAGAAGCCTGTTCTTTTCTAATGATAGACAGAAAGGGAGGAAAGAGAATGGGAGGGGAGGAGAGGTAGGGAGGAACTGACAGGAGTAGAGGGGAAAATATAATCAAGATAAATTGTATGAGAAAAGAATCTATTTTCAGTAAAAGGAAAAAAATTGAAAGAAATTCTAAAACTTAACAACACTGTGACTTAAGTAAAAATATGAAATAAAAATGTCAATAGCCTATCAAGCAGGTGAAAGAACAGCACAGTAGATGACAGGTCTTTTGAAATTACCTAACACGATGAGAAAAAGCCATGAAAAAGCCTACAGGACTCATGGAACACCACCAAGCAAATGAACATAAGGGCATAAAAAGTTCTAGAAGGGGCAAAGAAATGGGGTGAGAGCTGAGTTAGTGGTTAAAGAGATAATGGCAGGAGACTCCCCAACTGTGCACAGGTAAGTGGGCATAGAGACTGAGAAAATCCCTAAAGACTTCAAATACAATAAATCTGAAGATTTATCTAATCACCAACATGCATCAACAAATTTTCAAATGTCAATGAATACTGAAGCAGCAAGAGAAAAGCAGATGTCTTACACACTGCACTCCTCATCCCCAATAAGGGCTTAGCAGAAACCTTGCAGGCCAGGAAGGCTGAGATGACTTTTTACTTCGTGGAACTGGGGATGGAAACAGAGCCTTGCCTTGGGCATGGCAGGTAAATGCTTCACCACATGATAGGTCCCTAGCATTAGAAGATATATTTTAAAAAACAGTCCACAAAGAATGCTGTATTAAAAGGGGGAGAAGGGCTTTAGAAATGAAGGAAAATGAAGAGCTTTATCAGACTAGCAAAAATAATTAGATCTGTCTTGTAAGAAATGGTAACTGGCATTTTCAATTTGAAATGAAAAGATGCTAACAATAAAATATATACTCCCTACTTAAGGTAATAAGATCCAGATAATGTAATAACCCTGTTGACAATGTGAATATATCATTAACTCTACCATGAACCTAAAGGAAAAAAGTACTAATAGTAACTTAACTATAGTAACTTGTAAAACTATCTTATAACAAAGATGATAAGCATGATATGAGTACTACTAATGATATAAGGTGCAGCTGTCTTTATTGGCTTAAAACAAACTTTGAGCTATTAGAAATCAGATGTAAGCCTAATCATAAGAAACCTGTAACAGACACAGAAATTATGAGGAAGGAATCAAGACACTGCTGCAAAAAAAATCCTCACAGCACAAATGAAGGCAATAGTAGAACAAAGGAACTATAAAAAAGAAATCAGCTGGCAGTAAGCTCATGTCTAGCAACAATTATTACTAACAGTCATCCAGATCTTTTTTCTTGAAATCAGGCACAGCTAGGATATTACAAAAATCCACACATAATTGGTACTTTCTGTTCCTGTGAAATTGTGTGTAATAAACTCTGAAGAAACATTAAATATCTTTAGTTGATAATGGTCAAACTTGTCTGTTCTAAATTTAGGCTAATATTTTCCAAGAAAACTAAGCTTACTAAAAAAAGTTAAAATATAACCCGTTTATCAATTTAAAGTTTACTCTTGATCATCTATTCAAGTGAAAAAAAAACCAACAACGTACATTCATAGAATTACCAGTTCGTACCAGCTTCATTCACAGTAGTAAAAAGCTGGAGGCAACAGATATCATCAATAAACGTATTTATCATAGAATACTGTTATGGTTTGGATCTTAAAACCTCCCTCAAAGGCCAATGTATTAAAAGCTTCTTTCTTTCTTTTTTTTCTTCAATATTTTATTTACATTTCAGATGCCTCTCCCTCCCCCCCACCCCCGATTAATCCCCTATCCCATCCCTCCTCCTCCTTTTTTGAAAGGCTTCTTTCTTAATTAAGCACCTTGAACAGTGGCGGAACCATTACACAATAAAGCCTACTGAGAGGTTTCAAGTCACAATGGATGTGCCTGTAAGAAAAAACTGTGGTCCCTTACTTTCTCACTTTAATTTCCCAGCTTACACAGTGAGAAGTTTTCTTTGCCATTCAATTCTACCCCTCTGCCTCTGAAAACCAACAATATTTGACACCAAAAAACCTGAGGAAGCTGGCTATGTAAATCAAGTATTTTCAATACAAGCACGAAGACTTGAGTTTGGAACTCCAGGACCCACATAAAAAGCCAGATTTACCAATGCACATCTATAATCCAAGTGCTGGGGAGGCAGACACAGACCCCTGGAGCTTATTAACCAGTCAAGCTGAATGGATGAGCTCCAGGTCCATAAAGACACTTTCTCAAGAATAAAGTGGAAACCAACTAAGGAGAGTATCAACACTGATATCCACTCTTCACATCTACACCTATATATGCACACTTACATACAAGCATGTGCACATGTACACATACACAAACACGTATCTCCCCTCCACCCCACTCCCAAGTCCTTTAGAGGCAGAAGCAGAAGGAACCATGGTCACCCTCACTACACATTGAGTTCAACTATCCCTGTCTCAAAAAAACCAAACAATTAAAATTCTGTTAAAGCATGAACAAAAGAAAATATTTATTAAATCTATTCCTGGGTATTTAGATTTAGTAGCATAAAGCTGACTTAACCACTGAAATAAAAAAAAGAACAAACTGATATATATGTAATTATTTGGATCTGTGATTCTCAACATTTCTAATACTGCGACTCTTTAATAAAGTTCTTCATGTTGTGGTGACCCCAGCCATAAAATTATCCTTGTTGCTACTTCATAACTGTCATTTTGCTACTGTTATGAACTGTAATGTAAATATCTGACATGCAATAAGCTGAGAAACACTGCTTTAGAGGAATTTCCAGGGAATTATGTTAAGTGAAAAAGCTAATTCTAAAAGGTTGTATCTAATATGATTCCATTTATATTATTTTTTTAAAGTAATAAAAGTTTAAAAATGCAATGAGGACTAAGTTAGGTACAATTATAAAAACATATGAGAACTCTTGAGGTGATATGAATGTGGTGATAAGCACAAGTTTTTGTATCTGATAAAACTCCACAGAGTTATTCAACAGTTATTCAAATACACCAGTTATTCAAAGTCCAAATGAAGTGAGAGTCTGAGGCATTCTGAGTCAGAGCAACAGACCTGAGCAGTATGTATGCCCCATCCAGTTTTACAAGATGCTGTCACAAGAGAAAAACCAAGTAAAAAACATACAAGAGGGCCTCTCCTGAGTCACCACAGAACTTCAGCTTTAAATGTCTAAAAAGAATTTTGTACTTAAAACGTGTATTTTTAAAAGGTTAACTAGTAAGTCAGTCATCTTTGAGTCTCATTTTCCTTAAGATTATTCAAATAGTAAGGATGGCAGAGAGTATAAATTACTCACATTTGGGACATCAATTGCTACCTCTCTCATAGCACTAGGTCTGATGTCATTCATCCCCTGTAAGAAATCATTTAGGGTAATCTTCACCATGCCAGCCACCTTGCTATCAGGGAGGTTAGGCTGTTTCCTCAGAACTCTTCGTAAGGCATATAGACCTACAAAGAGAAGAATAAAACAAAACTGATCACTTATTCCACAAATATCAACTAGGTAACAGCAGTACAACCCCAAACTCAGTGGGTATTATAGCATTTACAGTATTTTGTACTTAAAGTATGTATGGCATGAAGGGCAAGATTAAGGGTAAAGGGGACCTGGAAGATTAAAGCAAACTCAAGTGCTTAAGTCAGGCAGTAGAAACATGACAAACTGAAATTACAATGAGAGGACAGGTATTCTGCAAACAGAAAATAATGTTTAGGGTATCATTAAAACAGTACAATAGTAATAAGCCTTCTGCCACTCATCTTTTTCTGAGTACACTAAAGCTAAGCCAAAAGTTTAGGAGACTGGGGGAAGATCTGAAAGGAATTATTCAGTTGGTACTTGGAAATGTGATTCTCGAACAAAAGACAGGAGACAACTTGAGACTTTGGCACACACCTAAGTTCTGTACTGGGTGGTACTTTTATGAGTGTACTAAGAGAGACTGGAGATGGAAGAATGAAGACAGAAGGTTCACTCAGGAAAGTTTGGAGAACTAGAAAGAACTGTTTTTGTTTGTTTGTTTGTTTGTTTTTTCTTAAAATAGCAAAGTAACAGAAATAAAGTAGTATCACAGAAATAATACACTAAAAAATATTCAAGAAAATAAAATTTAGAAATGTAAAAAACTTAAAACTTAAAAGATGGCTCTAACTAGAATCATCAAATATGCTAAGTTCTTTGCTTTGGTATTTGCTTACAGTTCAAACACTGATAAGACTGAATATCCAACTACGTCTTTCAAATGCCAGCTTCAAGTATGAAGCTTCAAGTGCATAGAACTGTAACAGAGTTTACAGTCTAGATTCTTATCTGTGGGCAGTAACTCTATATGAGGTCTTAAAACTGAATATGGGGTTAACAAAAAAAAAATCTGGCAATAGATTTCTGAAATGCAACAGTTAATTCAAATTTCAATGCATAATGGATCTTTGCAGTGTTTCTATGTGCTGCATAGCATAACAAGATTGTAGTCTTACTTCTGAGCACAAAATGGAAACATTTTATACTGCCTAAGTTTGAATCCCAGCACACATTAAAAAAGGTGTGGTAAGGCATGCCCCTGTAATCCTAGCACTGGACCAGGAGGATCTCAGTGTCCTGTTGGCCAGTCAATCTAAAGAATCAGCAAACTCCAGGTTTGCTGAGAGACTATCTCAAACAGTATGGTGAAAAGAGAGAGAAGGCCATGTCTATCTCTGGCCTCCACATGTATTTGAAATTTCCTAGAATCTAGCACAATAAGTCAAGAGAAAAAAAAATGTCATAGATATCATTATATATATAGAGAAAACTATAACAATGTTATACATGGAAAATAAAGGAAGTTATGTACAACTGAAATGAGTAAATGCTTCTGGGTTTGATCCTCAGCCCAGAGAGAGAGAGAGGAGAGAGAGACAGAGACAGAGACAGAGAGAGAGAGGGAGAGAGATTTTCTCTTTTTCAAAACATTTTATGGGGTTACAGAGAGACTAACAATCTAAATTATAAAATTCTATAGATGTTTCCAAACACAGAAAAAACAGGCAGGTAGATAAGATACACACACAAATCTCAATATTTTATATAAAGTCAACAGACTGATAAACACAGAATCCAGAACAGACTAAGTCTTAGTGCAAAACAGACTGGAACATCATTTCTGTGAATTGTGCTGGCCAGCGGAATATCCAAATGGAAGAAGTGAATTAACAGTAGTGATGTGAAAACAAAGAATAAGGAAGGTATCCACAAGTCTAGGTAAGACAAAATAGTCATGACATTACACTTGACCAACATTACTAGCATTCCATAGTGCTGGGGATGGACCCAGATCTTCATGCACATTAGGTGAGCACTCTACTGAGCTATATTCAGTGAACACAATTTCTTAAATAAGACACAACAACTGATACATTGAATATATTATATTAATATATATAATAAATGTATCTGATTATTAATTTTTGATCCTCCAAAGACATCATGAAGAGTAAATACTTAAGCCATAAAATAGACTTGAATGCACTGCAGGAAAAAAAAATATACATCCAACGAAGCCTCACATCAAGCTATATATTAAGAGTCCCTACAAATCAACAATATTTAAAGCAACATTAAAAACCCTGAAAATGTGATAGGAATAGGTACAGTATGAAGGAAAATATATACTGTAAATTATCATTATTATTCATAACATCTTTATAATGGAATACAGCAATGAAAATGAATCACAACTCAGAGTAAAATACTAGAATTCTTGAGTCACACTATGGGTCAAAGACAACAGCACCAAATAGGAAAAACTCATCTACAAAGCAAACAGTGATCATCTCTTGAGTTGATAAGATGATATGAACCAGAGAGAGTGGTTCTCTTTTTCCATCCTGCTCTAAGCATTGCTTAAGTTCATTTTAGAAAATTCATTACTCTATGTTATGGTTTATGAATTTTCACATCTATAATGGATTAATCCAAGAAGTTGAGTTTTTTTTTAATTAAGTAAATAAAAGTGAAGTGAATTGGGGGTGAGGGAACATGAAATAACACCAAGGTGATACTTTAAGAAACTTAAGTGAGAAATGAAAGTATTATTTTACCTAAATGCCAGTAAGTGGATCATTTTCCTTAATAATTAAGAAGTGACTGCAATCAAAGTACTTAAAGCCATGATGACTTAGAAAAAGAAATATGTTTTGAAAAGCCATGATGACTTAGAAAGAAAAGTATGTTTGAAAAGCTTTGGGAGTTATCTACACAAAAACTCTCATCACTGTAGGGCATTTTAACAAAGCAATTTAATAAACTATACTAGATGGCTTAATACAAATAAAATATACTAATGGACATAATAAAGGGCTTCATGACTGAGCCCTTATAAAAATACCAATTTCTAGAACATACTATATAGATATGTTATGGAAAGTGGGATGAGTAAAAGAGAAAAATTCTACAACCTGAAGAGAAGGCGGAGAAGAGCTATTATTTTGAAAGTATTTTTTCAAAAAACAATTTTCAAACGGATATTAATCAATACTATTGTGTCATATATATATAGTCTGAAAATTCAGTTACAACTTATATTAAAGCAATTAACTGCCAAGGTGAAATAGATGGATAAAGGTACCTGATGCCAAACCTACAAATCTGAGCTTGATTCCCAGGGCTCACATGGTTGAAGGAGAAAATGTACTCCCTCACACTGTCCTCTAATTTCCACAAAAGGGCTGTGAGACACACACGCATTAAGTAAATAATTTTTAAAGGTAATTATTAAGTATTATCGTATCATGAAACCATTGAGAAGATATACTCATGGACTACAGGCAGTCTTCAATACTGACTACTAATTCATTTTAATATTCACTAAGACCCTCTTAAACATAATTTATTCAGTAATACATTGAGCCTTTGTGTGCCTGGATATTGAGGAAGATAGACTTGTATCTTTCAGCACAGTATTAATAGTACATAAAAGATATATATATATAACAGGTTAATTACTATAATATTGTAAGACTGCTAACCCCATTTAGCTGCTGAAGAAACATAAATCAAGAGGCAGAATAAAACTACCATTCTAACTCAGTGTTTCACAAGCTTTCGTGTAGTAAACCATGTGTGGTGGTTTGAATAGAAATGGCCCCCACAGACTCATGTGCTTGAAAGCTTGGCCTATAAGGAGTAGCACCACTAGGAAGTGTGGCCTTGTTGGAGTAGGTGGTAGGCTTGTTGAAGGAAGTATGTTACTATGGAATCAAGTTTGAAGTCTCATATACTCAACAGGGCCTAATGGAGGCAGTCTCCTGCTGCCTGTGAATCCAGATGTAGCTAGAACTCTCAGCTCCTTCTCCAGCATCATGTCTGCCTGCATGCCATCATGCTTCTTGTCATGCTGATAATGTAACTAAATTTGTAAAACTGTTAGCCAGCCTCAAGTAAATGCTTTCCTTCATAAGCTGCCATGGTCATGGTGTCTCTTCATAGCAAGAAAAACCCAAACTACGTAACCATGCTAGTTCCCTAGGATTTAAAATACTGATTTTTAAAAAAATAGTCAATATTTTATTCAAATATAGAAAAAATTGTTAGAATTTAAAAATTGGTGGAAAATGTTAGAAAGAACCTTCCCTAACAGCTACACTATTGAGTACAAAGGAGATTCTCCAAAAACAATTCTGCTTTAAGATAGTCTACATTGTAAGCAGCATGTCCATTTAAGATAAAATATTTAAAAAGCTGCTCTTTGTTTACAGAGGTGAGCTTCAAAACAGAAGTCTCTGGACAAGTTTTGCACAGCACATCACATTAGCTCAAATTCTAACATCTGGAATAAGTTTGACTCTCAGGTATCACCATTAAGTATTATAACTGATTAGACAACAAAAAGTCCAGTTAGGTCAACAATATTGTAATATTTCCAATTTTCATATTCAAATAGCAACAAACTTAAGAGATAGATACAGAGAAGCTCAGAGGTTATCACAAGTTTAGAATAAATATCACGTCAAATGCAACATCAGTCCCATAAACTGTGGAACAGTCTGAAAATCCATACTCCAGGGAAGCTCCCTGGCTACAACTACTCACTACAGGGATTCTCCATGATGAGATCACAGCAGGCTTGGTGAGTAACTTGGGTATTTCTGTCATCTTCTCTCTTTCCCTTATCCAATAAAATTCATGCTGGCAATATCACTCCAGTGCTATCTTCCTTGAGTCCCTCAATTCACAAATAGAGAATAAGGCTCAAACTTGACTAAGATCACAAATTTGATTTTAAATACAAATTTACTCAACCCTTCCTCAAAACCTATTCATGTGGTAGGAGAGAAGCCTTAGCAGTAGAACACTGGCTGCTTTTCCAAAAGACGGGGATTTTCTCAACACATATACGGCAGCTCACAATTGTCTGTAATTCCAGTCACAGGGATCTAAAACCCTTTGCCAGCCTTTAGTCACCAGACACACATGTGATAAACAGACATACATGCAGGCAAAATGCTCATACATATAAATTTTTAAAAATTAAAAATATAGCACTCACTGACAAGTGGATATTAGCCCAAAAGCTCACAATACCTAAGACGCAACGCATAGACCACATGAAACTCAAGAAGAAGGAAGACCAAAGTGTGGGTGCTTTGGTCCTTTTTAGAAGGAGTATCAACCAGATTCAACCAGAGCTTCCAGGGTCTAAACCTCCAGCCTGAGAACACAAAGGGAGGGACTCATGGCTCCATCTGTATTGGTAATTGAGGGTGGCCTTGTCAGGCATCAGAGGAAGTGGTGGACCATGGTCCCCGAAAGTTTGGATTCCCTAGTGTTGGGGAATCTGAGAGCAGGGAGATGGGTTTGGGAGGATGTTCAGAGCATACCCTCATAAAAATAGGAGGAGGGGGTATGGAATAAGGGGTTTTGGGGGAGAATGGGAGAGGAGATAACATTGAAAAGTAAATATGCAAAATATCCAATTTAAAAAAAAAACAGATAATGGGTCTGGCAAAAAAAAAAAAAAAAAAAAAAAAAAGATAGTTTACTGATTTCAAATTATTTTCAAAAGTTTCTAGGAGATGGTAATTGGCTAAGATCTTATTTTAAGCTCTCCACAAAAGAATTTAAGTCTCTGTTTAATATTCTCAAGAGAGATGTAAATTCTAATTTCCCTCAACAATTAATTAACAAAAGAGGAGTGATTTTATAAAAAGTAGAAGATATTATTAATCAGTATATTATATAGACTGATTAGTTGTTGGCTGTTCTATTACAGTTCTTTGATAAAAGAGATTATTAATGTAGATTTATATTTCTTTAAATAGTGTCTTCATGACTGAGTGTGGAAGGAGCGGCTGCTGGCGCTTCTGCCCTGATTTTACAAGAACTCTGAAAAATTGGCTTTAAAAATAGAAGAGGGGGAACTGTACCCCGCACTCCTGAAGGAGTCTCCCGAAACACTCTCCATCATGCCTTGTTTACTTTCAACTCTCTAAAACTGAAAGCTCATGGCAAATCTGCTGCTGACTGCCTCTGGCATCGCTGAGACCAATAAAAACTATGCCATAGCTATGTGGAAGGACCCTCTTACCCTTAAATGGAATGGCCCGGACCCAGTTCTCATATGGTGCCGAGGACTGATATGCCTGTTTGATACCACAGAAGGCACAGCTAAATGGCTGCCAAAAAGATTAATGAAATAAATAGATAGCCCACAAAGCCAGGCCCAACTATAAATAAGATGAATAACAATTGACTTCCAGGGAAGAGAAATCTCCCTGAGAATTCCCTTCTTTTTCCTTTCCAGGTAAAAATGAAACACCCATGATGTCTGCTGGTAGAAGTTCTAATCCTGATACTGGCCTCCAGACTTATACTACTCAGACCTTTGATGGGCCATTGACAGGACATCAAACAGCTAGAGATTGACATCACTAATCTGAAGAAATCCCTTGTTTTGCTGTCTGAAATGATCTCCAAAAATTGCAAAGGACTTTATTGAACTTGATTTACTCTTTTACAATAGAAAAGACTGTGTGCAGCTCTTGACTGTATACAGTCCTTAAAGAAGAATGTTGCTTTTACATAGACAAGGCAGGGATGGTTAAAGAGAGCATGAAAAAGGTCAGAGAAGGCCCTGAGAAAAGACAGAGAGAGAAAGAGAAAGATGAGAGCTGGTACAAGGATTGGTTTTCAACCTCTTCATGGTTGTCAACCCTACTTCCTCCCATCTTGGGACCATTAATTGGGTTATTTTTGCTGATTTCTTTTGGTCCCTGGGCCTTAAATAGGCTGACTAACTTTGTGAAACAACAGATAGATAATTTGGTAGCAAAACCTATTCAGATACATTATCATAAGTTAGCTATAGAGGACCACGAGACTCAAGATGAAGTTGTTACTCTATCCAGGTGTTCCCAAAACCCATCTCCACCCAACCTAAAAGAAGGGACTTCCGCCCCTACACCAAGCAGAGAGGGGCCACCCAGAACCCCCTCCAACTAGCAATCTGAATTCTTGCTTAGGCTGCGAGGCTAAGCACTGCAAGGGAATATAAATAAAAGTTAAAAATATCTCTCTGGGTTCCCTGAGGGACGACAAGCCTGACTGCATAGGGGTTGATGTCAAAAGTATCCCCTCTCCAGGGAAAAGACACCGGGATGGGTATGGCCCTCATGCCTCACTGGACGACGACAGGAGGATTGGAGCCATTACAAGGTCCCCTTCAATTATTGGAGATCAGGCCTCTATCCCCGCCTTCGCAAGAATAGAATCACCAAAGCCCTTCTATACTTAGAGAAGGGAGGAGATGTCGGGGCAGCCTTGCTTATACACTGAAGGCCTAAAATCAGCCATAGGCCTAAAATCAGCAATAGGCCTGACATACACACATGCAAACACAAAGTCTTGGGTCTCTGTGGAAAAACACTGAAACAGATGGCTATAAGCTATTGTAAACAGGTAGCTTTTGTAGAAATTTACGAGCCTGAGTAGTCATAGGCTTGTAAATAGGTAGCCTCGGCAGATAGTACCAACTTAGATAAGGACAAGTGAATCATAGGCAGAGTCATAGGGACCCGTCCCCTGAACTTTCACCCAGCCGATACCTGTTCTGAAAGATATCTGTATTCCCCCTGAACACCTACGCTCCGGTGCCATCCCCTTCCCCACGTCCTGCCTTTTTGCGTTTATAACCCTGTGTGAATAAGTAAAAATTATGATTTTATTTAAATAAATTAATAAATAATCATTTTTAAAAAATTAAAAATATATTCATTTATTACCCTCCTGCATGGCACCCTGTTCTTAAAGTTAATTTATTTTGCTATATAAAGATAAAAGAATGATAGCAATATTGTAATATATATTAGCATTTAGGACAACATATCCAAACAATTAATTTAACACATTGGACACTGTAGTTCTACCATCCATCTTTCTAAAAGCTATGGTATCACAGGTAAGTACTAGCCTAGAATAAAACAGGTTAGGTAAGTCAGATCAGAAAACACTTGCTTTTTTTAAAAAAAATTTATATATACTATATTTAAACTGTAAAGTCATACTATCCTGAAAAACATGTGTTTTATGACTTGACTTTTAGAGGCAAAACCACAAGCTTCTCTCACAGGGCTAGTCAGAGGGTTGAAGAGATGGTTTCCCTTTCTCACATTCATTTGAAACTCCCCCTTTCTCTTTAGGCTTCACAGAAGCCACTTTTTCTATATAACCACACTTCCTTTCCTTTAGAAAAAAAAAAAAATCACTGTAGTTTTTCCATTTTTTTAACTACTATATTACTAATTACTATTCTTATACCGTAATATACTAAAGAATGACTCTATTGACCTGGTAAACTATACAGCTTACCACCTTCCCCATCCAGCACTCCTCCAACCTGAAAATTATGGTAATTGTTAGAAAGTGAAAGAATTACTTTTTCCATCAA
This sequence comes from Mastomys natalensis, assembly GCA_021653895.1. NCBI lineage: Eukaryota > Metazoa > Chordata > Mammalia > Rodentia > Muridae > Mastomys > Mastomys natalensis. The sequence continues at coordinate 547,517 of JAJTUV010000211.1, read as the reverse complement.
AAGTAAAATATTCAAGTACTCTAAAATTTCTCCTCTGAATTTATTTTCCTTGTTTTCCCATACTTATATTGAACAGATGAAAGAATAAAACAAGGGTTAAATAAATGCCTCAGCATTTAAGAGCATCTGCTACAAAGGTAATGAGTTCTGCTCCTGCACCCCCAGTGGCTCACAACTACCTGTAATTCCAGCTGTAGAGGACCGCATTTAACACATAAAAACAAAATTTAAATACAATTTTTAAAAGGATGAAAGGAATAAAAGAATCTTCAAAGCTAATAAATTATACAAATATAAATTAGTGATTTGGGCACAAAAGTTGACTGCCATTCAAAATTAAAGCTCTAAATAATGAAATTTCTCATTTAGAAACAAATTTCTTACATTACCACAAGAATTAAACCTTTCTGAAAGCATATCATGAAAATATTAAGATGCCTGTCAAAGTCTAGTACATTGAGGTCCCAAGGGTAGAGCCACATTTATCAGGATACAGAGGGTACACAACCAGGTCAGCCAATGCAGTTTATTCAAAGTTTCAGCTTCTTTTAAAAGCAAAGCAGAATAAAGATTTACCAGTTTCTAGTTCTCACCAGGTGCTGTTTCCCTAGTAATAGCTTATCTTGGTTCAAAGTAACCCAAACTTTCTTGCAGACTGAGAAATCTGCCAGCAGTCCAACTCTTAAAAGTGCTGCTTAAAAACAAAGTTACTTTCTCATGAGAAAAGGAAAGTGAAGGCTACTTCCTCAGACATGCAGCCTGCTTGGCAGAACATCAGGATTCTCTGAAGAGAAAGTATGCTTACTCTTTGTCCCAGTATGCTGGGATTCTCAGATATCCTTCAGTCACTTTGTAGCTAGCAGGCTGGGAGCAGTCTCCTCATGTCATTTCTCTACAAATGACAAACTGGAATCAACATAATGTCACAGTAGAGGCAAAGAGAACTCAGAATATGAGAGGAAATGAAAACATACCATCAGAGACTTGGAGATACATTTAAGATTACAGACATGCCTGATGTTCAGAAGTTTGAGAGAATGAAATCTTTCAGGAAAATGAACTTCTTTTTTTTTTTTTTTCTGGTTTTTCGAGACAGAGTTTCTCTGTGTAGCCCTGACTGTCCTGGAACTCACTCTGTAGACCAGGCTGGCCTCGAACTCAGAAATCCGCCTGCCTCTGCCTCCAAGTGCCGGGATTAAAGCGTGCGCCACCACCGCCCGGCGAAAATGAACTTCTTTCAATAAACATTTTGAACAACAAATTTACTGAATCAACTATTTCAACAGCTTTAAAAGCTACCTCCATTTAAGTATACTTTCCATAGCTGAATATACTTTGAAATACTGTACAGAAGAGCTTCAAAAGTACATACGGAGGCTGCAAAGATGGCTCAGTGGAGTAAAGCTAAGAGTGTGCAAGCATGAAGACTTGTAGCTGGATCCCTAAACCCCATGTACAGTTGGATCCACCATCACATGTTTCTTATTTCAGCACTTACAGCAGCATGAGAGGCAGAGAAAGGAGAATAATCTCCATAAACTCAAGGGCCATTTAGCCTTGTGTACTCTGTGGCCAAAAAAGAAAGTCTATCTCAAGCAAGATGACTGGCAAGGACCAGACACCTGAAGTCATTTTCTGACCTTTACACATGCTCTTTGGTACATGTGTATATACACACGCACACGTCCTTATGATATTCTTCAGCAGGCAACAGATGAGTTAATAGCTCTTACACACCCATTCTTGAGTTTTGCTATGTAACAATACTATTGTCAATATTAACATCTGGACATCTGGTTCTGTGTGTATGGACACATGTGCTGAGGAAAAATCTTAGAATATGTTATACTAGAAGTGGTGAACTTGAAAAGATAAAAATAAAGAATGGTTTTCCTTCATAGTTCTCTAAATTATGTAAGTCATAAATAAATATATTCTATGACTAAATAAAGCTATAGCTAATAAGCAGCAACATAAATTATTAGTCTACAAATAGTCAAACAGACTCATCACAGATGGTCACTCTCACCTGCTTCATTACACAAGGCTTTCAAGTCTGCGCCAACATAACCATGGGCATTATTTGCCAGCCTCAGAAGCTCAGCTTTAGTAAGCAAGTGCGGCACTCTCCGGAGAAGTTTTTGAAGAATATCAAGCCGGTCTTGGGCATTAGGAATGCCAATTTCAATCTCTTTATCAAATCTCCCGGGTCTTCTGAGTGCAGCATCTAGCGCTTGAGGGCGATTTGTAGCCCCGAGGACTAATACCCGTCCTTCACTTCCTTCCTAAAAAAACAAAATGAAAATAAATTGCATATTGATTTTAAAAGAACAGAGAGGTGAAGATTGATTCTGTGGAAAAGAATGAACAGAAGGGTCTAGAGCATTAAAACTTAATTCTTATATTTCTACTAACCAGTTTACAAAATTTTATTTGTAGTAAATTTCTACTGAACATTTATTCACTTTATCTAGGCAGTGGTGGTGCACGCCTTTAATCCAAGCACTGGAGGAGAAGCATGTGGATCTCTGAATTTGAGGCCAGCCTGATCTACAGAGCAAGTTCCAGGACAGGCAGGGCGACACAGAGAAACAATGTCTCCAAAAACCAAAGAAAACTTTACTTTATATAGGGTTTTCAAAATTTGGTCAAAATGTTTTCTACTAGAGAACGGTTTTTATTGGTTAAGTAGTTTTCCCCCTACTTAGAAGTCAAGATTACAACCTATGTAGTATTCACACAGAACCAGGCCTGACTAGCAACTTATCTAAGAATTCTTTTTCACACATCAACTGTTTTCTTTAAAAAAAAAAAAAAAAAAAAAAAAAAATTCTTTAAAGTTACACTTATTTGCTGTGTGTTTGTGAGCAGAAATATGTCCAAACACTTGCCCAAGCCCCATTTTGTGGTGCATAAAGAAGCCAGAGGACAAAACTTGCAAAAGTGAGAACTCTCCTTCTACCATGTAGGTATTGGGGATGGAACTCAGGTTGTCAGGGCTGGTGGCAAGTTTTCACTTGCTGAGCCATCTTGCCAGTTCTGTTTTTTTTATTGTGATGAAGTTTTCAATTCCAGAAAAGTATGGAGTCGTAAACAATATGCCTGAATACACAAAGATTTATACTCTTTAAAAATGGGGTTAAAAACAGAAAATTATAAAGAACTGTGATCAGCATGTTCAGCCACCTTCAGACACCCAGAGGCATGTGTCATTTCCGAGATAGGCATTAAAAGAATCTTGAGACTTTTTCATAAAAAACTAAAACATCATCAATTGTGAGTACACCATCAGAAAATAAACTACTATAAACTTATAAATTTAAAAGCACACATCCAGGGCCCTTAAATGTTTTCAGATTAAAATATCTGTGTCATGTGATTAAATATCAGATTAAAATATCTAGTCCTGTCAAAGACAAGAATATTATTTCACAGACTGGTTATCCCAGTGGCAGAGAAAAAGACACCAACTGCCCTGCTGTCTAAGATTCTCCAACACTGATCCTAACTCATCTTTCTAACCAAGGACCTTAAAACCAATTATAATGCAGCTCTCTGTGTCATGGTCATCCAGAATTAGAGATCTGGCCTGCTTAAAGAAACATCTACTGAATGAATACCAAAACCTCACATTATTTTCACATATTCACTTTCCATCAACAGGAATAAAAACTAAACACTCCTTTTGCTTTCTAATGTGCAAAAGGAAGGTGTATATGCTTTCTAAAGTTTCTCTTGATGGTAATGTACTATGAGTCCAAGAACTTTGGTTATTTTCAGTCCAATCTAAGATGTACATTTTTCTGATTAACAAATATGAAAAGTCTGAGAGAATTTTCCTTCACTCATGTTCTGTATCAGTCCTTTTCATAATTAACACATGGTACTTGTCTAATAACAAAACACTGGCTGTAGCAGCACATATCTACAATTGTGATATGTATGTAGGAGGCTATGAGAGAATAACTGAGCTTTCTGAACACCCTGGATTAAACAGAAAGACCTATCTCAAGGTGAGGTGGAAAAGACCCATGAACTTATTAAAATGTAGTTTATTGAGACAATCTCACATAGACAAGGTTAGCTTCATACTCACTATGTAGCTAGCCTTGAAATGATCCTTCTTCCTCAGCCTCCTAAGGGACTAAAAGCATATACCACAATACCCAGGGAGACTCACAAAATTTCTTAAATTCAATAAAATTCACTTATTGAATTGTGCCTCAGGGAGACTCACAAAATTTCTTAAATTCAATAAAATTCACTTATTGAATTGTGCCTCAGGTTTTAAATTACTAACATATGTAACATACACAAATACATTATGGAAAATTATTTTACATAATAGAAAAACATGCCAGACTATTGGGCCTCTCAGTTATTAAGCAGTTTGCTGAAACAAATTACTTCGAGTGTTAACCCACCTTCATGTGTGATGATATTCCCTCATCCTGGAATACTCACAGATCTAGAGACATTTGGGAGGTTTTGCTATTCTATACTCTAAATGCCAGTGTTGTACTTACTGAGCCAATGCCATCCATCAATGTTAAGAGTGAAGCTACAACTCTCTTTTCCACTTCACTCTGAGCTCCTTCTCTTTTAGGACAAAGTGCATCCAGCTCATCAATAAAAATAATCGATGGATGCCTAAAACAAATCAAATTAAGTAACATTTAATTTTAGTGTAAAATTTTAATTAAAAATAACATTAAATTTCAATTTTATTTGTCAATATTAAAAACAAAAACACTAAAATGCTAAATCAGAAAAATCTCAAGAGTAATTCCAGTATAATGTTATCAACCTCACATTCTAGCATATCTGCCTTCATAAAATGTCTCTTTGGGACCTGGGGAAGCAGAAGAGTCAGTAAAAGAGAATGGAGACTATTTCAAAAAAAAAAAAAAAAGTTTTAAAGATTCACAGAAGTAGTGGCAAGATACTTCAAGCACATGGATAAAAAGACAGGAGCTACACAGTTCCAGTCACCAGTCCCCTAGCAGAGGGAGGAAAAACAGATAAACCACTCCCAACCTCCATTCTCAAAGAAGATTGGTGAAAAGACACAGGCAACAGTCCTACAACCAGAACAAGACCAGACCTCTCATAAGCCTCAAAGCCATTTGTGGTTTTCAGTGATAGTGATTCTTTTGGCAGATGGGTCAGCAAAGGGAAATTCCATTTTATGTATGACACTATGGGCAACAGCTGGGTAAAACGGAATCTCCCATCTGTCTCTAAGGCCATCACTAACTGTGTTACTTCATAAACTGCTATTATTTTACTTAAATAGAGTCTCAGAGATTCCAAAGCAACAAATATTAACAATACCGTAGAGTGGCTTCAGCAAATATCTGGCGTAACCTTGCTTCAGTCTCACCATAGAATCTGTAATGAGAAAAAAAAAAGAAAAAGAAAAAGGAAAAGGAAAATGTTCATGAACACTTATTGTTTATAGAGCTTTTTCTATAAAAGATAGACTGTATTTTCAAGTGTTTCTAAAATACTTAAAATTACTTTCAAAACTTATTTTCAAAGTTTGTATGTATTACATAAAGTAAATTTAAAAGAACACGTATAATCACAAAAATATTTAAAGTATGAGGTCTGGCTAAACCACATGGGTAAAACTATGCCTCAGAAAAAAAGGACAAATTTAAAATACTCCAAAATAGTTTAATGCATGAACTATCTTGTTGGAATACTGCACAACTGTTTTAAGGAGCCACATCTGAGATATATAAACTTAGTAATGTTAACTTTACTTACTAAGTCATATACCTACTTGCTTATAATTTCAGGACCATTAATTACAGAAACATAAGCTCCAACTTCATTAGCAACAGCCCTAGCAATCATTGTCTTTCCGGTACCTGGAGGACCATAGAGTAATAACCCTCTAGGTGCTGGAATTCCTACAAGAAAAAAACAAACAAACAATGCATTCAGTATGATTATTAATGATCTTGCTAAACTGCCATACAACTTCCAGTGTGGAATTTACCTTGTACTACACTACAAATTAAGAATTGTATCTTTCCCCTACTTCCCAGAAAACTGTACTATGTATCCTAAATTCTGAGTCCCATTAATGACTTTCTTTCTCTACAGATCACAAATCAAGGAAATCATGTACATTTTTGGTTTTTGTTTTTTTAAAAAGAGCCCTTGTCTTGCCCCATCCCAGGTAGCACAATTTAATAATCAGAACACAATTTCCAACTTACATTCTTAAGAAATACAAATATTACTAGCAAATATATAATCCTTGAGTTCCTTTTACAAACATAAAAATTTAGGAGAAAGGAAAAAAAGGGGAGTAATACATAAAAACATATATAAGCAAAGGATTTGGACAGCAACCATAAAGGAGTAGCTCTGAGTTTCCCAGGAGTTGCATTACTTCCTTCATCACTTGCTTCAAGGCAGACACACACATAACTACATTTCTTAGTAAGTTTTAACTACATGACTATCTTTGGTTTATCTCTTTAGGCATTATGTTATTTCACTATCATCTCCCAAAGCAATTAACACCTGCCTCAGGAAATAAGGACAGGAGGGTGAGAAATTATTAGAGTGTAAAACTAACCAACTGCTTTTGACTTTGAACATGAATACAGTAAAATAAAGGTGACTTACCGTAACTCTTGAAAAGTTCAGGCTGCTTGAGAGGCAGTTCAATTATTTCTCTTATTGCTTTCAGCTGACTGTTTAAGCCTCCAATCATGTCATAAGTTACTTTGAACTGACTGTCTTGTTCTTTTGAATTTGTACAAATTTTTCGAAGATTGATTCTTGTTGTTGAAGAAATAAAATAAAAAGTATCAGTATTGCTCTTTGCTCCTGCACTAGCAGATTTTAGTTGTTTCTCTTCACTGATAGGTTGTGTATTTCCTTCTTTGGATGAATCAAAATTACACTTAAGACCTGTGATTTCCTCTAGTCCAAGTCCACTTCCATCCCTAGGGCTCTGTGTGACATCCAACAAAACTTCATCAGCTTTATTCATAGTTCTGTCATTAATGGGTTTACAGGGAGTACTCTGTGATGCTGGGCTCTGAGGTTCTTTCAGATCTAACTGGCTTAGCTGAAAGGATATATCCACATCACTGCTTTCCATGCTAGAATGTTCAGAGGCCATTCCCTGGGCATCAGTGGCAGAGGCGCTCTGAGGCTTTCCCAATGTTGTGCCATCTGTCCCTTTTACTTGCAACACTTGTAACTTGCAGAGTCGTCCATAGAATGTACAATATAAAAAGTTGCCTGGTAAAACAATCTTGCCATCTAAAAAAACCAATTGATTAAATATACATTAGCATAATTTCTCCCACTTAATGTTTTTAATTGCAACATATTTGCTATTAACAAAACTGCAACACTAATAAAAGTAACTGTCACAAAAAATAGAGGGCACATATTTCCCTCACACAGTATCAGCTGTATAAAAAAAAAAAAAAATCATTCTTTGAAATTCTGTAGGTCAGTAAATCCAAAATTCTATAAATCATAGCAACAAAAGTTTGTATTTACCAAAAAGCTAATTTAAATGGCACATTCAAACCAACGCTGCAAAGTTCCTCACTGGAAAATGTACAAGCACAAAGGTTAAAAAGTCTCAGTTTAGGCACTCATGTGGTATACATACATACATGCAGACAAACTTTATTACACATACAATCAAAACATTAAGAGAAGAAAAAATGCCTCAGTTCTAAGGCTGTGGAGATGGCTCAAATAGTAAAGTGCTTGCTGAGCAAACACAAGGACCTGAGCACAGATCCCTAGTACCCACGCAAAACCCCAGGTACACTGATGTACTACTGTAATCTCAGCAGAGACAGGAGGATGCTTGGGCATGCTGATCAACTAGTCTAGCTTGCCCCATGAACTTTGGTCGAAGAATCTTTCTAATAAATCAAGAAGGTAGAAACTGAAGCACCCAATGCCAGCCTCTGACCTCCATGTACACTCAAGCACAAACGTGCATACACACACAAAGCATGTACTCATGTAAGGAGAGGAGGGAATCCTGATTTAAGTCCTGAGCCAATATGTATTGCTGACGTGGTCACAGCTATGACAAGGACTCCGAAGCCTCAAACCCACTGTATATTAGCAAAACTGTTCCCCATATGGAGCAGGCTCAGCAGAGCTTTCCTGGGAGAGTCTTAGTGCATATATATATAAAAACTAGCAACTACAGCTTCTTCTTCCTCCCAGATGTTTACAACCTAAGACTATCAACCTACAGACATGTTTTACTCAGATTAGCCAACCTCTCCCTCTTTGCTATACCTAATAAACATGCTGAAGTTCCTGTGTGCTGGTAGTAGTGCATGGCACTTGACTAAAGTGAGTATGCATGCATCTGACCCCAGCTGTTCTGTACATGTCTCTTGTGTTTGTCTTTTCTTCATTCCCCCCATCCTTAGGTAAAGTGTCAGGACTCAAATCACTGGGACACAGTACAGGCACATCCACAAACATTGAGGGGGGCAGTCATACACACACACAAAACTTCAGTTCTATCATCAGCTTTGTCCTCAAATAGGTATTAATTGAGAATATCCATTTAGCTATTTAAAAAATATATATGTTTACAAGCACTTTTTGCTTCTTGTTTACCACTTAAAACTGAGGAAAGCAATTTCAAATACTAGTCTTACCTAGTTTTCTCAGAATACAACCAGTCAGTTCTTCTTCATTAATTTCCTTATCTTTGTCACTACAGAGAGGAAAGAAAAACAAACAGAAATCAACATTAGGTACACTAAACCACGGAAAAAGTGCCAAGCATAGCTAGCTATATTAGAGATCAATGGAACAATTTGTTTAAAACCCAAAAACAAATAATTGGTACAATTTTGGCACTGATTTACACTTTTCAGATACATATTACTTGCAGGAAATTATCTTCAGTTTGATGCTATAAAAGCTAAGGTCAGTAATCTTCAACACATAGAGTACTATCTATCAGAAGACTATGAAACCATAAAAACTAATCCCATATGAGATGTTAGTATACACTGCAGAGAAATGGTAAATACTGCTTTGTAAAACATTTTCTCATACAAATATGTCTCATGTACAGGTATACACATATGTGAATGTGTATATGTATAGATAGCCATCTATTTAGGTACACACATAAACACACATACTGTACATAAGTTACAATAAGAAGATATTTCTGTGTGATGTCAAATACATTTGAAAACACTTGCCTAATAAATTAATCACTCCCTTTCTGAACTTGCCTTGCACAGAGAAAGACTTTTGTTCTCAGCTTTCATTCCCTTTAAATAATATATACATTAGCTCTTCAGAAAAATCAAATCCTGTACAGTACATCACTTGAAGAAGTACAAACAGGAAGAAAGGGGGGGGGAGTACTGACTGCAATGGAACCTGAGAGACTTGCCTAAGGAAGAAATAGAGCTCTTATACTTGAATGCTTGGTCCCCAGTTGGTGGAACTGTTTGGGATCTTCCTAGTAATCACTGTCTCTAACGGGAGAGTTGTATGAAGGAAGTACAAGAAATTGGAACGTCTAAAATCACTGCTCTTATTTTTAAAAGCTTGCTCAGGTAAATTCCTTAACATGTCTGATGCTTCTGCTCTCTGCAGCAACACAAGCAGAATCTCACCTGAGCTAGTATCCCCAAGTACTCAAGATCACTGTCTTCTTTTAGAGCTCCGTAACTGTACAAATTGCTCACTGGGAACGGTGAGGTTCTTGAAGCCTCAAAGCCCACCCCTGTGTCACACCTTCTCTAACAAGGCCACACCACCTAATCCTTCCCAAACACTTCTACCAATTGGGGGCCAAGCACTCAAATACACTCTTATTCAAACTACCACACACGTATATGCATCTGATATATAAAATTGATTCTCAATATTATATTATTTTTCTCTCTGCTTTTTAATGTTTCTTAAATGGCTATTTGTTTGTTTCTTTATAGGAAACAGAAAAGTTTCTTGTCCTTCAAAGTAGGCAGAGGAATAATGCCAAAACACAAGCTCAGAATATATAAAAAATGAAAATCGATTTTAACTCAAGACAACTAGAAAATATTTTTGGACTCTTACATACACATTCCCTAAATTATCACTAAGCTGGCATTAAATTATCAAAAGGTAATTTTATAATTTGCATTGGACTTTCATCAGCAATCAATGTAACTCAAAATCTATTAACTATGTACAAAAGGATAGGTGAGACCCTTTATTCACCCTTCAGTAGGGGCTATTTAAAACTCTTGGTAATAACAGCTCTTTAGTTTATTAGGTTAAATATTTTTGCTTGAGCTATCAAAATTAACAATTATTTCTTGAGATGCTTGCAGTGGCACATACCTAAAGTACTCAAAGGGATGAGGCAGGAGTAAACTAGCCTGGGCTTTATAAAGTAAAACTGCTTCAAAAACATAAACAAATAAAAACCACTGGAGAGATGGCTCAGTACAAGACAACAGAATGTTCAGTCATGAATGGGACACAAATACCACATCCTCTCCTCCCAAGACTCAGAGATCATTGTGAAAGAGGGGGACAGAAAGAATGTAAGAGCCAGAGACAGTGGATACAAAGAAGCAGTGTCTTCTGGACATAGCAGGAGAGTTGCACATATGAACTAGAACCCACAGTGATAGCACACACAAGACCTGCAATAAACCAAGCTACATCAAATCCCAGGAGAAAGAAAGATTTGGGCACAAAATCCCACTCCTAGACCTGAAGCTAAAGAGGAAAACAGCTGTTAGCTGCTAGGAAGATTCAGTTTTCTATAAGAGTGTAGACCCTGATTAGTCATACAAGAACATGTGGACATCACAAATTAGTCTTAGCAGGCTTACAAAAAAAATAACAAAGTTAGGTGGGCAGGGAATGAGAATTGGGGTCTAAGAAGAGTTGGAGGAAAGAACATGGCAGAGACACTTTGTACTCAATTCCCAAAAGAATTAACAACAACAAAAATCTTTAAAAGTTATCAAATTGATAAGACATTTTAGAAAATGCACATACCAAAAAGAAAAAAAATTATCTGTACTTGTTTTTCAACTGAAGGTACTACTCTAAATTAATTTCTCTGGGTTATGTGAAATACAAATATTGAATGTGAAGACATCCATACTATTTTTCTCTGTTAGCCATTAATTCTTATTTCAACATTTTATTAAACCTTTAACAACAGACTGTGACTCAATGCAGACTTAGTTTTTTACCTTGCTAAAATATTTCTAAAGGGTTATTTTTCACTAGGAAATTAATTTTTATAGACCTAATTAATTATACAGTACTTGACATGTTCATATTGGAATAAATATGTTTCAGTGACAAGGAGGAAAAGAAACCATTTTGTATCTAGTTACAATATGCTGCTACTCTTGTGATAACTGAACGTGCCCTTGATTTGAATGCAAGGGAAGATGAAACACTGCTGTATATTCATCACGTACAATCCCTTCCATTTACATTACAATGTAACAGCTACTTAACTACAGCATCCCTGTTCATGATTATAGCCACCCATTCAGCTTACGCTATCTTATATAGCAGATCACTAACATACATATGTTAGTACTATCATGTACTCAAAATGTAGCTATTAATGGGATTATTAGTATGTGCAAAGCCCTAGTTTCCATCCTAAACACAAAGGAGAAATTTCCCAGTATCTACAGGCAGCATCAGATGGATATCATAGCAGCATGGACTACACAGTTAAGACCTTGTCTAAAACAAACAAAACAAATGACCTAGAAAAAAAGAGAGGTGGGAGGGAGGGGGATAAAATACCTTCCCAGTAACTTTTAAAAATTATGTATTAAAATACTATTTTACATATAGTGGGCTAAATAAAACTTGTAAAAATCCATTTCATCTGTTTAGAAAAAGTAAAATCACTGGGCAGTAGTGGTACATACCTTTAATCCCAGCACTCAGGAGGCAAATGTAGGCAGATCTCTGTAAGTTTCAAGGCTAGCCTGGTCTATAAAGCAAGTTCCAGGATAGCCAAGGCTACACAGAAAAACTCTGTCTCAAAAAAAAACAAAACCCAAAAACCAACAACAAAACCAAAAGGAAAAACAAAATTGAACACGTTTGTATGAGAGCATTATATTCCTTTTAAAAAAGATCTATTATTTTATGTATATGAGTGCTTTGCTAGCATGTCATGTCTCTGCACCACATTTGTGGCTAATAGTAGGGGCATTGGATTCAATGGAACTAGAGTTATGGATGCCTGGGTGCTGAGAACTAGACCTGGGTCTCTGCAAGAACAAGGACTCTTAACTGCTAAGCCATCTCTCCAGCTCCATCTCAAAACACTTCTACTAGGCAGCTCTGAGCTAGACAGTCACCAAAGAAAAGGGACAAACCTCAGTGCCAAGTCCATTTCCTGAGCCTGAAGCACAGCCCCCAAAAGAGGCTGGACCTGGATGGTCTCACCAGCTCTCACACCCACATTCTTCTGTGCCATTTCACTCAGGCCAACCTTGCCTCCAGGAAATCCTGCAACTGGCCAGGCTGTATAAACCTACCCAGAGAAAGAAATCAGTAGTATTAGAAAACCAGTATATATAATGCCATCAATTTATGTATTACATGTTAAGCACATCTAATACATAAAATATTATTTCCAAACAGTATCTGATGCAAACTGTTATGGGATAAATTGCAGTCCCCCCGCCACAAAAAAAAAAAGCCGTAAAATTAAATCCTATGTAAGTTCGCCAATTATTTGTAATGAACTACTACATCTTCTGTAAAGATCACAAAGAACCTCAGAGTGAGATGAGGGAAGGTAGATTTCTAAAAACAGACAAAGACATTACTAGACGGTAAGGTAAGAAGCAAAGGAGAAAATACTAAAAGCAAGGTAACTTATAATGCAGGTAAGCTGGTACTTCAAACCCTTGATGCATTGCAAACATGTAAGATTCTCTTTAATGCCTGGATATTGGAACTGGAGATGGCTTTGCCTGTAAAGCACTTGCTATGCAAGTATTGAGGATTTGAGTGTGACCTCCAGAATCAATAAAAAAGCCAACCATGTGGCTCACACTTGTAATCTCAGTGGTGAGGAGGCAGACAGTGTGTTTCTGGGGCATACAAGCCAAACACCACAGACTTATCTATGAGTTTGAGGCCAAATAACAGACCCTGTCAAAATGCAGTATAAGTGGGGCCTAAGAAACACCTGAGGTATCATATCTATAGTTGTATGAAGACATGTATACCAACATCTCCCACAGATGAAATAAGCAGCTAAAAAAAAAAAGTTAGGGCAGAGGCAGGAGTTGGCAACAGGACAAAGAGCCAAGATGCTAAAAGTCTGGGAAAAACTCTGGTCTTGGAAGTCTCAAATGCCACATGACATCAAGAGAAATAAGTATAGCCAAACCCAGGAGAATAATAAATATTTGTACGAAGGGCAGGTGCTCTTCTTATCTCAAAATCACATTTCTGCAGAGAAATGTATTTAAGAGACTAGAGAAACAGAACTGAAAGGGATAGTCATCACTACCTCCTTGAAGAAAAAAAGTCACTTTCTCTGGAATTCGAGTGACTATTATGTATGACAGCCGTTTTATCTTAATTATGCATAGATGCATATGTGTGGTAAGAGGCTATGTGCTAGAGTTACAGGCAATTGTGAGCTGCCTGAGGTAGGTGCCTGAGGTAGGAGCAATACACATTCTAACCGCTGAGCCACTGCTCTAGCACCCATGACTGTTTAATAATACATGATTTTTTTGTGTATTTCTTTTTTTTAAGTCAGTAAGATAGTTCAACAGATGAAGACACTAGCCAACAATCTTGATAATCTAAGTTTGACCTTTGAAACAGACATCATGAAAAGAAAGAACCAACTTCCAATCCACAAATACAATTAAAAAATTCTGTTCACCAACTCCTACTTGTATTAAAAGTTAAGACCAGTATGATTTCAAATGTTTCCAAAGTAAAAGGATAAGGATTTTACCTCCTGCTTTCCATCCAAACTGGTAAGGAGCACTGGTCGACCTATACATATGTTTGCAGACTTCATAGTGTTAAGTCCAAGATGAACAAGAGAATTCTGGAATGTCTTAGGAACTTTGCCATCTACTATAAAAAAAAAAGAAAGAAAGAAAGAAAGAAAGAATTTATTTTATATGAAAATCCTATGTTCATATAACTGCATCAATTAACTTATCATATCCTGAAGAAACTTTAAAAAAAAAAAAACTAAGGTGAAGCCAAACCTCTTTGAATGTTACTGGCTATATGTATGACTATAATCTACAAAGTTTAAAGAAAAGAAAAAAAAACATCTCTTGGTTCACTAACAACATATTTGTAACTGGGTAGTGGTGTCATATGCCTTTAATCCCAGCTCTTGGGAAGGAGAGGCAGGCAGATCTTTGAGTTCAAGGCCAGCCTGGTCAACAGAATGAGATCAAGGACAGCCAAGGATACATGGAGAAACACTGCCTCAAAAAAATCAAACCAAACCAACAACAAAAAAAACCATACATAAAACCAACAACCAAAAACCAAAACATACTTGTGGCTGGGGTATTGACTCAGCACTATCAAAAACAAACAGCAACAAATTAACTACACTTCCTATGGTCTCCATGCTCTCTGCAGAAAGATTCTGAGTCAGCTACTAGGTTTCAAAGACTCCCACTAAGTACTGGCATATCCATTTGGCTCTAGACACTTGCTTCCACTTCCAGACCTTCCCTAAAAACCTCCACATCTCCCTGTTAATGAAGATCATGTACAATTTCTATCCAAGTCCTTGTTTCCCAATATATTATTCAGGTCTCTACTTACAGGGACCTCTCCACAGAATTCTACCAGTCCCTATTCTTCCAAGACTCTATATTTGTGTCTGCATGCATGTATGTGGCAGTAAGAGGTCAATTTAAGGAGTCCATTCTTTCCTTATACCATGCAGGTCCCATGCACATTGTCACTCATCGACATTCACTGCAGCAGTCTAGAGCAGGTCACATTACATTCAAAAGGAAGCAATGAATGCGTACATGAACTTACTGTTCTCTGCTCTGACTGTTAAAGTGATGTGATTAGTTCTCTCAAGCTCCTGCCACTGTGACTTCCTTTGATGATGAACTATAACCTGGAATTATGAGCCATAATGAATCCATTCTCCCTTAAGATGCTTTTTCAGGTATTTTATTACAGCAATGGAAAGAAAACCAGGACAGTCTCCCCATTCATTACAGGTATGCACCACCATACTATAGCTCTATGTTTAGTGCGTGGAGACCGGTTCTCTTACTCAATCAGAAAGAAGTTTGATAGCTTTTGGCTAATCTGGGCCAGTGAACTCCCAGGATCCACCCACCTCTAGCCTCAATTATTTGGTTATAACACATACAGCCATACTCAGTTTCTTACATGGGTGCTGGGGATGCAAACAGAGGTCCTCATGCTTGCAAAGCAAGCACTTTCAGCCACTGAACTATCTCCCTAGCTCCTACACCCAGCTTTTTACATGGGTGATATCTCAACTCTGGTCCTTAAAATCTTTACCCACTAAATCACTTCACTAGTCCATAAAGTCAATTTCAAACAACCATCCACCTTTGTTCTATCACCTCATGGAGTTTTATAATCTGGCAGGATGAATTAGTAAATGAGTACAGAAAAATTGTATAGTTATAAACTATAATTATACAATAATAGAATATTGAAAGACCTAGCAAAGCCTATTATTATGTGTAATTTGACCTAATTTGGAAAAATTTAGAAACTGCTATTCAAAGAAAGTGCTGCTAACATTCAGATATGGAGGAATAATTAAATAGGAAGAGTATTTGTATTTCTTAACAGAAAAAAAAAACGTATACAGAAATGCTGTGGATAGACAGGAGCATGATGCATCCTTCAAAGACTAAGAGAGCTGCTTAAGGAAGGCCAAAACCATCTATGGCAGTGTACTGCATCAAGATACTGGTCATAACCCTGACAACAACAGAAGCCCATAGGGATTAATAGCAGAACCATGACAAGATTTTTATTTTAAAAGATCATTCTGACTATAAAGTAGAAAAAGAGTAAGAGAACAAAAGTGAAAACAGAGAGGCCCTTGTAGTAGTTCAGGTAGGAGATGATGTTGTTTGAGTTGTTGAGAAGCAGCAGGAATGCTGTGAAAAGGAATACAGAGACTATCTGGATGATATACAAGATCAGCAATAACGGATGTGAGAACGGGTGGTATTATGCCTGACCCTTAGGTTTCTGAATTTTATAAGGACTAAAGCTTGTATTACTGGAAGAAGTAGACTTAGGAAGTTGATTCTAAAGTGACTGAGAAATTAAAGGGTAATGACATTTAGAAAGGTAAGGAAATTAGAGGTAATGAACAGTGCTATTGAAAACATAGTCTACAAACTACATGTTACTAGCTCATAATAAGGCTAAGTTAAAAAAAATCACTTGGAAACTTTTACTGAAAGCAGATAAAAGTCTGTGTCTATGAATTCAATAAATTTCATTATTCTGCTTTTTAAACTTTTCCTAATTACACTAAAGTGTTGATCTATGACCTACTGAACATTTTTAACTTTGCTTCATAAAATGTTTGAGAAATTCTGACGTAAAACACAACTGAATCAAGACTCAGAAATAGTATGCTGTACAAAAATAAAATCAAAATTGAAGAGAATATAAATGGGAAACTTAGCTTTGGATATTCTTGCCTTAAAAAATATTTAGAGAAGAAAGAAGGTATCAGATTTAGAATTGAGAAACATCAATATTGCCGAATCAGATGGAAAAAGAGTAAACCTACAGAGAAAATAACTGACAATGCACATGGAGAAAAACTAGGAAAGTGTGATGGTAAATAAAATAAGTAGCAAGATGTTTTGAGGAATTAAAGATCAACAATGCCAAAGACTACAGAGTCAAAATGCAAGTAATGAAAACCATCCACTGGATTTGACAACACAGACTATCTGTGACCATTACAAAGCAGTGCCCAAGAGAAGATGGCATGGAAGTTGTAGTGAGTGAGAAATAGGCAAAGAACACTCCATTTAATGAGTAGACAATTAAAAGTGGAGAGAGAGAGAGTGGTGGCAGGAAGACATAGTGGAACTTTTCCAGTGGTTTAAGACATAAGAATTACATGTGCAAATGACAGAGGGAAGGAACTACTTGAAAAGATATTGAATCTGTAGACAGAACAAGCTGTATCCTGCAGATTAAAAACACTATGCTACCGCTAAGATAGTCTTGAAAGTCTTACTGGACATAAAAACCATGCCCCTAGTTTGTCTGCTCCATTTTTCAGAACAACTAGACATCAAGCATGCTAAAGGGTTTACCAAGTAAATGACTTCTCAGACCTGAAGTCTGCCCATTCACCAAGCCAAAAACACTCACCTAAGACAATGGCTCTGGAATCAAACAAATCTGAACTCAAACGTGGACTCTGCCAACTCGTACCTGTAACTCCGAGGCAACTCCGTTAGCTGTTTCTACTCTGTGAAACGGGTATCATTACGTACTCATTTACCACCAATTCTGTGAAAACTAGATGAGCCAGGCACGGGACGTGTGCAATTAGTCAACAGCAATAACTAAACATTGTTGTCCCTAAAGACACAACGCTGTCTGTTAGGCAGTATGGATTCGTCATCAAAAATTAGCTTTTGAGAGCAAGTTCTACGAGGTAAGAACCATTTCTGCAGTGCTGACTAGACAGTAAATCTTCAAGGAGCCAAGGCCATCACGAGTGTGGTCATAGCTCAGTTGCTAGTCAAGCGTGGCGTACGCAAGGCCCCGGGCTCAACCTCCAGGACTCCCCAAGTAACTCAGAAAGAATAAATCCTAAAAGGAAAATTCTGAACATTTTGCGAACAGGGCCGGGAGGCTCAGGCCTGGCAGCTAAGCGGTTCCGCAGGCTCCCGTGTCACGCCCACCTCCACACGCCGCGCTCCCCTCAGGCGCCTCACCGCTGCCCGCGCTTTCCTCACCTTTCTCAAGGAAGTTGGTCACCACCAGCATCCCCGGAGCCGCCACGTTCGGCTGGGCGAGAGGAGTCGAGGTCCCCGAGCGAGACGAAGCAGCAGAGAGCGAGGGCGAGGTGCCCTCCGCGCCCTCTTTCTGCCGCTTTCTGTTCTTCTTGGAAGACATGACCGCAGGCTGTCGGAGAAAAGCAGCCTAGAGCCGGCTCAACGTGCGCGGCACGGGGATAAAACTTCCGGGTCAGAGGTCAGCGGCGCGGCGCGCACGCCGTAATGCTCCGCGTAGAGCGCAGCCCGCGAGCCTGGGGGCGGGGTTAGCGAGGGTCTCGCAAGACACCGTTTCGTAAAGAAAAACGGGCTGGGCGTAGGAACCGCCGTTTAAGTTTATGAATCCTTGAAAAGTGAATGAACTTCGGTTGTTCCGCTGCTTTATCTACTCCCAAAGCAAATGTGGGTTGGCTTAAAGTAACAACAACGAAAACAATCAAAGTTTCTCCTCTCTGTCCCAGACCCGTGGAGGACAATCAGCTCCACCAAGCTCCCTGCCAAATAGAAAGTCCAGCTCAAGCTTAGCGGATGGCGACACTCTTCGAGAGTTTACGGTTCTCCCTTATCCCAGCGAAAAGGGGCGGAGCGAGCTCCGGAAGACGCCTGAGATTGTTCGCGGCGAGAATGGGCGGGGCGATCGCCGGAAGGAGGTGAAGTTGCACGGGGTCAAGAGAGCGGGAAGGGGCGGGGCGTGCGCCAAGGTTGAGACCAGGCTTGGTCAGGCAATGTGGGCGGGGCGGGGAGGGGCGAACTGGGAGAAAGCGAGAGTCCGAAAGGCAAGGTGCAAGCAATGTGGTGGGTTCGGAGAGCCCGCTGCTGGTTCTCCCTGTTTGTCGACGCAGGCCGAGGCAGGCTCCAGACGGGGCGGCGCACAGCCTCGGGCGGCCTGGAGAACCCGGGCTCCTGCGGGGCCGAGCTACAAGGCGAGCTGGACAGATTTGGGGGCGTCTCCGTGCACTTATCGCGGCACCACACGCTGCACGGGCTGGATGCCGCCGCCTTCCGGAGACTCTTGCAGGGCAAGTGCGGGTCTCGGGCCCCGGAAACCAGGGCGGAGCGTGTGAGCTCTGAGGTGAAAGCTGAAAGAACACCCGGTGGTCCTCTCGCTGTGACCTGGAAGTGCCCTCAGCCATGACCGGTTCCAAACCCTGGATACTCATCCTGGATATTTGCCCTTGAGATTGACGCGGGGTTCGCAGCGCCTAGCACGGTGTCGGCCACACGTTTAACTCTTAGTAGACACTGACAGCCTTAGTTTTGCTGGTAGTTCGATTCTGCAACACGCTTTGCTAGGCAAAACTCTCCTAATCGGGACCGGGGCCAGTGCTTGTTTCTGTCCACAGAGCTTTGCAGTTTAACTTTGGGATAAGTGTCTGATTTATTAGAGCAACCTGTTTTTGTTTTTGTTTTTTCTTTTTCTCATTTATTTATTTATTTATTTATTTATTTATTTATTTATTTTTTATTCTCTGAGGTTACCCACCCACCCACTCCCACCTTCCCTCCCTGGTATTCCCCAACCAACACTGGGACATCGAACCCCCTCAGGCCCAAGGGCCGTTCCTCCCCCTTATGTCCAACAAGGCCATCCTCTGCCACATATGGGGCCGGAGCCATGGGTCCCTCCATGTGTACTCTTTGGTTGGTGGTATAACATGAAAATTTAGCAATGGAAAAGATCCTTTCACATAACCAGGAAACCACAAATGATCTTTATTTTGTGAGCAACCATCATGGCAAGTTAGTGTCTCTAATGCTGTTTAATCTTCAAACCAATCTACTTCACATCATCTCTCCTGCTTATAAGTGCTTAGACTTCAACAATATCGCCAGTAGGAGAATCGAATCAATTCATCCTCTGATATGTGCACGCATATGGATGAACACAGGTATTTGTCGTACATAGATAGGGTTTCCCAGTGGCCGATGATAATCTAAGCACCACTCCAGAAAGTGTAGTGGACCTGGAAACATGTCCAGGGTTCAAGAACAAGACTGTGCCACGCACTTTGCCAGGCATTCATTAATCAAATGACCATTGAAAAGACTTTTTAGGTGAATAATGCTAGCCAGCTCTAGATACTGGATAAGTGTGATCAAAGACACCTTGAATGAAACCCCTTTAATAAAACATTTCATTGTCATTATCAAGTACTAGACATTGTTTTAAGAATCTAACAAATAGGAATGTATGTCATCTTCATAACCTGGAAAGTACATGCTCATCCCAGTTGAAAGATGATGGTGCCAAGGCCCAGAGACAACCTTCCTCTGGGTCTGGTCTGTGCTATCGTCACACTGCTCTGTGAGTCTTCAATTGTTCTGTTGTGATGGAATCGAACCAAATTAGTTGGCAGTGCCTGTAAAGAGGAGCTAATCTAAGAAGAAAGCCTCATTAGATATGTGTCTCTTCAAGAAGATTAAACGTTGTAATGAGTCAATAATGGCTGTTAAAGCACATTTGCACATGAAGATCACTATTTCTTTACTACTGTTTTTACACAACTCAGATATTAGGATTATAGTATACTTAGCCCTATATAGAACACTTTCTTGGCACAGGGGTTTTGAGATAGGTAAATGTTACAGATAGCTCAAGCTGGCTACAAACTCATGACCCTCCCACCTTGCTTCCAGGATTACAGAGGTTATTACCATGCCTGGAATCACATAGAGTTTGCCCTGTGGGTGAAATAGCCCTGCTCCTAGTGGGAGAATTGTAAATTTATGATATCTTAACTAGGCATAGAAAACTAGTTAGTAGATGTCATCTGGTGATACAATGCGTTCTAATAAATCACACGAATATCATATGATCTTAAGCTCACATAATAGTAGCACATGAGCAGTGGTCAGGAAAGACTATTGAAGAGGCTGGGCTTCTAGGAACTCATAAAAGCTGTGGAGACAGGGAAGGGAGGGAAAGCCACATTACTACAGGGGAAAAAAAAAAAACTTCTTTTAAATAATGTATTAAAATGCAAAGAATAGAAGTTGGCTGGTTAGCTTGTAGGATACATAGGGAAGCTACTGCTATTGAGGAATCCACTTTCATTGAAGGAAGTTTAATGATAGACTGCTTAGTATGTAACATAAAGGGCATAATATAAGCTGTAGACATGTTAACACAAAAATCACAAAAAATATTTCTCTCTTCAGGCTAGTAATAGATAGTTCTGACTTACTATTTTATTTCTATTCTTTAACCACCTTGAAGTTTGTAAACCAAGAATAACATCAGAACTCTTACGTAAGAGTAAAAAAAAAACCTTTCATCATCATTTATGAAGATTAAGGGCATTCAGAGAATTAGAATGGGCTGGAGATTTGGCTCCGTGGTAGAGTACCCTGTAGCATATGCAGCTCTGGAAAGAAGAAGCACCAAAACTTTATATGAATCAGTTTCTTTGTCCGTTCTACAGTGACTGAGCAACTGCTGTGTGCTGGGCCTGTATTTGGGTGGTTTGGTTATAAACACCAGCACTGTGATGGGTGGAGAATAAACAACTGGACTATAGTGATGCAGAGAGGTGGGGACTGTTCTTCTCACATGAAGCTTTACAGGGTGTATCTTCCTCCCTCTGCGTTCCAGCTGCCATTCAGCAGTGGCGATCGGAAGGAAGGATAGCTGCATGGCTGCACATCCCCATCCAGCAGAGCCACTTCATCGCCCCTGCTGCTTCCCTGGGATTTTGCTTCCACCACGCAGAACCCCATTCCTCAACGCTGACCCTGTGGCTGGGAGAAGGACCCAGCAGACTTCCGGGGTATGCTACACACCAAGTAGGTGTTGCAGGTCAGTTTCAGACTCCTAACCACAGAAACTACGTTTCACAGGTTTACCATGTATCCTTGAAGCTGGGCTGCTAGTCTGTCTGTGAATGCTGGTCAGTGAGCACTGCATGACTGTCACTGTGCAGCTGTGGCATTGTGCTTTTCAAAAAAGAAAGGTTGTCTGCCCCATGAATTACAGGCTGGCATAGAAAACAAGTGGAGAAACAGGCTTCCCAAAAACTACATTTAACATGCTTCACACAGATATTTGAGCTACCGTTCTCAGTAGTGGCACTGAATTGAGATAAGGAAATAAATTACACTCCTTAAAGTATATGTCACTCCAAATAAACATGAAATTCTCCAGAAAGTAAGTTTTTTAGGGGGAGGAGTTATAGTGATTTGAGTATATTGCAATCAGACGTGTATATTCAAGAAGGCAAGAATATGTTTCAAAGGATAAAACTGAAAATATTCGGGTACTTCAAAGAATAATCCTTGGACACAGCCATTAAGGGACATAGTGGCATTGGTCAAAGGTCAGGCATGTTCTCATGGAGTATTCATGCTCTAGCTGCAGCCAGCTGTGGTTCCAGCAGTTTTTTGTGATAGTTATTGTCAGGCGTTCATGTTAAGAACTTGCCCTTCATAATCTCCCAGCTTCATTTCCTTTAGTTAGGATTGATACAAGAAACCCCATTTTGATTCTGATGAAGTTCATGACTGTTTCAGCCTAAACATGTGCTAAATGTATAACATTGTACAGGAAAACTTTTAGATTGAACTTGAAGCAAGGCAAACTAACCATATGGTTAATTGACTGTTACTTCCTAAGATTTTGCATGGTTAATGTGTCAAGTGGTAGCAGTTTAAGATTGAACAGTGAAGCTATGATAGAGCCTTTGTGTGTTTGTATTGTGTGTGTGTGTGTGTGAGTGTGTGTGTGTGTAAGGTGATGCCAGAGGACAACCTTGGGTGTCATTCCTCAGGTACCATCCACCTTGCTAGATAGCAAGCCCCAGGGATCTACTAATACCGAATCTATCTACAGGTGCACCTATGCACCTCGCCGTACCTGGCTTTTTATATGGATGCTAGGGATCTGAACTCGGTTCCCCATTCTTGTCTGGGAAGCATTTTACTGACTTCAGAAAACCTCTCAAACTTATTGTCTAAATAGGGACCTCCCCCATGTCAATTCCACCAGTCTATGACTCTATCCAGATATTCTTAAATAGCACCCAATGCAAGCCAGTTATATATGTACTTACTCTCCCCAACAATATGTAAAGTCCACGAAGCCAGCCATTTTGTGTGTTGCTCACCATGTTTCCAAGGGCTAAAGACACAGCAAGTACAAAGCAGGAACCAAGTATGCCAGGGATAGAGGACTAAGGGGTATAAGGAGGATGGATTAATGGATGGACCGTGAGTAGATGGGTGGATGATGACATCTTCAAGTAGGGGACAGTAGCTATGTCTTGATGGAGCAGTGTTGTTGATGAGAGTGTCCATTTGAAATGAAGCCACAGCTCTCCCACTGATGGCTGTGTGGACTCAGTCACTTTTTATGACACTCATGTGCAGACACCTGAGCTACTGCACAGGAGACACACTGGGCCTAATAAGCTTTTGGAACTTCTGTTTAATTACAATCTTGTGTTGGTTTAACTTTATGCTATGGCCAGCAGGGGTCACTCCAATTGTGCTTAATATCTTACCACTGTGAGTTTATGCTGTTAGTGACTACAGTAAAGAAAAGAGACACTGGATAATCACAAGTCTTCAAATCTAAAAATACGTTTCTTGGCATTCTGTCCCTTGGAAAATCCAATTAGATTTACATCTTCTGCTACTTTCCTCACTGGAGCTAATATACGTATTGGTCTTCTTTCCAGCCTTGAGAGTACCATGTACAGTGTTTCATTTTAGTTACTTTTTTTAATGTTTGAATTTTTAAAATAAAATTTTATTTGTGGGTGTGTGTAGGAAGGAGGGGATGCAAGTACCTATAGAGACTAGGAAAGGACATGAGATCCTGGGAGCTGGAGTTACAAGTAATTGTAAGCCATCTGATGTGAGAGCTGGGTACAGGTTCTTAACCTCTGAGCATCTCCCCAGCCCCTCTCTTTTCACATGGGTTCCCTCTGCGTGTTTGTTTGTGGTTGTTTTTTCACTTTCTGTTCTGAGTAACTTGGCTTTCACTTGCCTGCGCGCCACACACAGCAGTGCGTTTACCACTGTATTCCCAGCCATGGTAAATACCTTATACATAATAGGAGCTCAGCTAATACATAGGGGGCTTCTGTGTGTTACATAGAAAGACTCAAAAAGGAATATTAAAAGAATGGATACGTGTATAAAAAACACCTTCCCATAAGGATATGTTGAACTTAGCCCATTTCAAGGATTCTAGTACAAATCATTAAAGTGTTATTTATGTTTTTGACCCAGGATGGCCCAAACAAAAATACTAAAAGAGGGGCTGGAGAGATGGCTCAGCAGTTACGAGTACCTGATGCTCCTCCAGACGACCAGAGTTTGATTCTTGGCATCCACATGATTCATAAACATCTAACTCCAATCCCAGCTGGCCTGCCACTCCCGCTGGCCAGAGGCACGACATGCACATAGTACAGATGTTCTGTAGGCAAAGCACCCATAATAAGACAAAGAGGAAAAAGATTTAAATACTGAAAAGAGAAAAGAAGAAGGACAGTGGTTTTAGTCCTGACATCCAGCAGAGTCCCAGTGCACTGAGCAGTGTGTGTGATGGATGAGTGAACGGAAAGTGCTGGGCTGGAGCTTTAGGCATACAGAATAAAGCCTTCCAGATGTCTGTGTGTGCTCGGGGATAGATGCACACACAGTAAGGACATGTAACTGGCTTCAGACAGGTCCTGATGGATATTGAGATAGTTGGGATCTGAACAGCCAGGAAACAGAGACCCGAAATCTGTGTGGTGCTTCAAGAAGCAAGAATTACAGCCGGGCGGTGGTGGCACACGCCTTTAATCCCAGCACTTGGCAGGCAGAGGCAGGCGGATTTCTGAGTTCGAGGCCAGCCTGGTCTACAGAGTGAGTTCCAGGACAGCCAGGCTACACAGAGAAACCCTGTCTCGAAAAAACAAAAAAAAAAAAAAAAAAGAAGCAAGAATTAGAACAAAAGTCCAGTACGCCTTCAGTGCTTTAACCACTGCAGTGTGAATGCTTGAATCATGTTAGAATCCTAAGCCCTGGGTGTTGGCAATAATAGGCGAGGCTTGCACAGGTGCTCAGGTCTGTGGGAAAAGCTTTAATAAAGGCATTGGAGTCCTTATTAACAGTGGCCTGAGAGGCCCAGCCTTAGGCCCATGAGGGAATGCTCTCTATGAGAAGTAGCTCTTCCAAGACACCTGTATGTTGCCATTTTGATCTTGGACTTCTTAGCTTCTCAACCTGTGAGAAAGAGAACATTCTAAGTTCTTAGTAGACATTATCTTTAGAGAGCCAGATGGGCTGTAGCAAGCACTCACAGCTATGACCACCACGGAAAACGTTACTAAAGGATAAAAAGGATCTTCATCTGTGTCAGGAGACGTAGACAGTCATGCAGGTGATCACTGTACACATTTAACATTTGCATTCCAAATTGTTGGAACGGAGGGAGGAGAGAGGGAGGGAGGGGGGAGAGAGAGAGAGAGAGGGAGAGGAGAGAGAGAAGAGAGAGAGAGAGAGAGAGAGAGAGAGAGAGAGAGAGAAGAGAAGAGAGAGAGAGAGAGAGAGAGAGAGAGAGAGAAAACTAGTCAATTGAGCAATGACCTCCTTGCTGGAGATGTGTTTTGCAGTCTTCATGGCTGAGGTAACTAAACCAGGCCTTCAAATAAGGGATTTTAATAGGTGACCACAAGTTAGTATGGAGGAATTAAAGATAAATGAAATTAATACTTTGTGATTATCTTCCCCCCCCTCAAAAGGTGCTGTATTTGATGTTAGCACCAGGAAAGTACTGGTTGTACAAGATCGAAATAAAGTAAGTTGTTTCTCCCTTGAAGATTGCTTTCCAAGGTGTTCTCTCTAGAGAAACATGAAATGTAGACATGTTGATACAGCTAAGGGACTACAGAAAGGTACTTCAATAGTTATTTCTACGCAGTTATGGAATGCTAGATACTTACCTAAATAAAGTTGTGATACAGACCTGAACCTGTCAGCATGATCCTCAGTGTTGTGCTTTCCTTCATGGCTGTAGAGCATTACAAACGGTAGTGTTTAATTGGGAAGACACATTACTGAGGTAGTATCCAATCAGCCAGCATTCTTAGTGTTGTCAGGAGCTCTGCTCCCAGTACAGAGAGAACAGAGACTGAAAACACATTACCCAGCCATCCTGCAGCACAGTCTTTGGACTGTCCTAGAGTGGATACTGACAATTAACTCTGTCCTAAGAGCCTCCAGAGATGCGTCAGGGGAAGTGACATTTCAAGTTCAGTCTAAAAGAGTGAGTAGGAATCTACCAGGTTAAGAAAGAGGAGGGAGGGATGGGAAGAGAGGAGAGGCGAGGCTTAGTGAGGCGAGGAGAGGAGAGGAGGGGTTAGGTACTGGAGAAATGTTCATCATTTAAAGCACTTGTTACTGTAGCAGAGTTTTGCTCTTAGTAGCCATGTCAGGCAGCTCACAGGCACCTGTAACTCCAACTCCAGCTTCTGGGAATCAGATGCCTTCTTCAGGTCTGCAGGTGTCATCATCCATGTGGAATGCAAACACACACATAAACACAAACACTCACTCATACACATAAATTAAAATTTTAAATGTAAAGGATAGATTGATAAACCAAGAAATTAGAATTGACTCTGTAAAAGCACAGAGCTCAGCCAGTGGCTGTCATCACTGTGATCAGGAATATTGGCAGGGGTCTGACCTGAGAGACACTGGTAACAGTTCTAAGGCTAAAAGACGACTCCTAGAGAGACTGTGAGAAGAGCCACAATTACAAATGTTTTCATGTCCAGGCATGGATGTCAAAGTGAAGGAGAGGGTTTCTTCTACCAGTGTGATGCTGTCCCTGAACTATAGGAGCATAGCAGGAGTATTTATTTTTACGCTTTCTGACCCTTCGTTAAATATTGCTGGAAAATTAAACATTTCCTCATTATATAGAATTACTACAACATAGTTTCTCAGAAATGCTATCTAAAATTATTCTAAGTCATTTGTGAGGCTTAAATTAAAGCCATATCTCTGACTTAAATAAAACTTTCTACTATAAACATAAACTGCTTCCTAAAATAGTATTGTGCCCTAGCCTTTAATAAGTTTTATTTTTGGATTGGGACATAAATATATACATTTGACACTAGTGACTAAAGAGTAGGGAATGTAATTTCACAGACGTGGTGGGATATACTGTGAGGGTGCCTGAGAGCCAGATGTGACTTTAGGCTTGACATGCAGATAGCAGCTATGGGCTAGCTTCACTGTGATGACAGAAAGATGGTGTATGGGATGGTTAATGTTATAATAATACCAAGTTCTCAAGTGTCCTGTTACATTGTTCATTTTTTTTATTACCAATAGAGTTTATGGTTGTAGTGTCCAATATCTTACCAGTCTCCATAGACACAAAGCTTCCAGAGCCATTTTAAAGTGTAATGCAAAAGACAATGCATCTCTGCAAATGAGGTAGATTTCTACACTAATAAAGTAAGGCATAATATGCTTTAGAGGTTAAAGTCAAACCTGAGTTAGACACAGAAGAATGGAAAGCCTGAACTGTGTACCCAGTAGTCAATGGTGTATGGAAAGCAGGAACCCTGCCACTGGCCTCCAAGCCCACATAGCTGAGACGTGATGCATGCTCTCAGAAGCAGGGCTTCCAGGAAGTCAGAGGGTCACAGTACACAGTAAAAGGTCCACAGTGGTTTTATGAATGAGGAGTATGAAATATGCTAGCTTATGAGATCACTCTTCATTCTTGAGGTTTATAGTATGATGACACATACTATATGCAGAATTCTACAAGGAGTCAATCATGACAGCCATGAGAAAACTGTCCTGTGCCCGCTCATAATTATTTAAATCTAATCTTATATCTTCTAAAGGTCAGGTTTACCTCTTTAGCATCCTCCCACCAAAAAAAAAAAAAAAAAAAAAAAAAAAAGAAAGAAAGAAAAGAAAAGAAAAAGAAATGATTGAAAAAATACAAAGAAATGATAGCCAAGAAACCAAAATAACTTTATTCATACTACCATAAAAAGCAATTACATTTTACAATAAAATGATAAAACACACAGAAATCTTGAGTAATACCTGTGATTAGAAACAAAATACAGTAAATGCATGTAAAAATCTAGAGTAGCATACCTCGCAGTTACATTTACTCTGTACTCTACTTACTCATAGCAGCATGTGTACGATCCTATCTGTTCATAGTTAACTAGCAGCCAAGTTCTGTGAAGTACACAACTGGTAGATATTTCCCTCCAAAGGTTCATTAATACAAGTTGTATCACATTAACTAAATAATACCACTTCTATTTCCTGAAGAATAAGAGGAAAAGACTTCATTAATCACCATCTCCCTCAAAATAGAAAACATGAAGTAGGAAGAAAGCTGGGGTTGGGGGAGTAGGATAAACATAATACAAACAAGTTTTTATTTCCTTGACCAACTGAGTGGACGAGGTAGGAGTGGATAGAGAGAGGAGAGAAAGAAAGTAAGTCATGACATAAACTATTCTTTTTTTAACTTTGTACTGCAGTTGAAAAACATGTGGAAGTTTCCAGGAGGCCTGTCAGAGCCAGGAGAAGATATTGGTAGGTATTTATATACTTCTGATAAACTTGAAAATGTTTAGAAAATTCATATGTTTACTTCCCTGCTTTGTAGCTAAGAATAAGAATTTAAAGTTTCTAATTGGTTCACACTAAGTTAGAAAAATTTAGACAGACTTCTTCAGAGTGATACAAAGTTAGCAAGAACTTTCTAACACACTCATTTCACTTGTATAGTTTATACCTATGGAGAAACCCCTTTCTAATGGTGCTCTGAGGTCATCTGAAAGGGAGAAACTTGAGATGTTCATCAGTGAAGTTAATTATAAAGATTTTTAAAATATGGCTAAAAATTATTACATTTTGAATTCTTGACCATTTCATCGCAGATTGGTGAATAATAATTTTTAGAAAAAACTTGAAGTACAATAAAACCAACTATAATAAAATAGCGATATGATTCTCCTTTGAAGATTATTGCCAGCTATTTATTATGAATAGCATAAAACATAAGAATACCTATGAGAAAGTCTTGAGTAAGAAATAATATGCCTCCCTCTCCCTCCAAATAAGCTTATAGGAAGCTAGCATGAACTACACACTTAGTCACTGATCTACAAAGTATGGAATCATGCTGTTCCTTAAACCATTAGCTTAAATTCAACAGCATCCTTATCGATAAATAAACCATTAGATACCAATATTGTTTTTCAATGACCTTTCTTTAATATGCACATTCTTGTTTCTTCTTAACCAGGCACTGTATTAGAGCAGTCTCCTGTTTTTACTTATATTTGAGTATATGTTCATGAGATCTGATTTTTAAATGTTGTACAGATCAAGATGCCCTGTATGTATTTACAAGTGCAGCTCCTAGCAGCCCATGAGTAACATTAACGACATTCAGACACGTAAAACAGGCCTTGGTGTTAGGTTCTCAGTAACCTGTTTCCTTAGTTCTCTGGTAGGTAGTCTGTTGACAGTGTACTCTGAGGACCTGGGTGTGATGGCAGATGCCTGCTTATCACAGCACTAAGGAGACTGAAGCAGAAGAAAGGTGAATCAAGCCAGCCTGCGCTACTTAGACCATGCTGTGTGCAAAAATATCTGTATTTTGTAGGGGTGCCACATATTGAGAGGCAGGGCCATTTTTTCCCATAAAGCCCCCTTCTTCATTTTCTCCCATTTCTCAACACCATCATTACCTATGTGGTATTGAGAGCACATGAATGAGGTAACTTGTCTAGTCTTCTCACCCTCCACTCTGCGGGGAGCCACTGCAGCCCTGCATGCCTTGCCCTCCTGAGGCATACCTTTTCAAACTGAGGTGGGGTTTCTTTTCCCCCTTTGAGCTTTAATAGATCCTAAGAATTTCAGACAGACTTAGATATAAATGGGGACAGCATATTTTCAAGTTAAATATGTATAAATTCAGGTTTTAGTTTAATTCCAGAATCTTTCCTTTAAGCCTAGATAATTTTAAATGTACTTCCAATTTTTTTTTAAGTATCTGTAGTTATCAAAATAACTCACCCATCTGAACTAAAACAAAAGCAGAAGCTGACATTCACCATTTTCCTAGACTTGCCCTTCTCCAGCCTGTTTCTATAGCACAGTTTGACAGCACAGAACAAAATAGTAACACTCTGATTGTCTAGAGCATATGAAAATTATTTTCTTGAAACCTTTGTTTAGAAGCATGAAATACAGTTTTGTAATGTTGCCATCCTGAACTGTTCAACATTTATTGGCTGTTAATTAGGCTGTTGCGAAATTCCAGTAAATAAATACTAGTTAATTTGGAAACTCATTTGTTTGGAATCTTTCACTCTCTGATAATGCTAGATAGATGAGACATTGATATGCAAAGTGTTTTTAAGAAATTAAGTTGGCAAAATGCAAAACAAATCGAAGCTCTCAAGGCTTGAGTCTAAATGTGTCTGTATGGTTCAAAGGAACAAAAGGCCTTCCTAAAATATGTCATTGTCACGGGTGAAAACCATGTCCTGTTTCAGCCAGCCAGAGATGTTCACTGGGACTAGAGGGAGCTCAGGGAACCCCACAAGCTGGAGGTTTCGCATCACTCTCCTCCATCTCAAGCTGTCCTCTCATTACGTACTACAGAACAGAGAAACCTCAGAACGTCTGCTGTCCTACTGTTCACCAATCCAGTCTGACGTTCAGACACATCCCTTCATCAGCAAAACTGAGCTTGTAGATTCTTCATATGCAGTAATTATTATTTCAGCAGAGTTTAAAGTCTATTAAGATAATTCTAAAGGAATAACAGTTTATCTTGATAATCTTTTGCATATTGAAACTGAGGGAGAGAGTTCCATTTTGAGGTGGAAGGGGAGGATATCCCACATCTCAGATGCAGAATTATTGGCTTGCATTTTCTGGTTTAAGCTAGTATGGGATGTGCGATTCACGTTAAACTATTTGGACTTCCCAGACAGTTTTTGTCCTATCACCACCATGGTGCCACAGTGACTCTAAGCAAGACACCCATTCTCTCATTTACCCTGTCCTGTTCTGTAACTTACGTACAGCAGGGCAGATTAGTGGTGCGAAGAACTGAGCAGGAGCCCCCAAGGTTATTTTCCAGAACCTTTAAAGAATATAAGTATATATTTAAATAAGAGTTAGAAGCTATAGTATAAACATTTAAGACTAGTGCCACAATTTTTAGTAATAAATTTAATAATGTATTATATGCTAGATTAAAAACTATTTTCTTAGTAGAGAAATTTTGTGAGCCTAGAATGCTCTTTGATGCTTCCATTCCCTCTCTCATTGTGTGGTACTGGGAACTATACCAGGCACCTCACATGTGAGGCAGGCGTCCTACATGCTGAGTTATACGCCTAGTCTTGGTGCTTTCAGTTTGGGAATGTAATTTCTGGCCATACTTAACCTATGGACAGATCTCAGTCACAGAGAAAGTCAGCATGTAGTTAAAGAATGGCAGGTAGATGTTTTAGGTTTTAGACTAAATTACTCTGCCTGTGAGCCTTTCCAAAACTGTCTCTTAGGAACAAGAACATGTTTTGGGGGCAGTGGGCAGGAAAGACAGTCTGTGGTTTGAATGCACAAGAACCTTGTGCTTCTAATAGCTCTTCATTGCATAGGTGTTATCAGCAGGATTACTGGCAAGACAAATGTATGTGCTGTCTAACAAACATCCGGAGAGGCATTAGAAGGTGTTTAAACAGCCAACAGATATCAGATGAGACAGCTATTGCATTTTGATGTTGATGAATGAGTCCCAAGTTCTACACAATCTGATTTCAAGGAAACACAGTTTCTATGTCAGGATGGGTTCCACTGGCGGCCAGGACAGGGTCAAAGGACCTTGCCCTAGGGCGGTGGGCTTGAGATCCCAAAGAAGTCAGAGTCATATCACAGCTCACTCAAGTATGTTCAGCACTACAGACTTCTGTAACAAGGGATGGGTCCTTTCAATTCAGACGTCCACAAACTCAAGCAGTTTGATGGATGCTCAGGACAGGACAATAGAGAAGGATTTATCAGTATATTAACTGCAGCTTTGTTTGCAAATGTGTTCTTGCCTTTGGGAAATCAGGAAGAAGTTAAGAAGATGTGACTTCCAATATACACGTGTATAAGCCTCCAAAGAGACTCTCAGTGTCTTATATACAAAGTGTATTTCACAACGTCCAAAAAGCAGTTTGAAGACAAAATTTTGCTTTTAAACTTCCAGATTTTAACTGAAAAATCTTTGATGGCATCTCTAAGAATGAAATCTTTACATTTGTTTCTCTCTTTTTCATATAGCAGACACAGCAGTCCGAGAGGTTTTTGAAGAGACTGGTGTCAAGTCAGAATTCAGGTCCCTGTTGAGCATCCGGCAGCAACACAGGAGCCCTGGGGCCTTCGGGATGTCAGACATGTACCTGGTCTGCCGCCTGCAGCCGTGTTCCTTCACCATCAACTTCTGCCAGCAGGAATGCTTGAAGTGTGAATGGATTGATCTAGAAAACCTGGCCCAGACTAAACACACGACCCCCATCACTAGCAGGGTGGCTAGGCTACTGCTGTACGGACTCAGGGAAGGGTTTGACAAAATTGATCTCAGCATGGAGGAATTCCCCGCAGTGTACACAGGTCTGTTCTACAAACTCTATCACAGGGAACTGCCAGAGAGGTACAGAGCCGAGGTGGGGACAGACTGAATGCCAGCATTCGTACCTGGCACCAGTTTTCTCACAAACATGATGTCCACGGCAGAAATCCATAAATGTACATATTTTTAAATCCTCTTTTCAAATAAAGGAAATACGTGAACAAGATCATAGCTCTAACTCTCACTGGGTCACAACCAAAGCTATATAAAATGGGAAAGTCTAAATATTTTCCAAAACTTGTTGTTTTTCTTGACTGAGGTAATGGTTAAGTGTCGTAAATACTATTACATAAAAGGCATCCAAACTCGGTTGTATACATTCTTTTCTTTTCTCTCAGTGACAGTGTCTAAAATGAGTCAGCTCTTAGCAGACATTGGAAGAAACAGTATGGCCTTCTGTCCAGGTCCTGTTTTGGATCCGAGTTTATACTGCCCAGTTCGTTTCAGTGCCACATACCAACTGGAGTATTTCCGTGACCGGTAAGTATTGTAGTTATTAGATTCCAGTCGTTCAAAGAAGAAACACTCTTCTGTAACGCACTTCTGAAAAAGAAAGGAAATGTGTTTTTATGCTTTTCATGTCAAACACTGAGAGGACGGCAAGATAAGCAAGGAACAAGACTACAGGTCAAAAATGTGACAGTTCTGCTGATGGATGACTCGAGGACCACACTACCAGGGACTTGCGCATTACAACCTCAATGTGGGAACCCCAGGAGGGCCACATGTTATAACATGGAAGGATGTTCCTGGAGGTGTCACACACTCCTTAACCCTGGGGCAGCTTTACCGTTAGACATTTTCACTTTTACACTTGTCATGAGGTTCAAGGGAAATAATGTCAAAAGAGTAGCCCAAAGTACTCTTCCCACAAAGAAGGAGGGACGGAGTAAGTTCCCTGAAGTTGCAAATGTTGTCTAGTGACCAAAGTTGCTTTTAGTTTGTCCTGTAGAAAACATTTAAGGTTGCCTGATGTCAAAAATACTCTGAAACAATGACTGGTATGAGACTGACAATCTCCAAATGCCAATCGGTAACAAAGAACAAGCAGTCTGGAACATTCTGGTTTCTAAATACATGATTTAGAACAGAGTTGTTCCTGAAGAATAAGCAACCCAGAATATATTGGTTTTTGACAAATCAGCAATATGAATACTCTGCCTGTATATATGTATGTGCCCACAGAGGTCAGAAGAGAGAATCAGGTCCTCTAGAACAGAAGCTGCCAATGCCAGGAATCAGACCTGGGGCTTCTGAAAGAACAAATGCTCTTAATCATTGGGCCTTTCCCTTCACTAACTACAGAATGGAATTTTGAAGAGTATTATTAGTGAACTTGGTATGCCACAGCGTCCTACATACAATAATCCCATTAGTGAACTTGGTATGCCACAGCGTCCTACATACAATAATCCAGGAAGTCATCTGTCTAAGTTACTTTTCTACTGCTGTGAAGAGACACCATGAGCAAGGCTCTGTTGGTGTGGAGATGAGAACCAAGCAAGGAAAAGACCTAAAATATTCCAGGATACCAACAGATCAAGGGTGAGATGGTGACCTCAGGGCATACTAACCCATGTTTACTATAACACAGATTCAGACTGTTAGGTACAGAAATATATACATATGTGTATAAGGTTAGTCATGTACAATCTCGGACAGAGCTTAGAAAAAGCAACAAGCTTACTAAATTATGTGATCCCATCTTCCAATAAGAAGAGCAAGACTCTTTGAAGAAGTGGATCACTCTAAGCTACAGCAGGGGATTTACATGTGAGGATTGCTGCCCAAAGAGTGATGAAGTGCTCAAAATAAACACAGTGAGAAGTATCAAAAGCACAGAGCCAAATGCAAGAGTTCGCAAATGTTCCAGTAACAAAATCAGTCTTTGTTTACATAAATATAAATATGACTAAACTGAAGAGTAAATGGAGAACAGACAAACTTTCTATATAAAGAAACTTTAACTTATAAGTTATAACACTCCCTCCCTCAAGGACATACAGCAAACCCACCAAACTCCACCCTGTAAGAGTGATCTCCTACACATCCTTCCTACAACACACCATACCCTGGGTGTGAACAGGTGCATGGTGACATCCTACCTCAACACGCCATCCTCAGTGTGACTTCCTACCTGCAACACATCATCCCCTAAGTGTGAACTGCTGCATGGTGACTTCCTTATGGTGGTCCATCCCTTAACAGTGAGCTCCTGCTTAGTGACTCCCTTCCCAAGGAGAGGAAAGACTGACTCCCAAGTGGAGACACCCACTTTCCTGCCAGATGATGAAGTCTGTACTTCTGTGGTTATCCTCTCAAACTTGCAGAACTCTATCTAGCCACAAGAAAAACACAGGCAATCCCAAACTAGTGGATCCTAAAGATGCTTGGCTGTCAAAGTAATGATAAATAAGGAGAGTCTGTCTAGAGGAAACGAGAGAGACAGGATGACCAAAGCTGGCCCTGAATAGGATCCTCAGGGGAAAATTAAAGTAGTGTAAGTCACTATGGACTTTAGCTACTAGTATTGTAGTGTGACAGACAGACAGCCACCTACTGGAGAAACAGCAGTCTTCCTGACTTTCCTGCAAACTTAAAACCGCTGTAAAGGTAAATTGTATTCTTAAAAGAGATTTACCCTGTTGTGATCATTATATGGTATATACTGACACCAAACATGTCCATTCTAAGTACATTAAAGTACACAATAAAAATAAAACACAAGTCATGCAAAAAGCCAGACCCTAGACCTGCAAGTGTTACTAGAAAAGGACATCTGGAGGGATGGCACAATGGATAAAGTGATAGCTATGCAACTATGAGGACAAAATTGAGGTGCCCAGAACCCACATAAATGCCAGGTAGGAGTGGTGGTTACCTGTAAGCCCAGTATATGGAAGGCAGACAGGATTCCCAGTACAAGGTTGGCTAGCCAACCTAACCAAAATCACTCCAGATTCCATAAGAAACCTTGTTTTTTAGTTGTTTCTGTTGCTGTGATAAAACGCCATGACCAAAAGCTACTTTGGGAGGAAAGTATTTAATTTTTCTTACAGTTTCACATCACAGTCCATCACTGAGGGAAGTCAGGAGAGGAACATAGAGGCAGAGAACATGGAGAGGTGCTTCTTACTGACTTGTTCCACATGGCTTGCTCAACTCTGCTTTTTTTAGAGCACTGAGGACCACCAGGCCTAGCATAACATTACCCACATCAAGCAGGGCCCTCCCACATCAATCAAAAATCAAGAAAATATACCATATGCTTGCCCACAGACTAATCTGATGGCAGCATTTTCTCAGTTAAGGTTTCCTCTTCCTAAATGACTCTAGGTTTGTGTCAAGTTGACTTAAAACTACTGCCAGGAGACCCTGCTTTGACACATAAGGTGAACAAGGATCAACAAAGATACCTGATGTCAACCATGGGCCTCCTCATGCACATGCTTGTATGCTCCCTGCCCTCAAACACACCACCACCTCCACCATAATACATGTGCAGAAGATAATAATTTCTTCAGGGAATGAGTAATCTCTAGTTATAAAATAAAAGCAAATCCTTGATTTTAAGCAGTTTCTGAGTGATTTTTATCTCCACTATCCAGAGATACAGCTTGTTTATATATGTATGCCCCTTGAGTTTGTGTCCTTAAAATGCATCATCTCTTAACTGCTTTCATGGCAGCTGTTGTTTGCTGCATAAGACTGACACAAGATCAAACCAGTCAGCATTCTAAGCAGGAGGTGGGAGGGGCTTGCCAGCCTCCACCCCTAACTGACTGTTCTAGAGGAGAGAATCAGTTTTCCTAAAGGATGTGGCCCCTAATTGGGCAACCACGATCCATGATATGACCCCTACACCCAGGAGTACATGGGCAGCACTTCTTGAACTCAGTGGGTTTTTAAAAAATAGAATACAAAGTGATGGGGGAGGGTGGAAAGGTAGAGATGGCTCTTCAATGAGTTAGGGAAGGAATGGAGGAGAAAATGACCAAAATATATTGTAAGAAATTCTCAATTAATAAAGCTAGTATAGTAAGAGAGTTAGCTGCCATGTTGTGACATCCTTCCTATAAATCCCATGTGGAAATTTTGATTGATTATATCTGTTAAGATATCCATACTTGCCACATAGGAAGAGATCAATAAACTTCTACTAAGTTAATAAGCAAATAAAATACTATATATAGCTTAAAATAAAGCTACACTCAAGTTGCAGAATCTGAATAAGAGAGAATCTGGACCAGAAAAACCTGGCTTTGAACTGAAATATAGAATCTGGCTTAACTGTACTGCATACAGACTCTGAGGAAACCAAGAAGATGGCCCTTTCCAAGAGTCCAGTGGCCCTGACCACATCCATGATGGCTTCCAGCCAGCCAGGACCCTGGGCTCCTGCTTTGCCTCAATCCCTAACTAATGTGCAGGACGTCTGACCATGTTCTGTACCCTTTCTAGGCCTCACTGAATCAGATGGTCTCCACACAGTAAGAAACATCTGTGTCACAGCAAGATGCCAGCACCCCTCCCACTTGCACACTGGCTCTGGTCCTCCGCTCAGTTTTAGGTTTGAACCTTATGACCATTTCCCCATGCTCTGTTTTCTGAGCTGTTTACTCGTTTACAGTACTTTGATTCTTGCAGTTTTGGCTTATGAAGGAGTTTGCTCAATAGAAATCTCAGAATGCATTTGCTCACACCACTTCTGATAATTAAAAACAGATGTGATGTAAGTATCCATGTTGAGCATTTTAGAACTAAATAAAAACCACAAATGGGAAAAATTTAAGAGCCAGTGTGATCAATCTTATAAAAAGGCTGCAGAGAATTGTTGGGAATGGCTTCCAAGAGCAGTAATTCCCTCTTGGCCTTACTCTGCATTTAATCCAGTCTAGCATTTTATCTCTTTACAAAGATGCAGCTTTGTCTTTAGCTCTCTGTTTCTGACAGATTCGGTCAGTGTAGACTGCAAAACTGAGCCCTGAACACTGAGCCCTAAATCACTACCTCCCTACTTTTCTACACTGGAGAATTCATGTCACCATTAAGACTCCACAAATCAGAAATGGTTTTATGTGTGAAATATGCTTTGGATTAATTAAAACACAGCCCCTCAGCACTCACTACATGGGCCAACAAAAGCACCATTTGACTCTTTCTTCAATCCCGTCCAGGGTGACACAATCTGTAGCCTCAGATAGGAAGCCACAGGCAACCCCCTCACAGAGGGAACTCATCAATACTTTTCCCTACACGTTCTGCCTTCGAAGTTGTTTGGTATTGAAACCAAGAACTACAGTTAAACTCAATAGATGCAATTTTGTTTAAATCTATAATTTTTTGCAAATTCAGTAGAACCATTGATCTTAATATTTGTTCTAGGTTTCTGTAACTTAGAGCAACAAAAACATCTCATAAGAAACTGAGTAAGAAGCCTGTCATACATCAAAGAGCTCCAACTCCAGCCTCCAGGTACAGGCCTTTGCAGAGGTACAGCTGTCTGAAAAGTAGAAAGTCTTTTTAGAATATGTTTTCAAGGACTGGGGAAATGCTGGGAGAGTATTTGCCATCCAAGCACGAGAACCTGAATCTGAGTTCCAGACTCAAATTTTAAAAGCGTAGCATTTCTGGGCATGGGAGTACCAGCCTTTAATCACAGCACTTAGGAGACAGAGGCAGCTGGATTTCTGTGAGATAGAGGCCATCCTAGTTTATATAGGTAGTTCCAGGATAGCCAGGGTTTATATAATAAGACCCTATCTTAAGAAAAAAAGAACATATATGTCATATGCTTCCAATCCCAGCGTTGAAGAGGTGGAGACAGGAGGTCCCTGGGGCTTGCTGGCAAGCCAGCCAGCCTAGCCTACTTTGCAAGCTCCAGCAAGATATCCTGTGCAAAACCAAATCAACCAACCAACCAAACAAATAAAAAAATAAAACAAGGCACACCAACCAGAGAGCATACAGCATACACAGGCTGGTCCAAGATCCCAGGCACATATGTAGCAGAGGACTACCTTGTCTGGCCTCAGTGGGAGATGATGCACCTAATCCTCTAAAGACTTAATGACCCTAGCCGGCCAGTGGTGGCAGCATGGCTGCAGTCGCTGCGCTCTGGAGTCCGAGGCAGCCGTCTCTCCAAGTTCGAATCCAGCCTGTAGTGGTGGCACACACCTTTAATCGCAGCACTTGGGAGGCAGAGGCAGGCGGATTTCTGAGTTCGAGGCCAGCCTGGTCTACAGAGTGAGTTCCAGGACAGCCAGGACTACACAGAGAAACCTGTCTCGAAAACCCAAAACCAAAAAAAAAAAAAAAAGACTTAATGACCAGGGAAGGGGGATTCCTTGTGGTGGTGGGCAGCACTCGTGGGGGGCAGCACTCTCTCAGAGGTAAAGGGGGAATGGGGTAAAGAATTCTGAGGGGGGAAGCAGGAAGGGAGGCAACATTTGGGATGTAAATTAATAATTTAATTTAAAAAATCAAGGCACACAACTACCTATGACCTCAGTTCCAGGAGATATTCCACCCTCTGCTGACCTCCACAAGAACTCCACACATGTGGTACTCATACAAACAAGCAGCCACACAGTGTAAATAAATAAAAAGAAATTTGAAAAAGAAAGCACAGTGTACAGCACCCAGGGAACAATACTAAGGCTGAGCTCTGGCCTCAACAACATGTGTATCTATACATCTGAGGACGCGCACACACATGGTTTGAAATCATGAGCAATCCTTAACGGGAACGCTTTTAGACCACTGTTGTTACACCAGTATGAGTCCGTTCTCATACCTTCAACCAAAGCCATCATGACTAAGGTACTGTTGTCCCCAAGAGGATGTGTATGTTGGAGAATCACTACAGGAATCATAGAGCCTGTGTTAGATCCCAAAGAAACTCAAGACAAATAGCTAACTGAGGTGCCTATTAACATACCAAAGTGAACCCAGGCCACCAGGCTCCCTGGGCACCACAAGTACCTGTTACAGAGTCTGGGCTCCTCTCACCATTTCACACATGCACACACATGCATGCATGCACACACACACAACACACACACACACACACACTCACACACACAGGCATGCGCAATCACACAGACACTGCCCCCTACTCTAAATCTTTCTAACCCCTGAGCTTCACTGCCCTTCCTTCTTTTTCCTATATAACCTGACCATTTTGGCATTGTGTTCTCTTTGTCCACTTGTCTCCTGGCCTCTTGGTTCCTTTCTTGGTTCTTTTGGTCCTCCTTCTCTTGGTTTTCCTTCTCCTCTCTTGGTCCTCTGCTCCTGGCTCATCTCCCTTCTCTTCCTCTCCTCCTCCTCCCTCTCCTCTCATGACTGAGTCTATTCTGCTGGCCATGCTCAGTCTGGACTCTTCCAGATGCCTCTGGCTGAACTCTCACATCTACAATAAAAACCTCCTCCTCAACTATCTACCTAGGAGTGAGCATGTCCTCATTGTCATTCAGTGTTGCCATTGCACACAGGGTGATGTGGGGCCAAGTAGAAGGTGGACGGACTTATGCCTGTGGCGAGTACAGGCTTACAAACAGCCTCTCCAAACATAAGGCATATTCACATCCCCAAATGATGGCTTCTGATCAGGACACTGGAGATACTCCAGAAGTTACTACTGTTGACAGCTGAGCACTGGCAGATCTGACTCAGAGAGAAAGGCTACTGAGCTAGGCCATCAGCACCCCTCCTGCTGAGAGGTACAGCACTTCTTCATCAGAAGACTGACAGTCCACCCTGCCCAGCTGAGAAGAGGGACTTGCTGAGAGAGCATGGCAGCCAGTCATACTGGATGCTGAGGCCAGAAATTAGTTTGTGACTTGGCAGCAAGATTGGGCCCTCTGATGGGGACAAAACACACACCAGCTGTTACCACAGCCAACCTAG
Source organism: Mastomys natalensis (assembly GCA_021653895.1). Taxonomy (NCBI): domain Eukaryota; kingdom Metazoa; phylum Chordata; class Mammalia; order Rodentia; family Muridae; genus Mastomys; species Mastomys natalensis. The sequence goes on along the minus strand of JAJTUV010000211.1, from coordinate 506,882 downwards.
TTTGTGCCCTCCTCAAAAGAGCCAGATAAATCTCGAATTTTCCATGTGTGTGTGTAGCCATTGGGTTTTGTCCATGCTGATAAATCACAGGGCCTGTGATAAATCTCTAAATTTTGCTAAACTGACTCTTACTCTCATCATCTAGTAGTATCAACTAGTAGTATTTGGTTGCATCATAAAGAGAGTTAGCATGCACTAAAGAGAGCAAAATTCAGTAAGAGTTGGTAGAGCCAGATGGCTTTCATCTTGCAGCAGTTTCTTCCTTGCTGAGGAAGGGAACGGAAACCCTACCTAGTTTTTAGTACATTATGAAGCTTCACACCTATTTGCCAAGAGAAAAGGTTGGAATTCCCCATGAAGACCTGAACAGCCTCATTCTTCACCTCTGCCATCTTCAGTTTGTTTCCTCTTGTTTGTAGCCCAATCACCATGGAGATGGTGGTAGACAGGTGGGCAGCTTCTGGCTCTGGAGCTCTTGAAAACTGTGGTGATTTTTAACCATTGCAGATGAACCTGCCATCCAGCCTATGTTCTTGAGACAAGTTCCTTTCCTTTCGTGACTGTGAGACGGACTCACTGTGATCCACTCTCACCATGGCGAGGCATTCATTGGCCAAGATTGAAATGGAAAGGAAAGAGTAGAATCTCAAGACTACAGGGCTAGTGGAGTCCACAGCCAGTTCTGACCAAAACAAGATCAGTGTACTTCAACACAGCCCTGCAAATGCTGCTTGTGTTCTGTTGGGGTCCGGACAGTCTGCAGTACCTTTCTCAGCACAAACCCTAATCCAGTTGTGACCCTGTGACTGTGGAAAACTGCAGATAAACCCTAGGAGAAATGTCCTAACTAGGGTCACTAAATAAGGTCACAAGGGCAGGGAAGCACAGAAAGAAGACTTTAAGTAGAGAGGTAAAAGACACTGCTCAAGCTCTCTCTAGCAGCTAGTACACAATATATAAACAGGAGTGGGAAAAATAAAAAGTGTTTATTCTTAAAGTGAACGCAGAGTCTTGTGCCTCTGTCTACCATTACTCTCCTCCCCACGTCCCTGTGATGCCCACATTTGTAGTGGCCACAGCAGTGTTTCCTCTTCAACTCTAATTAGTCTCCCTGACACTCCAGGCTCCCCAGAGTCACTCTATACTGTTGCCAGAGCGCTCTCAGCCGGAGGCAAACCCTCCAGCTTCACAGTGAGCATGGTTAGTGATGGAAGACTTGAAGACAAGCTTGTTTGCCCCTCCAGCCTTCTCTCTTCTTTCATTGTGTTCTGTCCTTTGCAGGTCACATTCCAGCTGGGGCGAGTTGCTCATAATTTTCAGGATGTGCCAGGTAGCCTCTTATATCCACAGCTTCAGCTCTACCCCTGCCTGGTGTCCTTTTCATCCAACACTCTACTTATAAGTCACCTCCATGCATTCTACACAAGCTAGCCACTTTCTTCCCTAAATTACTCCTTACATCGTAATGCCTCCAACCTTCTCCTGTATTACTATGCATGTATGTGAAATACCGGTAGAACTCAACAAAGCGCCCACAAACTACACCAATACTTACACCTCTGACTTCCTGCACAGTGGACCCATTAGGGCAAGAACATGAGATACTTGGCTCTTTAAGGCTACTGTCTAGCACATCTGGCATCCTGTACACTCTATGATCATGGGCTACTCTTGAAGAGGGTCTTAAATTGTTTTCAGCTACCGAATGACAATTATGAGCCCTGAACACAGCTTTGTCAATTATCCTGCCAAATTCACCTTGACTGATGGCAGCAATCTGTCATTGACTGATGACAGCAATCAGCAACACTGTGTTCACTGATAACAGTATCTCTGTCAGATGATGGATCTAAAAATTGATGATTAGAAAAAATCTCTCTCCGAAATCTAAATGCCTCCATTCAAAAAAAAAAAAAAAAGATATGAACAACGTATACAGGGGACAATACTGGAACCACTCAGTGATATGATATTGTCTACGAGGAAAGCTAGAAAGGTTAGGCACAGCTGAGGGTATGGCTCAGGGGAAGAACACTGGCCTGTTAGCACAATGCCCTTGCTGCCATTCTCAAATCCATACAATCAGGTCTTTATGCATGTTCTACCCACTCCAGTAGGAGGCAGGAATGTACCCTGTGTCTTTACTGTACCATTCTCTACACACTGAATGTCCAATAGACTGACCCTTTCATTCTAATAATGAAGGATACACTGGCAAAGCTTTTATTCATTGAAAGAATACTAGCCAGGAGCTATAGCCCCAACTAGCTATGATACGACATAAAAATGACATATAATACCCAATTAAATCCCTGCAAAGCTGTGTTAAGATGGGGTCAGGGTACCTGTGATACATATGAGGGAACCAACTCTGAATAATCTGCCGAAGAACACACGGTGACCAAGGGGTGGCGCCAGCATCTGTGTTTGGCTAGAAGCCCACTTTCTCAACTAATGTTCTGGAGAACAAATATTTCCTATGAGTCTAAAGAAGAAACTTCAAAACTAATAACCAAGTTCTATGTGTGCCTTTATATGGCCCTTAAACAACCATAAGAGAGACTTTTTTCAAACTATTTTACAGAGAAAAGCATAGCGACTTGGAGCCATTGTGACTGCAGAATGCCTGGACTTCACCTTACATGAACTGTGTATTCCTCCCTGGTTGAGTCTTAAAGTCTATGAAATGCAGGGAATGTTATTATCTAGAGAATACAAGGATAAAATGATGCACATGAAACCCAAACAGAGATCCAATACCAATGCTAGTAAATAACAGAGCAAATGAAACCCCCTCACAGAAAGCACTACTCACAGAAGCCAGTAGCCGTCCATCTTCCTTCATAGCAAGGTACCGGTTTGCACACACTCCCTTGATAGACACAACTCCTCTCTCTTCTGCTTGTAGTTGTAGTTTGACTGTAAGTAACAGAGAAAAATTATGGAACCAGAGATCAAAGCAGCCCCACAATTCACAAATCACATACACACACAAACACACAGAGTACCACATACACACAGACATACACACAAACACACATGCATGCACATAAACCACAGACACATACACGTGTGTATATACATACACATACCACATACCATACACACACATGCACACACTCTCACACACATACACCACAAGCACACATATAAACCCTGCCTAGCAAGGTGCTGATCCAGTGTGCAGATCAGGAAGGTGTAGAAGACGCTAAGTGGACATCACGTGACCTGAGCTAGAGAGGAAAGAGTGCAGAGTCCTCACACCATACTCCCAACTCCATTGTCATTCCTATGCCCCACAGAGGACAGAGGAGGACAGGATGGAGAACAATTATCCTTGCTGCCTCATTTGGCACTGTTAACCATTCATGTTTTTAAGCAGTTACTATATGATCCAGCTACTCCACTCCTGAGCATATATACTCAGAGGGCTTTACATCCTACCAGAGGGATACTGGCACATCTGTGTGTAAAGTGTCACTCTATTGACTACAATAAGGAAACTGAACCATCCTAGGTGTCCCCAACAATGAAGAGACAATATGGTACATAAACAAAATGGAATAGTATTCAACTATAAAGAAAAAAATCATGAAAATGTCAGGAAAACAGGGAGAGATTTAAAGTATAATATTAAGCAAGGTGACCCAAACTCAGAAAGAACAAAGCTCTTATGTCCCCCTCATATGCAGATCCTAGCTTGTAATATGGCAGTGTGTATGTCAAACAGGTGTGTGTGTGGGGGGGGGGAGCATTGCAAAGGTGAATGAGAGGATTAGGCAATGAAGAAAGACAGAACACAGCAAAGGACATGTGGACATCACAAAAGATTAGAAGGCTAAGTTTCCCAGCTTCAAGTCTGTCCTAGCCTTTTCCCTGTGTTGGACATGTGAATAGAAATACAGCTGGTTTGTGCTGAGACAGCCACTAGGCAAGAATTGCCTCTTTTCATCTACAGACAAATTACTGTCCTGAAAAGGACACACTTACAGAATAGTCGACTGATTATATCTGCCAAGACAGAGTAATCAGCCCTTAATAATTCTGCATCACTAGGTCTGTCAGATGATCCTGGGCCAGAAGGCTGAAGATCGGATACTCCAACGTTTTGTAGTATAGGGACTGTCCAGGTGTTCAGCAGTCTCTATAAATTGGCTAAGTTTTAGAAGCTATGCTTTGTGCTTCCCATAATTTCAGTTAATTCAGCCATTCTGGATTTCTGACAGGGTTGGAGACTTATAGTCTCATAGCCAATCCCATCTATTTACTTTGAAAGAAAAGATTTGAGAGGATGGTTTTCAGCTGACATTCATTCTAAAGCCAAGAAAAAAGTCAGGTTCAGAACTAAGTCTTTTAGTTAGGAGAGATGACAGAGGTTCTGGTTAGTCAACAAAATGATGGATTGGCTATTAGGTCTATCTTGTACCTTACTGATACAAATTGGTATAGTGCTCTAATTGTATTTTGAGAGAAAAGTTTTATTTTAACAGGAAGGGTGATATGTAGGAGTTGCTAAGGTGGGAGGAATAAGGAAAGGAAGAGGAGTATGGAGAGGAAGAGAGGTAAGGAAGGAGGAGGAGAAGGAGAGGAGGGGGGAGGGGAGGGGAACATGGAAGTCGATGTTCGAGTGTCTCTGCCAGTCAAAGATAGTTGGTATATCTAGGTTGGGTATTGGGTTACACTTCTGATTGTATGGGCATCTTGTTATTGAGCATTACCAAACTTATAAAGCCTTTGATTAACATTTTTTAAAAAGTTACTAATAAAAAAATTAAATAAAAAGAAAAGAAATACAGCTAGTGATGAATGAGTACAACTCTAAGTAAAGTCCCATGGGTTCTGACCGGCCATTCTACACCCATGCTCAGTTTGTTACTGGGAAACCATTTGAATGGCTTCCTTAAACCAGCTGTGTGCTGCCTTTTATTTGTGAGTTATTTATGACAAAATGTATTTTTTTAATAAAATAAAACATATGTCAAGACTACATGGAAATGAGGACATCTGTAAGATGTCTGTGCAGTGCAACTGCTTAACTAGGGGCGTTTTTGAAGTTTTGTTTAGCCATTTTTCACAAATAAAGGGCAGTCTAACCCAGTGCTGCCCCGCAAGCTGCCTCCCTGACTTCATCACATCTTATTTCTACCCAGTCTTTCCTTTTCCCAGTGTATTAGAGGGACTTTCTGTTTAGCTGTTCTTAGTTTTATAAATTTCTTATCTAACCCCAACATAAGTTAAACATTTCTATTTTGCTATTTGGAGGCAGCATTTTCCTGCTAGGACAACCTCCCCCAAAATGCATTCTGGATAACAAATGTTACTTTAAAACAAGTCCCAAGGTCAAATGAATTTTGTGAATTCTTAACAAAGCTTCAAGAATGAGAAAATACTAGACAGAAGCAACTTAATGAAAGAAAGCTTTATTTTCGTTTAAGGTCTCAGGGCGTCCAGTCCCTTGTAGCAGGGAGGACATGCTTGGCAGTTCGGTGGGAGTGGGTCAGTGGGACAGCACACCTTCCATCTTGGTAAGTCAGAAAGTAGAAACGGGACAAGAAGTAAGGACAGGCCATCACTGCTAGTGACCCAGCCTTACCAACCTGGCCCAGGGCAGTACCCAGACAGCATCCAGCTGAGGACAAGATAGCCAAACATGCAAGCCCACAAGGGCCACTTCAAACAGAGAATACTACCCAACCTTACTGCCAAACTCCCTCACAACTTTGCCCAGTAAAACCTATGATGTAAGTCATTATAACAGGGTTGGGTACAGAGTGTTCATCAAATGTGTTTGGTCCCAGAGAAAAGGAAGTCATCAGTGCTCCAGTACAAATAGCCCAGGGGTCCCTCCACCTGGACACTACTCAGAGGAGTAAAATCCCTGATGACAGTTCAGAACTGGAGAAACCAATGGAGTGTGGTGGTTAGGTAAAGTAACCTCCCCACTGTTTACAAGTAGCTGGGAGACAGCCCTGAGCAGCTTCTGAAAGACTCTGAAATAATTATTAAAACTGCTAGGTATGACAGTGTTGCAGTGATCACACCACACTGGTTTTCCTATCAGGAAATCATTATATGTGTAATGAGACCTAATATATGACATTAGCTTTAAAACCTTCTGGCAGTATGAGTATCTGGATGGTGTAGGTGGGATATGTAAAACACAATTGGTGTGTTTCAAATCTATGGAAAACATGCTATCTCATGATTCTACTCTATATTAGATTTATTTGATAATTTCATACTTAAAAAAAAATGAATGGGCATGTCATTATGTCACCTCAGTTAGGCTCCCAGTTACTTGAGCCAAACTCTTCTACTGGATTGAAAATATAATACAAAATTAAGAGAATGCAATCAAAACACAGGACTTCCACAAATTCAAATAGAAAATCTCACAATCTCACTGGGGAAAGCAAAGGAGCTAGATTCTAGTAATGATTATGTGCCAGTCACTAGGCCAGAACCGAGTACTCCAGAATCAGTGACCTGTGAAGGTCCAGGCCTCTCTATGTGCAAGGCCATGGGCAGGATCACACAGCCTGTCACCAGCTTCCCTCAGCTCCAGCTCACTGCTTCACCCCTAATGTGTATCTCCATTCCCAACAGTGACTGTGGCATTAATGTGTGGACAACGTGTTGGCCTCTGGGTAAATGTCATCATGCAGGGCTACTCGCTCAGATTCCTTCACAGACCTCTCAGGTGACCTGTGCCTGAATGCTATCAGGCATTACCCAGTAAGCAGTGAACACTAATTGTACAAGCTTAGAAAGTAGCCAGAGTTGAATATATCACAAAGGCACAGATCTCCTTTAAAGACGCTTCATAGGTGAGCTGAACTCAAACAGAAATATACTAATTGCATGCACAGATGATACCTTCACCAAAGCTGGTGCATTATCATGTTCAGCCCCTTCACAATAAACTGATATCTGTCCTTGTCGTTGATGGTGAGGTGTGAACCCTGTTTTCTAATCAAATCTGCTAGTCTACGTCTCTTAATTGGGAGATTGAGACCACTGAAGTGTTTGCTGATTCCTGTTACTTTGCCGTTATAGTGTGGGTGCAAAGATGCAGGCAAGTTGAAAGTGAAAATAGATATGGAAAATGTGAAATGAACTCCTCAACACAAGTCGGTATAACAACTGTAACACACGACAGCCCAGACCAAGGCAAGAGGTCAGGCATCTTACACAGGTACTGAATGGCAGTCTAAAGTATTTGAAATAACAACAACAACAAAAAACTGACACAGAGAATTAACTGCATCAAAAATATGGCATTAACAATAAGCTTGAACTTTTAGATCAGGTAGACATCACATAATATATCTTCATACCTGTTTGCACCACAATCATTTCACAGGATGTGTAAAAATACCAATCCCACCAGCATGGCATGCCATCCTTGCTGATGTACTCACTGGATCTGCACAGTCCAAATAAATTGATTTTACCCAGGAAGGTTTTTTTTTTTTCTCTCTCAAATCAACATATTCAGTGGCATTGAAGGTTGAAGACGTGTTGTCTGTAAAAGAACTTCACCTAACACAAGAACCTGAGTTCCATCTCCAGAACCCACATAGAAAGCAGGGCATGCATGGTGCAGTTTCCTTGTAACCCCACTGGGAGCTAGAGACAAGCAGATGCCTGGCTGGCCAGTCTACTTCTCTTGGTGAGATCCAAGCCATTGAGAAATTGTCTCCAAAAAGATGAGAAAAACAACTTGCAGCAGAAAAGATTATATTATAAATTGGCTCATGGAGTCAGAGGATTGAGTCAGTTGATGTCCCAGTGTGATTTTCTGTTGCTGTCATAAAACACTGACCAAAACCAACTTAGGTGTGGTGGTGTAAATAGGAATGGTCGCAGTGGGCTCACAGAATTGAACGCTAGGTCACCAGGGAGTGGCACTATTAGGAGGTGTGGCCTTGTTGGAGTAGGTGTGCCACTTGGGGCTTTGAGGTTTCAGAAGCTCAAGCCAGACCCACTGCCCTCAACGTAGAATGCTCAGCTGTAGACCTACAACAGCACCATGTCTGCCTGTGTGCTACCATGCTTCCCACTGTGACGATAATGGACAAAACTTCTGAAGTTGTAAGCAAGCCCCAGTTAAATACTTTCTTTTGTGAAGGTTGCCACGGTCATGGTGTCTCTTCACAACAATAGCACAGTGACATTAGACATTCGAGAAGGAATGGTTTACTTCAGCTTACATCTTAAGGTCTATTCTTTAGGGAAGCCACACGGGAGCCTGGCACAAGAACTGAAGCAGGCACTGTAGAGAAACCTTCTCTACTTAGCTTGCTCTCCCTGACTGGCTCAGCCTTCCCAAGGGTGGTATCACCCCCATGTCAATCATTTATTTAAAAAAATGCTCTACAGACTTACCCACAGGCTAATCCAATGAAAACAAGTCCTCACTGAAATCCCCTCTCCTCAGGTTACTCTAGTTTATATTAAGTTTGACAAACACTGACTAGCACAGTTGATTCTGTTGCTCTGGACCTGTTCTGGGTATAGGTGCAGTGGAGCCACTCACCTCATGTCAGTGGAAAGCTGAGAGGCAGCATAAAGGGCAAGTGAGAAGATGAACATGACCAGCCTCCTGTAACTGGACCCCATCAACTGTCACCTGACAGTCCATTCAGCCACAGATTCATTCACCGGTGAAGCTACAGCCTTTCAAGATCCAGTCACCTTTCCTGGAGCCCATGAGCTGGTAACCAAATCTCTGATATATAAACTGACAGGGATGGGGGCGGGGTTTATATTTGAACCATGATGTAAATAAGAGATATGCACATCACACATCAGAAGACGTACCTAACCTAGCCTGAGAGATCAGAGGTTTCTTGGGAACAGAGGAAGCTGAAAGGAGAGGGAATTAGCAGTTGATCAAGAAAAGAGACAACAAGAGAGCATCTTATATAACACCTATAGAAGAAAGCAGGAAAGCCCGGGGCTCCAATGGGGTATGACAGTCAGGTATGCTGCATAAGTAGATGTGTGCTGGTGACTATAGATGCTCTGGATTCTGTGTTGAGGATCATGGTAGTATGACATGAGATGAGAGAGAGACAGACAGACAGGCAAACAGAGAGACGAGGGAGAGGGAGAGGGAGAGGGAGAGGGAGAGGGAGAGGGAGAGGAGAGGGAGGGAGAGGGAGAGGGAGAGGGAGAGGGAGAGGAGAGGGAGAGAGGGAGAGGGAGAGGAGAGTTTTCTAAAGAAGCAAAGTCTGGACAGTAGTCAACACATAGGAAAGACTTGGGAGCATAATTACCAAGAGTGGAAACAGGAAAAGGTGGAGGCAAGGAAGGAAAATGGGAAGAGGGGAGAGAAGAGATAGGGAGGGGAGGGGAGAAAGGAGAGAGAAAGGGGAGAGAAGGGAGAGAGAAGAGAGAGGGAAGAAAGGAGAGAGAGAGAGAGGGAGAGAGGGAGGGAAGAAAGGAGAGAGAGAGAGGGAGAGAGAGAGAGGGAGGGAAGAAAGGAGAGAGAGAGAGGGAGGGAGGGAGAGAGGGAGAGAGAGAGAGAGAGAGAGATTTCTGTCTTGGGAATCTGGGAAGGGCTAAGAACTAACTTGACTAAAGATGGCAAGATGTTCCCAATGGACACTGGACACTAACAGAGCACCTATAGAAAATCCAAATAGTCAATTTCCAGAGGATGACCAGTTCCAGAAATGTGCGTCTCAAACAAGACATGCTGTAAGTGAAGGGGAGATGTTTAACAGTGGCTTCCTGGGAGCAGAGGCTGTACCCAACTCAGATTCTGAGCTTGAGAGAATGATGCCTCCCTGGAGAAGACAGAGCAGACACTGATCAAAAGGAATGAGCAGGATCCACAGTGCTTTAGTGTGTGTGGAAGAAACAGCAAGCTGAACCTGTGAGAGAGAAGATACTCAGTCCATCTGGGGCAAGAGCACAATTTAACATACATGCACCATATACATACATATCACCATATACAAGTACACCATATACACATACTATACATACACACCACACATATACTCACGTACCACATACACAGGCACCATACATAGACATACTAAGCCCATGCATACAGATTCAGAAACTAAGAAAACACTGATTATTTGCACATGGAACCATTTTGCATGTTTAAAATCAAGAGGCTCAATACAACACGGCAGCCTGGCCTGAGTCCTAGAACAGAAAAGACGGAACCCGTGGAGAAACTGGTGAGATGCATGTAAGACTGTGGTTTAGCTCACTGTGCTGTATCCCAGTCTTTTAGTTTTGAAAAAGGTAATCGCTCCATGAGCAATCAGTCTTGGGAAAGGATGAGCGAAGGGTACAGAGCAACTGCGACACCACCTGACTCTCCATAATCTAAAATTACTCCAAAGTAAAGCTTTTCCAGATGAAGTTCAGAACTACCCCGGCAGTTAGCAAAGCTGCCTAATGTAACAGCAAGTAACAGCCACTCTGCACACACATCTCAGACCGCTGGCTAGGAAAATGGATAACTCAGAAGACAAGGCTGCCTGCTACTAAGGCCGAGGACCCTCTCACATGGTGGAAGGAGAGAACTGACTCTCAAAAGGTGTCCTGTGTCTGGCCTCCATGTGCACAATGTGGCTTATGTCCTGCTACCTAAATAAATGTAACTCCTTTAGAAATTAAAAATGATCATGGCCAAGTGTGTCTGGAACTTGCACAGAGAAAACTGTTGGTGAGAATCACTTCTTTCCGATAGTATTAATCTGAGAGGTCAGAAGTAGAGAGTGAGACACTGTAAGGACCCACTAAAGCCAAGGTCTCTCGAGGCCTCAGAGATCTTCACCAACACAGCTCTGAAGCCAGGTGACAGGCTAGACCTCGGCAAGGCCTTTGGAGCTGTGGACAGAGCAACCCCTGCAAGAGACCTACGGAGAGCAACACTCGGCTGCAGCAGCAGTCAGAAAGCCACACAGAAGGATGTCAGATGCACAACATTTGCTGAGATAATGATGCTTGCTTTTAAGGAAAGGCTGGATCTTACAGCCAGGCTGGACTTACTGCAGCTTTACTTCACAGTAGCCTTTACCCCCTCACCTGCAGAGAGAAAACACTTGGTATTCCAGAAGGCTGCACTCACTGAGACTGAGAAGCTGTGTGGGGTCTGCATTGCTTCTGTGGTTTTACTCTTGGCAACAGTGAGACTGTGAATGTCTTATGATGTAGTTTACTTACTACAATATGATTAAGGACAGGAGAGATGACACTCTTTCTCTTGGTGTGAGGCATGGGAAAGGATGAAGGGTCTTACTGGGTAGCCCTGGCTAGCCTGGAACTCATTATGTAGACCAGGCTAGCCCCAGACTCACTGAGTGCTGGGATTAAAGGCATGTATCACCACATGTGGCCAGAAATGAAACTTTCAAAAAGATGTCCCAGACATATTTTGCAGTTCACAGTCTCTTCTGAGCAAATCTAAGGTTTCCTAACAAATGAACAATTCCCCAAACCTTATAGCAAAGTGGGTAATGTAGGAGTTTAGGCTGCTTAAAAAGCAGTCCCTATGGTAGCATTCCCTGACTAACACAGTGCCTAGTCTGTACATGCAAAGGCTCTAACATCTCCAGTGACATCATCTAAATCAGACTGTGGTGTTCTGAAGCTCTGGATACAACCCAGAGTCAAGGTGGACACAGTGCCGAGATGAACAGAGAGAGCGCTGGCCCCTGCTCAGTAAACAGTCACAAGCTAATGAAGACAAATATTTTCCTTGTCTGTCTTTTCTGTAATATTTTTTTAATTATGTGTATACATGGGAGGGGTGCACATGTGCATGTGGGTGCCCACAGATGCCAGAAGAGGGCACCAGATTCCCTGGAGCTGGAGTTACAGGACACTGTGAGCCTCCATGTGGGTGCTGGAGCTAGAATTCAGGTCCTCTGTGAGAACAGCAAGTGCTCTCAACCACCAAGCCAGCTCACCAGTGACCTCCTCCCCTTCCTTGCTGACTATTTCAAAGACACAGGTGCCCCAAACGCAGCCACCATGGACTCTCTCTGGCCTACTTTGTGGATCATACAATTCAAGTGAGAAAGTGCTGTCAGTCTCTGGCAGGGGCATTTTATGAGAGGAATAGCTGTAAAACTGATGCCTCAAAAATCTAGACTTCAGGACCCCACACTGTCTTCTGGCAGGGCAAACCAAGGCAGTGCCGCACACACAAAGCTATAAATAAACACCTGGCTTCCCTATAAAAGTCATTAGTCCTGTATGTTTTCAATGGAGAAATATCCCTAACGTGTTTCTAAAAATAGGTGGCCCAGGAATCACAGTAATGGAAAACAGACTGTGGCTGCCAGCCACATTCAAACTGCGGTTTGCATGCAATGTCTCCATGGGCCCATGTGTTTTTAAACACTTGGTCTTGAGCTACTGAGAAGCTTGTGGATCCTGTAGGAAGTAGAGTCCTGCTGGAAGACTAGAGACTTTACAGTTTGTCCCCGCTTCCTATCCACCCTCTACTTCTTGAGTGTTGGCTGCAATGTGAGCAGCCAGCCTCTGGTCCTGTCACCATGCATTTCCTGTCTTCTGCCATGTGTTCCCTGACACAGACTGTGGCCCCCTGGAACTGTGAGTCAAAGCAAGCCCTTTCTCTTTTAAGTTGCTTTTGTCAGAGTGTTATTTTATCACAGCAACGGGAAAATAACTAAGACAGGGGTATTCTACATCTTCATTGTGTTGACATCAACTCTGTGTCTGGGATACAAGACTATACATTTGTAAGAACTTAACAAACAGGTCGGGGGAGGGTGGGAGCTGGATGAAGGGAGACAAAATCTACCTCTCCCAAAGTTTAAAATTAAATGTAAAAAAAAAAAAAAAAATCGGCTAACTGCTCGAAATCTTTACTTACAGTTTGAGAGTTAACATTTTTACTCGGTGCATCTAGATCTACAAATTATTTGCAAGAAGCTGTGTCCTGTGAGGGAGCTTCCTCTTGCCATTATTTACTACTGGCTTCAGTTTCCATGAGGAATGAGAATTGAAGTAACTGAGAACCCAGAGTCATGGCCACATACAGACCAAAAGCTTCCCTTTCATTGCTCTGGACTTCTTTTGTTCTATAGCTATTGCCATCTGAAGATCTCAGCCAGGCTCCGTTTAGATAGACAGGCTCTACTCCTGTAGAGTGAGTGATCAGAATATAGTTTCTTAAAGTTAAACATGTGTTGTATCATAAAAGCACAAAACCACACAAAACTCTGATAAGAAGATTTAATTGAAGAAATGAATTTTAATAATATTTTTCTTACCATCCTAGGAAAATGTACAAAATGAATAGGAGTCATTGTGGGTTTGTTTTACCCCCTTGAAGGCTTATTTTCCTTATTAAGCTCCCAATTATTCAGAGACTAACTATGGATTTTTAGTTTTCTTCATCTCTGTTTTGAAGTCTCTGATTTCACCTGAGGCAAAACAAAGGCAAGGCAGAGGGACACTACAGCTAAGATGCCTCTCTTCTCCCATCTGATGTTGCCATATTGGTATCAGGGGCCTGTGTGTGTGTGTGTGTGTGTGTGGTGTGTATGTGTGTGTGTGTCTTTGTGTGTGGTGTAATGTACATGAGTGTGCGTGTGTGTGTTAAGGGTTAACAAGAAGACTTTCTGTGCCTCAGACAACAGAACATTAGAAAATTCTTATTAATAACAAACTTCTCTGGTGCCTCCATGCCTTTGATCCCTCCACATTCTTCACATACCCTGCAAGAGGCATATTTGTGCTACCCACAAGGCAGTGTCTTCTGGAAGAGGCCTTAGAAAGCTATGGGTAGACACAGGCTCCCTTGTCTGAGGAGACCAGCAACAGGAGGCCCTGAGCAAGTCAGTAGTCCTAACAAGAGGCATAAACACACATGAAGTCAGAACGTCAGTCAAGGTTGGCAGCTGACAGAAGCTAAGGAACATAGTCACTAAAAACAATGGCTGGTATTTCTAATATGATATAAATCAACTCTTGAAAGGTTCTCGTCAAACCCTTTGGTCATCTCAACATTCAAGACCACAAGAGTACTTTTTTGAAAAGTGGGTAGCACCTCCACAAAAGGTGCAGACATTGGGATGCTCACTGCAACTTCATTCAAGATTGCTACAACTTGGATGCAAGCACAGTATCTTTCTATTAACCACAGAACAAACTATGGTAACCCAGGCTGTAGAACTATAACTCAGCACTAACAGGGAATGAGTGGCCAACCATGGAAAGGCATGAGGAAACCTGCAGGAATGGCATACAGAGGGGCGTGGCTGGTGGGGGCGGGAGTGAATGTGTGGAGCTCAGGATTCCCAGTGATATGAGTTCATGTGACATAGTGACAGAGATGCTATCACACTGCATCTGTCCAAACCCCTGAAATACACAGAGCCTTCGCTACCATGAAGGGCAATCTTGGCATCAGTGATGAGCAGATATGGGTTTATGGTGACAACCGTACAAGTGTAGTGTGAGACACTAATGATGGAGGGGCTGTGGGTTGAAGAGGGTGATGTTGGGAAGTCTCTAGTTTCCTCCTAATGTAAACACGAGCCCTCTCTTTAAAAGAAATGACTCTTAATTAACTAATATAAAATAAGGCTACACAGGAAACATTTAACAGCAAAGCAGCCTTGTGGTTAAGACTTAAGAGTAGAAATGCACAGAGGGGACTCTAGCACTGTAAACACACAGAAGACATACATACACACACAGACACGCAGAAGACATACATACATACATTCACGCACACACATATATATATACATAAGTACACACACTCACATATACACATGAAGGCAAATAACACACACATATAAGCATATACACACATAAACACACATATGTACACATAGACTCATACACACACACATACACACACATCTGTTATTGGCATTCAGCTTGTGGTCACCAACATGAAAGCCCTTCATCAAAAGCTAGCCAAGCTAGAATGTCTTAAAGTCATAAGTGGCCAAAGAGAATTAGCCAGAAACATAAGCTCCAAGCTTGGGTTTCCAATGTACCCAAGAGAGGAACACCTCCCAACTCCAGCCTGTTCCTGGCACTTCTTTCTTCCCTTTTGAAATGCTCTTGGACTCTAGCACAGTGCCTGAGTCTTTTCTTAGTGTTAGGTAAGGGCCCCTCGGAGATAATGCAAGCAGCTTGGCTGGCCCCAGGCTTCCCCTCGGGTGAGTGCCAGTTAGTTGGGCTGTTTGTGTTCCTGGCACTTCTTTCTGGATTGAAGAGTCAACATTCATCTACAAAGCTCAATCCAGGCAGTTCCAGAACAGCAGAGTGGTGTGTGCGGAAGGCAGGCAGAGCCCAGGGTAGACGGGAAGCTGCCCAAGGAGTTCCAGCAACTGAACAGCCATTCTGTGTGACTGGGGAAAATCATTAGGAAAACATCGTCCAAAGCAGCCTGGAGACAAGAGAGTTTTATTTGAGCCTCATGAAAATAGCCCTGCAGCACGTCCCTCAATCACTGAGGAGCTCCGCTCTGGAAAACCCTGCTCCCTGCCAAGATCCCAAGGTCCGGCTCCAAGATTTCTGAGGCCCTTGCAAGGAAAAACCTCTTTTCTCCTTCCTTTCGTGAGAGGCACTGGGTACATGCAGGAGAGAGCTGAAAACTGCTTTTTTTGTTTAGCCTCAAAGTCTCCAGGAAGAAATGGCCTCGTTTTTGGCAAGGCTGCGATCACTGCTCTACTCTCTGTCACACTGGCATAGGATTGGTAGTTGGCAGGCCGACTCTTCCATGGTGACATCTTTAAAGTAGCCTCCATCTCTTCACGGCCTGCTCCTGAGTTGAACACACAGCTGACACTCACAGGCTAGGACCGTTGGACTTTCACTAGCTTCCATAGATCTACTATGTAGTCTTGTGTTGTCCTATATTTAAAAATCTTGTCTGATCCAAACCTCTCAGAGATCTACAGAAGAAAAAACAATACTAGATTTCCTTTCTCATGTTCCACAGTACAAGAAAGAGGCACTCCTGTCTGCATCATCACTAGCTAATCTTTCACAGTTGCAGGTATAGTTTCAGTACCCAGGGCCCAGCAGGAGTGTGATGGTGAAGGGAATTCACAGACAAGGACCTCATTTCACGTTTGACTCAGTGTGTCCACTTGTGTTTATGAGAGTTTGATTCTAGTCTGACATACATTCTTCACACAGCACCAATGTGTTCCTAGCTCCGTACCACGGCACGTGCAGGAACCCCAGCAATTCCCCCCAGCAATCATGGCTATAGAAACAGACCCACTGAGGCAGGAATCTGGCAGTCAGCAGGAAGTGGTGTGGGAACGCTGGAGCCATCTTTCTTCTGGCCTCCTTGTCTATTTTCCTCTTTATTCTCAATAACATGAAAAGCCGCGACAGAGTCCTTCCTCGCACCCAGCCCGAAGAGTTTGCAGCCAGCCTCATGGTACTGCTGTGTTCTAGCATGTTTATGAACATGGATGCTTTTCAAGGTTTGTAAGTAACTTCCCTCCTGTCATGGATCCATAAGCTCACATGTTTGAACACTTGGTCCTCCAGCTGAGGGTGCTAATTGGGAAGGTTATAAAACATTTGTGAGGTGATGGTTTACTGGGGGAACTGTGTCACTGGAGGCAGGCTTTGAGGTCTTATAGTCTGGCCCTACTTCCTGTCCTCTTTTTGTCTGGAGATGAGATATGACCTCTCTTTCCTACCAGGCCTCACACCTCAAATGCTCTGCCTTTCTCACCATGATGACTGTGTCCCTTTGAACTGTAAGCCCAAATAAACCCTTTCCCCATTACTTTGCTTTTTGCTGAGATACTCAGTCACCTCCTCATTCTGGCTAGGAATGCAGGGGTAGGTGGATGACAGACTCTAGCTTTGAGTTCTATAAATAAAGCAGAAGATGACAAATGAGGTTCCTGAGGTGTGGAACAGGAAAAGCGAGTTTTATATGACTAGAACTGTAAAGACATTGCAGACTCTCTGAAAGAAATGCATTGAACTGAAAATACTTGAAGACTGGATATTGGGGATTGCCACAGTTCTGCTCGAGTGTTAGATAACACATATATGATTTGGATGGTGCCAGAGTGGTTCAACACAGGAGGAAATGCCTGGCTGAATGCGAAGGGAAAGGGGGCTTCAGGTGGTCATATCGAGAGAGGTGAGAAACAGCCTGGAGTTCCTGCTTCAGTACCAACACTGGGCTCATTAGTCCTTTATGCATTTGCCAGTGCCCGTAATGGAAGTCAATAGAAGTGTATCCACAACAAGATGCCTTCAGACAGGAGAGGAAGTTTTTGAATAGAACACGATGGCCTTGCCCTGTGGCTGCATTGAACCAGAACAGCTGGGATCTGTAGCCTTGCAGTCCTCCCCACACTTAATCTGGTCTTGACACACTGGGAGGTTTAGTCAAAGGGATGAAAGCAGTCTGAACATTTGTTCTTAGATTAGTCACTCTGAAAAGACAGGCAAACCAACCCTAGGAAGAGACATCTGAAAGCCTTTTTAGATTGCATAGTGTAGTGTGTGTCTGTGTGTGTGTGTGTGTGTGTCTGTGTGTGTCTGTGTGTGTAGCTGTGTAAGAACCCTGACTTAGCAGAGATGTACCCTGCAGAGCTCAGCCCTGTCCACCCAGGAACATGCTTAACAACGAAATGCTAACTTTAGGGCTCTGGGATTAGAGATATTTATTACCCAGCAGTAGGTAATTATAGCACTGGAAACAATGAGATACAAGACTCTGGAAGGAAGTGTTGGTCTGCATGCCGGAGGCTATCGGTGGAGACTGCTGGCCTGGTCTGGTGGGATGGTTCAAGCAAAGGGGAAAGGGCACGAGCAGGGAGGGGAAGTGCTGCTGCCAGCTGCTGGGCCGAGCTGAAGCCTGTGAGGGGAGCTGGTTAGCAAGCAGTGTGTGGGGGCGCTTCTGGTGGTGAAAGCTTCAGGAGAGCAGATCTCTTCCCAGGCAGTGTTACAGCTCTTGAGACATGCTCTCAGACAATGGAGTAATTCTCACACTTCTATTCCTTCTGGATCTTATATATAGTTTTGTGGTGGGTTGGGTCTGATAGCAGGTGCTTTCTATTGTCTCGGCATGAGATGTCTCATCTATGTGAGGAGAGACTTTATAGGCACTGCCCCTACATGACTAATGGCCAGAATTCCCTCTATGGGAGGCTTCGTGATAGGTAGGGGCCTGGAGTTGGGAGCAGGTGAAGCTCTCGCTGTCCCTTCTGGGTCTCTGGGGCTTCAAGCCCTAGCTTGACCTTACCAGGCTTCCTCTCACAGTACACCACCCAACAAGGGAAGTTTCAGAATAAAAGCCCAATAACTATGCAGTATATGACAGCTTCACCTTAAGTACACTGCTTGGGTTATTGCCTTACTTGCTTTACTATGGCTGTAAAGAGAAACCATGATGAAGGCAACTTATGGAAGGAATAATTTGTTTAGAGCTTATAGTTTCAGAGGATGTGTCCATTACCATCATGGTGTGGGGCATGGGAACAGACTAACAAGTGAGGTCCTGGAGTCATAGCTGAGAGATCATGCCATAAGACAAAATCACGAGGCAGAGAGAGCTGAGAATGGTGAGCTTTTGAAACCTCAAAGCCCACCCAGTCACATCGCCTCCAACAAGGCCACATCTCCCAATCCTTCCCAAATAGTTCCACAACTAGGAGCCATGCATTCAAATATCTGTGCCTATGGGAGCCATCTCATTCAAACCAGCAGTTATTAGGCTGATAGTCACAGCAATATAGTCGCTGCACAGTTGAAGAGGCAAGCTGTGACAGACAATTTTACTAGAAGTGAAGCCAGATAGGGCGTGGGTGGGAGGGAGGGCAGGGGAAGCAGGGCCTGGATTGAAGTGAGCACAGGGCAGAAGGCAGCACCTGCAGCCAAGGGATATATTCCACCTTTGCCCACAGCTCTACCAAAGGCAGCAGCTCCCCGAAACTCAAGACTTCTCAATACAGAAGCACACCCCAACACTCTTCAGCCAGCCCAAGTGTCAACCATCCATAAGGATATTCATTTCTTCCCCTAGACCTTCTCCCTCTTTCTCAGTACCTGGCTACTGAGCTGTAGCCAGCTGCCTCCATGTGGCATGCCGTGCTATCTTTTTTGAGATACCATCTATCAAGGATTAGGCCACCAGAAATTGCAAAACTTGTGCCTTAGCTTCTATCAAAAAGATAAAAAATATTATGGATATAGAAAAAATAAAGCTCTCTTAAACTGCTGGAAGGACTATAAATTGGCTCAGCCATATGGACAACTTATGGGAGTTCTCAAAACACTAGACATATAACCCCATATGATGCAATACCACCACCACCAGGCCTATGTCCACAGGAAGAGTCAGTATGTCAGAGACGACATCACTACTGACATTTACTGCATCATTGTTCACAATAGTAAGATGTGGACTCATCTCAGCGTTCACTGGCAGATGAGCAGATGAAGATAAATAGATAACATATTCCACAGATACGAAACACTCCAGTAACAAAATCCTGACATTTGTAGACCTTACTTAGATCAAATGATAAACAGCAGGTGCAGCAAGGCAGGTGACACACCACAGATGTAAGGATGGACAGTGGAGACTGATGGATTCGTGACCTCACGTAGTTTATATTCCTTTCTATTAGGAATAGTCTACCAGATAATTTAGAGTCGTTTGTGCCAGTCCAGGTATCCTAGAAGCTATCCTTCCTTCCAGCTGTTACCCATTCCCTTCATCTTCCATGTTCTTCAGGTCTGATGATCACTGCCCATCTTTATGTTGTTAACATATACTGAAATGTCACTATTTACTCTACAATTATGTGCCAATTTTAATATACTTTTTAAAGAATTATACTACTGAACTCATTGGCAGGGGGTAGAGGGAGGATTTCCTGAACAGAACTCCCATGGCTCAGGCTCTAAGATCAAGAATTGATAAATGGGACCTCATGAAACTGAAAAGCTTTTGTAAGGCAAAAGACATAGTCAATAGGACAAATCTACAACTTACAGACTGGGGAAAAAAATCTTAACTAACCCCATATCTGATAGAGGGCTAATATCCACAATATATAAAGAACTCAAGAAGCCAACCTCCAAAAAACCAAATGACTCAATTAAAAAATGGGGTACAGAGCTAAACAGAGAATTCACAAGAAGAATCTTGAATGGCCAAGAAGCACTTAAAGAAATGTTCAAAGTCCTTAGTCATCAGAGAAATGCAATGACCCTGAGATTCCACCTTACACCAATCAGAATGGCTAAGATCAAAAGCTCAGGTGACAGCAGATGCTGTTGAGGATTCAGAGAAGAGAAAAACACTCCTCTATTGCTGGTGGGATTGCAAACTGGTATAACCACTCTAGAAATCAATCTGGCAGTTTCTCTGAAAATTAGAAATAGACCTACCTGAAGACCTAGCTATACCACTCTTGGGGATATACCCAAAAGATGCTCCATCATACCACAAGGACACATGCTCCACTATGTTCATAGTGGCCTTATTTGTAATAGCCAAAAGGTGAAAACAACCCAGATGTTCCTCAACCAAAGAATGGATACAGAAAATGTGGTTCATTTACACAATGAAATACTATTCAGCTATTAAGAATGAGGACATTATGAGTTTTGCAGGCAAATGGATGGAACTAAAAAAAAAAATATATCATCCTGAGTGAGGTAACCCAGACCCAAAAGGACATGCATGGTTTATACTCACTAATAAGTGGATATTAACCAAAAAGTATAGAATACCTAGGATACAACCCACAGAACTTAAGAGGTTTAACAAGCAGAAAGGCCCAAGTGAGGATGCTTCAATCCCACTTAGATGGGGAAAGAAAATAATCACAAGAGGCAGAGGGAGAGAGGAACCTGGTTGTGGGGGAGAGGAAAATGGGAACAGGATCAAGTATGGGGGTGGGGGCAGGAGAGAAGCCCAGAGGGTCAGCAGAATGAATGGAAATATGCAGCCTTGAGGGGTGGGAGGTGAAGGGACCCTCTAGAAAGTACCAGAGACCTGGGAGGTGAGAAACTCTCAGGACTCAATACAAGTGACCTTAGATGAAATGCCCAACAGTGGGGAGAGGGAACTCAAAGAGTCCACCTCCAGTAGAAAGACAAGACCTCAAGTGGAGGGACGGGGTTGCCATCCCACAGTTAAAAACTCTGGCCCAGAAGGAGAAGAGACTGAGGAAAAGGCAGGCCAGTGACTGCAACTTGGTATCCATCTCATGGAGAGATACCAAGGCCTGACACTATTACTGACAGTTTGCTTACAGATAGGAGCCTAGCATGGCTGTCCTTTGAGAGGCTCAACCAGCAGCTGGCTGAGATAGATGCAACCATTGGACTGAGGTCAGGGACCCCTATGGTTGGATTAGGGAAAGACTGGAAGAAGCTGAAGAGGAAAGCGAGCCCATAGGAAGACCAGCAGTCTCAACTAATCTGGACCCCTGGGAGATCCCAGACACTGAACCACCAACCAGGCAGCATACACTGGCTGGTCCGAGGCCCCACACATAAATAGCAGAAAACTGCCTGGTCTGGCCTCAGTGGGAGAAGATGTACCTAATCCTTTTGAAACTTGAGGCCCCAGGGAGGGGGGAGGCCTGGTGGGAGGAATCCTCTTGGAGACAGGAAGGAGGAGGGATGGGATGAGGAACTGTGGGAGGGGGGACCCAGAGGGGGAGAACGGCTGGATTATAAATAAATAAAATAAGAAAGAGAGAGAGAGAGAGAGAGAGAGAGAGAGAGAGAGAGAGAGAGAGAGAGAGAGAGAAAGAAAGAAAGAAAGAAAGAAAGAAAGAAAAGAAAAGAAAGAAAGAAGAAAGAAAGAAAGAAAAGTGTGCTTTGACCCAAGCAATTGCTTTGGCCCGGCGTTAGGAAGACAGATGAGGCCGGGTGGTGGTGGCACACGCCTTTAATCCCAGCACTTGGGAGGCAGAGGCAGGCGGATTTCTGAGTTCGAGGCCAGCCTGGTCTACAGAGTGAGTTCCAGGACAGCCAGGACTACACAGAGAAACCCTGTCTCGAAAAACCAAAAAAAAAAAAAAGGAAGACAGATGAGAACACCAAGACTTGAGAGGTGTCCTCCCAGGGAGGAAGTCTTCTTGACCCAACTATTTTCATTTCTACAGCAGGCAGAGGCAACTGCTGGAACTTATAAAATTTTCTTAAAATGCCATAAAATAGGCGCAGGAGGAGATGGCAAGCAGCCTCTGGCCCCAGTCCAGACCCTTCCACCCTAGCCGAGGCGCCTGAAACCACAGCAGGCTTTCGTCTTCCCCTGGTGTGAGAACATCATTCTGATTTCCTTCCATGTTCCCCTCTTGTCACATTTGGAGCCACCAAGCCCTGAGCGCTAGACACACTGAAGGCTCAGGAACCTGAGTATGCACATGTCTCCACCCAAATTTCTCTTGATTATTCATTCTTCAGTTGTTTTCTGTGTCCAGCCACACACTCCCCTGTGTGCTCCCTAGTCTACTTCCCCTATCCTGCTTGTCCCAGACAATTTAAAAGATCCTTTCTGATTCTTCCAAACAACATGTCTGCTGTCTGTAACATGCCTCTCTGCCCTGCTGCCCCTTCCTTCCTCCCACAGTCATTCTGTAAGAGATACTCTGAGTTGAAATATTTCAGGCCTGAAAGGAAATCTCACCCCTGGCAAATAAATTGTGTGTGTGTGTGTGTGTGTGTGTGTGTGTGTGTGTGTGTGTAAAATGTTGCTCACCTCGAACCTTTCATCACTATACCTATTTTCCCAAGACTGGCTGGAGCATTCTATTGTCCAAGTCTAAGACAATAGCCATTTGCACAGGAAAAAAGAAATAACCAAGAAAATCAAACATCAACAAAGGATGGTGAAAAATGGGGGTCAGGGTACACTGTTGTTTGGAAAATAAATTAGACTGAAGACTAAAAATATAAGTAAAGGGGATGGTGAAAAACAAACCAACCAGCCAACCAAGAAACATAACTATCACATACCCAAAGGGATCAGAATCAGCATGTCTTAGCTGGGTCTGTACACCCAAGCTGCTGCAGCAGCTCCTTGAGCCTGATGAGTTCTGTGACTGCTTAGTTTAGGCTGCTGAACCAGGTCCTAAGATGCCAGACACTGATGGTCCCCAAAGGCTGACCTGGGACAGTGGGTCCAAGTTTATTTTCTCCCACAAAGGAAAATTAATGGAATGGACTCTCGTGGGTATATGCAAAGCAGAGGCAGGCTTTATTAAGAGTTACAGAAAAATAAGAATAAAGGAAAGTGAGAAAACCCCCTGAGCAGAAGGGGCTAGGAAAAGACTGTTGTTGGATTTCTGTTGTCTACGGGATTTCATAGGACCATGGTAGAAACTGCCCAAAGGCTGAGGTCATTTCTACTGTGTTGTCCTTTTCCTCTGAGTTATCATGGGCTGTGTCAACGAAGGATCCACATATATTAGGCCTGTCTCCCAAGTACAACCAGCGCATGATCATGCATTGTGCATGCATCATCTACCCAGTTATGGCTGGATGATACCTCCCCTGCCCATTTCTGACTCTGGCTTGTTGATGTGACTGTCTGCTGTCAGTCACTCGGCATGTGAGCACTACTAGCTTCTCACTTTGCAGGTGGCTTGCTGTTAATCACATTAAGCTCTCTGGCATTGTTCGTCTTGCTCTTGATTCTCCTGGTCATTAGTGTCTAGCTGTTGTTGCTACCTCTGTCCTTGCAGGTGTCCCACATACTGGTAGTTATATGAAGGTCTTTGTTCTCAAAGCTACCAAAAAGCAGCTGTGGTGTTCTTGGTTATCACCTTGTTTGTACTATAGTCTTTATCTTAGGGTTTCCATCACTATGACAAGACATCATGACCAAAGGAACTCTTATAAATTGTTGCAATGAAGCCAAAGGTGAACATTTAATTGTGGCTGGCTTATAGTTTCAGAGTCTATGATCATCATCATAACAGAAAGCATGGCATCTAGGCAGATACTGCTGGAGAAGGAGCCGGGAGTTTTTCATCTCGATTTGAAGGTAACCAGGAGAGACTCCATCCTTGTTAGAGGAAGCATGTCACTGTGAGGTGGGCTTTGGTGGTCTTCTCCTATGCTCAGGCTTCACACATTGCTGAAGAGAGTTTCCTCCTAGCTGCCTGAGGATGCTAGAATGCTTGCCCCATAGGGAGTGTCACCATCAGGAGGTGTGGCCTTGTTACTGTGGGGCTTTGAGGCTTCCTATGCGCAGAGTCCACCTAGTGTGGAATGAGAGCTTCCACCTGGCTTTTAGATCAAGATGTAGAATTCTTGGCTCCTCCAGCACCATGTCTATCTTGACACTGTCATGTTTGCTGCCATGATGATAATGGACTGAACCTCTGAAACTGTAAGCCAACTCCAATTAAATGTTTTATGTATAAGAGTTGCCTTGGTTATGGTGTTTTCTCACAGCAATAAAACCCTAACTAAGGCAGTAAAGCATTGTACTTTCATTTGCTGAATCTGGAGGCAGGGATAGGTTAGGGGTGGGGTGAGGAGTGGAGGTGAGGGTGGAGATGATTTGAAAGCAGAAGGGGATTGTAATGGGGGAGAAAGAATAGCCCATGTGTGTGGGGTATAAAGATGGAGAGTGCAGGAGATTGTGATAAAAGTACATTATATATAGCCTAGACCCCTGCCTGTGACACTCCAGATCTATGGACGCCTGCTGCTCAGAGCTTCTTTCCACAGCTGTCCCTTAACTCCAACAGGGAAGTGCACAGTCCCTCTTTTGCCCACCTAGTCTGATTCCAGCTCCATCTTTCTCTTAGAAACCACTGCCTCCCAGTTTCCTCTCCTGCAGCCTAACTCTGCGGGTGCCATTCATTCCCTCCTTCCCAGTACTGCAATGTCCAGCTAGCACTCTGGATCCATAAGGCTACCTGGCCTTTCATGTCCTATATTGACACTCAGTCAGGCAAAGGCCTATAAAGGAAGAAAGGCTTCTGACAGCGAATGGCTTTTGGACTTGAACTATGCCAGACCTCCCAAAGTTTCCTCTTCAGGCTGCCTCTATAAATCTTATACACCATTACCTAAAACGAGCATAGTAGAAACATATTTGTAGGGGCGTCCAGGCTGGCGTGATCAGTGGTGTAGGATGTCTTCCATTCATTATGTACACAGCTCAACTGCCTGTTCCTTCTTCGCCTAGCCTAAGGCAATAGTTGTGTTCCTCACATACTCCAACCACAGTGTGCTACCTTGCCACAGCCCCCAAAGCCACAGAACCAACCCATTATGGACCGAAACCTCTAGGACTAGCAGCCAAAGTCAACTTTTTGTGTTGACTGTCTCTGGCGGTCTCTACAGTAGCAGGATGCTGACTAACACGAGGAGCTTGGCCTTACTCATTTTTCTCTTGGGACCTCAGGCAAGACTAGGTTTATTCTGCCCTTGTGTGGGTGGGCCTCATTCAGTCAGGCCCAGCAGTGAGAGAAGGAAAGGCTTCTGACAGCAAATGGCTTTTGGACTGGAACCACATCAAACCTCCTGTAGTTTCCTCCCGGGTTGCCTCTGTGATCTCACACACCATTACTTAAGTTAACCTGCCCATCTATTAATCTGTTGATTGGCCAAGTCTCCCATTGGTCCTGTCTCTCTGAAGGACTGTAACTAATGACTTCCTATAAGTAGAGATGTTCCATAATCAGGTGCCTAGACATGGGAGAGCTAAAGGAGTGTGGGGTGAGCTTGTCTACTTCTTGGTCCCCTTCACCAGGTGACAGAGGGCTGAAGACCCAGACCCAAACTCCACTGGTTCAAAGGCAGGAACACTGCTGCCTAGCTCTCTCCTCAGCACATTCCAGTGTTCCAGAGTTACTCTATAACATGTGCCCCACCACTCACCCACCATTCACTCATCTCAGAACATTGCATATATACACGGATACATTCTTTCTTAAAAGTCATGCATTCATAGGTACAGACAATTCCCCTTCATCTCTTTCTTCCCCTATCCAGGCTCCCTCCAAAGTTATCCAACCTGTTGTCAGCTCAGTATATACCCTTTTCATGTCTCCTCCTGTGAATTTACCACATGAGTGTATAGCTGGAGAGATGTGTTCGTTTCATCATGGGGCAGTATTTTCAGTCTTAATCAACAATTTTCTTTCCTTCCTGGAAAAATGGAAAGCTTTCTGTTTTAGAGCAGATACATGTGAATCTCTGCATTAAGCAGTGACCTGATAGACATACACTTCTCACCTAGACAGACAGCTGCAGTAACTCCCTAACCCTGCTGTTCCTACACTCCACCCAAAAGCCCACCAAAGGCCACCTCTGACTAAGCCCTCACTGTAGACTGTAAGAGTAGATCCCCTACAGCCTCACAGTAAACTCCCAGGCACTCAGCAAGGCTTGCAGGACCCATACCAATCCAGTCTGAGGCTGCTCTTGCTTCTCATCATACTTCAGCTGTCCTAAATGCATCACAGTTCCCAGGATAAAACACACATGGCCCCGCCTCCTGAGGCTTCATGTCTTTATCCACCCTGCATGCGTGGCAAAAACTTCCTGACTTCTAACACTCTGCTCACAGGGCACTTCTATCTGAACCCATGCCTAACTTCCCCTATTGAAGTGTACTGGTCTTAGCGGGACACACATGTTTAATCCCAATGCTCAAATGGCTGAAGAAGGAAGATTTCAAATTCAAGATTGGCCTGGACTATATAACACACGCTTGTCTCAAATATTTCATCACCTTTATTGACATACTTCTTTCTTGCTATGCCAGACAATACATATAAATCATAAAACCCTTATCTTATTTCACTTTAGAGCCTCAAGCACCTAGTGGCTTGTGCAATAGTACAACAGGCAGTTTTGGGCTAAAATAACAAATTTATTTTGTATTTTTTTAAATTGAGGCATGACTTGTTTGGTCCCAAATAATATTTAAAATAAAATCTAAAAAGATACTGACACTATACCAAGACCAAAACTTTTTAGAGTAATTTTACCATAAGGCAAGCAGAAAATGAAGAATTGAAAACTGGTTAAGCCAGGGGCAAAATTACTATGCTCACTGGAAAAGAGCCACAAGGTTGGTCTTCCAGCAGCCAATAGCTGAGCAGAACCTTCCCAGAGAACCTTAGCCAAAAGACCCTTGCTATAAGAAGTGAAACTGACTTGCTTATGAAACAGAAAACTCTAGCAGCAGCCATAAATGTCCTTACCCGCTGTGGACTTGTACATAGCGATGTCCCTCTTCAGGAGTGCAGCATGTAGCCTTAGCTCCAGCTAACTGGTACACCAGCTGCCTCACACACCTTTCATGGCTTTAAGAATGCAGAAGTCTGCTTTCCCAGCTATTCTGAAAGATAGCCCTAAGTGTTCTCGGCCATCATTATCCCAATGTACTGAGAACACTAGAAGTAGTTTGCCCCATGCAACCGCACACTATACCTGAGTGTCAGGCCCTTCCACACCTTTCCTGGCAAACATAATTCACAGAGAATCAGGGTTCCTCAAGCCCTTTCTCATGGACTCATCCACCATGAAGGCTCACCTCGGCATACAGTCTAGTAACTCCATGTTCAGAGCAATGCAGTACATAAATACTATCTCAGTGACAGCTAGGTGGGTTAGTGAGAACACAGTTTTTCCACATCTATGACCTCTCCTCTTACTATATTTCCAACTATGGAGGATTATGAGAACCTGATAAGATGCTGTGCACCTTCTCAGAAAAACAGCCTGTACCTGTTTTCAAGGCCTGGAGGCCACCTGAGGTATACCCATGGTAACATTCTCAACCTGGAGAAGATGCAGCCTCTGGTGCAAGCCACCTTCAACACCACTTTACTTTCTAAAGGATCTGTTCTCTGGCCTCATTGAAGAGCAGATCCTGTGCTTCACTCTCAGCCAGGGTGTGTTAGGCTCCTTCTGAAAAACAGACTGCTCAGGGAACACCCGTCCCCTTGTGGAGGTGGCACATAGGCCCAGGTTCTCCAGAACTCTGAAACACAAAAGCTCTCCAGTTCTACATCATTAAACTTGGCCAAAAGTAACTCAAGTCTGGAAAATATTCAAAGTAGGTGTAACCAAACAGATATGCCAACTGTTTTTCCTTTAAATCAGATGAACAAATGGAGAGAAAGCTACCCCGGGTAATACAACCACCTGCAGTGCCTTCCAAGAAAAATTAGTTGAACTGCAAGGGATATACATAAATAACTAAAGAAATGTCTTGCATAGAAATATTAGATACTTTGCTGTTGAAATCGAGTGGAAAGTCTAGCAAAAACAAAAACAAACAAACAAAAAAAAACCCTAATTCGGATTTGTAATAACAACCTAAAGTTTATATGGGGCTCTGGGTTCAATCCTCAGTAAGAAAAAAAAAAAAAAAAGAAAACTTCAGTTCCCTATGAACCCATTCAAATTGTAATGCTTCCAGTCAAACTGTAGTGCTCTCAACCAGACTGTAGTGCTCATAATCAAACTGTAGTGCTCCCATCAAACTGTAGTGCTCCCATCAAACTGTAGTCCTCCAAGTCAAACTGTAATGCTCCCAGTTAAACTGTAGTGCTCCCAACCAAGCTGTAGTGCTCCCAAGGTTGCTGTGAGGAAGATCTGCAGATCTTCTTCCTATTACAAGGTTTCTTATTCTAGTATCCGTTCTCTCTTAGCCTTCTCATCCTTCCCAAGGTATCCATAGGCTGCCCCATGACCAACAGAATCCTTGATATTTCAAGTAGAAACCAATCTTCTGAAAGACCAGAGGGCTGGACTTTTGACCGTGATTTCTCATCCATAGGAAAGAGTATTTCTTATCACACTGACTGTACCCTGCAGGAGAAGGCCTGACACACCCAGCATTCAAGGATGAACTATTAAAGGGAAAGGAGCTGGAGTAGATTTCTGGGGGAGGTGTCTGAAGGTTTCTGATTGGTGGAGTAAGAAGTGCTTCTAGTCAAGAAGGAGCCAGTTCCTCCACCAGTTTCTTTTCCTGTTGCTGTGATAAAGCAAAAGGCTACTTAGGGACTATCTGGCTCACAGTTCCAGGTTACAGTTCATTATGTCAGCGGAGCCTCAGTGGTAGGAGCTTGAAGCAGCTGGCTACACTGAATCCACAAACGGAAGAAGAGAGCATCAAGCTCATGCCTGCTAGTGCTCAGCTCTTCCTCTCCATTCTATACAGTATAGGATCCCTGCTCAGGGGATCCTGCCCAGGGGATCCTGCCCAGGGGATTCCCACCCACAACTAAGATTGGTCTTCTCACATCAACTAACAATCAAGACAATCCCTCACAGACATCCTCAGAGGCTAATTGAATCTAGACAGTTCTTCACAGCTGTGCTAGAGGCCTACCCTCCTAGGAACTGAGTTAACAACTACTATCAACCACCACAGCCAGGCCTGACCTAGTATAAAGAAGAAGCCAGTTTGGGAGAAAATAAAGGGTGGAGGAAGAAGAGGGAGAACAACAGAAGGCTACTCTGACTTCTATCACCTCCCACATCCATGGACAAAGCACAGGACAGAACTCAAGCCTTCCAGCTTTTCCTCTGAGCTGCTCTTCTCCCTCAGGCCACACTCACATGCCTTCCCCACCATGATAAACTATACTTTCAAACCATGAGCCAAAATAAACCCCTCCCCCATTAAAGTGCTTCTTGCCAAATATTTGGTCACAGTGATAAGAAAAGTAACTAATATAAAAATTGGGGTCCTAGTCAGTTGTGGTGGAACATGTGAAGTCCTAGCTCCTAGGAGGCAGATGCAGAAGTACTGTTGAACATTCAAGGACAGTTTGGGCTACCTAGTAAGTCGGTGAGCTCCAGGCAAGCCAGGGGTTCTATAGTAAGACCCTGTGTCCTGAAAGAAAGAAAGAAAGAAAGAAAGAAAGAAAGAAAGAAAGAAAGAAAGAAAGAAAGAAAGAAAGAAAGAAAGAAAGAAAGAGAAAGAGAAAAAGGTGGTGTTCTCTCTGTGCTAAACCCTGGCAGGGTAGTTCACAGGCTTCTGGAACTAGCTGTGGCAATAATATGGCAGAGTCTAAGATTGTAGATTAGAGAAGCCTCAGAGTTCTGAAAGCAAGACTTAATGGGCCATTCAGATGAGGATGAGGGAAACCAGCATCCCAATGGACATCATAAGCCAGGTTTGTGACCTTTCAGAGGGGAGCAAGGACTCTACTGGAAACTAGGGGCCCTTTATGTTACATTCTGACGAAATATCGTACTGCCTTAGGCCCACATCTTAAAAAAGGTCTGAGGCTGAATTCAAAAAATGATAGGCAAATTTGTTTGGGGAAGGAAGTTTCACAACAGTGTAGTATCTAGCCTGTGATATGGTTATTGCTCAATGCTTTTAACCAGATTTATAGTGAGAAAGAACATACAGGCAATACATGCAGTCTGGCACATGAAGGAGGGTGGCTGGATTTAAAGCAGGGGATAAAATACTGAGGGTAAAGCAGCAGTGGCCACTGAAGAGATTAATGCAAGGAGATACTGTACAGTCAGCACTGAGTCAAAATGCGTAAGTCTATACCCATCAAGAGCTAGTGCTACTGTAGAGGTTCTCTCTCAACAACAGCCATCGAGGCACACAAAGGCTACCGTGGTGAAGGAGTTCAAGCTACAGAGCTGGCAGCAGAACTTAACCACATAGTACTAGTTTTTGCAGACATGCAAAATGTGAGAATTATAAGATCATAGGGACGTAAAGTTCCAGAAAGCCAGAGAGGCCAGGCTGTGCCAGATTCCCTATAAGCTGGCTCCAAGAGGCCACTGTGTAAAGCTGTGCATGTGAAGCCTGGTTGTAGTGGAGAGTCTAGGATGTAATAGATGCCAGGCATGTGGGCCATCCACCAAGGAGGGATGTAGGTACCAAGTATAGCCAAGAGAAAGGACATAAGCTTTGGGCACCAGAATAGGACAGGTGAGTCCACCCATGCTGTTGCAGTCCTGGACACCACACAGGAATGGCACAGAATGCTCTCTCTGCTGGGTTTGATCTTGTTGGAGTCAGTCTTTCCTTGCTCCATGTGTGTTCCTCCATTTTGGGCTTTGGGCCTTTAAATGATGTTGGAACAGAGACATTGTGATGACATTTGCAACGTGAGATGGCCGTGAGCCTCTGTGAGCCACAGATAGAATATTATGGTTTGAATGTCGAAGGCCCCATAGGCTCATGTGTTTGAATATTTAGTCCCCAGCTGGTGACACTGTCCTGGGAGGTGGTCCAGCTTTTAGGAGGTAAAGCGTCATTGGAAGATGTGGGTTGTTGGGAGCTGAGGGGTACCTTGGGTTATAGCAATGATTTACACCTAATCATTGTTTCCCAATCAGCCTCCACGTAAGCAAACAGCTTCACTTTCTTGCTGCCCAAGCCACAAGCCACTCCCTCCGCAAGGCCTCCTCTCTACGATGGGCTGTATTTCCCCAGAGAGACAAAATAAAGCCTTCCTCCCTCAGGTGGCTGCATATCAGGCATTTTGTCACAGTGACAAATAGGCAACCCCACCCGTGCATGCACAGGGCCCCCTGTTCAATCCTGGTATAACAATAGATAAAGATAAATCAGTATTGCCATTTATCCTTTATATCATTTAGAAGGAATATGTACTTCCAATGTATTACATGACATTAGATCATAGACAAATATATTTTAAAAAACAAGAGATCAGCCTAGAGACAGCAATTTGTCCGTGGACTAAAAGGCAGAGGAGTAAAAGCCATGAGCATATTATATTAGATTTAACAGTGGGAACAGCAGAAACACCATGATCAAGAAGTCAAAATAAGCCAGGCAATGGTGGCACACACCTTTAATCCCAACACTCGGCAGGCAGGGGCAGGCAGATCTCTGTGAGTTCCAGGACAGTCTGGTGTACATCGTAAGTTCCATGACAGCCAAGGCTACATAGGGAAACCTTGTCTCAAAATAAAATAAAATAAAATAAAATAAATAAAAAATTAGAAATGACGCCTGAGCAGCTGTCAGT
Source organism: Mastomys natalensis (assembly GCA_021653895.1). NCBI lineage: Eukaryota > Metazoa > Chordata > Mammalia > Rodentia > Muridae > Mastomys > Mastomys natalensis. The sequence continues at coordinate 474,915 of JAJTUV010000211.1, read as the reverse complement.
GAACGCTCTGTAAAGGGATAGGTAATAAAAACCTCAGGCTTGGATAGACATGAGATGGGTGTCAGTGCAATGAGAAAGCAGCCACAGGCGACATCTAAACAAATGAGGTGGATCTTGGCTTAGGCAAGAAACAAATGGGGGTTGGGGGGCACATGGCTTCCTTAAGCTCTATGCCTAGCACAGCCCGATCAAAAGAGAAATATTATAACTTCAAAGACCTAGGATGTATACCCAGGTATTCACCCCTATAAACTCAGATAACATGGGAGAAAAAAAGGACAAACTTCTCTTCAACAGAGAAAACTATCTTTGCTTCTTGAAGATGTTTTCATGACCCATGTCATGGTCTCTTCATCATGTGGCTACTTGGACCTTCAGGATAGCAGCTTTCCTCCGCCAGCCCCTGAGCCTTGATTCTTAAATTTTCATGCTCTTAACTCGGATGCAGTTTTCAGTATGTCAAGCAAAATCAGAAACTGGATCTCACTGCCACAAAACCAGTTTCTAATCACATTTCTGTCACATGGAACTCTGCTGTGGGCCTGTCTTCTGAACAGAAAGGTTCTAGAATACAGAATTCACTGCTTGTTCTCATAGACAGGGACCATGGCTTGAAAAGCCACAAGTGAAAAATCTTTTCTTATCTGTAAAATACGGAATGATCCTTGATTCGTTAAGTTTGTATTTGAGATTGAAACAACTCTATTTCTAAAGAGGAAAAAGAGCATGCCCTCAAAAATTTCATTCGTTAGTTCAATACTGAGTAAATGTATGGTCCTCAGATACAGTGGTGAAAGCTCACCACCTGGCCCTTCCTCTTCTATAGGGAGGAGGGAATCTGTCTCTCAGTGTAGGAATTCCATTATCTGAACAAGGTTAGACAGATCCATGAATCCATCACAGCTTTTGTATGAGCCCTTCAGAAATCAGTACGTGTCTCATTTTCCTGCCCTTTGGCAGCTGAGGGTATCTCAGCAGTTACTTTTAATTCCAGCAACTTCTGTAGCTTGTTTCATGTATTAGTAAACTCAACCAAAGCAAGACTGCTTTTCAAATCACTCTTGAATTATATTCCAATTCTGTGTTTCTGGGTTTTGAATAACTGATATAAAATAAATAAGAAATAAGAGTCCTTACATAAAGAGGAAAGGTTAAAAATGACTTAGACAAAGGATCTTAAAACATCTATTTCTGTTAAGTTGGAAAGCAACAGAAAAATACTAACCATGCAAATGCAAGAGCATATCACCCCAGATCCAGAACATTCAAAACCAAAAGGGCCTTTCCCTCTTGAGTGTCCAGCCAGTTAGTAAATACTACCTTCCCAACATTCACATGTTCATGCCATGCAACATCTATGTGCATCCTATGGACACACAAGCATACACACATCACCTTTAAATGAGACCAAGGTTAGAAGTAGCTACAAGAAAAATTTAAAACTTCATTAAAATACAATAGAAAAAATAGGACGAAAGAAGACACATACCAGGTATTGTTTTAAAGATACTTACTATATATGCTGGATGATGGTAGTGCACACCTTTAATCCCACATTTGGGAGGCAGAGGCAGGCGGATTTCTGAGTTTGAGGCCAGCCTAGTCTACAGAGTGAATCCCACGACAGCCAGAGATACATAGAGAAACCTTGTCTCAAAAAAAAAAAGATACTATATGAAATACATATATGTAGTAAAGAAATTTATTTCTAATTCAATTACAAAATCTGCTCATCAAGTAATATGTCCCCCAAAGTAATTTTTGTTTTCCAATAATTTTAATAAGTATACAGCTTGTCTTCACATCCCATCACTGTCCCTTGAAAAGGGACCTTTAGATGGAGGTACTGCCCCACTGTTTCACGTTCTTCCAGTTCCTGTTTGTATAATGACCTATGAATTGTTTCCTGTTTACAAAATGATTCAGCTTAGAGAGGAGGCAGAGGAGACAGTTATTCAGGGATGGTTATTCAGCCCTCTCTCCCCCACCCTCCCCTGCAGACATCCCATTACAAAGAGCCTGACTCACTCTGTCACATAAGCTTGGTACTTCTAAGAGTTTTGCAGATTGTTATGATGAATACTGGCTCGTAAATCTGGGTGAAGCTATCTGTGCCATTTCTTCACAGCCAAAAAGGACACCAACAAGGGTGCCAATCAGTCCTCAGTCCTCCTTTTATGAAGTGATCTGTGGTTTGCCACTTGGAGGAAGAGCGACTTAGCCATTAAGGTGCCTGAGTCGAGTATGCACCCCTCCCCCAGCCCCAGTCTGCATTCCTCAGTGAGATTATGGTGATGCATTCTGGCACTGGGCACAGAGATCTGCTGGCTTCCTCTGTGAGAGGCCAGGGAACAGTACTGGGGCTGAGCCTCAAGATCAAATAGAAGCAGTGAGTCTCTCCTCCAGAGCTGGGGAGAAAGCCTTCCATGGGAGCATTGCTTCCTTGGGCTAATGAGAAAGGTGCCTGGACAAGAACTGTGGGGCTACCATGGCGACTCACAGTGCATATCCCTCACATGTCACACCATGCTTACTAACATCCCGGTCCTTAGATACAGCCTGTGGCAGAACGCTCACGTAGCTCAAGTAAAAATGATGAGATGGAAAGGCTAGAAAGAAAGAAGGGAAGAATGAAGGGAAGGAGGGAGGGAGGGAAGAAAGGAGGGAAGGAAGGAGGGAGGGAAGGAAGGAAGGAAGGAAGGAAGGAAGGAAGGAAGGAAGGAAGGAAGAAGGGAGGGAGGGAGGAAAGGAAGGAGGGAGGGAAGGAGGGAGGGAAGGAGGGAGGGAAGGAGGGAGGGAGGGAGAACAGAGAGGGAGGCAAGCTGGTTGATTGAAGCCCCCATACACCTCACACTGACCCCAAATTCAGCAGCTGATCCACAGGAAGCCTCATAGGAGTAGCTCAACCTCAGACTATCAGCACACGGAGAAGACATGGAAGTACTTAGGGAACCACCAGTGTCTAGATTACTTCAGTGTTTTAAAAAATCCCTTCTTGGATCAATCCAACTGGAAAGGGTAATGACAACTCAGAGAACTGACTGAGTTGTGGGTGGTACACAGGAGCTGGGCTGGGAGGGGAAGGAGATGGGGTTCCAGCTATAAAGGCCAGCCTAGCTGAAGTAAGAAAGGGGCGTGGCCAGGAGGCTGGAAGCCTGGGGAAAAGCCCTGGCTAGCTTGCTGGGCGAATGATTAACACATGGCCACTGTGTGTGAGGTGGATTAAGAAATTTTGACCCACTCCTAACCTCGAAGTGCTCACAGATCCAGTTCAATACACAGACACATAAACCATCAGATAAATAAAAGTGTTTGCCTCTACAGTCTTGCAGGAGTCAAAAACTATGGACTCCATAAGCTCTCCCCAGGAAGACAGAGAAGCAGTCACAGGGGGCTGCTGAGGTAGATTATACTGGATTTTCCCAGAGAATGATGGAGGTACGAATGGGAGGAGGGTGCTAGAGGCAAAGTGAGGAGACAGACTCTTTGGAAAACTGAAATTATATTAGGAGAGTCCAACTGTGGAAAGAGAGGTGAATCTACCATATCGGAGACATCAAGGCATCAAGCGCGCGGCAGTCTTGGGGATATGGACAATTGACAGAGACAGAAGATGCTGAAGGTCGTGGGCGTGATGAGGTTGCATTGACAGAAGGGAGTCTCAGAGAGGGATTGTCCAGATCTCCAGGTCTGTAGGCGTGTCTGTGAGGACTACCTTGATTATGTTAATTAATGTGAGAGGATTGAGCCTAAAATTGAGGGCCACCATCCTCTGGGTCTAGGTCCCAGACTATAGCAGTGTCAGGAAAGTGAGCTGAGCAGTAGGCTTGCATGCTTCGCTTCTTTCTGCTCAACTGTGGACAAAATTTGATTACTGCTTTAAGGTCCTGCCGCCTTTATCTCCCTGCTAACCTGTAATCATGAGATAGCAAAACCTTTTTCTAATCTTTAAGTTGCTTTTTTGTTGGGTATTTTGACACAGCAACAGAAATGAAACTAACACAACCATGTCTGAGAACACCAACAGGTCTAGTTAATAATTCAGGAAAGCAGCAGGAGGAACCAAGAAGGTAAACAAGAACCCCAAAGACTGGGAAAGAGAACCAAGTGTGAACATGCACACGTATGTAATGAGGAAAGGGACCCACTCTGAGCTAGTGACATGTTATACTGAGGCTATGGCCAGTCACCTGTACTAAGAACAGTGGAACACAGGGGCAGGGGATCAAAAGAGACTAAAAAGGACCTGCTGAAGAAATTCTAGAACTTACACAGGAAGGACAGAGAAGGGGTGGTGAGGGAGGGAGGGTAAAACAGAGAGACAAGGAACAGCAAAGCAAGGCAAAAGACCAGACACAAGAGCGCATCCAGAAATCAGCTGGGCAGGGGACAGGAATTCCCTTAGTATAGACAAATGAAATCCAAGGATTCCAAGAAGCCAGAGGCAGGCAATAGTGTCACATGTCATAGGAGGGTGGCAAGCTGGGAAAGGCCACATGACTGAACTGGAGGATAGTTTCTCAGTGATCAGCACAGAATCCTAGGGCCAGGGTGAGCTTAAAAGGATTTTACAAAATGGAAAGCAAGTAAAATCAAAGGAAATAATGGACTTCGGAGTTAGACCACTGAGGAAGAATGAGCAGTTCTCAGAACCCTGAGGAAAATGAATCCCACAGCACATAATTTAAAAAAAAAACAAAAAAACAAAAAAACAAAAAACCTATATGCTGCAGGCCCTCATGGCTCACAACAGTAATCCCAGCATCCCAGCACGTGGAAGCTGAGACGGGGCTCACCAAGTGTTCCAGACCAGCTTGTGCTTCAGAGTAAGACTCTTGTTTCAAACAAAATAAAACACTGGGGCTGGAGAGAGTTCAGTGACTACGAGCGTGCTCCTCTTACAGAAGCCAAAGGTCAGTCCCAGCACATCTGTAACTCCAGCTCCAGTGGGCCCAACTCCTCTTCTGGCCTCACTGTGCATGCAGTTAAAACACATGCACACAAGAGTGAGAGCTTGTGTGCGCTCGTGTGCGCACACACACACACACACACACACACACACACCAAGCAGTGACAAGACAGATACAAATGTACATAATTTTTTTCAAATTTAAAGCAAAAGTGATAAACACTCTTAAAGAAATCAGAACTGCTGATCAAAGTTGTATGGTTCATTTTACTGAGAAGTGATTCATTTTTCCATTGATTATCCTTTAAAAAAAAAAAGCCTCCAAGGTGTCCTAAATTTTCCAAATACAACATTGTTAGATACAATTATCTTGAATGAAATCTAAGCAAGTGTCTGAACATACACCAGCCTATAAGCCTCAACTGAGCAGATGTCCATAGGGAACACTCTGTCATCCCCAAACACTCAGGGTGTACTGAGTTAACTCATCTCACAGAGATGTCCGGGATCCTCCCACGAGTCCCAGCGTCTTCTCACAGGGCCTGAATAGTAAACTCACAGAACCCAGAACCTGGCCAGATCATTCCTCCTCCGTACACATTTCCTTTTAAACAAATAAACCACCCATTTGGTGGGGGTGTGTGATTTGAATTCTTAATCATAAACTTGTATTATAAATTAATATAATTAACTATGAATTAAATAAAGATAATTCTTTTTAATAGTTCAATTACACCTGGGACATAACCCTGGTTTTGACCAGTTTTCCTTCATCTCCTTAATCTCCACAGTACCCTGGAAACTTGGGAACTTTTACTGAGGAATTCTACTGGATGAGCCAAGATAGAGGCCATCTGAGGATCAATAACCCTTTGAAAAGGCACACACACATTCCAGGTTGCTATGAACGAGTGGGCAAGCAGTAAGGTTACAATGGATAAGTCGCACTGAGTAGGAAAAGACGCAGAGGTCTACTAGGATGAGACATAAATTAAACACTGCATTTCTTCTGGCTAAAAATAATCTGACAGGGGTTAAGGGCAGTCTAGTCTGACTTCTAAGAGCCACAGTCCATGGCTCAAAAGGGAACTCACAACCTGCTTGCCACCTCTCCTATGTTCCAGAAGCCTACAACAACACAACTTAGAGAGTCCCTGGCCACAGTTATTAAAAAGAACTTGGATAGGCAGATAATTATGCTGATCTAACGGTGGATATAAGAAGCAAACATCTCAAATCACAGTGAATTTTAGCTGTCTAACGCTTGACTAAAGTTCCATGGTATAAGAATGATTTCTAATTTGTTACAAGCATAAGCGAAACTGTCTTGAATAACCTGAACACCATTTTGTGTGACTTGAAGTAATATAATGCTTCCAAGATAGGAGTGAATAAGCACCTTCAATATGAGCCAAGCCCAAGACAGACTTTCATGTGCTAATGAACTAGCCCTAAACTGTGAGCCTTAGTAGCCCAAAGCTAATACCCACTAGAACAATAAAAAAACCAACCCTGGAACTTTGTAGATGGCTCCCAGGATTGTACTGCTGTGCTCCTGAGACCATATCTCAAGCCCCTGTGCTGATAGCTATGGGCCAGGGGACTCTGAGACTGGCCACTGTGTAGCTCTGGCTTACCTATAACACACGCCCACCCGTTAGCACTAGTCCCTTCTCCCATACTCTTAAGGATCTTCTGGGACCTCTAACAATTCCATCCTCCTGGCCTACCTCAGCTGAAGGACCTCGTGGTGACTTAGTTTTCTTCTGAATTTTTCTCATGGGAGAGGATTCCCCAGTGGAAACCTGCAGCTTTTTCTGCCTGATCAACCACTTGGTGAGACGCCTGTTTGTTCCAGTGAGATCACCAAAACCTTTATACAGCATATGTGACAGGCAAATCTTGTGTGGACATCCTTGTGGGACTGCGTAAGGGTATTCTGGTTCTTGGCTGGGCATGGGCCTAGAACCCCGAGACTCCAAGGGAGAAACGGCAGGAGTTCGGCTACGTCCCAGAACTCAGGGTCCTGAAAAGCAGTCTAATCTCCATAGACCTACATTGTTCAGTCACGAAGGTCATTACAGCCCCTCCCAAAGTGCACAGGGTGTAACTACAGGCCTCAGGCCCTAGGGATTTACATACTAATGAAGGTCAGAGGGCCGAGCCAATTAACCATTCCTCCCCTCCCAGACCCTTCCTACTTCTCCCTCCCTATTTAACTCAGGTCTGCCCTGAGTTTGGGGGGGGGGGGGTACTTCCAGATCCATCTACCATCCGCCATGACAATAAAGCCTTATGGAACCAAGGACTTCCTCGTATCATTGGGGCCTCCCGGGCCCGCCGCAGCCAAAGCCTCCAGCCACTGAAACCCGGGACTTCCTCCGGTATGTGAGAGAGGCTGCCTGGAGGCCTCCAGGCAGCCTCCACCTCATGGGGCCCCCGGGCTGCTGCCACCTGGGCCCGGGGCCTGCCGCTGAGCTGCCACATGGGCCCGGAACTCCACCGCTGCGACCCGTTTCCACCACGCGGGTCCCGGGCTGCTGCCACCTGGGCCCGGGGCCTGCTGCGGGCCGCTGCCGCAAGGGCCCGGGACGCCGCTGCGCTGCCCACCGCTGTGCCATTTTGTCCTACACATCCTCATTGCCAACTATGTTGCAGCAACACTGGCCTGGGTTCTCTGCATAATTATTTTGCTAAAAATAAGAAACACACATGTGCAAGCACATGCACACGCACACACATGGCCTAAGTACTTAACAACGACAAAAGGACAAGACTGGATTCTTGACTTTAAAACACAGAAAGCTCAAAAACAAACAAACAAACAAACAAACAAACAAAAACCCAACACAAAGACTTGTTTGGACAGACTATGCTAATGAGGTTAAGCTGTGCGCCCCAGATGTGTTCATTTCATGGCCAGCCTTCTTACAGATGTGTGCTTCAGGCCAAAGAGGTCTAGGAAGACTGTTGGAAAACCAACGAAGACAGGACTTGGGAAAAGATGAGAAGACTCCCAACACGTGTAGTCACCATCGAACTGTCAGTGTCTCCTGTGAGTGGAGGGCAGTTTCCCACAGCAAGAGACTCTGTATGCCTCCACCAGCAGGCCAAGGGCAACTTGCCAGCATCACTGTAAATCTTCACTTGTTAATTGTATCTACAAGATTGTCTTTTTCAAATTAAACTTTAAAATGATGTCTGTCTATGTCCCATGACACAAATCAGAGAGATTGTCAGTGACAAAAGTCTGGTTACATAATGGATGTTGTGTAAATCCAACGAAAGCCCTCAGGGCACATCAGGAGGGGGTATTGCCTCCTTCAAGCTGATGTCACTTGGCATGAAGCTCATCTTTAAAGACTCCTAAGGTGTGGTAATATCTGTGACTCATGAATTGTCCTTTCATTGCTGTACAGATTACATGATTTCCAGGATTAATGAGCTGAGAGTCTGACCTCATTTGTTTACTGCACACAAACAGCATTACAGTAAATACCAGGCAAATTGACAGGAATGACTTGCCAGATATGACCAGAGGAGGGGAGGGCCAAAGCATCTAGAACCATTAAATGAATGGATGCATTTACGGGGGGCAGGAAAAGCTAAGGCTACTTTGCCCAGAATTCTCACAAAACAGCAAGAGTGGGTTCACAGTGCCCTCAAAGCATCTGGCCCTCAGTGTCCAGAAACTGAGGAAGATTAGCCACAGGCATCTAGAGGGTACCAGGATCACAAAATGGGAGAGGGCAAGAAGCTGGGTCAGGAGAGTGAATCAGGAGGGTAACTCAGGCCACTGGCTACTTCTCTGAGCTTCTACAAAATGAGATCTGTGAATTTCACAATCCATGTTTTTATTTTTGGTGCCATGTGGAATGCGTCGAGTGGCAAAGAGTGCAGGAGGCAGGCTGACCTGGCTGTCATCTCTACTCCTTGTGAGTGTGGGCTAACCATCAACCTCTGCTGATCTCAGGTCCCCCCGATGCCTGGAAGCAGAGAATTGTGACCAATGAGTAGTCAGGAGAAGCCCAGGGTAGGTCCAGCATTTCTAATTACCTTCATCTCCCCTAACTCAGAGAATCTGGAATAGATTTAATGCTAGCATGTCCACCAGCAGCCCACATCTCACACTCCTCCTTATGCCATACGTGCTGCTTGGGATAAAAATGTTCTTTCTCCTGGAACACTTCACATGACCCCCTGCTTGAGGCGATAGAGCAGACCTTCAATGTAGCACATCCCGAGGGGCATCAGCAGAGGCGTTCAGAGATCAAAATCAAGGATGCCAAAGGGAAGGTGTGTACACAGCACATGTGCAGGAGAAGCAGACTGTGACCTCTCGCAGCACCTTGTTTTTATCATAGCTCCCATGTCAAATAAAGATCTTCTAGGCCTTTCCATGAAAAGGTTCAGAAAACAGACTCCTCTGAGTGAAAAGAACTTGGGGAACTGCCAGGAAGCCGGCATCACTGAGAACCTGGAAACCCCTGTGCTTTATTGTCATTTCTGGCCTCCCTTCCAGGACATTCCACACCTTGCTCATTTTCCTGTAGTGAATTGCATTTCACACCTCCCCAGCACCCACTATGTAGACCACAGTCTTCAAGGATTTCATTCAGTCGCTGTCTTAGTCAGGGTTACTATCGCTATGATGAAACACTGTGACCAAAGCAACTTGGGGGAGGAAAAGGTTTATATTTGGCTTAAAGATCCTGGATCACAGTCCATTGTGGGAAGCCAAGGCAGAAACTTAAACTGGGTTGGAGACTGGAGGCAGGAGCTGATGCTAAAGCCACAGAAGGGTGCTGCTAACTGGCTTGCTCCTCATGGCTTGCTCAGACTGTTTTCTTATAGAACCCAGGACTACCAGCCCAGGATGGTACCATCCACAATAGGCTGGGCTCTCCCCCATCAATCGAGCAAATGCCTTATAGGTCTGCCTAAAGTTTTCAATCTATGGGTCATGACCCCTTTGCCAAACCTCTATTTCCAAAAATATTTATGTTATGAATTATAAAAGGAGAAAAAATACAGTTATTAAGTAGTAATGAAAATAATTTTATGGTTGCAGGTCACCACAACATGAGGAACTATATTAAAGGGTCTTGGTGTTAGGTATGTTGAGGACCACTGGCGCACAGCCTGATCTTATGGAGGTGTTTTCTTAGATTGGCTCCCTGTCCTGACTCCAGCTTCTTCCAAGCTGACATCAACACCAGCCTATACAGGCACCATCAGATTGTGTCCACCTTTCAGAGCTCTCTGCACCTTGGAAGAGATCTAAACAGAAAGGAATAAATCCTGAGTGACATAATTTGTGGTCAACTGGACACCTTGAGGACTGAGACCACTCTATTCCTCGGTTTGTTTGGGGGAAGGTACAGTTGAGGTGATACTGCCATTTTGTCCACCCTTCAGCCTCAGCTATCTGCTGGACCATCAGTGTACCTTCCACATGCTAGGAAAACATGCTGTACATAAGGTTATGTCCACATAAGACCATACAAAAGTGATCTAGGTTGGTGCTTTTGTCAGGAAGTAGACATCCTCTGTCAGCAAGAATCTGGATGAGCTACTCCTGACTGCGAGCGTCTGCCTTTGCTAATGATAAAGTTAGGAAGTTTCATCCTTCTAGAATGGTTTAGTTGGGTGCACACCCTGAGTACAGCAGGATGGTTAACATTTTGGGCCCCTACCTATTGAAGACCCAGGAATGCCTCCCAGGATTCCTACTAACCCCCCAGGATTGCCTCCCATTAAATGCTCAGGAGAGCCCCTCACTAGATACCCAGGAGTACCTTCCAACAAACAACCAGGAATGCTCCCCACTAAACACCCAGGAGTACACCCTCACGAAATACACAGGAGAACCCCCCATTAAACATCAATAGTGCCCCCCAATAAAAACCCAGGAGTGTCTCACATTAAATACCCAGGAGTATCTCCCAAGAATGCTCCCCAACTAAACACACAGGAGGGTCCCCCACTAAATACTCAGGAATGTCACTCATTAAACACCAGGAATGTACACTATTAAACACCAGGAGTGCCCTCACTAAATATGGGAAGTGCCCTTTTAATGTTATGATGTCTATAAATGTCTCTAACAGTTGCCAAAATTCTCCATTTGAGAATCACTCAGTTATAGACTACAAAATTGGGGGGGGGGTGAGGTGGGGAGATGGCTTAGCAGTTAAGAGCATTCACTACTCTCAAGGAGGTTCAGATCCCAGCACTCACATGATGATGGCTCTCAATAATCCTAATTCCAGTTCCAGGAAATCCAACGCCCTTTTCTGACCTCCACAGGCACTGCATGCAGGTGCTACAAAGACATTCAAGCAGGCAAAACACTCATGCACATAAAATAAAATAAAGCTAAAAAATAAAGTTTAAGCAAAACTAAGTTGTACATGGTGGCAAATGACCTCTAATCCCAGCACTCAGAAGGCAGGAGGCTGAGGCAGGAAAATCTTGAGTTTGAAATCAGCCTGGGCTACATAGGGAGGCCCAACCAAAAAGAAGGGGAGGAGGAGGAGGAAGAAGAAGAGGAAAAGGAGTAGAAGAACAACAAACAACAACAACAAAAATTAAAGACCACTTGATATAACACCCTGATATTTACAGGGTGGCAATATATTATACAATTCAGAATTATTCCCCACTCACCTCTGTCTTATTATAAGGCAAAAGGCTTCGAAGAAAAAAATAATTCTGCAACTAAAGCAGCATTCAAAAACAAAAGCATCAGGTAAAGTTCCAAACAGAACCCAGACTGGAAGATACTTCTGTCCCTAGTCATGAAACAAGCTCTTCAAACTACTTGTGATTCAGGAAAAAATAAAATCACTTGGAACACATTATCAGCTTGTCCTAGCAGCTGAGCCAATAGCAGACGAATCTCAGAGACAAAGACATATCTCTTAACATCTACTCTACAGTAGAACAGAGAAATGGTGCTAGCTCACATAACAGCTTTCAGGCATCTTTTTGATTGATAAGGTTTTCTAAATGATAGCAGGCCCCAAACAAATAATAGACACATAATCTCATAGTGCCCTGGACTCAAGAAGCAAGAAGGAGCGACAAGATGTTTTGCTGTGAGGACACAGCAGTGATACCAGTAATAACAACAGAAAACATCGTGCCACCTTTTAAAGGGAGAGGAAAGCATCCAGATAAGGTTTCACCTTTAAAAATGTAAGCGATGAGATCGGTATTTTTAAACATCATACAGTGTGTTGAAAATCACTCAATCTCACTAATGTGTAAAGCTTTTATATTTTATGTCAGTTAAATGTCCTATTACGCTTTAAATACACTCAGCAAATATCAAAATGTATGTCACATTTACAGAAGCACAGGGGCTTCTGGTCTTTCTCTTCCTTGCATAATGACTAGAATTCCCTGTGCATCTTAAAGACAGAGCTACTGGATGGAAGACCTCAGGACCTCAGAACACCCCTCAGGCAAAAAAAAAAAAAAGCCAGACCCCCATCTGAACCCCTAAAAATGAATGCTTTAACCAGGCTCACTCAAGTCATCTCTCTCACCTCCAATACTTAGAGACCTAAGACTTGGGCTATTTTTTAGCCAGTGACTCTTCAAGTGTGGTTCCTGGACAAGTATTAAGAATAGAAACTCGGAAATGTGGTGTTTCAACCCTGACTCAGGAGGCCGGGTCCAATCTGCGACAGCAAACGCTGCAGGTGATATCTAGGAGCCCTTAAAGTTGAGACTACTGATATAGGACAGTATTGTTTCCTGACCTATATCCATGACCAGATATATTTTTATTACAAAAATTCAAACTGTAATTCTTATCTCACCCTCAACCCACTGCAAGGTAGGGTTCAGTGCCGTCAAGGGATCTGAGATTCATGAGGAAACAAGGTCTGCAGTGCTTTACTAAGGAAGTCACAGGTTGGTTTGCTAGTCTCTTGTCTGTTTGGGCTCCCTTTGCTTTCCTCTTTGGAATAACTTGGAGACCCTGGGTGGGTGGAGAATGCGATAACTGTGAGAGGAAGGACCGAATCTCTCTGGTCACCAAGTCAGAACTGAAGGGCAGAGTTTCCAGCTGAAGAACATTTCGTCCTGCCCACGTTTCCTTGGGTGCCTTGCAGGATCCCAAGGAGCTCCAGAGCCCGGGTTGAGACACGCCTACCTCCAATCCCCAGGAGCCGCGGACCCCTCAAGTATCTTGGCATCCAGGCTGCTGCAGGTGGCCTCTGAGGGACCAGAGACTAAGGAGTCAGCCCACATAGAGTTGCGGGAGGAGGTGCAGGGTGGGGACCCTATTCCTGAGCACCGTGGGTCCACGGTGCCTAGGGGCTGAGGTGGGACGCGTTTCAGTGTCCCAAGGTCCCGAGGGCGAGGGAGCAGTGTGGTCTAGATCACGCGCGCGAGTGGGAGGTAGCGACTCACCGTGTGGGTCGCTCTTCTCACGGACGCCGTCCACGCGGCCGTCGGGATGGATGCGCAGGAAGAAGCCACCGTTCTTGCAGTAGAGCCGCTTGGGGTCCTTGAAGTGGCCCGGTGGGAAGGCGCCACCGCCGTCCTCCGGCAGTGATGGAAGCGAGGTGATGCTGCCGGCAGCCATGGCTCCTCCGCGGCCCCGGGACCCCGCTGTGGCAGCTCTGGGGGCTCCCCGGCCCCGACCCCGGCCTCGGCCCCCCAGCGCGGCTCGTCCGCGGGCTGCCAGCCTTCCGGTCAGTGTCCCGCCGGGCTCACAGCCCAGTGCAGCCGGACTCTGCCTGAAGCCGAGAGTCCCTGTGTGTACAGCGGCCCGGGGCCGCGTCACCCCGCGTCCCCGCCTGCACCCCAGCCCCGCGCGCCCCCGCCCCGCGCGCCGCCTCCTCCCACGCCCGGCGCCTCCAAGTTGCAAAGAATCTGTCCCACTCGGCGGAGCTTTCTCCAGGAGACTGCCGTGACGCAACTCCTAAAGTTTAAATCCAACTTTCTAACTTTCTCCGCTCTTGCCTTTTAACGCAGCGAGGAGCCTTCCACCCAAAGCAGCAAAGGATCTGAACTGGGGAGGGATCGAGTTAGGCTTTGGAAATCTCCAGTCCGGTAGAGCACAAGCTGTGAAGGATAGGGTGCGGGAGACAGAGGCCTGGAATGGGGTGCCTGGGTTTCCTTTCTGGGCACCTAGCCCGAGACAGCGTGGGAAGATGAAAACCGCTTGAGTTCTCAACACGTAAAAGCCCAGAGCTGGCGCTTGCCCTGCCTCAGTTGTTAGATGTTTCTTGGAAAGAATTGAGTCTAACAAAATTGCAGTTAATTGAGGTTGGTGATCTTCAGTAGACCTAATAAGGCTCAACGTTTAGCTTCTCTGCACCTCTGTCCTGAAACTAGACAGCTTCTGACCCCTACCTGTGGGGACACACCTCTTCTGTGAGGGTGTTTACCAAAATACCGTTTGGAAAGCCTGCACACGTGCTCAGAGCCTCTGCGATGTGAAGCTGCGAGGCACTGTGACAGAAAGGGTGAAGGCCAGGAGGGTGAACCAGAGAACTGCTTGAAGAGTCACACAACATGTGGAGTGCCTCACTGTGGGGAAATGCAGATTAAAGGAAGCTTCTAGAAGTGCCCTATGTATTAGCTGTAGAAGGTCATTCTTTTCGTCTTCACTCAAGTATGTGATGGGCATTAGCAAATTCTCCAAAGCTGTAAGACCAAGTCTTTTCTCTAGGCCGTTGTGTATCCAGCAGGAGTGTGTGGTGTGTGTGTGTATTCATTTTCCCTTTGCCTCCTGCTAGGTTCACGGCCGAAGCATTTATAACGTGAGACAAATTAACATGAAAAGATACTAACATATTTAATGTAAACCTGGAATCTCGGAAAGGAAATAAAGACCTAAAAGCTACACACAGACTTGTGTATTTCCGGTCAGGTTGGAATAAGTTGTGTATAATGGTAGAGAATGGTGACTGAAATGGGTGCCCGCTAAGGGGCAGAACTGGTGTGGGGACTTAGCAAGTCTTGGTTGTTCTGATTCTGTGTCTGTCGACAGGAACTCCCTGACCTGGTTGACACCTCTCAAATGTGGGTTTTATGACCTCAGTAAAATACTCTCCCTCTCCTTCTCCCCCTCCCCTTCCCTCCTCCTCCTCCTTCACCCCCCTTCCCTCCCCCTTCCCCTTCCTCCCTCTCATCCTCCCTCTGGTGTTTCTAGACAGGGTTTCTCTGTGGTAGCAGTCCTAAAACTCACTCTGCAGGCCAGGCTGGCCTCCAATTCAGAGATCCACCTGCCTCTGCCTCCTAGAGTACTGTGATTAAAGGCCTGTGCCACCACCGTCCAGCCCTGCTTTTTTCTTCAATGCTGTTTTCTTAGATGCTGAGGTGCCATTTGGGGACAAATGTCCTCAACCCCATCATTTCTCTGACAGCAGTCTCCAGAATGGATTACTCTCTTCTTCATTCAGAATGCAGTAAGCAGCTCCCTTCTGGATGCCGAGCATGGCCCAGGGGAACAGGAGTGGGATCCCACCCAGCATTCCTGCAAGGCATTCTGGACCGTAGCAACTACATCTGCGGTTTGAGGAGCATCAGTGCTGGGTAGTTAATTGACTGGCATCAGCCAGGGATTTGTGGAAGGAACTACATTCTGTTCCACACCTAGTTCCCTCGTAAGTCAGGAGAGAAGGAGTATCTATCCAACTCTTTCCTCATCCTGAAAATCCCATCCATCTTCATGGGAAATGGTTAAGGTAACTATGAAAATCCAGACTTCCAAAATAAATTGCTTATGGTCGCAAACAACCCGAAGCTAAAATGTGAATGTTATCAATAGGAGCACATTTAATGAAGTGATCTCATGGAATAAATATTAGTGAGTATAGTAACTCACTGAAGATTTGCGAGCTTGTCATTACCAGATATAATTCTACAACGGACTATTGCTGGTTTGTTAATGATTTCCTACATGGACTGAGAACCCGAGAAAGAAGTGAAAAATGTAAGGTGTCCTGCAGTGAGTCCCCTACATTTTGTCTTTTGAGGTGATCTCCACCCCCAACAAATGTGCTCACTGACAGATGTGGTATATCGAGGGACACCTGCCTTTGGGCATCTGCAGTGAAAGGAAGACCATTAAGCTGAGTTTATACTTTGTTTTTTAAACATGTACAATTGTTTTCTACTTACATAGCTGATTTTAAAATACACATAATAAATAAGTATAATAATTTTATCAAGAAAAAGATAAAGCCAGCTCCCACCTCCGGGGACAACTAGACAGTGACACTAGAAAGGACTCATCTAGACCTCTTCACAATATAACGTCCAACAAAAAGCAGGTTGACAGGAAATTAGAAAGCACTAGTACACTCAAATATCCTGGGCTAGGGAAAATCTAGAAGGATTCTACCAAGAGCCCTAAGGTACTTATGAGGTTGTCTTAAAAAAAAAAAAAAAGGAAGGCAGCATGCAGAGGGGAGGAGGCCTGTGTGTGCTGACTGTATCATAGCCCAGCATGCTGGGTGTGAGTTAATGGCAGTTAAGATGGTTAGAAACTGAAGCTTTGGAGGGATAGCAAAGGAAAATACAGGGAGGGAGGGAGGGAGGGAAGGAGAAGGAGGAAGAGGAGAGAGAGAGAGAGAGAGAGAGAGAGAGAGAGAGAGAGAGAGAGAGCGCAAAAGGTCCAGAATGTACAAATGCCTCTTAGCAATGTTTTCTAAATTGCCAGGGACTGATCTCTCTCTCTCTCTTTCTCTCCTCTCTCTCTCTCTCTCTCTCTCTCTCTCTCTTCTCTTTCTCTCGTGACTTCTGTACACTTCATCTTATCTTTTCCACTAGAAAAACAAACAATAATCTGAGAGACTTCTGTCTCCTTATTTGCTTTTTGCCTTGCTCATTAGAGGTTCGTATGATTAGTGTTCAGTTCCATAGAGGTGACACAGAAATGCACATGGACCCAGGGCTCAGTAAATACAAGGAAAGGAAGATGGAAACAGGAGACAGTGTGTGGTGGCTTAGTGCCTGACCCCAGACCTTCACAGGGGCACATGGGACTCCGCAAATGGGCAGTGTCCCAACCTTTTTCATGTACCTAGTATCCTAACATGGATTTTTTTTGTTTTTAAATTTAGTGTTGTATTTATTTTTTAAAAAAAAATTATATACTTTAATTTTGTATATATGTGTGCTTTGCCTGAATGTCTGTCTGTCTGTCTGTCTATGCAACATGTGTATTCCTGATGTTCACATAGGCAGTTATGAACTACGATATGTGGGTGCTTAGAACCAAATTTAAGTGCTCTCCAAAAGAAGTATGTGCTCTTAGCCACTTAGTGCTCTCTCCACCAGCCCATACATTTTGCACTAGAGAAACAATTTAAAATACAAGTTTAAGGCTTAAATATTTTGTTGACAACTTGAGTTAGATTTTGTCTTTTAATCTCGCCTTTAATTACTTAAGATATAATATTTTACTTAAAATACACACAAACAGCAACCCAAGAGTGAGGATGCCCATGGATTCATCCTCACCCGTCTCTTCTCTCCGTTGAGCCCATTTCCAAGCTCATTTCACACCTTTCTCCGTGTATTTGCACCATGCCTGCTCCCATAGGAAGCAGCAGCACTGTGTGCATTCAAATAGAGTTGCTACAGTTCGGTTGGCATCTCTTTGCAGCTGCCGTCCTCACTCCAGCTGTGTCTCAGACGTTCTGTGGTAGTTCTATGATTCTGCTTTGTTTGTTTTAGCTGCCAGGTACCAGGAGCATAACATGGCCATACACTGAGGCACCAGTGCTGATGCCAGTGCAGGTTACACATGTGTGTGCTGCAGTGATATTCTTGGTGGTTGTCTCTGTGTGCATGCGTGTGAACTATTCTTCCCTGAACTTTGCTCAACAGAAGTCATTCAATCTCAAAGACACAGGCAAGTCCGGTTCTGAGACATCTGTGCTGATTCACAGGCCCTCCAACAATGAGCACAACTTCGTAAAGATGCCGTAAAGATGGACACTTGCCTGAGTATCCACTCTGGAAGGCTGAGAATGCTGATTAGTAGAAAGATTACAAACTTAACATTGAAAAGCTGTTTTGCAAATTGGAAGGTTAAGCTAAAGTTAGCAGTACAGATATAAGAAAGGCTGCGAATCGAAGGTGAAAAGGAAAAGAAATCTATCTACCAGTGACCACGGCAGACAGCTGGTCACCAGAGAACAAGATGCCACACCTTTGTAAGTACTCAGAGTGCTAATACAAAGCGGCTTCATTACTGTTGATTTCAAACAAGAGCTCATATATCCCAGGTTGGTTACAAACTTGCTCAAGATGACCATGCATTCTTGATCCTGCTGTTCCTCCCTCCAAGTGCTGAGATTAAAGGCATATGCCACCACTTTGAGGTTGATATATTGCTGGGACTGAACTCAGGGCCTCTGGTACACTAGATGAGCACTGTGCCAACTGAGGAGCACTCCCAGCAATATGGATGGTTTAGAGAAAGCCACACTGGCGCCATGCGTGATGAACAGCATGCACACAGTTCCTATGCACCAGCAGGTTCCTGTTCAGAGACAAGAATGACTTTGCACAGCAAGAAGGGAAATAAACACTACTTAAGGTCTTCAAGTAGAATTTGCAGTCAGTATGTCCTAGGTTTAGCCCTTCTGGACAAATGTTCCTGATCACCACGGGCTTCTTCTATCTCTGCAGCTCAGCATTCTGTTTCCTGAGCAATACCCCTGCTTTTCCAGACATGTCCCAGACGCCCGTAGCTTCATGCTGACCGCACACAGGCAATGAGTGATGCACACAAGGCTCCGGAACAGGACAAACCCTGACCATCCAGACTGCTGATTATGCCCAGGGTTTGCATTGACAGAAGAGAAGTGGGAACTTTTTCTTTCATCACCGAGGAAGCACTGGCTTTGTCTGTAGTCCAAGTTTACTTTCCCTCAGCCAAAATTATGACTTTGTTTGTAACTTTCCAGCCAGTGACCTCAATCCTGACCTACAACAGTCACCCACTCCCCACCGGAATGGAAAAGGTCATTTAGTCACCTCAGCCTGCAGTCCTCAGGAGGATACAGCATTCCAGCTCCACGCAGTGTTCTCAAATTGATGTCTTCTCTCAAAGTAACAGAAGAAATGAGTAAAAATTGGAATGGGATTTGTCTAAATTTGAAATTTTCTTTCTTTCTTTTCTTTTCTTTTTCTTTTTTTTTTTTTTTTTACAATATTCCTTTTACTTAGGAAAATATGTCACTAAAGTCTCTAAAACAATATGCTGTCTGGAAAATTACTGGTTTGACCAGTGGTCTCTTAATGAAATTACAGTAAAAGTTCAATGGGAACCATAGGCTGGGCTCATGTATATAAGAGGTTAACACACAGGAAACACAGGTGGCCACAAGGACAACTGTTTAAATCCAGCTTTGATAAATACATATGCACAGCTAAAAGCACTAATTTCCCAATTTCTTGTTTATTATAGACTATCTGAAAGTCTCAGAACTTCCCTCTCTATTTTAAAGACGAATTTGGGAGGAATTGACTAAAAAAAATACATGACAGAAGACTTTAAAAGTTTAAAGCAAGGGGCTAGAGGAATGACTGACTGGATAAATCACTTGCCACACACATGCAAGTGTGAGGCCTGGAGTTCGATTCCCAGCACCTACATGAATATGCGGTGGTTTTGGTAGTTCACCTGTAATTCCAGTGCTCAAGGGAAAGACCTGAACTTCTCCCAACATATGTGTGTCCTCACACAACATGCATACACACATGTATGCATGCAGATGCACAATTTAATTTTAAAAGTAAAAAATTAAAAGTGTGCATAATGCACCAGCTAAAAGGATAGTGCCTGGTTATATAAGATATGTGGCCAGATCTTTCCCTTTGTTAATCCTGGCAGATGAGGCAATAAAGGATGTAAGAGGTGCTCTGAGATTTGTACTCTTAGATGATGAAAGCTCACTAAAACATTATTTCTTGTGTCAATGCTCCGGGAACCCTGGTTAGCAGCTCTTTACAAGAATAGTGATTTACTAAAAGACCAATGATTGTAAGTATGATTCTGCAAAAGAGAGAACAAATGTTCTTCACATCATCTTAATGGGAGTCAATGGTCCAATATTTACTCATAGCTATGCAACAGCATTTCTTCAGGGGATTAACTGATGTTTGAGGAACATTGCTTTCTGTTGACCCAATCTAAGAAGTCAGATCTTAGATAACTGGGAGGGTGATTAATATGTCTCTCAGTCTCTCTCACTGTAAGCTCACTTGTGTCCAGTTCTATGCTTTTTATTCTGGTAAATGAGAGTTGACCATGAGGATAAGCTAAATACCTCTAGCCAAAAATTTGTCATTGATATATTTTGTTGGCAAACCTGTCATAGATGAATAAACAAGTAAAAAATATACATAAAGATTTTATTTTGTTTCTACAAAATTTAGTCATATGGAACACTATTTTATAGTCTTGTTTTCCATTTATGAACGTACTGTGAAGATAATGTACCGTGTATACTGTAATGTGGCATTCTGGGTTGGAGACATGGCTTAATGGCTAAAGCAGGTGATGTTTTTCCACATCCAGAGGACCCAGCTTCCATATCAGACAGCTCACAAACTACTTGTGACTCCAGGGACTGATGCCCTCTTCTGGTCTCTGTGTGCACCTGCACTCACATGTACATACCACCCCTAACCATGCTTAAACAAAATTAAAAATAATTTACAAATCTTTTTAAAATGCAGTTTCTATGGCTTTATTATTTAAATGACTTCATTGTTTCAATGATTAAATATGTGTATTTCTTTTGTGTGTGTGAGTGTGAACATGTGCATGTGTTAAGAATAGTTTTTCACAAGCTGGTTTTTGCTTGCCATTGTGTTTGTATAGGGTCTTTGTTGTTTTTGCTGATGTGTTGTTCTGTATGTGCTGCATGCTAGCTGGCCCATGAATTTCTAGATGATTCTATCTCCACCTCCTATTTCATCACATAGGTACTGAGGATATAGATTCCTGCTACCATGTCTGGCTTTCTACATGACCCTGAGATTCAAATCCAGATCATGAGGCTTGTGCACCAAGCAGGTTCACCTACTGGGCTGTCTCCATGGACCCCTAGATAAATACTTTTGATTAAATAAATGGATGCTTTAAAACTTTGGAATACATTAGACCAAGTTAGTATTAATTCATATCCTCAAGCCTTATTCAAAAATATAGTGTGAAGTTTCCTTCTTCTGTCTCCCTTCACCACTGGATGCTATCCTAGAAGCTACATTTGAACAGCTTTACACACAAACAGTGGCAGTTCTCTATTGGTTTCACAGAGACATTTTAATTACTATGGATATTAAACTTTTTTATTTTGTACGTTTTCGTATTTTTGCTCTTTTAGGTTTAAATCTGGCTAGTTCTAGGAAACAGTTCTGTGTTACCCAGAGAGGGCCTAAAATGGCACCTCTCAAAGCAGTGCTGTCTGAAGCAGGCTACCAGAGAGAAGGGCATCACTTAGGCTAAAAGCACTCAGTGTTAACCTGCAGTAAGAAGGGAAAGACTGGCTCTTCTGTACAGAGATGGACCTGAGGTGAATATTCAAGAATAGGAAGGGAACAGAAGTGAAAACTGTATTAGTTATGCTTCTCATTGTTGTAAACAACTTAAAGGACAAAGAAATGATTCTGGCTTACAATTCAAGAAGATGTAGTCCACCATAGCAGCGAAGGCATGGTGGCAGGAGAATGAGGTACCTGGTCACATTGCCTATGCAATCAAGAAGTAAAAAGCGAACAAGAGATTAGGCCAGGTTATAAAGCCTCAGGGCTCACTCCCCAGTTACCCACTTCCTCCACCAACTATCCACTTCCTAAAGTCTCCATAACCTTTCAAAACAGTGCCACCAGATGGAGACCAAAGAAACTCTGAGTCTATGTGAGAACATTTTACAAACCCCAACAAGGGTATTTGTGGAATCGACAGGGAATCCTAGCTGAAAACACTAACCTTTCATTTGTTCATTTTTGCTAAGCATATTCTACACATGATATGCATTTTGATGGAAAAAGATAAAATCTGCTTGATCATGTTTTTTTTTTCGATCATGCAAGTTTTAGTGTCTTGTTCTCCACATTTTTGTTTTTGTCTCACCTCTTGTTACTTTATTTCCCTATTTCCCAATCCTCTGAAAATAAATGGATCCCCAAACATGTTCACATCCAAACCTCACCAGCATGAAGCATTCTTAATGGCATCAGTGAGAGGACTTGACCATGCAGCCTGTGTGTCCTCGTTTTCACTCCAATCATCAAATAAGAAAAAGTCCACTTCACTCACACAAATTACACACATTTTCAGTTGCTGAAGAAATCATGAGTGGTACCATCAATATCCAGGACCACTCATTCTGATATTTCTAGAAAATGGTCTTGCTCACTGATAAAAACACTCGGAGCACAGACATAAACTGATACTTCAGGAAGTTCCTACAAGTGTCTTCTCGTCTTCTTGTTCCCACATAAGGAAAAGACATGAATGTATGAATGAATTCAACCCTTTTTCCTTAAGACCCACCAAAGAAGACAGGCTGAGCCTTTTAATACTCTCGAGGTAGAGGCAGGCAGAGGTCTGTGAGTTCAAGGCTACCCTGATGTACATTGCAAGTTCCAGGCCAGCAGTGGCTATCTAGTAACATCCCATCTCAAAAAAAAAAAAAAAAAAAAAGAGGAGGAAGGGGAAGGAAGGAAGAAGGAAGGAGGAAGGAAGGAAAGAAGGAAGGAAAAAAGAAGGGAGGGCATTGTTGATACAGCTTGTCTCCCATCTGCCCCTGCAGAGTCAGTAGATGCTTGACTCTCTCTGGAACCCCTTCCGCCCTGCCTTAGCTTGTGAGTCTCTTCCAACAGCTACAACCCCAAGTCAAGTCTTGTTTTGCTTATGACCTTGAGAGAATGGAATCAACCAGAGCAGAATTTCCTCATCTTCCTGCTGTCATGTACCCAACCAACTTGCACCCCTTCAGTACCCAGAAGCCAACCCTGCAATTGCAAGCCTGGGTGGCTTTGCCCCTCTCCCTTCCTGGAGCCCTCCGCTCCTGCAACTCTGCTTTCTGTAACACCAGGTTCCCCTCCTAGCAGATCATTCTCATCAGCATTCAGATATGTATTCATGCTACTTATCTCAAAACAGCCCCTCCCTTCTGAGAGCCTGCCCCATTCAGACACTACCCAATTTTCTGCTTCCTTCTACAGCACAATTCTTCAAGCATTCTCTAATAGATGTTGCTGCCTCCACCCACTGATTTCCTATTTTTTAAGTGTTTGATTTCATTTATTGCTTAAGCAATTTCATGTCAACAAAGTAATGAATACAGTAAATACCACCCTCACAGTCCACTAGCCAAGGATACCAATTATTCTTGTTTTGTTTGTGCATGGATGCAACCATAGCTAAGATTATATTTATAAAAATATTTTGTATTCTTATTACTTAGCCTTATTCTTTCCTAGTTTGTTACATAATTTGTAGAATTAATATTTTAAGGATCAAAGTTTAAGTTATGTTTACATGAAAATGGATACAACTGGCGATAATAAGTGAATTACATCAGCCTCAGAAAGATAAATAGCTCATGTCTCTCATTTGAGGTCTCTAGACTTCATACAAATACATAAAACCATGCATGTGCATATCATATGAAAGTGAAAGTGAGACTGTCTAGGAGAAGAAAGGGGACGACAAGAGGTGGAGAGAAAGCCAGGGTAGCTGTTGGAGAATCTATTATTAAGGCACAAGTCCATCATGTCCAGATAGCTCGTGGAGCTCTGCACAAGATGGAGGACTCCCTTTCTCAGTGGGGCTTCCCTTTCTCTACTTGGGTTTAGTTAGAGAATGTCTCTGAGATTACAGATGCCTGACCTTGTTTGGAGGATGCACATAAGTCCCACACTAGTTTCCTGCTCAAATGATAATTAGGTGCTGTGTTATGACCAATCAATCCTTCATGCCTACATAATAAAGTACTGTGTTATGACCAATTATCCCTTCCTCCCGGTACCCCTAAGAGCCCTTATCCCTGGAACAACAAAGTAGAGCTGTTTCATGGAAGCTCTCTCTAGAAGGCCTTCCATCATACTCATACCTGTCCAAACCCTGCTTGCCGCTTCTGCTCCCTCAGCCTTCATGAGCCAGTGGCCAACAACTCCCCGCCCCCCCAAGAAGGGAGACCCATAGTAATGGAGCATGGAGAATATGCTCAAATACATGTATATTTGTGTGAAAATGTCCTAATTTATCCCAGTACCATACAATTAAAAAAAACAGAGCCTGACTTTTTGTTAAGTGTTAAATTTCATCAAATTGGTATGTGTACAACTCATTTCCCCTTCTTGATATTTCTGGCCATTTAAGTTCTTTTTCTCAATGTTTATGTACTTTGGGTACATAATTTGTCAAATGGCATTTGCTTTTTTACACATATCTTAGCAGAATCTTATTTATTTATTTTGGTTTGTTTTCTTTTTGAGACAAGGTCACAAGTATCCCAGGCTGGCCTCAAACTTTCTATATAGACTTGAACTTGTGATCCTTCTGTCTCCATCTCATGAGCATTTGGTTACAGGCATGCACTATTATGCCCAAGTTATGTAGTACTGGGGAACCAAATGTAGGGCTCTGTGCATGCTAGGCATATGAGCTATATCTCCAACCTAGAGTCTTTCAAACAATGGCTTGCAACAGTCCACTACTAAAAAAGGGTATTGGGATTTCTATGTCGTATCACAGAAGCCAATACTACAAGTGTGCCCTGTCTTTCCACTGATTCACGAGGTTTAATCTGTGGTCTTACCTATGTGTGTTCTAGGGCAGATATGTCTACATGTCATGATCTGCATGGGTACACTTTTGAGGAGTCCATCTCTCTCAAGAACTTCTGCCACATTGCTTGGAATGGTAACTCTGCATAAGTCTCTTTAAAATCTGATAGCCCATATGAGAATTACCAAGTACCTTACCTTCTGAGGTACTTCTGGATCTTCAAGGCTCTCACCAAAACACCTATAAACATAGGTCTACAAGTGGCTCACTGTTCATGTTATATCTTCATTGGACTACGGGATGGGGTATTGGTCTAGTAAGCCCCAACATCTGATGTAGCCTAACAGTTCATATGGTGCTGCTTGCTTCGAGTGGGTCATTTTGCTGAATCCGCAACAGAACCTCACCTTCCAAACATAAATTAATGCATTGATGTGTGAGGTGGAAGTCTCACAGCTGTTGGATTCTAACTTTCATTTCTGATCAATGATGTACAATCTGTGTAGTTCTGCCATAAGGTAACAGACTATGTAACTATTTTTGGTTTTTGACTGGAATATATGAAGACTTCAGAAGTTGCTTGTCATTCCTCTCGAGTATTGAGACCCAATCTGGAGTTGCGTGACAGGATTTCAATCCTAGACACAATTACAGAGCGATTCCCAGTGAACAGTCGTCGCCTGCTTCATACTGCAAGTTTCATTCTTCACCGGTGTTCTGCGGATGTTTCATCTTTCTCATCATAAAAAGTGTTTTCACTTGATGTGATCATTTCTCAGAGTGACACCTGGACATGCATTTTCAGAGGACGTGCAAAGTCTGAGAACATCAGTTTACACACACATGCTGGAGATAACTTTTGCTGATGCAGAAGCATTGCTAAGAGCTATGTGTTAACTATAAAAATGCAATGATCTGACTCAGTGAGGTCACATATAGACATATGTGACCAGTCCCATTGCCTTTTCTGGTAATTTACCTTTGAAAGTGGTCTCTTTGCAAACCACATGGAAGTCCATGATCTGTGCTGTCACTGACTGTAAAGAGAAAGGAGGTTTCTTTGGCAGTGGTATGGGTGACTGCACACACACAGTTAGGAATGAGACATAGAAGGCCTTGGAGACCCCCCCACCAAACACACACAGAAAGAAACAGCCTAGACAGGAAGCCACTGACCGGCACTCTTAAAAATTGTGATGGAGATCCTGAAGTGTAGTTCTTCACAGTTATGGCTTCTGGAGTGAGGGGGTGGGGGAGTGGCATGGAGGTGGACTCTGTTTTCTTTTCTCTCTTTCTTTCTTTCTCTCTTTCTTTCTTTCTTTAATTATTTAAATCACATCATAATTTACTTATTCACACAGGGTTATAAGCGGCTGTTTTCTTTAAGGGGCTGGCCACTCAGAGCTTGGCCATGCTACAGTGAGTATATGGATACACAAATTGGACTCTTTTTTTTTGTTTGTTTGTTTCATTTTTGTTGTTGTTATTGATGGTTTTTTCCTCTTTTCTTTGGGTAAGGTGACAGGGTGGGGCAGGGTACTGTGGGCTGGAAAGACTGGGAAGTTGATGGGGTGCATTATGTGAAACTCTCAAATAATCAATAAAAATACTATGTTGGAAAAAAGAGAAAGTGTTCTCTGCTTAAAAGCGTGAGGCTTCTGCATGACACTGACTAGTATTTCCTGATTTTTGTCTCTCTTCACTTTTGCTGCTTGGTATTACTATGAAGAAAACCTTTCCTTTCTTCACCACTGACCTTGTATACAATGTAGACTCAAGGCTGTTTACTTTACTCAGTTAGACAATGTTTTTTTCTATCACTGTTTATAGATACCTGAACTATGCAAGAATTAGCTAGCTATTCAGATTGGGTTTCTGTTCCTTTAACAAAGTAGTTCTCAACCTGTGGGCTGTGACTCCTGTGGAGGTTGAATGACCCTTTTATAGGAGTTACCTAGGACCATCGGAAAACACAGATATTTACATTACAACTCATCATAGTAGAAAATTACAGCTATAATTTGGCATTAGAAAGGTTAAGAACTACTGTTTTAACACATCTATGTCATCCCTTTAACATTGTTCAATAGTTTCTGACACCCAGGAAACTGTTCTAAATGCTCTCTGCACTTATCCTGCCCTAGCCCTGAGAGGAGGTGTTTTCTAGAAATGTTTGTTCTTATTTGGGGGGAGTTTGCACAGGACAGAATTTAGACACAGGTCTGGATGCAAGATCAGCTTGGCATTATTGCAAAGATTTTGTTCTCAGCATTCTTTTTTTTTTTTTTTTTTTTTTGGGTTTTTTCGAGACAGGGTTTCTCTGTGTAGTCCGGGCTGTCCTGGAACTCGCTCGGTAGACCAGGCTGGCCTCGAACTCAGAAATCCCCTGCCTCTGCCTCCCAAGTGCTGGGATTAAAGGCGTGCGCCACCACCGCCCGGCTGTTCTCAGCATTCTTAATGGGGAAGGCATGCATCTACACACACACTCAGCCACACTCATCCCGTCACCCCCCCCCCACACACACACACATACATACCACATACTTTATGGAGGACACTAAATGACATACCCAGTTCTGATCTTACATACCATGAGATTGTTATCAGTTTTCGCCCTCTCTGTGTTTGCAGTTGTTTATAACAGTAGACACGTGGGTCCACTGCTGTGTATTTGCTCTTTGGATCTATTTCCCAGGTATCTAATCTCTTCTCCTCACTACTGCTCCCTACATGTGCTTCTCCCTCACCTCATTGTGTCTCCACATATCAGCTTGGTGACTGCCCCTTCCATGGACGTTTTATCTTGCCTGGGTCCCACTATGCCATCCCCGTATCATGTAGAAACCCTATCATCCTTCTCAGACTCAACTCCAGTATGACTACTTACACAATTCCCCAATATAAGTGCTTTGCTCAGACTCTTTGCTGCTTTTAGAACCAAATTATTTAGGAACTGTCTTGGTTTGCCTTGTGTTACTATCACAAAATGCCTAAGGCTGGATAATTTGTAAAGCTCACAGTTGATGATGCTGACACTGGGTGTTTGGTGAGAGCTTCAGGGCAGATGGCACCACATGGTAAAATCACTTGTGTAAGATAAAGAGGCTGTGTAGCAAGAAACGGTGATGGTTGGGTGAGACAGTCACACTTCTGTGCATCGGCTTGCTCTCTCCTAATCTGTCCAGTTCTAGAAGAGCTGACCCAGCCCACAAAGGACATTAATCCCTCCCAAGGTAACCCAATGTCCTCCCTCTAGGTCCTACTGGGTCTTTCAAGTTCCACCACCCCTCAGTATCTTAAGCTGGGACTTACATCCCTCATCATATGGACCTTTGGGAAACTAGCAGTATTCCCACTAGAGCAGGCAAAAAAGACAAGAGAAATGAGTTATGCAGTAAGAAAAACAGCAATGCTTATATGGATATCTGCAGCCAAATGTGTGTTCCACAGCTCCCAACCTTCTTGAAAATCCTTATTCCATAAAAATAAAATTTTTATTTTGTGCCTATTATTTTGTTATTACCAAAGCAAGACACACATTTAATGTAATAGGAACCAACAAATGAAGGACATTAAAGGTCATCTAGACACAGACAACATCACAGGGTCCTGTGTTCAGTTTAAGTACCAGTTTTTTTTGTCACTATCTTGAAATTCTTAATTTTTGAGCCAGAGTTAAGTTTGTTTCTATGTTCTTTTCTAAAACACATAGGCATGCATTTTTATTTTTATGATTTTAATGTAAAACTATGCTATATGTACATTATTACTTCTCTCTTTTGTTTGTATTTTATATATCTTCAGCATCATTTTAATGGTAGCATAGTATTCCAGAGTATGGATATATTTATTTATATTTGTTTTTAATCAATTTATTTATTTATAGTTGTTTGTCTATGTAGGGGTATGTGCATGTGAGTGTGGATACACACAGAGACTACAAGAGGGTGTTAGATCTCTTAAAGCTGGAGTTACAGGAAGTTATGAGCCACCCAATAGGGGTGCTGGGAATTGAACTGACCCTTGCAAGAGCAGTAAGCAATCTGAACCAATGAGACATCTCTTTGGCCCTCAGAATGTATGGAATAGCAATTAATTTACAAGGTATAGTGGTTTCATTGATTGTAATTTTCCATATAATTCTGATTTCCTTGATAACCAGTAGAGGCAAACATATCTTCTTTTATTCCAATCTTAATTACTAATATTAACTCTCAGATCATACCTTATACATCACACAGTAAATGTATCTATATCCATGCTTGTAGGTTTCAGAATGGTTACAGTGGGTTAAAGAGGCCACAGCAGAATTCTAGAAGCTCCACGAGGCCTAAGAAGCAGAAGCAGGGAAAGCTGACAGAGCCCTGAGAGTCTCTGTGGGGAGGAAAGCCCTGGACACCTGCCAGGGACTCATGCTACAGGGCCAAACCTCAGGGTCAAAGTTGAGCTGAGACTCACAGTCTAGCTAAACTGCAGAATCAAGGTGAAGGACTGTGGAAGTCCCAGAGATAAACGGAGTACTAGGTGCAGATGGACGGCAACCAGAGGATGCCACACAAACAGCAGGTGCAGAGCCAGCAAGAGCTCTCTGCCTGCTGTTCCTTGACACAATGAGTCATTCGATGACATACCTATGGGGGAAACTGCCACGGCAGGGCCATGTGCCTTCCTCTTTATAAGGTCCAGGTGAGGGTGTTGTAAACCTTCCTTCTTCTGGAGCACTTCATAAGTTCTTCAGGCCTGGTTTTCTGATAAGATTGGAATATATCCATGTGTCATATGTCCCTTATTGGCTTAAGTAGTTTATAGGGTGTCAATTTTTCTACTTCTTGAAATAAGTTTGATTTCTCAGTCT
Organism: Mastomys natalensis; assembly: GCA_021653895.1. Lineage (NCBI taxonomy): Eukaryota > Metazoa > Chordata > Mammalia > Rodentia > Muridae > Mastomys > Mastomys natalensis. The sequence continues at coordinate 445,368 of JAJTUV010000211.1, read as the reverse complement.
GTGCCTCTTGGGTGGTTCTGGCACATGGTGGTATTTTATACTCTCTGAGGTGCAGAGCCATCCTATCTCTGTATTTACACTTGAAATGGAGCCACGTTGCTAGTAACATGGAGTCCCTCAGCACAAGGTTTACCCTGAAACACAGAGACAGTTCCAATCTCATAACTGTACCAGCATCTGACATTGGTAGCAAAATCTAGGAGTAGAGTCACTGATGCTGGCTAATCTTTGAGGAGAGTGAGTGAAGGAAGGAAGAGAGCTGGAGTAGAAGAAGGCAGTCTGTAATACTGAAGCCTCAGGTATGCTGCAGGCCTGGGGAGAGAGAGAGCCATGATGAGGAGAAAACATATATAGAGCTGTCAGCGGGGCAGAGAATGGGACACCACTCTATGTTGTTGTCCATGGCATCCCGAGGACTTCCACTACCACCACCATCGCCAATTTATTTTATTTTACCTTTTCTAGGGACCTCAGCTCAGGCTAACTAGGTCTTTGGCTTCAGTGTAAAAAAACTAATTCAGGACATGTCCGTATGAAGCAGAGACTTTCAATGTAGAGGAGGGGTTAAGAGGGAGAAAGTTCTTAGGAACACACACTTGAGTGTTTGAGCACGGGCTTCTCTAGCTCTAGGGCCTTTTTACATTCCCCCCACCCCTCTGATTTTCTGGGTGAGGCATATGCCTGCTGGCTCATCTCTATGTCTAAAGGATAGTCTTTTTAAAGAATTTGTCTGCTGAAGAATCTCCAAGGGGGTTTACACTGTTTTCTGAATAAAGGGTGGCTTTCTACAGTGGCCTCCACTACATTCTCTGGCTTCTCCCACCCTTCTTGCTCACCAGCTACATGACACTTCTAACACTGTAGCTGCATAGAGGGACCTTTTGGTAACTCTTCTACACTGAGTCATTTCCCGTGATACAGTTCTCACATCAAGCTGCTCAAATTTTCTGTCACTTCTGTCCAAACCTTGGCCTCCTGCAAAGTCCACACTAAACAACAGTTTATCTGTGGGAGTCTTTCCATTTCCCCAACAAAATCACACCATCTCTTGAACTCCTATACCATAGTCTTGTGGCATCTCGTCTACTCTGGTTTTCTGTTACAGTCACTTAGTTCTACCACTAGACTGCACATTTTTTAAAGTAGTGTCTTGATTAACTTGATAATCCTCTTCCTCTATATAACTGGCTACTCACAGAGGCCACTCCAGAACACCCTGATTGAAGATAATTGAGTCAGGGAATACCCTCAGGTACACAGGACAGGGGAACCCAAGGTAAGGGACAGGACAAGACTCATATTCTCACAACCACCTTCCTCACATATTTGAAGAACTGAGTTAACACCCACATCATACATTATTCCAAGATGGAGTCTGACCACCATGCTAGTTTAGCCTTAAGCTGCTCCTTGTTCTCATGACTAGGAGAAATTGACTGATTTTTTTTTTTTTTTTACTCTAGTTCCTATTTAATTGTCCTCTGGATAGTGTAAGTTTTAAAATGCAATCCTCTACCTTAAAAAGTAACATATAGCATAATTCCTAGCTTATTAAGTATAGTCCTTCAAAATTTAATAAAAACAAAATATGCTTTCAGTCAAAATCTATTTAAAAAGCAAGCAAACTATTTGCGGACTATTGGAGACTACTTCCTACTATGATCACTGATACACATTCAGTTCGCAAGCTAATGAATAGGAATGCAAAGGTTTTATAACACACATACTATGCTGGTTCTCTATCTCTTCTACGTAGTATATTTCAAGATAAAGTGTCCCTTTGCTTTGTAATTTTTATTTTATGTGTATGAGTCCGTGTGTGTCCGTGGTCATGTGTGTGTGTGTGTGTGTGTGTGTGTGTGTGTGTGTGTGTGGTGTGGTGATATGTGAAGGCTAGGGAGCCATATGGTCCCTTTCTCTATTCCCCTCTACTTTATTTTTCGAGACGGTCTTTCACTGACTGGCTCGGCTAGACCGCCAGAGTCTCAGGCCTGTCTCACGGCCCTTTCCTTTTTCCCCAGCACAGCACTGGGGTGAGGTGCTCAACATGCTTAACTTTTCCAAACTCAGGTGCTCATGCTTACACAGCAAACGCTGCCCATTGAGCCATCTCCCCAGAGCCCAAACTGTTTCTTTTAATGAGATTTTGTTTTGTTTTTGTTTTTCCAGACAGGGTTTCTGTGTGTAAAAGAGCTTTGGCTGTCCTGGACTCACTTTGTAGATCAGGCTGGCCTCAAACTCACAGAGATCCACCTGCCTCTGCTTAGCTTGAACAACTGATACTAAAAAGAAGATAAGCACTTTGCAAAAATGTTTAAATAAGAGAAAAGCTAAAAGAAAAAAAAAAAACCACCTCAGTGTACTTATGTTGAATACGTTGTTATGATGTTAATTTTCCTTAGAGAAAAAGATATAAATACAATGAAGAGATGAAGAGATCTGGATAAAACATAAGCTAACAAGGAACTATAGATTTCTCTAGCCTGTTTTCTTGTCTATAAAGTGAGATTAAAGGAGGAAATCTAGTTTCTTCTAGCAAACAAGCATGGCTGCTGCAGGCAATCTGATCCATCTATGCATCTGAGAAAAGCTTTATGTGATTTTATTTTCTTTAAATAAAAATAAACTGTATCATTAATAAAAGGTCTGACAGATTTTCGATCAACAATAAAACGACTAGAATAATTAACAACCAGAAAAAGTTAATACCATGAGTTTTATGTTGTTATCCTGGCCCAAGGGAACAGATCAAGTTTTAAGCTGTCATGACTTCTTTATAAAATATATAAAACTTTACACATAACAACATAAAAGCATAGTATACAAGTGGTTAACAGAGTAAAGAGTTCTGAAAATTCAGAAAGACATTTCAAAGGGAATGGGTTGAATTTAAAATGGATTGTGAAATCAGCAGCAACGCTGAATAGACTCAGCTCTACAGACGGAAGCAGGAGTCAGTGCTGAACAATGTCGAGGCATACTGTCATGCTTACACACACAGCTGTAGAAGAAAGCTATTCTCCAGAACTCAAAAATATTGTAGTCATTTCCGGAAACTGGATGTCTTAGAAATATGAGCAGAGCTAGAGAAATATAAAAGGAGGTATTAAGTCAGGAAACTATGAAGCACATGAAGAGAGGAAATAGAACCAGTGGCACAGCCTGGAAAAACAATCAGTGAAGAAAGACGTGTATGAAAGAGTCCAGGGCTGGTATATAGCAGTAAGCGGGAAAAGTATTGGCAAGAAGATAAAGCAAACAAAAATAACACTCTTATGGGAAATTAGCTTGTGGTTTAGCACTACTAAATCACAGCAGAGTTTGCTGAGTTTCTGTAGCAAGAAGTCTAGTGTTATGTAAGGGTGTGAAATGCCCTCAAAGGCTTGCCTGCCTGTTAAAGACCTGGTCCCTCGTAGTGCTGTGAAGTTGTGAACTGTAGGGTCTTTGTTTTGTTGGTTTTGTTTTTAGCTATTTTATTTGGGTTCTTATATTTACCATCCTTCTCCTCTCCAATCCCTTCCAACACCAGGTAGGAGAGACAGAAGGTTAAAGGGGAAGGGGGAATGAACCTCTATATGCTACTTCCCGTTGAGTAGGGGTGTACTTCCTTGGGGCAAGTCCAATCTTCCAACTCAGGATATCCAGCAGTCCAATAAAACAGTAATAATAAGTGCAGCAGCAGGACGAACCAGCGACAGTTGGGGCAGCAACAGGGGAAGTAGCTGCCCCTGGGCCTCTTGGAGCTTTCCCATTTATACCCTCAGAATTAAACTATCTGCAACTGGCAAAGATTCACACTCATCCAGAGCACACATGAGGCAAATAGTCTGCTGCTGTGGACAATCTGAAACAGCCCCGTAGTCCTTTCCATACCTGGGATTAAAACAAAAACATGTTCACATAACTGTTTTGTTTTTGTTTTTCGAGACAGAGTTTCTCTGTGTAGTCCTGGCTATCCTGGAACTCACTCTGTAGATCAGGCTGGCCTCAAACTCAGAAATCTGCCTGTCTCTGCCTCCCAAGTGCTGGGATTAAAGGCGCGCGCCACCACTGCCCGGCTAGAACAAAGTCTTTTGTTTGTTTGTTTGTTTTTAGAGACAGGGTTTCCAAAATTCTCACTACAGTTGACCCTTTAGGGTATGGGACATATCTGGAGGAAGTGAGCTGGTTGGAAAGCCAGTCTGCAGGGGTATAACTTCACCCTACTTCTAGCCAGGATCTCTGGATTTTTGGTCAGAGAGATATAAGGAGTTCTAGCCACACACCGCCAGTATGGACTCCACCGTATTTTCCTACCATGGCAGAACCAAATTAAACTCTTCCTTAAAATGCTTCTTATCAGGCATATGGTCACAGCAATGAGAAAAATATCCCATATACTACTGATGTGGGAATCCAAGGGTCCCTGAGTTTTCATTTGCTCTTGCTTTGATTTATAGAAATTTTAAAGTACACACAAGTTAAAAACAGGCTAGATTAAGTCTCAAATGTTACCTGACCATAAGGTCCTAAAACAGAACTGAGTCTACAGAGCAAGCTATTTATTGAAGTTCAAGGACAGATATTCTGCAGATGTTCTAGTATACAAGTTATCTACTATCAAAAGTTGACTTCATGTCTCAAGAAACTTGCTGTTCTAGGGTAAGGTGAAATCTTGGTCAGTCTCTGTCTTTCATTATAAGGAGGAGGAGGTTGAATTTCTTTTGACCATTTCTTAACTTTCCAAAGCACAAGCCATGAATATGTAGAGCAAAATGATCACAAAGTTCATCTCGTCCCCAACATCAGGAGTCTGACTGGGAGCTGCTGGAGCTTGTCTTGCTCTCTGTGTTATCTTCCAGCCCAGGACTGCTTCGAACCCAGAGCCTAGCCCCATGGCTCTGAAGTGAAGTTACAAACATGCTCTCACTGTGCTTATTAAAATATATAACATACGCTCTAAAATTCCCCACTTTAAATGCACACTTCAATGTTTTTTTAAAGCACATCTACTTTTGAACAATCACCATTATATAATCCTAGAATGTTTCTGTCTTGCTTCTCAGTTCCTAGAAACTCCATTTATTAACAGATGGCTGGCATTGCTGGGCACTCTTAGGATGCCTTTGCCCACTCTGAGGCTGGAGCACCTCAACTACTATGTTCAAGCAGCCAGTATGGCTCAAAGAAAACCTAAGGAGCTCCTTAGCGAAGGTTCTTCTAAGTGTCTTGTTTCAGTTTTGTTACACACTGCTATTAGCTGGGGTGGTGGTGGGGACACTGCTTAAAAAGAGAAACAAAGCCCTAACGCAGTAGTGTGCATTCCCACCCCAGAATAAGAAATGACAGCCTGGCACATGTAAAAGCTCTCCCGACAATCCTGCTGTGAGCACGGGACCAAAAGGAGACTCCAGCTCAGACGGGGCTCAGGTTCTGGGTCTGGAGATTTGAAGTTTGATAGATGCCCCACCACATCCTTACTCTTTAGAAAAATCTGTGATTATTTTATTTGATTAAGAGATAAAGGGAATCAAGGACAGCCTGGTCTACAGAGTGAATTCCAGGACAGCCAGGGCTACACAGAGAAACTCTGTCTCGAAAAACCTAAAAAAAAAAAAAGAGAGAGAGATAAAGGGAAAATATATCACACCTACATTGGTTTCTTTTTTTTCCCCCTTCTTGGAGACAAGATCTTTCCATGTTCTCTATGTGATCCTCCTGCCTCAGGACCAAGGGCTGGAATGTACTGTTACACTTAGTTTGTCTTAGCTCTAATTGACATTTATTCCAAAGTGGAAACGTTGGAGAAGTAGCTTTTTCCACCTCCTACTCAAAGGTCAACACAGGAAACAGCTCTACCCATTTCTGGGCATCAAATTACACTGCTCAATGTTGTTAATAGGCCAGGAACTTCTCAATTTGCTTTAATTCATAGTAGAGATTATACAAAAAAATGTTCCTCACAACACCAAATAAATACATTGGAAATTTTCTAATGCAAGTTACCAAGAAAAGTGGAAAAAGAAAAAAATTCAGAAGAGGCAAACAAACATCAGAATAGTCTGAAACAGACTAAATGACGTGTTGCAGTATAATAAGCAAAACTCACATTTTGGTAAATATGAACATTTTTTAGAAGTCAGAGCTGACATTTGGCCCTTAGAAAAATATTCCTGTCATTTGGATGACATATGGGAGACAGCCATGGTAAGGTCTATCAGCTCTTTACACATCATTGATGACCTTAACTTACAATGGGTTACGACACAGTGAACTATGGTACCTGGAAGCTGTGTATGCATTTAAACATCTAACCTGCTAACCATCAGAAATGAGCTCTGCCTAGCCATGCTTAGAAGTCATGCATTATTCTACAGCTAGTCAAAACCATTTAACACACAAATTTGATATTGTACAATTATCAAATACCTGCTGGAGGTGCAGATATGGCTCAGAGTTAAGAGCACTTCTGAAAAGAACCCAAGTTTAGTTCCTAGCCTCTAAATTTAGTAGCATTAAGTACATTCACATTTTCAAGTTTGGCTTTAAGAAAAACAGTGCTATATTTTCTCCCTTTTAACTGGGCTTCATTGTAACTCTAAATCCCCAACATTAGAGCCAGAGATCATAGCAAGAGTGATGCCACTCAGCTGTCATTTAAAGACCCTGTAAGAACTGATCAAGAGAACTTGAATCACTTTCCCAAGTCAAAACTTTGTAAAGCAGGTGACCTCCAGAGCAGGCAGCAAAGAAAGAACTGCCTATTAAGGACCCCTGTGCAGTAAACACCCTCACTGCAGACTGGTGCTACCTCGAGCTAAAAAAAATTTTCATTTTGAGGGTTTAAAATATGATGTGAAAATTTAGGGACCACAGGAGAGGAAGTCTGCCACCTACAGGTCAGAGGAAAGAAGGTCTCACAAGGCTTTCTCAGAGCAAAGTACTGACTAACGGAATCAACCAAATGTTCTAAGTGAGGCTTTAGGAGAGTAACTAGGTGCAACACAGGTAGATGCTTTCAGAAAAGGATGCTGCCTTCATGTTTCAGCTACTGTAATAACCTCTTAATTAACGTGCAGCACTGTGGTAGCCAACAAATGAAAAGTTAACACTATGAATACCCAGCTAGAAAGAACAGAAATGTGAATGTGAGCTCTCTCCCTGCCCCCAGCACTTCCTTTCATTGCTAAGAATTATCCGAGTGACAATGAAAACTTATCACTGTGGGTGAACACTTAGAGAACGCTTACATTCTTAATTCGTATAGTCTACCAAGATAAGTTTCAGATGAGTTACACATTTAAGCTTGGGAGAACTAAGAGCCTTTATGAAACTATAATAAAGTCTTAAGGTTGCAAGGATCTTTCTTCATCTTCCAAACTGAGACTGACTATAAAGTGGGAAAGACCCCACATTAACAGGCAGTGGTGAGTCACTATGCAGGAGTGGTGGTGACACCACAGAACTCTTCCTAAGGATGTTAGTCAAATTACTCAATAAGTTAATTCATACAAGTAGAAAATTTGGTGTAAGTTCAGTGATGCCACTTTGGGGTCAAAATTTAAGAAGTCTTGGAAAACCGTCCCCTAAATATTAATAATGGTTGTGGGATTGAAAAAGACAAAAAAAAAAAAAAAGACATTCCTCTAAAGATGTGCTTGAACCAAAAGATGCTCTCCACCTTCCCACAAGGACACCTGCTCAACTATGTTCATAGCAGCTGTATTCGTAATAGCCAGAAAATGGAAACAACCTAGATGTCCCTCAACTGAAGAATGGATAAAGAAAATGTAGTTCATCTACATAATAGAAAACTATTCACCTCTTAAACACAAAGACATTATAATTTTTTTTGTTTGTTTTTTGTTTTTTTGAGACAGGGTTCTGTGTAGCCCTGGCTGTCCTGGAACTCATTGTGTAGACCAGGCTGGCCTCGAACTCAGAAATCCGCCTGCCTCTGCCTGACATTATAAATTTTGCAGGCAAATGGATGGATCTTAAGAATATCATCCTAGTGAGGTAACTCAATCCTAAAAGGACTTACATGGTATGTGCTCACTTATAAGTGGATATTTGCCATAAAATACAGCTATCATGCTACACTCCACAGACCCAAAGAAGCTAAATAAGAAGGAAGGCACAATCGAGGATGCTTGAATTTCACTTAGAAGGGGGAATAAAATATTCATAAGAGGCAGATGAAGGGAGGGAACTGGATGGGAGAGGGGATGGAGAGGGAAATGGGGGAAGGGTTCAGGATTAGGTATGGGAGGGATGACCAGATGGCCATGAGAATGAAAGATGGGTGTGAGGAGGTAGGGGGCATCTCCAGGAAGAGACAGAGACCTGAGATAAAGGAGGCACCCAAGAATCAATCAATAGGGGTATCCTTAATTGTGGCACACAACATTAGGGATATGGAACCTGAAGAGGCCACCTCCTGTAGCCAGGCAGGAATCCAAAAGGAGCAACAGGGACACCAACCCACCTACAAAACTTTCAACCCAAAATTTATCCTGTCTACAAGAAATGCAGGGACCAAGGATGGAGAAGAGACTGAGGGAATAGCCAACTAATAACCAGCCCAACTTGAGACCCATGGGTAGGCACCAAGCCTTGGCATTATTGATATTCTGCTATGCTTGCAGACAGGAGTCTAGCATGGCTGTCCTCTGAGAGGCTCCACCTAGCAGCTGACTCAGACAGATGCAGATACCTACACCTCAGTGGAGTTTGGGGACTCTTATGGAACAGGAGGAAGGACCACAGGCTCTGAGGAGGGTAGGAACTCAACAGGAAGATCAACAGTCAACTAACCTGGATCCTTGGGGCTCTCATGAACCAAATAACATATACAGGGTGGCCTAGCCTCCCCCAAGCCCCCAAATATGTAGCAGATGTGCAGCTTGGTCTTCATGTAGCTCCCAAACAACTGGACTGGGGGCTATCCCAAAACTGTGGCCTGTATGTGGGGTATGTTCTTCTAGCTGGGTTGCCCTAAACACTTCCTTTTTTCTAAGTTGCCTTGGTCATGGTGTCTTATTACAGCAAATAGAAAAGTAACTGAGATTATCATCTCTATGCTTACTGTAGATAAAGAATATAATACCTTGACCAATCTTTATCTAGTCCATGTCCATGACTGGCTTGACTTAAACAACGTTGAAGGATGTAATCCCTCCTGTTGGACAAACAAGTGGGTTTTTTCAGCTTAAGCAATGAATATTGCAAATTCCATGTTCCTCTCCTACAAGAGAACACCCAATGATCAGGGTCCTGCCACTGGCCCTCTGGGTAGCTCTTGTGGGAGAAACCAAGGAACTGACAAAACCAACACAATACTCTGAATGCAGATTCTGTAGCAAATAGCAGAAGCTCTTTGCCTCTGATCCAGGTGTCATGTATCTTATAGCACCTGTGGTAACAGGCTACCTTATAAATAGGGTAAAATAAAAAACAGAACTACAGTTATTGATAGATATCAACTTTTATTCTTGGCAATAGCTGGTAATTTACACACCATGATCTGACTATTAGAATTTATTAAGTCTGGAGAAATGGCTCAAAAGTGCTTGTTGCTCTTGTACGGCTGGGTTTCCAGCACCCAATGTTGGGTGACTTATAATTACCTATAATTATAGCTCCAGGGGTTTCAATCCCCTCTTCTGGCCTCCTCAGGCACCCATATACATGTTCATGCACACACATGCATGCACACCCGCACACACACACTACAAAAATAAAACTCCATCTAATTCCTGTGAATTCATCTGTGTGTGTACAAGTCCAGTAATTATTTCACTGTCTGTCTGAAGCACTAAGAGCACTAAATCCAACGCTCGGCGCCATGCTTCCATCTTTGGTGTAACAGTATCATAAACTCTTGGAACCAGCTCCAGGTTATCTGAAATACCTGAATGAAAAAGTCCACTACTTAGTTTACTATATTCACTCAAGATATAAGATGAAGGAGAGCCAGAGTTGGTGGCATTTTGTACATGATGTTGAATGAATGTGCTAGCTTCCACTGCTGAAGGTTGAGTGGCAGTGTTACACATGACAGCTGACAAGAATTCATGCCACCCCCCTGCCAGACATTTCAGCACAGTAGGTCTGTAGACTGACAGAGATGAGGCCATCCAAGAGGAAGAATCAGGAAGCCATCCTAAACAAGCATGGTTTCCTTTACTTAAAGATTGCTCAGCAAGAATTTGAAGATGGCTAAGACATAAAAATTCAACAGCACCACCTCCAAGGAGGACCTTCCCCTCTTTCAGGGCATGATATAAACGATATGCACAAGACCAGAACCTGTCTTCCTTGGTTTCCATCTGAGTACTTGCTGACTAGTGAGTACTGCTGTAATCAAATTAATTCCTTCTGCTGTTAACAAGATTGCCGTTCTGCTGCTCTATTTATATCATGAGGACTCCTCCAGAAGGTGACAGAGACCCCACTGCCTACACAGTCCTCATTCACTTGTGTAACATAGGCCACTGGCACTGCTCTGGTGGCCTCTGCAAATGCCTGTAACACACTGGCACTCACTGACCCAATTACCAGCCGCTTACTGTGCCTGCATTTTTCAGTCAAGTGTTCAGATACACTTCCTCGTACCAAGATAAGGTTCACATTGAACTGAATTAACACCTGTAACACACGATTTGTCCACAGCTCTTCTGCACTATCTTCTGAAAACTCCCCACTATCTAATTTGGTCTTAATATTTACAGACTTATTAAATCCCAGGTGGCGGTAATTCTCTGTGAGGTCACCCTCAATAAGAATCACCCGGAAAGGCTGATCCTGCAATTCCTTGATCAGAGTAATACTAGACATGGTTACAGAAGTGACATATCCTAGACAAACACAGGAAGAAGTTTCAGGTAAACCTGGGAGACAGCAAGTAAGGAGTCTGGAAATATCAAACATGAAGGGTGCCGTACAGTTGGCTTGCTGCAGACACAGAGTCTGCCACTGCAGCCTCACTGCTGCTTTGGCCAATGTCATGCTGCTGTGATCTCCATGGCTCAAGCCAACTGCTAACTCCTCCAAATCATTACATCTAAGTAGTTTTGGAGTTGATTCAAGTTGTAGAAATCCATCACATCTGCTTATCCAGTGGCTACTATCTGTCCTATTAAAATGCCTACTGTGAGTTAGTGATGACTTTCTGCAGAAGGAATCTGTATATAAATTGTTTTTCAGAGCTTGTGATGTGTTTTTTTCTGTTTCAACTTTAGCTTGAGGTTTGAAGAATTTGGGTGATTTAGCATGTCTCCCAGAAAGACTGTAAGTGAGCAATAACTGAGATGTAGCATCTTTGAAATCATGCTTTTCCTGTAACAACCCAGAACCCGAAGGGACTTGTAGAAAAGGCTGCAAACTGACATCAACTGTTTCAAGTTTGCAAACTGTACTTGTGTTGTCCGTGTGGTCAAATACACTGTGTACGGGTACTTGCAGGGAAACTACTGCTTCGATGCAAGAGTTCAAGCCTTCTGACATTACTGACACTATTACTGTAGTGGGAATCCCCAGGTGGAGACAATCTTCAACAGCCCTGCTCCATGCACCAGCAAGAAACAAAAGAGTGCTGGTTCCAATTTTGTAGGTGTCATTCTGTGCTTGAACTGCTTCGTTGAGAAGGTGACCCACTGCACAAGTTAAATCCAATCCTTCAAGAAGCCTGACTGTTGAACTGATTAACACACTTTCATGGCACTCTGCATCTGTAATAAACTTGGTGGCTTTCATTGGACCTAGGAAGCTTCTTCCTGTTTGTGCAAATGATGAAAGTTGTTGAAGTCCCACATGCCTTCTCCTGTTTATGACCCTGTAAGCCATCTCCATGAATAATTATCTGCAAATAAACAAACACTTGAAACTTTACTCAGAGTGATTTATGATTGACAAGTGCTACATACAGTGAAGAAAGCACAGTTCACATTTTGGATATAGTTTCAATTAAATGTGATGAGTATGATGATGCAGAATAGCCATAACTTATCACGGATGGCAGGGTGGTACAGAGGGCCGATCACTCCACATGGCACAGAAAATGGAGCAGAGCACAATGCAACAAGCAAGGTTTCTAGAAGGCAAACTGTAGAATGAGACTTAAACAGTTGTGATTTTTTTTTTTTGAAACAGGGTTTTGCTATGTAGCTCAGGATGGTCTTAAATCTGTGCTCACCATCTCCACCTTGAGAGTGCTAGAACTACAGATGTGTTCTATCACATCATCTGCAGGGTAACTTGTGTAAACTGAGCCAGCAAGTTGAAGGGGATGGTAATGAATGTACAAATATGCTAAAAACAAAGGAAGGGAGGGAGGGAGGAAGAGTGGGGCAGGAGAAGGGAAAGGAAGGGAAACCTGATGTTATAGGAGTATAGCACACATGGCAAGGAGATGAAGGACCTGAGGTTCCAGTAGAGAAGGAGTTATATCATGAAGGACATCTCATGATAAGCCAAGAAACTGAAGCTTTAACCTATAATGGAACCACAAGTGTTAAGATTAAGAAATCTCTTGATGTAGTGCTGAAAGCTTGTACTTCTGAGTCTAGAAGCCTGGGCCTGAGGTAGGGAGCCCCTCAGTTTGCATATGTGAAAATGAGACTAATCTCAGAAGTTACTTCACAGCTAGTACGAGAACTCCAGTACAGTGCTCTGAACAATGTCCAGTGTACAGTTTGATGTGTGTTCAGACATATTACTGTCCTGCTAAGTTTGGACTGAGTAGCTAAGTACCAGACTGAAGGTAGAGCAGCCACTAAGAATCGCCTATGAAATATGAAGACAAATAGGGGGAGAAAGATTTGGGCACTGATTGCACTATGAAGGAAAAACCATGCTGTGTAAAGGATATCCAAGAGCAATTAAAATTATTCAAGACAATATTTTAGAAGTCACATCCAAAATGAATACCACCAATAGAAATTTTTAGTATTGACTATTAGTTCAATACTTAAAAGCTCCATCATTTTATGTAAAGTGCTTATGCACTTTTATGGACTTTAGTGTCTATAGTGGAGTCTTCAACCCATTCCCCTATGGACACTGAAGGGTCTACCCTATTTAATTTGCAAGTACAATCTATCATTCTATACAATGTCTTCTCTGTTTTTATAATGCATTTTGACTCATAAAAAGTTTTAGTTTTATGGTAAATTTTTGGTAAAATTTAACTTTTATTTGTCAATATTGCTCACGCTCTTGGTAGTGCATTTATAATCCACTGCCAAATCCAAGATCATATTTAACCTAGTGTTTGCTTCAGAATTCTATACTTATTTAATGATGGATTTGGGACTAATTTTCACATATGATGTAAGACAGAGGTCCTTTTACATGTGGATATTTAGCTATTTGATACTACCTGTTGAACCAACGATTCTTTCTCTTGCATGTTCTTAGTACCTTTATAAACAATCAACATGCTATATATACATGGGTTTATCTCTGGGCTGTGAGTTCAACTGTATTGGACAAAGTAATCATTTTGTGCCAATACCATACTGTTTTAAAAATTCTAACTTTCTGGTAAGTTTGAAGCCAAGAAGTTTGTGTTTTAAATGTTCTTTTCTTTACATTTATATTTGTAATTTGTCATCAGCTGATTTTTGAAGCTAGTAGTCTATCTCTCCCTTCATAAATATCTAGTTAATAAAAGCAAAATATTGAAAGGACAAATTTTAAAGTCTGGCTGCATGCAGGTCTCCCAACAACTGGAGCAGGGGCTGTCCCTGACTCCGTTGCCTGCCTACGGATCCCATTCCCCTAACTGGGCTGCCTCACCCAGTGTCAGTGAGAGAGGATGTGCCTGGTCCTACAGTGACTGGTTTGGATGAGCAAGGGGAGATACCGAGTGGGAGGGTCTCCCCTTCTCAGAAGGGAAGGGAACCAGAGGATGGGGGAGGATCTGTGTAAAGGAATATTGGGAGAAGGGGGCTGATATTGGGGTATAAATCAAATAAATAAATTAATAAAGAAAGAAAAAGGAGATTAGAAAAAAGTCTGGCTGTTTTTCACTGCTAACGAAACTTGAAAGTTTACTTTATTACAAATGAAATCACAACAAAAATGTAAGGTTGGTACTAAAATAATTAACCTATCTGAAGCACGATAACTGAGCAACAAATACAAAATCTCCTATTAAGCAAAAGGGTAAAACTGCATGTAACCACTGCCCAAGTTTATGCTATTTACTGTAGCAACTATGTTTTACTACACTCTCAGTGTGACAGTAACTTACCCTCTTTTCTTTAGAAATCTTCATGTCCTTCTTTCAAACCCTTTGCCTTCTTCTAAGCCCTATTGACACCCTTAACTTACAGATGCTTATGTCACTTGTGGTGGGTGGGTGGGGATAGCATTAAGAGTTCTGCTTATGGTCTCCTTTCTAGATTATGATTAAACTATAAGATACAAGCTGTGAGTGAGAAACAATCCAAAACAACAGGAAAAACCCACAGGTATTTCAAAATCAGTCTGTATTATGTTACAAAAGCATTTTCCAGATAAAGGATGAATTTCAACAATCTACAAGGAAAAAAGTCATATACAACAGATATCAAAGTTAATACTCAAAAGAGATCTTTTAGCATTTGAAGACTTTATTTCAAGTTTAAGTAGTAACTGAAAGATTATCTTAGCATCCCTAACTTGAGAAGATTCCTAAATGATTTCGAAGAGGTTCCAATAGGCTATTAGTAATACAACTCAACATAAGAATGCCTTATTTTCTAGGAGGCTGGATATAAAAGGCAATGGCAGTAACAGGGATGGGAAGACGGGTAATTTCCAAAATGATTAGACACCTATAATAAATGTTCTTGGCAGTGCACTAATACAGCCTGATTTTTGTTCCGCTGTGCCTGGCACTAATGCCTTCCACAAACAGGTCAGTTTTGTGGAAAGCTGTCAGACTGTTTTCTTAGCTTTCTATCTGTGACAGGAGAGCAGAGTCAGATTATTTAAATGGGTATTGACTTCAGAAGTTGTCTTTTCATTAAGATCATATCTCGTTTGCTTTCCAGGAGTAATGTTTAAAAGCTCTGTATTTTTTGAGAGGTATAACTAGGATTTTCATCTCATCAGGACTAAGTCTGGTCCTCTCCAGTCTACTCCTAACACCACAATCTAACCACAACACTCCACTGCTTAGAGGCCTCTCAGAAAATAGTCTTTAGTCCTGTTTGGGACAAGGAGTTCCTATAAAAGTGAGTAATGTCCTTTCACTTATATTCAGAATCTTACAAAGTCTCCCTATCTCACTCAAATAAAGGCCTTGTCCCCACACAGCACTAAAACCCACACTTCTTCCTTTCTGACTCATCTGATTTGCTCAGGTCTTCTTTGTGCTTTTAGACTATGCAAAGCATGCTCCCTACCTCAATATTTCTGTCTCAGTATCCCTCTTTCTGGAATACTCTTCTTCAAGAAACCTACTGCCTTAGCTATCTTTAAATACTTTCCCAAATTTCTTTTTCAGGTAAGTCTACCCTGATCAACCTATCACAAACCACAAACTCTAAAACTAGAACATCCAAATTCCTAAATCACCGTGATATAAGCTTTATTTAGGTGTAGCAGCCTTTTGATAGCTATCAGATCAAATGAGATTCAGGAAAGCCTAGAAGTCGGCTTCCGCATCCCCCCCCCCCAACTCCTGTGTGCGTGCGCGCGCGTGTGCGTGTGGTGTGTGTGTATAACTAATATTCGTTTCTGGGTTTCAGAAATCTATTTAAAATTAGTTATGACTTTGAAAACTGTCCAAGTGTAACTTTTCAGATAAGATACGTGGCTTGAAAAAAACCAACAGATTATAGGTAAATGATTAACACTTTACTTCACTCACAAAATATTATGAATTTACATCCTTTTAATTCCCACTGAGAAAACTTAAGGCAGGAAAACTGGCTTCTACTCTAAGGATAAACTTACCTATTCCCCAGGAGCCTAAGGAGATTTAAGGATTACAACGTGAGTGTCTGCAAGGTGAGGCGGCGACTTTGGGAATGCGCCATGTTTTACTCCAGCACTCTAGGAAGAGATCGCTGTGCACTCTTCCAGCCCAGGAGATGGCCCACGCCGTCCTCGGTCCCGGGCTGGGGTTCCGCCCCGCGAGGACGCCCCCACTCACCCCTCGGGCTCCATGCCGCCTCGTGCCCTCGGGCGGCTCTGAGGCCCGAAGGCCGCAGGGCGGTTGGTTCTGTGTGTGGAGAGTCTGGGGACACGTGGGACAGCGCGCTCGCCCCCCCTCCCTGCCTTCCGGGCCCGCAAGGCCCACGACCCTCCTCACCACGCGCGGATCTGCACAGCACCGGAACCCCGCCACTCCCGCCTACCTATGTGCGTCAGAGCATTTTTGTCTTTCCATTGGGCGCAATGGCCGTCAATCATGGAAGTTGGTGGGCGGGCTTGCGGTCTGAGCGCCGCTGTAGCAACCGACCGCCCTGAGCTAGCTAGCGCCGCTGAAGGGAGGGTGGCTGTTGCCCCGGCGCGGGCTGGGACACGGGTAGGGGATATGGTGAGTGCTGGGGGACCCTGGTGTTCTTTCCAACTTACTGCCTTTCGTGTCAGGATCCTTGGATACTTACCTTTATTGACTAAGCCAGGGGACAAAGATGGGTCTCCCTTTTTGTTTATCCACTAACGCCTGCAGTCTACGAGGGGTGGCCGGGTGATAAAGAGATATATGGCCCTGGGGCACAAAGACCACTGCCAAGACTGAGAGGCTTCAAGACTGGGAAGCGAGCACAGCAGAGGCCATCAATCTCGGGCCACCAACAGCCAACGGGCCATCAACTCAGCCGCTGACTGGAAGCAGGGTACCTAGCTAACCACTGATGATCAGAGAACCAGCAATTCTTTTACTGAGAGGAAGGGGCCCACTGACTCAGTCCTTATGGTCAGGGGTTCACCAACTCAGGCCACTCAGAGCTAAGGGACCTCTGGCTTCTTGTTGAAAAATGCTGACTCAGGTGGCTGCCCTAGGCTCTAGAAGACCACTCATCAGAATCTGCAGCTCTAGAACCAAGAAACCAAAGTGACCACAGCCAATAACTCACACAAAATTGACCACTTAGATCCCCACTCCACCTGCAGAGAGAAGAATCTACAGTGGTTCTGTGACCCAGTTTGGTGACAAAGAAGCAAACAGCAGAAAGGTCCTTCATCTTCCACACGTTAAGTGCATCCCCATAACTGGCCAAACATTCTCCTGCAGATCTGTGGAGTAGATGTTCACCAAAAACATGGTTTTTCACTTTTGTGTTTCTGTGGTGCAGGGCACTTAATACTGGAAAGTGGGAGAGGATGATTGTGTCCTAGTAAGCATTCCCCTAAGCTGTTTGCTACTTTGTGGGTTCTTTCTTCCACTCTTTCCCACCCTTTCAAATCTCTAATGCTAGATAGGAGAGAAAAAAAGGATAGAGAGGGAAAGAATTACATTACTGTTAGACTACTTCCTATTGATTAGGGGTGTAGAGTTTCTTGGGACAAGATTAATCTTTGCTGTCAGGATATCTAATTCCTTCTTCTTTGCACATGACTAACAAACCAAAACGACCACCACCATTATCAACCTGCTTCTTGAGGCCTTAGCATTTATGCACCTTGAAAAGGTGCCTAAATTCCAAAAGTTACACAATCGAAGCAACTATGTGCAACTGGCAAAATCATGCCCCTGCTAGAGCACAAGGCAAATCATAAACAGCTGCTGTGAATAATCTGAAGTAGCCCCATATCCCACACCGGGGATTAAAACAAAAACATAGTCCCATAATATTTCTGTGTTTTTCAAAGAAACTAAAATTCTCACTACATCAAGCAAGTACTGTGATACACATACAAGAGACACACATTTCTTAAAATAATTCTGTCCCTCATAAACTAAATGCATTCTAATACACCACAGTTTTATGCTAGCTTAGCTGCTTATCCCTTCAAAAGCTTTAGTTTTAAGAGGGAAATCTAAGAGTAGAAAAAACACATTTTCTATCAAATAATCATACTTAGGAGACTCAGGCAGGACTGAGAGTTCCAGGGCAGTCTGGGCTCAATAGGGAAGCCCTGTCTCAAAAGATGGGGGAAAAGATGTTAGTAACCAAAAGCATTAATGGGGGAGACAAGCTCATTCTATAAAACAAAATAGGATAGTTGAATATGTCGTTCTAGTTATACAGTTTTCACCCACATGTATGCTTATTGCAGGCATCCAGCCATCCCATAACTTTAGACCAATGGAAGAAAAAAGCAACAAAAGTTGAACTGAATGACACCCAAAAGCAAGAAATTAAAGAGGCCTTTGACTTATTCGATATTGATGGATCTGGAACCATAGATCTGAAAGAATTGAAGGTTCTGAAATTATTTCTAAGATATTTGAAAAACCACACTGTATATGTGTGCACATGCATCTGTCTGTCTGTCTGTCTGTCTGTCTGTGTCTTATGGGGATGGAACCCAGGGCTCTACCACTAGACTTGCTCACAGATGCCACCTGTAATGGCATTCTGCTGAAAGGTATGTACATATAATTGCCCTGAGTCAACAAAACAATATCTTGTAACATTTTAGTTGTGTCCTTGGTTGATGAGTCAATCAAAACCCAGAATTATCAAAGTTACCTACTCAATAAATCTTGTTTATTTTATAATTATAATGTATGTATAGTTTTATATGCTATTAATTAGTAATTTAAAAGTTCAAAATGAGATCATGGCATTATTAAAATATGTCTCCCTCCTATTGCAGATTGCAATGCGGGCCTTAGGATTTGAGCCTAAGAAAGAAGAAGTAAAGCAATTGATAACTGAAATCGACAGGGAAGGGACTGGCATCATATGTTTTGAAGATTTTTTGGCCATTATGAGCGTAAAAATGGTATAGTCTATTTTTCAAAGAAACACCAGCAGAGTCTTGTCCATGGCTAGGGCTGGAGCATGGAGATTTCATGGGCGAAATGGAAATAGGTATTGAGGGTGGGTGGGAGAGAGATGACAGCAAGGACAGAGATATTTTCAGAGTGGTAAAGATTGTAGAGAAGAGTTTAGTCAGGAAGTACTGATATCTGGCAAGATAGAAGGGAGCCCAGACCCCGAAGTCCTACTTTGGCCACTGTTCTTGAGAATAACCTCAGCTCTTGGAGCTTACTGTCTTATGGACCCTGAGGGCAGGTGTGAGTATGTTGAAATAATTGTTTAAAGAACTCAGCCTCCTGATACAAATATGCACACACAGCTGTAGAATTAATAGACCTACTAAGTCCAGCTTGATAGAACAAATAAACAACCAATGACATTTCATTTTCTTAAGAGTGAAAAAGATGAGAAGGAAGAAATACTGAAGGCATTTAAATTATTTGATGACGATGCTACTGGAAGCATATCACTAAATAACATCAAGAGGGTTGCCAAGGAGCTAGGGGAAAACTTAACTGAAGATGAATTGCAGGTAAATCTTGTTTATTTTATAGTTATACTGTGTGTATAGTTTTATATAGTTTGTGTAACTTAGTTATACTTACACATTAAAAGCAAAAATTCCTGTTGAGTTTCTATCACTATACATCTTTAGTGGTTTTGGACTTTCATGTTACATTTGTTTTACAGGAAATGCTTGATGAAGCTGATCGTGATGGGGATGGAGAGATAAATGAGGAAGAATTCTTGAGGATGATGAGGAAGACCAGCCTTTATTAGCTCTTAGTGCCTTCTGGGAAGTTTAGACAGCTTGCCTGTTAAGCAGTTCAATAATGTAATACCTTAGTGTATCCATTTCCATTTTTAGTTTAGGTTAGCCCTTGGTGCCAGAAGTTATATATCCCTACCAATGTCATTAAATCTGTAGTAGCAAGAAACAAACAAACAAAAGCATGATTTACTTGAACTGTGAACCCCAAAACAGTATTTCCATATGGTATTTTTAAAGCTGTAGATTCCAAAGACATTTAACTTTTATTTTTCAGTTAAATAAACTTGGCTCCCAGATCCAGATGAAATTGTTTTTAAAAATTGAATATGAAATGGTATTTTCATTTCAACTATAAACATTAATGTATTTTCATATTCCTTTTATATGACTTTTTAAAAAATCTGATAAATGTGTTTTTTAATTCATTCCTCCAATATGTAAAGGACTAATAAAACTGGCTGACATACAGTGGTTTTAATTTTCTTCAGATAGTTACTGCTGGGCTTTGACTCCCCAGGTCAGGCAACATGGTAGTGGGTTCTTTAAGAGGTGAGGCCATTAGGATTCCTCCTTTATTAAAAAGGTTAAGACGTTTTAAAAAAGAGTCTTCAGGGTCTATGAGATGATTCAACAGATCAAAGCATTTGTCACTGTGCCTGACAACCTGACTTTGGTCCCACGCAAAGTCCCCACAGTAAGAACTGGCCCCCACAAATTATCCTCTTATTTCTACATATATGCTATAGTGTATGAGTTCTTCTCTCTCTCTCTCTCTCTCTCTCTCTCTCTCTCTCTCTCTCTCTCCTCACACACAACACACACGAGACACAAATATGTATTATTACATGTATGGGTGTTTAACCTGCATCTATGTCCACATAGGCCAAGGGCCTTTGGAATTACAGAAGGTTTGTGAGATTCTATGTAGATGCTGGGAATTGATCCCTGGAAGGGCAAAACCAGCTTGTACTCTTGTGTTCTGTCATGGGCTCTCACAGTAAGGCCTTCGCAAGAATGCTTTTATCACAGATTTCCATGAGACAAGAATACCCAGCTTGTTGCATTTTACTAAGAAAGCAAAACTGAAGGACACAGACAGGAGGTTAGGCATCACTTAGGAAACTATTCTAAATACTACTTAGGTGAGCTCAGTCAAAATCTTTGGCTGGAAGGCAACTACCAGCCAACTTAAATGAGTTCCTTGTCATTCTTTGCAAACTTAGTATGTAACAATCCTATCAATGTAGCCTAGGTTACCTTTGAACTCATGATCTTCTCCTGCCTCTTCCTTCTAGGCATTAGATTATAAATGTGTGTGCCATACACTTCACATTGAGGCAATGAAGAGACCCCATCTGACATGGACAGTGAAATCTCAGTATTTTACGTGTGTGTGTGTGTGTGTGTGTGTGTGTGTGTGTGTGTGTGTGTGAAATCATATATACCCATAATGTCTTTCTAATGCCCATAGTTGAGCATTGTTTTACTTCCAGCCATCTTTATAAAGGTTCATAAATTGACCAATTAGGGTAAATTTGATGTTGCTTTCAAGAGAGGAAGGAAAATGCAGAGAACTAGACAAAACTGCAAGGATTTGGATAAGAACAAGGAAATCTCTAGATTTTTGGCTAAAATACTCTAAGCCTCATCTGACATGGAAGATGAAATAATTTTTTCAGTTTTTTTCTGTGAAATCATAAATACCCATAATGTCCTTTAAAAATGTTTAAAGCCCACAATTAATTTGAGTAGAGAAACATTTTGAGACACAAGCACCCTAGACTCAACATTTTGTGACGGTGTTAACTTCTGCAGGGCAGGCACAGAGACCCGAGTGCACTTCAGAATAGCTTGAGAATCCTGGTGCTTTTCTGTTCCAGTAACATCCCCAGGATCTTAGGGGTTTCAAGCATTTTTGGGGCACCCGAGAATCCCCCAGACAAAGCAAACTCCTATCAATGCTGATAAAATTGTTTCAGCCTGGGAGGAAATCCAGATCATTCAAATAGTGAAAATGTGTTTCAAAAAGAAGATTCACTGGTGAGATGAAGAGTTGCCTCTTTATCACTGAATCTACATGTGAGGGATGTAATGTAGGTACAGTAAAAACATGAAGTTTTTACTACTATGGAGTTTGAACACCTGTACAGATCATCTCATGAAGCATATATTTTATAATTTAACAGTGAGCCATACTCACCATCAAAGGGAAATGGCAAACAGGAGAATGCAGGAGGCACTTCTGGCAGACAAATCTATCTGAAGAACTCTCACAGAACCCCGCCCTTCCTTGAGGCTCTGTAGGCAGCTAATGCTTACAGAGGGTGGGGAGGCATTTTCTTCAGTAGTGTAGCTACTAGTAAGGTGGTCTGAGTAGAATAATAGTGACTCTCAGAGATTCTTTGTTAGAACAGTTGATTCTCAGTTCAGGAAACTGTTGGGGAAGGATCAGGAGTTGTGGCCTTGTTGGAGGGGTACCTCCTGGGGTAGGCTTTGGCACCTCAAGAATATCCTGCCACTCCTGGTGCCCTCTCCTGCTTCTGTTTTCAGATTGAAATGTGAGCTCTCAGATGTTCTTGCTGCCATGCCATCACTGTCATCATGGGCTCTCACCCTCTGAAACCATAAGCCCAGCTAAGTACTTTCGTTTATAAGTTGCTTTGGTACTGGTGTTTTATCACAGCAATGGAAAAGTAACTAAGGTGCTGCCTATGCTCTTCTGGGCAGCACCATGAAACTCATTGGGTCACACACAAAGAGACATGAAGGCAGCAGAAAGGTCAGTTAAGAGCAAGGGATCAGCAGGAGTGTGAGGGGCTGAGAGGGTTGGAGTAAACATGATCACAGTATATTAGGTACAAAAATGTCACATGAAGCCCATCATTAACTACACTTAATGTATGTTAATCATTAAAAGACTTCACACATACAAATACACTTTTAAAAATCCAATAGAAAAATAAGTAGAAAATATGGAAAAATATACTCAGGAAAGAAATAAAAGAGTCTGAAAATAAGATTGTCTTCCCAATAGAGAAGTCACCATAAAAACTCAAATTCAAAAGGGATGACTTGTAATGCAAATTGCAGAAATCACTTTTAAAATATTTATTAAAATATGAGCACTTTCCTATACTGCAGGCATATAATTTGGCAAAAATCCTTTAAACAGCAATGTCTATAAAAATTAAGATGCAGATAGATTTGAAGCCAATTAATCCACTCATAAGAGTTAATTCTACAGATATGTATAGAGACACATGTATAAGAAAAGTTAAGCAAACAGTTGAAAAAAAAAATCTTAAATTCACCCAGGTATTGCCGGTGAAAAACAGGAAAACCTATGTATGGATAGTTATCTTTCTCCGAGGTTTCCTTCTAATAGTAGATGAGATGCGGTAGGGTTGTTTGATTCTCAGTTGGAATGTCACTAAGCCTTGGGTCTTCCCTTTCTCCTGAGATTTTCTTGTGCACATCACTAGCAAGCCCAGAGCCTTTCGTGACCTCCTCCCACCGCGCGTCTTCCCTGTGCAGCTTCCCGACCCTTTTAGTCACACTTATTTATGGGGCTCTTTGCTTGCAGGTCCTGTTTTCCGGAGTCTTGCCCTGGACATGTGTAATTAGTGAGGGACCAGAAGTGGGAAGGAAAGGTGTATAATTGATTTTCATTTTGTTTCTTCTTGGTCCTTGATCTCTGTAGTTTGTACTCTCACGGCAAGGCAGTTGGGCTGCCTCAAGTTCCAATCTGCTTCTCTTCAGTGGAGTAATTCTCTGACCTTTCCTTGCCCATGCTGACGCCGTGGGCGCTTTCTCATCCCTTTCTGCGGTTGTTTCACAGGTCAGTTTTAGTCAATGCTTTCAGCAGGAGGATTTGTTAGCATCTTCTGAGCCAAAAGAATCGTAAACATTTTGGGAAAATGAACTAATATGTCTGGTGATAATGTACTGGACTTGGGGGTGATCCTCACAGAGGTGCCTGCTGGAGCCTGCAGTGTTTGAACAAAATGTGTAGGCATAATGTGTCTGTATTATTTACCCTTGTAAATAACAAACGCTAATTTCTTTATCCCACTATCTTGCTTCAATCTGGACAAGGCTTTGTTATGCTTATTCTTAGAAGCGCCTGTCTCAAGTTTGTGTAAACACTGCTCCTCATTCATTCTCTGCCTTGCCAATAAAAACCAGTGAGCCAATATAGAGCTTTAAGAGAATGAGACAGGACTTTGGATTCTAGGAGGGGTGGGAAAGAGACAGGAAGCAGAGGAGGAGGGCTACAAGGAGAAGTCCAGGAAGTATCAGGAGAAAAGCTGAAACAAGAAAAGACGGAAAAAAAAAATGCAAGCTTTGTCTGGAAGGAAGCCTGACCAGCTTGGAGGTTTAGAATGGAGTAATGATTGCTCAGTATTTGGCTCAGGGCAATTTAAATAAATCTTAGTCTCTCGTGTTGTTTTTTGAGGAATTAGCTGATTAAGGAATAACTGCCACCATACTAATTTCACAAATCTATATTAATATAACAATATTATGGGACCTGGAAGAGTGGAGCTTAAAAATGAGGTGGACTAGTCTTATGCAAGAGCCAACCTTATTTAGAGCATCAGACAATTTACTGTGAGGGTTACTGAGAAAAGCAAACAAACACAAGGGCAGGCTGAATGGTGACAGTCAGATCACACGTGGCAAAAATGTTTTCCTTAGAGGCATATACACTGATAACAGCAGCCAGTTGTAATGGATAGTCTGAAAAAGTCTCCTGCCTGTGTGCTACACCTGGGAGGAGCTCAAACCACATTCCCAGAACAATTCTGTGTTTTGAAGAAACTGAGATCACAAGACCCCTGCCTTGTTTTCTTGAAGTTTTTCTCACAAGCACTCAGAATTCTCCTTGCACAACTTCATTCTTAGACTGTGTTCCTTCAAGAGAGGAAGGCAGGAGGAAGCCACATTGGCTTAGACAATGAGCCCCATCCAAACTCCCACTCAGGTCTTGCTTTCACATGCTCTGAGGAAACATTCCTGTCCTCAGCCCTGAAGCTAGAGCTTTCTTTCAAAAGAGAAATACTGATACATTTTTAAGGGAAGAAAAAAAATTTATTTTTGTTATTTGGAGCAATAAAGGAAGTGGCACTTCAGAAAAGTACAGTAGTGAAAAATATGAAGCTAAAACATATATTCCTTTTTATTATTAAATTATTTGTAAACTCAGTGGTAGAGAGGTGGCCAGTAATAGTCAAGACAGATAGCTGGAAGATCAGTGATGTGTCCCCTTAATTACAAGCTACTTAATATTGTCTATTGGAGCATTCTCCCTCAATTCCACCTGGCTTTCTGGGGATGGTTTACCTTGACTTGATCTATTTAAAAAAACAAGCTTGATATTCGTCCAATGAATGAGCCAAGGAATGCAATGCTAACAGCATTAGGTGCTCACCAGTTTCATCCCTAGAAATTGCAGCTCTGTCCCGGATGCTGGAGGACCAAGCTCTCCCACTAGAGGGCGACAGGTCATGTCTCTATTTGCTGAGCAAGGGCATGGTCTGATTTATGCCTATTTGGATAGTTTTACATAAAGTAGGGATGGTTTTAGAGACAGAACAATGGAAATGCTAGAACTTATCTAGTAAATTGTATTATTCTTTAACTCACTTCTTTGATAACTAATCATTTATGTGAATGTAAGTCAACAGTTTCATTTAAAATCCTATCCTAGAGTATTGAAATTGTAGTTGTTGAATTTTCAGGAAACATTATTTGAAAATTAAGACAAAACTCTCCCTCCTAACCTACTTGTAAAGATGTTTGATATTTCTTCTGACTATAAGTAGGAGGAACTAAATATTTGATATAAAAATACTTTAAAGGAGTCTTATCAAACAGTTGACAAGATCGTAATTTGAGAGCCCAGCGAGAGTGTGAGTTTTATTTTCCACACTTCTGTGATATTTGAATTTTATTAACATAATTTTTAAAATTTGTAACTTAAAAAGAAAAATCAATTGCATGTACAAATGAAACTAAAGCAATCATCATTAAAATGAATTTTTAAATGTCTAAATATATAATCTGCCTAGATATGGAAAAAACACAACATCCATGTGTCATTAGTAGATATGCAACTCTCAGTAAAAAGGAAGTGGGTGTTACACTGTATCTTCAGAGGGGGATTTTCTCTTACTTTATACGACACTGGTAAAGAATAGGAACGATTCCTTTTTCATTTTAATCTTGAAATTGAGAATAAAATAAGAAAACTATATTGAATAAATAATGTATTTATTTAACATTAAATTTAAAAAGAATTAGATTTTATTTGGTGTTTGTGGTGGTTTGAATAGGTTTGGTCCTCCTGTAGACTCACATTTTTGAGTGCTTGGCCACAGGGAGTGGCATTATTAGGAGGTATGGCCTTGTTGGAGTAGGCGTGGTCTGGTTGGAGTGGTGTGGCCTTGTTGGAGTGGGTGTGGCCTTGTTGAAGTGGGTGTGGCCTTGTTGGAGAGTGGGCTTTGCGGTTTCATATGTTCAAGTTCTGCACAGTGTGGAAGAGACCCTCCTCCTGGCTGCCTGTTGGAAGACAGCCCCCTTCTGCTGATTGCTTATCAAGATGGAGAACTCTCAGCTCCAGCACCATGTCTGCCTGCACACTACCATTCTCCTCACTATGATGATAATAGACTAAACCTCTGAAACTAAACAGCTCCAATTAAATGTTATCCTTTATAAGAGTTGCCTTGGTCACGGTTTCACAGCAATGGAAACCCTAAGACAGTGTTATTCCAAATATACCAATTTAGTTGACAATTAAACATTTTTCCACATTTAATAAGAGTTAGTAAAAGGATATATAACTCAATTTGCAGACGTCCAACATATACAAAAGAATGAATGATATAGAAATAAAACATTTGTAGCCAAAATGTTCAACATACAGTTGTTTATATAAATTTTAAGCTGATGTAAAATATGTACATATACTGTATTACTTGTTAATAGAAACATGTAAGTACTTCTTAACTTCTCTTAGACATATATCATGAATGTATTAAATGTCAAACCATATAAAAACCAAAAGTAAAAATCTACTAATGCAAATAGCTACTTTATAATATCACCCACAAAACAACCACAAGGGAACTTAATGTGAATACAAGTCAAATTGCCTGACTGTTCTTACATTTAACCCCAGTGACATGCCTTCTTTCAAAAGAACTTGAGTTAAACCGTCCTTGCTATCCATAAGAAGACATTGTCATTGCAGCATTTGTCAAGAGAACACAGAGAATCCTGGGAAGAGAGTGTGCCTTCAGAACGTCTACTTGACCATGATGGGATTTTAAAGTGAAGTTGGAATAAACAGTCAGATAAGCAAGAAACCAAACTTTATTTTTCTCACATAAATAAAGATCTTGATGATGATAGCAACCCATGAGAATAGTTTAAAAATCAATCAAACATGGACAACAGAAAAAAATAATGATGTAATTTGAGCAAGAGTTCATGTTCTCATCCACATGGGCTAAGCATGTAGTATGTGTGACACATTATACCAGATGTTCTAATCATGTTCCCAATGCCAGCTTTTGCAGTAAATTTGTAATATGAACTTATATATAAGCTACATATTTAGATGTAGTCTCTTGGCATAATTATTATTCTCTGAGGCCTCATTATTTACATGTGTACCATTTTCTTGGAAACTCTTACTTATCAGGTAACACTTTACTTAGGGAGGTTCTAGTTAAAGAATCCACCAGATAGCTTACAGGCTGGCTCCAATTAATAACAAAACTGATGTGCCGATTGTGTCAAGCATGGTAGGCAAGTATTATACTGTAAACATATGTTTAAAATACTTACTTTTGTGTTGTTTGTTTGCCTATACAAATATGTATCTAGAAATTATAAACCATTGTTTTATGTCAAATTTTACACAGTATTATATCTCAGAATCCCTTACACTTTACTTTTCTTGACTTTACAGTGTTAAGATTGTTTTTACAGGGATATGTGTTACTAGAGTCCCCTCTAAGCTGCGGTTCAGAGTTCTGTTAGGTGAACCACAGTGGCTCACTTCACACCACCCAATTCCCTTTCTCTGATTTACAATTTTTTTAAAAAAATTTCATTAGGATCCAAGAGCCTTGTTTTCTTTGGTTAACATGATTTCTCCTCATGACAATGGGCAAGTTTGACATCTGAGGTGCTTGTATGCCAACCAAGATGAGATGGTTTCTTATGTTTTAATCCTGTTGACAGTCTATGAATCAACAGGGATTTTTAAAAAGATGAGTTAAACAGTCTATTTTCATTCACATGTGTAACCATTTTCTTGGAAACTCTTACTTATCAGGTAACACTTTACTTAGGGAGGTTCTACTCAGCAAGGTCTGACCCTGTGCAGCATCCCACGACCAGGCTAGAAAGCTGAAAGTGTTGCTCCCGTGTCCATGGCAACTGTCTGAGAGACCAAATACGGGACCATTGATGCATGTAGGACCAGCCAGGGAAGAAACTGAGTGGTTGAGAAAGCCCCTTTTAGTCAGAAACTTTTCTTGAGGAGATGTAGCCCGCTGAAAATTTAATGGAAAAGTACCCAACAGTACCTTTATGTGAAGAAAAACGAAAAACCCAACAGTCACTTAGTGTTCTTAGGAGGGAATTTTACACTTCTGTGTTTACAGTGGATCCATCCCCCCACCCCCTTCCCTCTTCCTGCTTCTACCTTCCAATCCACCCTGCCTTTTCTTTACACTCACCGTGACATATTTTTTTTTTCCTGGCTTGGCAGGAACGGGTTCATCATCTGCCAATTAAAAGATAAGGCTGGTTTGGGGTGATCTACATATGTATGATCCTAATGAGGATCCAACAAACGCTACCAAGTTGCACTGTGCCATGTCCTGGGAGTAACCCAGAAGTGTCCTGCATCAGAGGCTGCACAGGAAGTCGAGCTGCCTTCCAGTCCCTGCTAACTTGAAGCTCTATGACTTAATGGCTGGCACTGACTAGATGTTCAGATCACTTCGGTCGTACTCAAACACAAGTGTACCTTTTTAAAGAGTCAAACGAAGCTATTCTGGATAACTCACCACCATGTCTGGCACTACCATTCCCCCTCCTTTGGGGAAGAGAGTTGATGTTCCAGACTGTTAGGCAAATGTGTGTAACGCTGGTAACAGACTTAGATTTAGGCTGTTGCAACCTTCAAAAGAAAACTGGTAAATGGGAACATTTTTAGAAATCCACGTGTTTGGCTGTAGATGGCACCTTGGTTTCTACTCCAAGCTGACACAAAAAAAGACCTCAGAGCTTTGAAGAACACCTAACCATACTGGGGACAATGTTTTTGTTATGATCATAATTAAGACATT
Organism: Mastomys natalensis; assembly: GCA_021653895.1. Lineage (NCBI taxonomy): Eukaryota > Metazoa > Chordata > Mammalia > Rodentia > Muridae > Mastomys > Mastomys natalensis. Next base: position 416,320 of record JAJTUV010000211.1, on the reverse strand, counting down.
TATTTTGAATTTTCCAAGAAGCCAGTTAAAATCTAGGCCTTTCATTATTTCCTTTATCAAGGGGAAGGTCAGAGCGATGCCTAAAAGTAGACAAAATTCTTCCTCAAAGTTTTATGTTCTGTGACTTTGAGGGTAGATCCATTTTTCCTAAGTGCTAAATCATTGTTATGTCAGAAGCAAATTGTTCCCACAGGCTCAAGTGTTGCACCCTTGGCCACCAGCTGGTGGCTGTGTCCTGGGAGGCAGAGGAAGCGGTTTGCTAGGGAACCCACCTGCCTTGAGGGTTGTACCTAGGCCCTGTTTCTTGTCCCTCTCTGCTTCCAAAAGCTTGAGATGTCAGGTTCACATTCCTGCTGTCACAACTGTGAGCTGCTTTTGCCCCTATGTCTCCCTGGCCATGGTGAACTGTACCCTCAAGCCATGAGCCAATCTGTAACCCCCATTCCCAACCTCCTATCCTTCCACACTCCCACCCACACCCTATACACATCTCACTACTCACCCCCACCCCACCCACACCCTACACCCTACCCCACCCACCTTCTACCACCACACCCCACCCCACCCCCACTCCACATGCCCTCACCCCACACTCCACATCTCTCATACCCATACCTCACACCCACTACCACACACACAACTCCCTACACCCACGCTACCCACACAGCCCACCCCACATTCCCCACCTCCCAACCTCCCCACTCCCCCACACAGGTACCTAAGTTCCTTCTTATAAAAAATTTGGTCAAGGTGATGAGAAAAGAAATGACTACAATTAGTAAAACGGAGTCATGTGTTTGTAGATCTCATGGCATGGCCATATACACACATGTGTATACACATATTCCTAAGACCACCTGTGTCTACTTTAGATTTTCCCTGTTTTACTTCCTAGGCAAATGTGAAAGTGTTTCAATAATTTCCCTAGTGTTTGCAAATGTTTGTCGATAGTCATAAGAAAGTCTCAGTTTAACATGGAACTATTCACTAACAGTTTCTTTATAAAACTGCATTCCAAGTCCTATAAGACAGTGAAAATGAGTTTGCTGTGGTGTGCAAAGTATTTCTGTTATAGCCAGTCTCTCACCCTCCACTAATCTCTCTGTCTTCTTTCTGAGATGCTGGGGATCAAATCCAGGGCTTCTTACATGCTAGGCAGGAGCTCCACCACTGCTCCTAATTATCTATCTATCTATCTATCTGTTGTTTTTGTTTTCAAGGCACAATTTCTTTGGATAGTCTTGGCTGTCTCTTTGTATACCAGGATGGCCCTGAACTCAGAGATCCACATGCCTCTGCCTCCTGAGAGCTGGGATTAAAAGCATGCACCACCACATCCAGCATCACTCCTGATTTTTTGAAGCAATGTACAGGCTAAACTGACCTCCTGCCTTGGTGTTCAGAGTGCTGTGGTTATGAAGCTGAGATCAGATTCTGCTGTTCTCTTTCCTATCCTGTCCCTGCCCCTGCCTCTGCCCCTTTTGGGACACTTATGTTCTCCTATAGCAAGGAGGGTAAGCTGTGTCCACACAGCAGAAGCCAGCCTCCCATCACGTCAGCACCGTCTACTCTGATTGAATGGAGAGCTAGGACCCATGCAACTGGCTGAAGATGGGACTTCCTCTGACCTGGCAGTGGGTGGATTTTAAAAATTTGACCCATTGAGCCTTCTTTCATCTCAGAACTGTAATAAACAGATAAGCTTGAACTTCCCCATCAAGTTGGGAAGGTGTAGATGGATCCCCAAACTGAGGGAACATGATGCAAGTAATTAGAAATGAATACACATTCTAATCAGCTTTGAAGAGTCCCAGTGCCAGAGACTTGCCTGGAATCTGTATGTTCCTCTTCTCTTCTACCTGTATTAAGTAGACATGGCACATATGTAGACTTCTTGACCTACCATGGCTTCCATTCTTGTCTACATAGGCTGGTGAAGGTTCCAACATCTTTTGCAAATGAGGGGCTTATTCCTGTCAAGCTCTTTTAGGTAGTGGTTTTCTTTAGAGAAGTGTGGCCATTTATTCTAAGGATTTCGGTCTGGCTGGGAGGGAGTGCAGGGGTGGGGGAGAGAGGGCCAAGAGAGGGCCTTCTCCGAGGATCTTAGTGTTAGAGCTCTTTTAGGTGAAAGCCTTCTCCAATGATCTTCAATGAAACAGCTCTTTGAAATGATCTTAGCCTGTGCATATTTCTTTATTTGGAGTGGGCTTGTACTTGTACACTTTATTCAGGATGGATCAAGGGTTATATAGTTTGGAGGAAGGAGGTGAGAATATCGAGGTTGGGCAAAGGTCATTGGCTGAAGGCATAAGGCTACTGAGATGCCTCATTAGCATGGGGAGACATTCCAGGAATCTCAGGTGCAAGACTCCATGACATTCCTCAGGTAGTCATGTGGGGTCCTGAATCGCCCAGAAAAGAGGAAACCCCACTAACAAAGAGAATCTACCATTTTGTACTGAGTTCAGGGCTCTCTGGTCACAGAAACTTGACCTTATTAGGAGGGCTTCCCAACACTCCTCACTGCTGCAGAAGTCCATTCATTACAGACAGCATCTGAGAACATAATCTCATCTTCATCTTTCAACAGCTGAGTCCCAGGTATGTGAGAATCCACTTCCAGTTTTAAAAATGATAAATAAAGCAGAGCGACCTTGGACCTTGTGAGCCCATTTCTCTCCAGATCTGCCTCCATTTGCATTTCATGGAGACTAAGCAGCAAGTCCATCCAGGAAGCAAATCTCCATGGGGGTGAAAATGTTGGTCTCCTCATCTTGGAGGCGCCCCAGTCTTCAGAAACTGCAATGCTTTCCATTCCATTGGCTTAGGAGGGGAAGTTGTTCCACTTTCCCTCTCAGTCCTATGGGTGGGAGGAAGTGGGTGGAGGTGTAGCATAGGCAGAAGGAACAGTTCAGCTACGTTAGCCTGGGAGGTTTGTGCTCAGGGTATGACAGCTCTAGGATTTTAAAATGTGGGATACTTGCTGGGGTTTGGCTTTTGTTTGAGATTCTAGAAGCAATTCAAAGGCAACAAGGAAGATCTTATGTCTGTTACTAGAGTTCAGGTAAGAGCCTGGGCCCTGACTACTCTAACTAGATTCAGCCACTTGTCCTCAATTGGCAAAGTAAGAAGAAAAATTGTTAGAGAAAACAGAACAAGATTTATTCCATTTGGAGAACTGGGAAGAGGGACACAGAGGCTTAGTGTGATGGCGTCATCTCCCCCAACTCTCCATCTTCAGATCCTAGATGAGAGTAAAGTTAAACAGAAGGCAGGAAGTATGCACACCTAAGTAGTCCAGTTGGGATATTTCAATAGTTGATGGTGTCAGGGTGGTTACGAGTGTTCCTTGAAAATCTATTCATGAGAGCCAACCCCTGACACTATTCATGATAGTCTGCTATGCTTGCAGACAGGAACCTAGCAAAACTGTCCTCTGAGAGGCTTCATCCAACAGTGGATGGAAACAGTTGCAGATAACCACAGTCAAACAAGGCATTGCTTGGGGAGTCTTGTGAAAGAGTAAAGTTAGGACTGAGCAAGCTGGAGGGGTCAAGGACACCAAAAGAAGACCTACAGAGTCAACTAACCTGGGTCCATGGGGCTCACAGAGACTTAACCACCAACCAAAAAGCATTCAGGGGTTGTACTTTTGTAGCAGATGAACAGCTTGGTCTTCATGTGGGTTCCTTAACAATTGGAGCCGGCAATCTCTGACTCAGTTGCCTGCCATTGAATCCCCTTCCCCTAACTGGACTGGTGTTGGGCCTCAGTAGGACAGAATTTCCTTAGTCCTGCTGGGACTGAATTTCCCAGGGTGGGTGGTACCTAAGGGGGGCTTCCCTTTCTCTGAGAAGAAGGGGAGGAGGTAATAGAGGAGTTTGTAAGGGTAGGACTGGAAGGAGAAGGGGTTTGGGGGCTGCGATATAAAGTGAATGAACAAACTAATTAATGGAAGAAAATCTGCTCATTCCTAACCAGATGGTCACACCCTTCTACTCATGGTTTCACTTGGTTCAGAAAGGAGTCTGCTATTGACTATCGAGCCACACTTTTCACATCTGTGAAATAGTCACAGGCGACTGTGCCAGGGGTATTTCAGTGATGAGATGGATACATGAGTGTCATCTGGCATCCACACCAGAAGTACTAATCACTATTGATTACTTCTCCACCTCTATCCTTCACTCCTACTCCCTTGCCTTACTTATAATTACCGTTGTGCATATGTGTACTCACATGGATATAACTGTGTGTGTGTGTGTGCGGCATATGTACATGTAAAGCCAGGGTTTTTGGATTTCTTGGATCCATAATTTTTGCTACGGCTGCAACAATCCCACTTGAGACAGAATCTTCAACATTAGTAACAGTCCTGCCTTCTCAGATGACTCATGAAGTTGGGAGCTGTCGGGGCCACCAGGTATGAGCTCCACTTCCTGAGACTCATGGTGTAGGTGTACAGTTACCAGAAACCCTCCACAGCGCAACCCAGTCATAACAGTCTCCAGAAATGACAAGGATGAAAGAAAAGAAAGACCGAAACAGAGAAATGTGATTGATTTTATGTTTTGCCATCAAGAACACCCTTTGAGTTAAAAAGAAACCATTCAAGTAAGAATAAACAAATTTAAATAAAAAAGGTTTGAAGTTGACTTCTAAACTGAATTGGGTTTAGATAAAAATCTAAAAAGCAGAATATTTACCCTCAAACTTGTCAGCTATGTATACATATCCATCACTTGAGTTTTCACACCTTCAAAGAAGGTAGATTTTTTTTAAACCTGAATAAACTCAGAGCTCTTTGGATTACATAAAGTCTTTGGTTAGATAAAGAAAAACACAGTTCAATTATTCATTCAATGAACATACAGAAGTATAATTATATAGATCTTCTTTTTCATTGCCTTAAAGTCTAGAGATTAATGTCTAATAGAGAAGAAATTAAGTCATACACACACAAACACACGTATGAGCACACATACACACATGAATGCATGCATGCACGCATGCACGCTCATACACACACACACATCACTTTCAGTTTCTTCCTCTGCTCATAACTTGGCCTGTCTTAGCACCATCACTAGTTTTTAATACCCCACTGTAAATCAGCTTCTGGGCAACGGTCACCAGCTTGTCTGAGCACAGTGTGTAGGATTACACATGCAATGAGAGTCACTAAATGAGCTTACACTTAGAGCTAGACAGCAAGGGGCAACAGAAACCACAGATTCCCTGAGAACTGGTCTTCAAGACCACAGAAACTGCCTGGCCTGATGGGGTCTTAGACATGCCTGAGATTATATTCCTAGAAGCCACATAATTAGCCGAGCTGACATCTTCTCCAGATGATTAGAGGGGAAGGTAGGAAGAGCTCAGCTGTTCCATCTACTATCTCCCTGTTCCAGAATGCTGAGTTCCTTGTGCACCCTACTGTTATTCTGAAGAACAACTACCAGAAAGGGAATGGGCGAGCCTGAGATCATGCCCACTACAGTCCTGCACCCGCTACCACCATGACTACCATCTCTGTGGTCACAAACTGTCTCACAGGATCTGCTGGGTATGCTCTCTCGAATAATTAGCAAAATCTTACCCCAAATTTTCCATCTGTAGAATTTGTAGAATATTTTCCTGGCTCTTCGTACTAAGTTTCTGGCAAGCAAGTGACCTCCATGACTTTTGCTCAGAGCCTGCTTCCTTTACATGTGTGCATGCGCATGTCCATGCACACATACTGTCTGTCTTCGGGTTATTCTTGCTGTAGTGATACAACACAATCAAGGGCAAACTTTACTCACAGTTCATCATCAAAAGCAGATAGGACAGGAACTCAAGCAGGGCAGGATCCTGGAGGCAGGGGATGAAGCAGTGGTCATGGAGGGGCACTGCTTGCTAGCTTGTTGTTCATGGTTTGCTCAGTCTGCTTTCTTATTGGACTCAGGACCACCAACACAGACATGGCACCACCCACCACAGGCTGAGCCCTCCCCATCAGTCACAAAGAAAATGCTCTAGGCTTGGCTCTAGCCCAATCTCATGGAGGCATTTTCTCAATTGAGGTCCTTTACTCTCAGATGACTATGGCTGTGTCAAGTTGACATAAAAGTAGCCAGCACACAGCCTAAAAGTAGCTGGGGAGAGGCAGAACTGTATTTTGTTTTTAGGTGAAGAGCAAAAAACCTCACTCGTAGTCTAATCTGATTTAAACCCATGCAAAAGGTTGTAGCAGCTCTGGCAGGCCACCACACGTAGACCAGGAATTGGGTGACAGCATATCAGAGCTCAAGTGTCTCATTGGTCACTGGTTCCAAACTCACTTTACTAAGATGGATGGCTCTATGTGTCAGACAGCTTTTGCAAGGTGGGTGATGGATACCAGATGGGAGGCAGGTCAGCAGGCTTCTTCTAGCCAGTGTTTCCAAGTGGCTTGCTTTCATCTCTGCTGCTTGATAACTCAGAAAGTTGTAACTTATGGCAATGCAAATGATTTTTCCCCCACAGGAGAGAAATTAAGTGTCACCATATGGAGTAAACCTGGGCTGTGGGTAGACTGACCAGTCCTCTCCAATGGCTGGGAAATGTGTCAGCGTTCCTTACAGCCTGTTTCTTGTGTGTTTGAAAAGGGCATTGTCTTCCCGACTCTCTCCTTAATGGGTGGGTTAACTCTGACGAATTCTCATTTTATATTTGTACAAGAATACTAATTTTACACATCAGAAAATAGCCTTTAAAAACTACCTGCTATGTTCCCATGTAAACACAAATGGAAGGTGTTGACTGTGGTTGGCAAAGATTCAGACTGCCTGTGAGTGTTACTACATTGTAGGAGCTACGTGTTCTTTCCTCCCTCCTTCCTTTCCTCCATCCTGCCTCTCTATCCCCTTTTCCTTCCTTCTTATTGATTTTGAACAGTCTTGCTATGCAGGTGAGGCTGGCCTGGAATTTTACAGCCTCTCTAAGGGCTGTGATAAGTCATAAGCCACCACGCCCAGTTCTATGTGCTTATTTCTTGGTGTCTGTAGCAACAATATAGCAGTGCTGTATTTGAAGTAGGACTCGCCAGTGTGCTCAGGACGAGCACCAAAGTAAAGGAGTCAAGCCTGCGGAAGGCGCCTCTTTGATTTACAAAGTCTGAGTTAAAGGCAACCAGGATGCAGCAATGGCACCCAAAGACTGACTGCACGATTCTCCTTTTGGGGACAGCTGAGTCCAGACTGCAGTGGGGGTGGGGTGGGGATGGGGGAGAGACAGCTGAGCCCAGAGACTGCAGTGGGGGCCTCTACAAACAAACATTCTCACACTTCATTGCCTCTGGAAGCCTAAAGCTACTTTCCTTTGTCTTAAATATCTCTACAATTTGTGTGCCAGATGGTTTTTAAAATTCCATTAAAATGTTTTATGTGTATGTGTGTATTCACAGTTGTATGCTATACATATATGGGTGCCTGCAGGGGCCAAAAGATGTCAAGTTCCTGGAGCTAGAGTTCTAAACAGTTGGGACCACCTGGTGTGGGTGCTGGACCCACTTAGGTCCTCTGAAGAGCAACAAGCACTCCCTCTAGCCCTTGTCCACCAGAGTGCCTGCCAAGCCACTGCCTTAAATGCTTTTCCCCTGAGCAGTCTCCTAATGGCATGAGCTATCTGGGGTCAATAAACTAGATTGCTTTTCCTCTAATTCTTTTGTTGTAGGGATCCATTCCAACTATGAATTTACAAGACATAAGGAAAAATTATATTTCTTCTCAACAAAGTGCACTCTCTCTGAGGTATATTGATGATAAAGACAAGCTAGTGAAACGAGGATGAGGAAAACAAAGACATCATAGCTACAGATCAGCGCAGACTTCACACAGCTTCTTTCCAAGTAGCAGCTGCTGTTGGGTGTCAAGACCAAATCCCACTTACAGACACTAGGTTTTCAATAAAAATTCCACTTTGGAATGTGCCACATGTATCTCCTCCTTATCTAGAGGCAGTCTTGTCCACTCTGGCACAAATACCCCCATCCCTCTCCCTTGCACCTTTGTTCTCTCTCCTTTATTCCCTCCCTTTCTCCCACTTCCTCTGTTCTTGTCTTTGTCCCTTATCCCTGCCCTCTGTTGCTCTGGAGCAAAGAAATCCCTTTTGTGCTGAGAATTTGGTCTGAGAACTTAATTAACAAGGTGATGTTTGGATTTGGCCCTGGCTTATTTGACCTTAATCCAGTCCAGTCCAGAGTCTCTGGGAAATAGCATCATGGATCACTACCTAAACATGATGCCCTGAAAGATTATGATCCAGAGGAGGAAAAAATTGTAAGCAGGCCTCTTCCTGCAGAGAGGAGAGAGGTACAAGGCTTGGGAAGGCACCTACAATTTCGAGAGACTTGGTAATCAGATTAAGTCTGTAGCACTATTGCTGTTTTAAAACCACCTGAAAATTGGGTGGTTTCACATAACCAGATTTCACCTGTTCACAGTTCTGTGGGTCTGTAGTCTGCCATGGGCCCACTTAGTACTACTTCTTCTGGGTTTATCAGGTCATACCTTGCCTGCAACCACCTGCAGTTTGAGGAACTTAAGTGTGGTGGTGGGGCTTGCCTGTGTCTGGTGGTTTGTTGGAACTGTTAGCTGTGTACTTCTCTCAGGAAGTCTTCCATTAAGAGCCTCATCTGGGGTTCCTTCCATGGTGGGAGGGGAGAAAAACAGAAGCCATAGGGCCACTAAATGCTCAGAAGTCAGGAATTACAGGCCATACTGCACAGAATTCTGTTGGGGAAGTTAGGTGACAATGTCAGCCAGATGGAGAAATGGCTTCATTGCTGGAATCAGGTTGTCAAAGACATGGGCAGAGAGGAATTAGAATTACTGCCTTTGTAAACTCTCTTGTGTAAAGTCCCCTTTCTCTGCAAGACAGAGGAAGAAAAGTGTAGAAGGGGACCAGCCATGCAAGGGTCCCTTTTTCTAACTGTGGCTTCTAATTTTCCAAAACCATATTCAATGTATTGAATTGTGATCCTAGATTATTTGTGTGTGAATATATATATATATATATATATATATATCATAATTCTAGAATGTTAAAATATATTTGCCAAGTTTGTATCTTAAATATCTCCCAAAGATCCATGTCATACAGGCTTGGTCTCTTTCTCAGTGTTATTGGGGTGGAACCTCTTAGAGGCAGGTTGTGGAATGTTAGGTCACTGAGGCCTGGCCTTGAGGAGGAGTTAGGGACTTAGGACTTCGGCTCTTTTGCTTCCTGGCCTCAGTGATATAAACAGTCTTCCTTTGCTGTGTGCTCCCACCCTGATGCACCGTGCTGCCAACAACTCAAAGCAACAAGAAACACTATGGACTGACTCTGAAACTGTCAACCAAAGTAAACCATCCCTCCTTATAATGTGCTTGTGTGTGTGTGTGTGTGTGTGTGTGTGTGCGCGCGCGCGCGCGTGTGTAGGTATGTGTTCATATGAGGGAATGTTCATGTGGGTGCATGTGTGTTGATGCCAGAGGTCAACTCCCTGGGTGTTGCTTCTCAGGAGACACCTAACCTATCTGTTGGTTGGTTGGTTGGTTGGTTGGTTGGTTGGTTGGTTGGTTGGTTGGTTGGTTTAGATGAGTTCTTCCTTTTGGCCTGGAGCTCAGGAGTAGGCTAGGATGACTCACCAGAAAGACTCAGGTATCCACCTACCTTCAAAATGTTGGGAGGGCAAGAATGTACCACCCCTCCCCACCATCCCCTTAGCTCATTCATAAAAAAGAGCCATCCAAATCCTTTGTTTTGCTTTGAATCTGGAATGCGTCCCATAGGTACATGTTTTGAGTACTTTGTCTCTGGCTTGTATGATTATTTTGAAGGCTGTGGAGGCTTTCAGAGGTGGGTCTAACTGGTGGAAGTAGATGTCTTAGGGAGGGCCTTTGAAGGTAACACCCATCCCTGGTCCAATGTCATGTGGAATGTCCAGTGCCTTATACTCCTACTGCATTGGATGGAATGGCTTCACCTTGATGAACCTCTCACTGTGATGACAAAGATCCCCTCAAACTGTGAGCCAAATAATTCTTTCCTCCTCAGTGTTTGCTTCTGTGAGTTATTTGTTCACAATATGTAACAGAAAATCAGCACAATGAGTCATGTGTACTATTGTGACATAACTGACCACATAGTTCTCTTGAGCTGGCATGTGGGAGTGTTGTGCCCATTTCGCCAGCCCCAAAAGACCACCAAGGAGCTGATCCTGATGCGATTGCACAAGGGTCTTTATTCAAGCTCAACCTGGGGCCACACCATCATTACTGATGCAGCAGGATGGGAGGGTGAAGCCCTGAACCCAATTCCAAGCAAGCATTTATAGAGGCAAGCAAATAAGCATGGGGTCATCCAGCCTGGCACACATCTGACTTGGGGGCTATTATGGGATTTGTTGCCCTTTCAAATGATTGACTGGTGTTGGGAGTCAAACTATAAATTTTCATAAGTAAATATCTTTAGGTACAACTGTAACTTCTGCTTTCCTCCTGATTAGTGCTTGTTAGAAAGTGACCTGGAGACCAATAGGTCACTAGGTTCAGGCTTGCTGGTTAACTTGAGTTCAAACTTGGGTCAGGTTCTCTAAGGTGAAGTCTGAACCCAAGATGGAGTTGATGTGGTCTCTCAGGAGGAATGTGAGAGAACAGAGAGGTCTGGATTACAGAAGCACTAGAGTGCTGGAGGATCCACTGAATGAGCCATGCTGGTGGGAGTTTGGAAAGCCAGAGGGATGACAGAAATGAAGACAGGAAAGAATGCTATGGGACTTCAGACTGGAGTAAAGATCCACAGGGACTGGACTACAGGTAATTAGTGTTATTCTGGGAAAGAATTTATCAGTTTCCAGCTGTGTCCTAAACATTTGCATGAGGATAAATTTAAAAGCAATGAGTTAATAAGTGTTCAAGCATGGTTCTGGCGTGAAATCTAATCTTTACTCTCTGCTCAAGTCATCATCAGAGACACTGTCCTAATTTGAAGCAAAATAACATTAATAGCAATAAGGCAATGCTCATCCTTCTTAGATAGGGCCTATCATTCTCCTACGAGGAGGAATTGGGAGCAAGAAGACACCAGCCAACTTTCCCAGCATAAACAGTGGTAAGTTATGAAGCCATGGGCTCATCACACTTCATGTGCCTTGTGCCAAACCAAGCTGTGCAGAGAACTCACTTCCATTACCCTTCAAGTTGTCAGGTGTTCATTCAGGCATATCGAAATATCTGAAAAACATTGAAAAACAAAATGAATGCAACAAGCAAAAAAGAGGTCAGTGTAATTATCTCTGATCTGCCATATCCCTGCTTCAAAATCTGTGACTCTTTCCTTTCCTACACCCAAGTGACTGATCCAACAAGCCAACAAGTGTGCTGCTGCACACTGTGCAGCAGCAGTGTCTATGGAATCCAGTGGTGACTAACCACACTCGGCTGCACCATCCTCTTAGCAGAAGCCTCATTTCCTTAAAGTGGATAAAAATCTTAAAGGCTCTAGTGAAGAAATCTAAGCTTAGAAGCTTCCTGGTGCTTTGTATGCTTCTCTCTCTCCCTCCTTCCCTCCCTCCCTCCCTCTCTATCTGTCTCTGTCTCTATCTCCCCAGGGGTGTGTGTGTGTGTGTAGGTCAGAGGTCAACTTTAGGTGTTGGGTAGCCATTTTACTTTGAACATAGTATTTTCCTGGAACTCAGAGCTTACCAGCTGGCCAGTGAACTCAGGAATTCATCTCTGCTCCATCAGGGCTAAGATTCTGAATGTGCACTACCCTGTTGGCTTTTAATATGGGTGCTAGAGATCAAACCCAGGTCTTACCTATACTTAAAGATAGGATCAGAAATGCCAGGAGCTATGCTCAGACACAGAAGGGCATCAGTGAGCAAGTTTCACAGAAGTAAGGACAAGTATCGGCTACCAAAGGAGCTCACTGATGGGACATCCATCAATGATTGGTGTGCTTTTGTCAAAATCCTAAGCTTAAAAGGGATTTATACATGCTATACATGCTAAAAAAGGCCAATTTATCTGCAAGATAAAAGCTCAGATGAGCCAGGCAGTGGTGGCACAACGCCTTTAATCCCAGCACTTGGGAGGCAGAGGCAGGCGGATTTCTGAGTTCGAGGCCAGCCTGGTCTACACAGTGAGTTCCAGGACAGTCAGGGCTATACAGAGAAACCCTGTCTTGAAAAACCAGAAAGAAAAAAGCTCAGATGAAACTAGGAAAGGAAGGAATACACTTTAACATAAGGAAGGGTATATATAACATGCATATAACAAACCTATAGCTAGCATTATAGTAAGTGGGAAAACTGAAAGTACTTCCTATAGAATCAGGAAGGAGACATCAATGTCTGCTTTTCCACCCTTATTCAATGAAATGGGAGCTCCTTGCCTAAGTCTATAATTTCTGTATTCCCCAGTATAGCATATGGGGTCAGTCCCTAGCAGAGACCCCAGGTGCCTGTGGAACTAAACACCCTTCTCTTGAGCATGAGTCCTGGCCCCCCTCTTTGTCTCAGTTGTCACTGAGTCCAACTTCATGGAGGAAAGTAAGCACAGACAGGATTGCACTGGTCCACTCCCTCGTCTTCTTCCATGCCACGCTCTTTATAGACAACCCATCCTGATAGTTCTCTTTCTCCTGAGGGGAGGGAACAGCCTAGCTTTTGTTGACAAGGAGAGAAGGCAAACTAGGCCAAATATAAAATCCATTCTGATAGATATAATTTTGTAGTGCAATCTGTGAGGCTTTAAAACTAACTTTAATGCCCCATCCAATGGACGAAAATGGAGGAGGAAGACAGGGCAGAAAAGGAAAAAAAAAATCAGAAAAAGCAGTAGAAAATGGAGACAGAAAAAAATTGTTAAAATGAACACTAGGTCTTCAGGAAAAGATTAAGACAAAAGTGGTATCTGTTCAGGATGAATCAAGGGTTAGTCAGGCCCTTTTCTAGTAAGAAGATCTTCTGTTGAAAGAAAAGCAACCACAAAGTTCTTTCCCCGTCTCGTCCTGTCTCTCATTGCCTTATAATTTGCACACCGTCTATTTCAACCTTATTTAAACTTCCTAAAGTGAATCTTCTCTGGGGGAAAGCTTTCTGAGTAACGGCAGTGAATCAATCAGTCCTTCAACTTTTTAAGTCCTGAATGTTCCTCCATAACCAGCATCTAATGAATCAGCTAAAACCTGATAATTAAACGCTACAGAGAAACATCGAAAGATGAGCATTTTCCGTGGACTTGTGTGTTTCAGCAAAGCTTTGGTTGTCTCTGGCTCTCGGTCATCTGTGGATATGAGGACCATAGTCATGAGCCTATACCTCTCAGAGGGCTCTGCCTGGACCATCTGAACAGTGACTGCTGAGAGTGGGTGAGGAAGCAAAGAACAAGGCTGCAGAGCAGGCACAGCTGGAGCACCCAGCTCACTTGCAGGACAAGGCTGTCTCCAGTGCTCATGTAAATCAGATGTTTCTGTTAGAGAGTTTGATCTGCATGCACATTTGCATTAATGTGTTTTAGTAGAAATCCTAGGAAAGGGCTAGGAGTCCTCCTAAAGACAGGCAGGAGCTTGGGACTCAGCTCTCATTCTCAGTCCTCCCAGGGGCTTATCCACGCTCCCATCTCCTGCCTGAGAAGGCAGTCACAGAGAGCCAGAGACTTGAACCAGCTGGGATGGAAACCCAGGGTGTCAACCTCAGAGTCTCCATATTTATCTCACGTCTTTCTGTGACACCCCTCTCCTAAGCATCCATGTTTCCTAAATAACTCCTATTTGAAAGTGAAGTTTATTCTGCATGGTGCTTTAGGGTAAAATTGTCCATGTGGGAGGACTAACCTGAGTTTTGGAGTGGTTTTCTTGTGACTATTCACTGTTGGTTCTCAGCCACATTTATTAGAGTACTGAACATGGGTGACAGGCATGGAGTGACCTAGCCAGTGTTTCTGTGGCTACAAACCACTTTGGCCTCCCTAGAGGAGAGAAGACAAAGGGAAACCAAGTGTACATTCATGACAGATGCTACATGCAGAGGACTGACGTTTCTCCTCTTACTGGGTGGTGGAAGTTCTTCTGTGCTCTTACTCTCTTACTGACAAGTGGATCACACCTCAAATACTCATTAGCACACAGCCAAAGTCCTGTCCATCAAGCTGGATAATCTTCCTCTTGAAAGAATGCACCCAACCTTACTTGTTGATGAGATACTTATTGTAGTGATGATATTCTCTCCAGTTCTGTACATTTTTAAAATACAACTAGTCAGGAAAAAAATCTTGTTCAATCCATAAGACATGTGCCTCTTTTTAAAAGTGGATGTTAAATTTATAACTTATCATTTTTAATTAATTCTCATTTCAATATTACAATTCATTGGAAACTATCATTTAAGCATTCCATCATTTAAAAATATAGTCATCTTTAATTAGAAAAATTTCCAGTTAACTAGAATTGGGTCATGCCAAACTTTCCAAAATATTACAGTTGAAGTTTTGGTTGGGGGTTGTCATCTTCCTAGCGTTAACATACAAAGCGAAGAATAATCCCAGTCAAGACTTATCGTCATTTTTATTCAGAAAAGAAAACCTCCCACAGTTATTGAAGGCCCTGATGGCCCCTAGAAGTTCACAAAATAATTGCTTTCAAAGAGAAATGTTCAAGGAATGTATGAGTCGCTTTTCTAGGCAATCACCCACTCCTTTCTCTGATGATTAGGAGGGGAGGCTTAGAATTTCACAAGTGAAAACATCACTTTTTCTTATTGTTACAGAAGCTGGATAGCAAACGTCAAGATTGAGGGCAATAGAGAAGTGCAGGTAAAGAGTGAGATGCCAGGAACCATCCGGCCACTTTCACACAGAGCTTTCCCACCACTGCTCATGGAGGGTGTGTGAGCTCCCAGGCAGCCACCTGCACAACTTTCCACTGCGTGGAATTCCATCCGTTTAATCAAACCGAAACAAAAGGTAGTGTTGAGGTCCTTGGACCTTAAAAGATTTCCTTCCTGATACATTATCTAGTTAACCCATTACATCATTCAAAAAACCAAATACCCCAGCTCAGCACACAGGAAATGTAAGAAAAAGAGGAACTAGAAAACATAATGTTATACACATGTGTATACCACAGACATATACAGACTATAGAAAACTCAGTCATTTATTAAACATGTATAAGGGCATTTAGTATATTTGAGATTATAAGCCTTGCCAATTAGTTTTTCTAAATTTTTTGTTTTGTTTTGTTGTTGTTGTTGTTTTGGTTTTTCGAGACAGGGTTTCTCTGTGTAGCCCTGGCTGTCCTGGAACTCACTCTGTAGACCAGGCTGGCCTGGAACTCAGAAATCTACCTGCCTCTGCCTCCCAAGTGCTGGGATTAAAGGCGTGAGCCACCACTGCCCGGCTAGTTTTTCTAATTTTTAAAGAAAGTAATAAATTATGATATAATCCTAATTGGTGGTAGAATTATGTGACAGAGGCCTACACTTATATGCACAGAACTTGCAGTTGCTTCAGCTCTATATCACAGATGCCATCATCCTGTGGGTTCAGGTTCTGTTGGAACTAAGGAGGTTTAGACACATGGATGAATGATTAACCACTCAAACTGTATTCCTGTGGTTTAAATCTCTATCTGTTTAAATACAAGACAAATGACAATCCCAGCTGATGATTAGGAGACTTAGAATTTCACAAGTGAAAACATCACTTTGTCTTACTGTTGCATTGGGTAATTCTGTCTCTGATACATGCCCAGCCCTCAGGATTTCTCCTTTGAGGAGCTTTCCTATGCTCTGAAGTAGCATGGTGAAGAGATGGGCATCTAGGCACCCGAGTAGCTTGTGTCCTCTGAGATCTGGCTGCCTGGGAGGCTGCCTGTTCTGAGATCTGAGACTGAGTTATCTGATCTGGTTTCTCCGTTTGGTGCGACCCTCCTCTCAGTGGTGGGCTTGGCCCACAACAATCAGTTGCAGCCTGGCTCCAAAGTCCTATTGGGAAGCCAGGATCACCAGCTGCCTTCTGTGACCCTCTTCATGACAGTGGAGGTTTCTGAGTTTTGTGTTGTTTGAGCATCAAGGGAAATTCAAAATACGAAAAACAAAACCCAAACAACAACAAAACCCACAAACAAACAAAACAAGTGTTGTGTTTTATAAAAAGAAAAGGAAGCCAAGGATATGTTTGGTGGAGGCACAGCATGGTGAGGTGGAAGGGGGTGCATCTTTGGGCCCATGCTGAGACATCCCTTTCCCCTGAGGTTTCAGCCATATGATGGATATTGTACAGAATAAAGTTTATTTAGGGCATGGGGAGGGGAGTTGAGGATGGAGTAGAGACAGAGAAAGGAGAGAGAGAGAGAGAGAGAGAGAGAGAGAGAGAGAGAGAGAGAGAGAGAGAGAGAGAACCAGCCAGCAACATGTGAAGAGAGAGGGGGAGATGAATGGAGAGAGAAGAGTAAGAGAGTGAGAGTGAGAGAATAAGAGAGAGGGGAGGGGGCAAACAGCTCCTTTTATAGTGAGTCAGGCATACCTACCCGTTGCCAGGTAACTGTGGGGTGGAGCCTAGAAGGGTGGAAGTCAACATTCCTCCATTTTGGTTTAATTTAAAAAAGGAAAAATTAGAAAGAGGTGATGGTAAAGCAGGAATAGGGTCGTTGTGATCTTTAGCTACTTCCTGCTGACTTTGGGGTGACGTGTTTCTGGGAAACCCAAAGAAAACAGGTATGGGGATGTTGGTCCCGTCTTCGGAGAGTTGGCTGTTTGCTTGCTGTCCAGCGTCTGTAGAACCATCTGTGGGTGGACAGGAGCGAGCAGGTCCGGTAGAAGCATCTGTGTCTGTGAGAGTAGATTGGGATGTCTGCGGATTGCTTCTCTGGAGCTGTCCTGGATGTAGATTTTGAGTAAACACCCAGATGTGGCAAGATGCTGAACACACACACGCGCGCACACACACACACACACACACACACACACACACAACACGAGAAAAAAATTTCTTAGGTGTACATTTGAAACCCTTAGGTCTTGGTGGTTGGGGTGAGGAGTCCCGATCCCAGGACACAGGGGAGGAGTCCCACCCTCTGGAATAGGGAGCACGTGGGAACTTAGGCTGTTGATTGGCAGGTGTACTTATCCAGATGGAGTCTGTTTGGTTCAGGAGAGGTGGATCTGAGTGGGTTTCCTGGAGCTTATAAATTTACAAAAGAGATAGATTTGTTAACAACATGAACAGTCTTTAAGATGAACTTAGGGAAGACAAAAAAAACTTTTTGTGGAGCAGAAGGAGTAAGAAGGGCTCTTTTCTTCTGTCTAGGAGACTGAATAGCATAATGAGAAACATTTTTAAGTTTATATTTAAAAGTCAAAGGAAACTCCAAACCCTGACCTTGTGAATATGATAGTTGATCATATAATTTAGCATGAGAAATACCTTAAGTCTACAGTTAAAAGATAACCAAAGGAAACTGAACTTGTGATTATGAAAGTGGATAGTATAATGGAATGTTTTATTATGGTTAGTCTAATTTATATGAACTCTATTGGTTAATGTTAGGACAGTGGCATAGCAAGGAGAGGAAATATGAAGCATTCAGACACTGGAAACTGAGTTTAGATAAGGAAGTAACAAGGTTGCATCTGTGAAAGGTTACATCTTCACTTGTGTATCCTTTATCGTGAAGTCTATGAGCAAGGCAAATCTGTCTGTCTTTTTGATAAGTGGTTCTGGTAGTCTTAACTAGTTAACAAATTAACTAATGAGCTAATAAGGTGGTGGATTACCTTGGGGTAAGGAGCTAGGTCTGTTTTCTAGCTATCAAGCTACAGTTAGCTTAGCTGTCAATATAGTTAGAAATTGGGGAAGAATACATTATAATCTAGGAGTCATGTATTAATTAAAATGACAGAGGTTGGTCTATAATCCACTACCTAAACAGTTCCCAGGTCCCTGTGATCTCCTTCGAAATTTGGGCAGAGTCAGTATGGCTCTTATGCTCAGAAGACAAAAAAACTTTTCCCTGTAGAGAAGGTATGTGCGAAAGAAATGACCCACCTTGACTTAGGCAATATAAGACATTTAACTCTTTGGGTATCTTGCCCACAATGTGGGCCAAGCTCTGGCAGCAGACAAGGCAATGGAGCAGTGTTTCTCAGTAGTTACCAGACCACAGTCCAGGCAATCGGTATGCCATTATCTTCTCCGAGACCTTGGGTGGGTGGGGGGTGGGAGTTATACTTTTAGGCTTTGGGAGTCTCTGTCTGTCATAAGCTTAAACATTTAATGTTACATTTAGCAGATTTTTGACAAGATTGAGCGCTAGTCTATTAAGCATATCTGAGTTAGACAACCTGTGTTTAATTACTTGTTCTAGACGTATCCAGCAAATAGAGCACACTGTGACTTAATGACAGTAGCAAAAACAAGGCTAAACATATATTTAAGACAGTGATCTTTAACTTTTTACTGTTTAGAAATCATTATTTACCAAGGCAGGATAGAATGAAAAACTTATCTTAATTGCTAAATGACTTTGACAAGCCATACTCCTAATGGCAGTGAACTGGAGACTGCCCATAACAAAGATGGCGCTGAGGCTACAGCTCCGCCTGGAGGAACGTCATGTGTTATACCTTAGAATGGAGCCGTAGAAATGTGGCTGTGTATCTTAGAATTGGACCCTTCTCCGTACCTGGCTTGGGTTCACTCTGGTAATTAAATTTAGTTGCTCTGGGAAGAGTTTGCAATTGGATCTTCGATGGAATTGTTTTTCACTGAATTTTACAGAATGGCTTTCCTTTCACTTCCTGTTTGTGTATCCTAACATAGTCGGATGTCCTAAGTCCAGCCTCATCCATTTGACTGCCATAGATTTCTCATAACTAGGAGGACTTCAGCACCATACACCGCATTTGAGAGTTGCGCTCAGAGTTTGATACTAAATAGGCCTTTGAACGGGTTCTTTAGAACTCAGTATGTTCGAGGTGAGTCCCCAAGACTCTGTACATAATTTCCTTCTTAAAAAAAAAAAAACCAAAAAAAAAACCCAAATCTGTCAAAACAAAACTGCCAATTAATTGCTTCTGCAACCTTTAAATTCAGGGATTTTAAAAACATGAGTCCTGTGAACTTCCTGGAATTATACGTAATGTTTTATATCTACATTGAACTTAGTTTTACATTTATCTACGTGCCACAGCATGTGTGTGGGGGTATCAGGGGACAGTTTGTGGGAGTCATGTCTCTTTCCATCATATGGGTCTTAGAGATGAGGCTTGGACTGTCATGTTTGGCTACTAGCACCCTTACTTACAGAGCCATCTTGAGAGCCCTATATATTTGCATTTTTATAGGAGAAAAATCCAGAGTTTTCATCAATTTATCAAACATGGGACTTTGATTTAAAAAAACAAAAACCAAAAACCTGATTTACTTCCTATATTTCATGCTATATTTATGTAGTAAATTATTTTTTATCAAAATAGAAAGATAAACAGAAAATTCTATTTTGTAATTTAAAAAAGTGAAAAAGGTTCTTGTGGCTGAAAAAAATAGCTTAGTGGGTAAAGACCTTGCCTTGCAAGTATGAAGATCGTATTCTGAGGCTGAGAACCACACACACACACACACACACAACAAGAGAGAGAGAGAGAGAGAGAGAGAGAGAGAAGAGAGAGAGAGCCAGGCATAACCCCAGCTTGCAGGTGGAGACAGACAGGTTTATTGGCCCTTCATAGCTTACTTGATAAGTTCCAGGCCGATAAAAACTGTCTCAAAAGTAAGGTGAATGGTTCTCAAGGAATGACACCCAAGGTTGTGTGTGTGTGCCTCTGTAGGATAGTTACATACTTTTTTTTACCCATCTTTAAAAATCAAATGAGATGTTGGTTCCCTAGCATCTTGTTTGTGATTGGACGGAGGACAGCACACTGCTCTGTGCAGCTGGACCTCTCCTGGCCTTTGCAGATTGGTCTTGATTACTTTGTCTTCCCCCGTCTACTTAAGCCAAACCCAGGGACTTACGACTTCTTAAATATCTGGTGCATTTTTGAGTTAGTCTTTGTGCAATACTCTACTGAACAGACCCCTCGCTGTGCAAACCCCCACCTTCCCTCAGTGTTGTTTCTTCTGCCCCCTGTGGAGTCAGTTGCTATTGTCACACACAGTGTGCAATAGTGAACACACTGGCTTTCAGCCGTTCACGTCTATGTTCTTATCAGTGAATAGCTAGAAAACATCACACCCATCTCATCGGCCAAGAATATTGGGATCATAGTTGAATGGCACGTGCAGATTCCAGGGATAGAAACTATTGTAACTTGAACGGAGTGCAGCCTGGATTAGGCCTTAACTCTATACCATGGAACTCATCTTGGAGGAGATGAAGGCTGATAATGTTTGCTTACTATAACCAAATATTATAAAATTATTTTGTTATAAAATTAAAACTAATAACTTATGACCAAGTGCAAAGTGAAATAGAAATGAATCATGCTCCACGTCTCAAGAATCCTTTCCTGCTTTTCCAAGGCTTCCGTGAAAGATTTCCCCTGTAGCTTGCAAAAATATCTGCAGTATCTATGTGTGTGTGTGTGCATAGACATCACATCACATTAAAATGCATGCTTCAGTTTTGCAACTAGAAATAGGTATGTTGAAATGCATTTTTATGTATAAAGTATAAGACTATTACCATATAAAACATAAAACATAGTTAACTTTATATAAAAATGTATCTCTATGTGGTTTCTTTGTATATATGTATATATATATGTAATATGTATCTATTTTTTCTATCTATCTATCTATCTATCCATCCATCCATCCATCCACCCACCCATCTATCTATCTATCTTATCTACTTATCTTTCACAGTTAACCTTTCAGATAATCCTCAAATGACCAGATGCTCACGTCCCTTACACACCTGTATATAATTGTCATATAATTTGCATATAATTTATGCATATCCTCTTGTGGTTTAAGTCATCTTTGGATTATTTATATCCAATGCAATATAAACAGTTGTGCTGTGGAGGGGATAAGGACAAGAAGGAAATCTGCAGTGGTGAAGAGCATATATTGCTGCTGCAGAGGACTGAGTTTGGTGCCAGCACCCACATCAGTAGGCTCCCAAACAGTGTCAGTCCAGATCCTGGGGCCCTGATGCTGTCTTCTGGGCTCTGTGGGAGGTACCCAGTTAGTATATGTTCCCACAGTGGCATATACACATATGTTCTTAAATAAAATATTTTTAAAAATATTTACTACAGACTCAGTATTTCCTCAAGTATTTTTGACCAGTGGTTGGTTGAATTTATGGATGCAGAATCCATGGCTATAGGTGTATATGTGTGTTTACATGTATGTATATGTATCCGTGTATATGTGTGTGTTCGTGTGTATGTGTTTATATGTACATGTTATGCACATGTTTGTGTATATATGAATTTATGTGCTTATATGTGTATATATGTGTATATGAGTGTATATGGATGGTGTGTGTGCGTTGTGTGTGTGTGTGTGTGTGTGTGTGTATGTGGTCAACTGTAGATCTCACACTGTACTTAGTACTGGCTATTAGTGGCAGGATGGTTTTATGAAGATGGTAGTTTTGATCACATGCTAAAGCTGATGAAATGAGTCAAGTATCAATGTGTAAAGATGATAGCTGGTTTATCAGTGGTACTCAGAACTACCAAAGTTGGCTGAAATCATCTAGGTCTTGGTGCTAAGTTTTGAAAGGAACACCTGGCCTGTTTCATAGCAACTGCAGGTTAAGAGCAACACCTTGGTTATCTACTACCCCAGCATTGACCCCACTGGCATTTGTTGAGCAGATCTGAAGCTGTACATGGTGCTTAACGTTGTATCTCCCCTGCAGTCTCTACCCACAAGGAAGAGATGCCCTTTCATGAGGAACCCGACATCCAGAACTTCTTTTGTGGACACCGTTTTGAAGTACATCATTCATCTTCAGTGCTCCTAATGTCCTCTTTCACTGGCAAAATGTTTTTGAACTGTCAAACTAAAGCAAGCCACTTAGAGATTCCTACATTTAGACCTGGGGAGGGGGGAGGAATACAGAAGTTGTTTTGTGCTCTGACACACACACACACAATCTGCATAATCGTTGCTTTGCTGGAGAAGAAATAGGAATGCTCTTAGAAAGTGTGTGGTGCAAAAACAATAAAATAAGGGGCTATGACTCAGTAGTGTTGATCTCTATCAAGACCAGATAGACAGAGAGGGGGAGGGAGGGAGGGAGGGAGGGAGGGAGGGAGGGAGGGAAGGAAGGAAGGAGGGCAGGAGATAGCCAGGGAGGAAAGGGGGAGATTAAAAGTAAGACAGAGGACAGCAACAAAGGAAGATGAGATTCAAACTAAGGAATTCAATTCTCAAAACTTATATGCATGCATTTGTGCTTTCTTTCTGTGCTGAGGACTGAACTTAGAACCTCATGTCTGCTGGCTAAATACTCTACCACTGAGCTGCACTCTGAAGCTCCAGAGAGAAGAATCATTACAATAGCCCTGTGCATATGGTATGTGTGGGAGGGGGCTGGGGTGTTATGTGGGGGCAGCATTTTTGATTCCTTAGGAAGAACTTCCTAATACAAAGTCTTCCAAGAGTGGAATGGGCCACTTTGTGAGGTGGCATGTTCTATGATGCTGGAAATAGTTGAGCCAACCCACACAGAAGAACGTCTATGGTGAATGGGGTAGTTCTGTTCTACGGTGTGATGTGGCAGCAGCTAGCCATTGAACTTCCTGAGCACTTTCAAGATGGAGACTCACTCATGCATTTAACACAATGGGAATCAATTTATTCTTAAATAGTTGCAGATGGCTTCTCAAGACCTAGAAGTCTGACCTTTCCCAGCAATTATCATTTTACCATTACTCACAACATCAACCTGCTCTATTGGACACTGTATTAAAATTGCTCCTCCAGGATATATTCCTGCTTTAGAGCAAATATCCTTCAGAGAGGGATGGGCTTATGTAGAGACACTGAATCAGATAGAGGTCTAAGAGTAGGCTACTGAGCAAACCCATGTCCAATTGGGAAGAGCACACAGGGAGGGACTTCATTGCAAAGCCATGGTTTTAGGAAGAAGATAGGTGTGACTAAAGCTCTTGCTGCTTCCTGTCTGGGGTATAAGGTAAGCAGCTCTGGGCTCAGCCATGAAGGCGTGAAGCTGCCCCTAAATAATGCTTCCCCAGGGCTCCCTCTGTGGAGTGCTAGGTTTTTCAACAATGGTAGAGATTTCTCGTGATGCGATAAAGTAACCTCAAGATTCGCGTCGCTTCACCAGAAACAGGAAGTTATTCTAGAATTTGTTGTTTCGGGTCACAAAGAGACTTCAGAGATTATATAATTGAATCCTATATTGTATAGAGAAGAAAACAGAAGCCCAAAGCCTAGAGCAGACTCAGCACTTGCCAAGATCACATGAATTGTTTTTAACAGTAGGATATTTTATGTGTGTAAATAAAGGGGTAGCACACAGCAAATAACCATTCATCTAGAATATAATCTTTTCCTTTAAAATAAAGACAAACATGTTCCTTTTAAATGCTGTAAGAGCTGAGGCAGGTCAAGGGTGTTGTCTGGGCTTCTCTAGTGTCTGGGGCACCAGAGACCTTCCCTCAAACCTGGTGTGTACAGCACTGGACTTGTACCTGTACCTGTAACAAAGACATAAGATGTGGGTCAGGAAACAATGACCCCATGCACCCTTCACACTGGGGCCATGTTCTCTCTCCAAGGATACCCAAAGTTCCCCACAAGAAACTTCCCAGGATCCTGTGCTTGCCAGGTAAGTGCTCTACCATTGTACTACAATGAAGAAAATTCTCCTTCACGTTTCACAGAACCACCCTGAAGTCTCCAGGAGAATCACAAAATCTAAACAAACAAGTTGTGTTTTCGGTTCGCCTTCTTTAAAACCAAACTTCACCCACGTGAAACTGGCTGGCGTGCTTCAAACAGGGAAGGCTTCTAGGTGCTTTCTGAGTTTGTTCTGACTCACATCTTGGCTACCTATTTGTTCTCTGACATAGGAGGACTTTCTTCTCAATGTAACCAATTGATTCTTGCCGTATCCTTATTATTTTTCCATTACCACACAAAGCCTTCCCCCAGCCCTGGAACAGTTGTAGAATCTTGAAAACATTTGGAGAATTGTTTAATGCAGCATTCAGGTTTTTTGAAGTTCGGAAGTTTGATCAAAGGCATCAAGTGTTGTGTTGTGGTCCACTTTCTTTTTGTAGTTACCAGTTGATTTTCATGGGGTCTCTGGCTTTCTGCTGGGGTCCTTTGGATCTAGTACAGCTCCCTAAGCCTGGAAGCCTCTCACTGACTCCTTCTTCCCTCTACCTGTCAAACTTCCTTTTAGCTTACTCTCTGCCTACCTAACACATCATCTCTTCAGCCAGGTGTCTCTCCTCATCATGGCCTCTTGTTTGTGACGCTCCCAGAGCTTTCCTGTGTAGCATCACACACCTCATTCCTGCTCTCCACAGCCATTAAGTCCTCCAAGAACCAACTTAAAGATGGTTCTCATAGAAAGCTTCCCCCATCTGAGCTACCAAAGCGTGGGATCATTGTACTTCACATGTTCTTCGGCTCAGCCACTGTCTCCAACCTTTCAAGCAGCTGATTCCACTGTGGTACCGAGATCCAGCTAACAGTGTGCTATAGAAGTAACACACATGTTTCTATGTCTGGCCCACGAATGCTTCCTTTGCAAACATCACACTCCTTTCTCCTGCTTTCCTGGCTGGCATCCTAGGTAATCTGGAAAGTTCAAGTTGAAGAATAATTGGAGAAAATGATATTTGTCCTAAGTTACAACTCGGAAGGGAACTGACTGGGAACAGACCACCACTGTGTCCAGCCACAGAGATCTGGATTAGCATGTGGTCAGGTTAGTATGTATTGTTACTTAATTCTTATAACATCTCTATGATCTAGAC
The DNA here is from genome assembly GCA_021653895.1 of Mastomys natalensis. Taxonomy (NCBI): domain Eukaryota; kingdom Metazoa; phylum Chordata; class Mammalia; order Rodentia; family Muridae; genus Mastomys; species Mastomys natalensis. The sequence continues at coordinate 391,338 of JAJTUV010000211.1, read as the reverse complement.
AGCAACCCATTAAAGATGAGAAACAAAGAATGTTTAATTACACTGGAACTGCTAGTATTTGAACCAGGTCTGAGTCTTCATACACTTGCCTTTTTCTTTCCCCTTCCTTTTCTTCTTTTTGTCCCCCTCCCCATTCCTTCTTTCCTCAAGAGCTTCCCATATTTAAGGATTTGCCTAGAAGGAACCATGTTATGTACCTAAAGAAATGCATCACTTCCACACATTGCCAACAGATGGCAGCAACGGCCGCCTGTAGGTTAGCATACCCAGGGAAGGGATAAAATCCAGAATGCCTTGAGGTGAACATAACCTGTGTGTGTGTGTGTGTGTGTGTGTGTGTGTGTGTGTGTGTGTGTACGCGCGCGCATAGAACTGGGACATGCTTTGTCTATTCTCTGAGAAGTCAATAACTGTAGTTTTCAGATTATTCAGAAAACTGGGGCATCTATAGACATCTCTTCTCAATGAGTAACTTAGTCTAGAATCATTTAATAATCTATTTGATCCTACCAAATTCTGACATTACATTGTATATATATGAAGACATATGGAGAGATGGATCCCTGAAAAGAATGATCCACACTGCTCCATCAATCTCTCCCAAGGGGAATATGGGAAAATTATTCTCAATAAAAGGTACCATACTACACAAAGGCCAAGTTTAAACTGTGGCTTTAATTGTGATTCTCTATGTTTAAAAGATTTCCTCCAATAAACACTTGTAGTCATATAATTTAAAAAGATGGAAGACAGATGGATGAGAGATAGATAGATGGTAGGTAGATAGGTAGATAGATAGGTAAATGAATATATGGATGGAATGGATAGATGGATGGATGGAATGGATGGATGATAGGTAGATAGATAGATAGAAATGATATGAACAGTCCAGTGATGCCAAGGTGATGGAAGAATGGCTTGGGGGACAGAATGGCTGGTGAAATGGTCCTGATCTGTCACACCTACACTGTGGCCTTTGGAGATCATCTTCCATGTCACCCATCTGCAAAGAAGAGAAAGTTAATATATCTACGCCTTAAGGTTTTGTGAGGATAAAAGCCAGTATGAGCCAGAGGGCTTGGGAATTAGATATTGGGGAAGCAGACAGACAGGTGATTTACATGGAATTACATACAAATGCTCCCCAGTTGTCATATAGAAGCTTTATGATAATTATACCACTTACTGTGTTTATGGATGTTACTTTCTGGTGTGCATGTAGTAACATGTCATGAAAGAAAGCCTGGTGAGGGCCAGAGCCATATCTCAGCTGGTAAAAAATGCTTGCCTTGCAAGCATAAAAAACTTGGATTTGATCTATAGAACTCATATAATAAACAAAAACAAAACCATCTGGGTGTTGTGGTGCTTGCTTGTAATTTTAGCACTGGGAAGATAGGAACATGTGGATCTTTCCCTGGAGTTTGCTACTCAGCCAGTCTAGAACTTGGAGAAGTCTTGGTCACTGAAACATTCTTCCTGTCTCATAACACACACACACACACACACACACACACACACACACCCACGTGAAACCAGAAACCAGGATATCCTGGATTAATCTCTATTGGGCATTTACCCATCCGGCTCTGGCTTCATGGGCAATGGCCACTGTTCACTCACTGCTTCTATTAGAGGTACCAGGTAAAAGTATCTGTGTTTTTTCCTCTCTTCATTGGTCATTCCTCTTCCTGTTCTCTCTTGCATGTATTCTGTGCTAACTTCACCTGCGCACCAGGCTCACACTCCCACGTTCATTGACTCGGTCACCCACAGGTCACCCTTTGCAGACTCCTGACATGCAGACCTACAGGTGCTTTAGCTAACTCTTGCTTGGTTGTCCATTCTCAGCAGCCATGGTCTGCAGGTTTGCATGCATCTTCAAGTCCGAAGCAGTCAAACCAACTCCAATACCAAGCTGACTTGTGATCAGTCTGCCCTGCAGTGGCACTTGTGTGGACATCTGGAGGAGCCTGGGATGACAAAAAAAAAGGAGGTCAGGACCAAGGAGAGGGTTTGGAAGCAGCTGTTAAAGCTGGGGGGGTCAGAGCTCTGTTTAGATGATAGCATCTCAAACGTACCATTAGGGGCACATTATACTTAGCAAAAATATTGACCTAACATTTAGTATTAGAAGATATCACAACCTCTTCATGGAAGACTGTGTCTGCATTGAGACCAGGTGCTCGCTGGCCACGGTTCCATCAGGCAGGAGACGCCTCCCTGTCTGCCAGAGTCCCTGCTGTCCTCTCTCACCCCAGCTCCCTGGCTGTCTGGGCAGACCACAGTCATCTACTTTAGAGCTACACAGTGTGCCACCAGCCCAGCTGCGAGCTGTGGACTCCAGAAGGAAGAGTAACCCAGGCTGTGTGAGCTGCCCTGAGCTTTTTAATACAATCTACGAAGGACCCACTTTGGGAGAAGATCCTCATTGGTCCAAGCGTGATCCTCTTGACTGCTATAAACTTGAGTTTTCTTTTCATGAAATGGAGGCATCCACTGTTGTGCTGAGGTGAAGTTCTGAGTCTTCACATACAACATACTCTCTGCCTATTGCTATCAGAATTCTCTCTGCTCTCCTTCCTGGCTCATGCACATTCTCAAGAATTAATGAGTTAACATGCAGAGTACACATGCATGTGTACTAGCCGAGGCCAGATGGTAATGCCAGACCTACTGACAAGACCGGCTCGAGTTCCTCAGAGATTCTTGGGTAACCCATTGAGTGAGGGTGACTTAGTATTCGGTAAGTAAATGCCTTTCTGAAGCATCTACAACCAGCACCTAAAACTCATCAAATGTTTTCCTTCTCTGGCATGATAGATGAGGTCGGTGGGGGGAAGAGGGAGAAGGAGAGGGAGAGGGAGAGGGGGAGAGGGGAAGGGTAGAGGGGGAGAGGGAGGGGGAGGGGGGAGGGGGGAGGGGGAGAGGGAGAGAGACTCATCAGGGTTCTGTCTGCAGGGCTGTCCACCTGGTCCAGTAACCCCATTCTCTCCCCATCTGGGAACTACAGGAGGCCAGGCTGAATGCACATTCTGAAACTTCTTTTTTCCACTTGGCGAGAGCAAATTATGCAATTTGAGGCGATGCTTATATGGTGGCTGTGCAGTTTTCAGATTGTGAGGATGCAGGTGCTGAGAGCCCGGTGCGTGTAGCACTCCTACGCAGAAGCAAGCACTGAAGCAAGCCCAGGCAGCTATGGCCGCATAGTCTGATCTTTCTGGGGTATGGAGGGAGGAGAGCGATGAGTTTGAGTGTACAGAGCAGTGGCTGAGTCCCTGGATTTAATGCCAGGAGGTTCCAAAACCTGAGTGACAGTTAAAAAAAAAAAGATAGCAAGTTTTACTTAATGTATCAATCCACTTCCTAGATTTTAACCATTACCCCTTTCCCAGTGCTCATCCCCACACCCTAATGAAGGACTTCTAAAAACTTAAGCTGAAGAGATACAGAGGAAAGGAGCTGGGATCTCAAACCGCTTGCACCTGATTGCTGATTCTAGGTTGTTCTCATTCTCTTTGCCCTGAAAATTTCACATGTGCTTTGAACCAGATGCTACAAGGCTCGTATGTGACTGCTTTACCTCATGCATTTCCCCAGCACCAACATTCCTTTCCTTCATCCCTTGGACAGTTAGGTCCTAGCTGTCACTCACTCCACAACATTGCTCTTGACAACTGCTGGTGACTTAAGGGTCCACGTATTCCTGGCTCTTTAGCCTGTAAGTTCCCAGGCCTTGTCTCTTTCAAAGGTTTTGCCTACCAGAAATCCCGATCTTTTGATACTATGACATGATGACATTTATAAAGCTTACAGTGAGACTTGTCTAATCAAGTCTCTCTCCTCCTCTCTTCCTCTCCTCTCCTCTTATCCTCTCTCTCTCTCCTCTCTCTCTCTCTTTCTCTCTGCATTCGTAGGTATCCTGTGTCTCATGTGGAAGCATTTTCATGTTCTCAGGCCACAGCCTATTACATGGTCATCTTTTCCATCATCTTAATCCTTTAAAGTCCAGCCCCAGGCTCCTCTTCCAACTGCCACTGCCATCTGTCTTCACAGCTTCTTTTTTCTAGTGTCCCTTCTCCCAGTATGCTTTATTCTCTTTCAGTGTAGTGTTCCTCTGCCTTGTTGTTCCTTCCTTTCCAAGTTTCCACCTACCCCACCCCTCTCTCCAGCATTGTCACCTGTTCACTTCTCTACTCCTTTTCTCTATGTGGTAACAGCGTAATCAGGTTACATCTATCTCACACCTACAGCTGAGCTTGATGGAACGAGTAGCACATGCCAAGGGGTCTCCATAAAGCGAAGTAGCCACCATCCTCAAATGATAAGGATTAATGACTCCTCAGTATGGGTCTCTCACGTCCAGGCCTTTCTTTCCCTGCCTTCTATTTTCTTTCTGGAGACAGAAGCAACCAGAATGTCTTCGAGTTCCTACCACCATATCTTTTCTTCATTTTTCATTTAAAAATTGTTAAAGATCGGGTTGCAGTCTACAGCCCAAGATGACCTTGAATTCATAGTGATCCCCTGCCCCAGCTTCCTAAAGCCTGGGATTGTAAGTATGAGTCCTCCCATCTAGCTGCCGCAGCACTGTGTGGCACTGCTGTCCTTTACCCAAGCTCTCAGCTCCCTCTTCATTTCTTTAGCTATCTCAAGAGCTTGCCCCTCCCCCTCCTGGGAGTACCAGCTTTCTCCCTGCTAGCAGCCACTTCTATTAGTATACAGGTTTATTTTCCCCTGTTGGAGAATTTTGACTGCTTCACCCTCTCTAGCACTTTATTTGTGTCTAACATTTCATTTCTGTGTCTATACATTTTATTACTGTGCTTCATTTCAGAAAACAAAACAAAACAAACAAACAAACAAATAAAACCCTTTTCAAACCAGACCAGTTGTCTCCCTCTTTTCTTCTAGTCTCTCCTGACCCCTCCCCCACTGAGTTTTGTCAATGCTGACTTCAAGTTCGCGGCTGACTTATGTTCAGCTCAGTTTCGAGGCTGTCCTTCATCTCCCACTGTTAGCAGCTGGCTCACTCAGCTCTTTGCTTGAATTCCTTTCTTCATCTTTCTCCTGTCTCTGGGCAATCCTTTTTTGTTTTCTTTGCTGATTGCTTTCCATTGGCCCAGACTTTAAAGTGTTTAAATCCTGAGGACTGGCTTGAATACCTCAGCTCATGAGCTATACCAAGTCCTCTGGTGGTGTCAAAGCAACTCAGCTCTGGACACCAGATGCATGCTGGTCATGTTTCCATTTCCAGCCTCAAGTTCTCCCAAACTGGAGGCTTGTGCATTCAGCTGCTTCCTCAGCATCTCAACCGTCAATCCCATCTGTCTGGGATGTTCTCCCAGCAGTTTGCACAGTCTCGCTTCCTGTCTTCATTCAGCTAGAGAGCATCACTGACCTATACTCTCCAACCCCTATGCATCTACGCCATTTTATCCTAGATATTTGACCGTTTCTGATGCACCCACCTTTTTTTTTTTTTTTTTTAATCAATCATTACGTGTATCACTTTCTGTCTCTACAAGCCGGACTACAAGCTCCAAATGAACTGAGATTCTTTGTCTATTATCCTGGCACAAAGTGTATATTCAGTGCATATTTGTTGAATGAATAAATGATGTTAAACTCCAGATTATGAAAATCAGTACAAAATAGATGCTGAAAGTCTTCTTATGTACAAAATTCTATCGATGTGATGATCTGCTCCACAGGAGGCTGAGTTCTTACATGACGAGGTCTGAGCAGCTGGCAGCACTGCAGTCTTGTTGGGACTTCAGCCATGAGAGGGCTGTGTGCTTTTGGTATTTCCCCTATGATCTTGAAAGTCGATAGGCAGTCGAAAGTGGTCCTGAGCTTAAGCATTCTATCTTCCAGTGACAACTGAGCTACCGAAATTGCAGCAGAATGCACTTGTAAGACCTTCTACCTGCTGAGTGGCAGAAGCTAAAGAGATCCTGAGACCCACGGCTGGAAGAAGCCTGCTCAGGTGAGGTTTGTTCTGTCAGAGAGGTGTCAGTCTGTGACGGGATGAGTTGGACCAGAGTTCAGCAGAGATTCCTTAGAACTTCACCCATTTCACTCTATAAGGAACGTTTGCAGGGTCATGTGCTCACTTCAGAACAACAACACACAAAGCATATGAACAGACTGGAAGGGCCTCAGTAGATTTGCCTTCATTCTCTTCTCAAGAGTAAGAAACTGCGTCGGATAGGACTTGACGCAGGAGCAACCAAAGAATTATATATGTTTATAAAGGGACTCCATTAGATTGCCCTACACAACAGAGGCTGAGTGGATCAACAATGGCCATTGGATGCCAGAGAGGCTAAGAACCTGGTAGCTGCTCACTCCACAAAGACTTGGAGGTCCCAACCTGGCACTGAAGGCCTGCAGTTCCCAGGAGAGCTTCTGGTGTTCAGTCCACAAAGAAAAGGCAGAAACACAGTGGGTGGCAGCGGCAGTGGCAGCGGGGAGCTGTAGGCCCAAGAGTTTTGGAGGAAAATGTAAGTAGCCTAGCCAAACTGCCTTTTGCTTGAGGACCTGACAGTTAAAAGGGACTGCTCAATTTGATGGTGGGTTTCCCCCATCCTCTCTGGAAACACCACAGAAAGCATAGCCCTAGGTGATTCTAAAACCCGTCAAAATGAGACCAACTTTCATGGTATGATAAAAAAAAAAAAAAAAAAAAAAAAAACCTTTTGTGATCATTCTTTCTATGCAAAATGCTTTCAGAAACTGTAAATTCAACAGAACAGGCTGAAGTAAAAAAAAAAAAAAAGTAGGACACACAGGACTGAGTATGGCTCCTCTACATCCAACCAATCCTCGCAGATACTTTTATAAAAAAAAAAAATGCTAAGGTTTGAGTCAAGAAAGAAAGAACAAAAGAAAGAAAATGAACAAATGAACAAAAGAAAGAAGGAAGGAAGGAGGAAAGGGGAAAGAGAAACAAGGAGAAAAATGCTGAGGTTGCATAGTCCAAAGCTGAAAATGGGCTTTGATCTAAAGGGAAACCGAGTCAGGCTACATTATTTGAAGAGTTGGTGCATCCTTCATCGGCTTTGGCATGGTTAGAGTCACAACAGGATTCAGTTACTACTTGGTTTTATATATTAACTTCCTTTACCTTGAAACGCTCCCTCAAGGAAGAAGGGAGAAGTCTAGCACTGGCCATGGTACGTGAGCAAACCAGCTGAGGTCAGCCAGTCCACAAGCAAGCCACCCACAGTCTCACAGGTGGGTGAAGGGAGTGAATGGTGGTTTTTGCTTTTTGCTTTCAATGCTGGAGATCAAACCTATGGACTTGCTCATGCTAATCAAGATCTCTATCACTGAGCTACACACAGGTCCTGTGATGGTTGCTGTCCTAGCAATGATGAAAAGCCATGACCAAAGTCACTATGGAAGAAAAGATTTATTTGGCTTGTACTTCCACATTACTGTCCATCCTCAAAGGAAGTCAGGACAGGAACTCAAAAGGCCAGGAACTTGAGGCAGGAACTGATGCAGAGGCCATGGAGGTCCTGGTTGCTAGCTTGCTCATCAAAGCTCACCATAGCTTTCTTATAGAACTGAGGATCACCATTCCAGGGAATAACATCATTCACATGGCCTGGGCCCTCCCATATCTAAGCACTAATGGAGACATTTTCTCAGTTGAGGATCTTCCTTTCAGATGACTGTACCTTGTGTGAAATTGATGTAAAATTAGCCAGTGCAGTTGTTTACAACCACTAGTTTTGGAGCCATTGGCTACAGAGAAAACGCTAGTAGATACATACTGTCTTGTGTAGAAAGTATACCTGGAATCCACCTGAGAGATTATTTAAGAATCTATTCGAACTATCATTAAGAGCTTATTGAGGTGACAAACACTCATATTTTGATTCAAGCAAAGGTGCTAACCCAGCAAGTGTCTGCCAGGGCATTTAAGTGGTATCTGGCAGGAGCAGCCTGGGGAAGGCTTACAAGATGTTACTAGCATGGTACCTGAAGGGGAGTGTGTGCCCATTGGGTGAGTGATAAGGTACTTTGGGTAGCAGAGCTGAGTGATGCTAGAACTCCGTCAGGTGGAGTTGGGGTTGGATGTGCTGCTTCTTTGGAGTTACAGAGTCATATTGGCTGCATGGTGGCTATGACAGCCAAAATTGCTGGTGGTTATTTAGCACTCAAAATCACTGGTGTCTGGGTTGGTGATGACGGCAGCTAACAGTTACTGAGCACTGGGAATGCAGATGATGACAACAAGACAGCTGATAGTTATTGATCACTTGCATCACAGTGACTGCATGACTGATGATGATCGTCATTGAGAACATGCTGAGCTCTATCTAGTCTTTGTCCTGAGTGCATTCTATATCTCCTCATAATTCCACAAGATAGGTACCAATTAGAACAACGATCTCCATCTAACAAATAAAGTCAAGGTTCATAAAGTCCTTCAAGGTCCGCTCATGCTGACACCAGCAGTCAGGCACAAAGTCAGGCAGGCAAGCCCCACAGCCTTGGCTCCTGACTTCTGTGCTACAGAGCCCAAATACTTAATACTTTTTAATGGTAAATGAGGAGTGTCTGTCTAGCCCTCTGATTGGTATATGGACACTGAGGCACAGAGATGCTTGGATATTCTTTAGCTAAGAAGACTTGAAGGCATTCTCCCTACTGCAACTATTTCTGTGAAGAGTCACTGAAGACCATTCCACACAAAGGCACTCTCCTGCATCTGTGAAACAGTGTGACGAGCAGGCACCCCCCCAGCCCAGGCACTTTTCTTCTTCCTCTAAGGAGAGACTCTGTTGCAAATAACTTTCTCACAGACAGGGAACTTTTATTTTTATTTCCACAAAAACATTGCATAAATTTTTAGTAGAAAGTTCCTACTAAAAACTTATAAGTTATGCCCGAAGAAACTCTGGCAAAAGGCAGCCCATTTTTCACACATGCAAAAGGCATAGGTGGAGGACAAGTTATTGTTAAGTGGATACATCTTAAGTAAACGAAGATGTTACCACTATGTTACCACTATGAACAGACACATAAGACTCCAGATACAAGGGACACTGGCAAAGCCCAACTGCATGTACCAAGTCATCCATGGAAGCAAATGACACAGTCCTTCCTCCATGCAAGTGATTGGCATTCATCCTGATTCACAGGGGAAAGGGAGTACAATCTACTTTTGCATATATTTTAAAACATGAAAAATCACTTTAAAGATATTGCTTTACTTCTGTAAGTTAAATTCTCGTGGGATTCAAACTTTGAATGGTTAGTCTCCATTTGAAGCACTCCAGGTAACCCTTCTTATCTACAACAGAAGAACTCAACTGCCCTTGCCAGGCTCTTTGCATTATACATTTTACAGTTTCACCAGAAGCCCTGCCAACCAATACCCTCCTGCTCTCTCACATCCTCCCCTGCTGAGTCCCACACCTCTCTGACTGCAGCTGTCTCAACAGAAGGCTCCAGAAGGCCATCCTTTTCTCTGCTTCTAAACCAGCATCAAGCATGGGGACAACCACGGTGAGTAATTTCCTTACTGCTTCTACTGTTAACAAATGCTAGCACCATGTACTACCCAGATCAAGCTGGGCTCCTGAGAAGGAAACTACCCACGTTTTGTTCTAAAGCAATCTTCAGAAACCACTCTTCTACAGAAAACGTTTTAAACTGTTTAAGGCACTTGCCTGGCCTGCTCAAATGACCGCCTCTTTGTTAATTAGCAGTGTGTCTGCAGCATAAATGGAAACTTTGTGTCTGTCTGATAAAATGGAAACTTTGTTTTATCTGGAGTGCCTCCGCAAGCTTTCTCTGGGTGGGGAGGGGGAGGGTGGGGATGTGACTGCAGAGGAGCTGCCACCATGCATTTTCTGGAAGCAGCGCTATAATGCTTGGTTAATAAGCATTTAATCTGACTGCCTTGCTGGACTTAGCACTGAGCTGAAGACTATTTTCTTGCTTGGTATTTCTTTGTAACCTTAGCACCTGCTATGCTGATTATATGAGTTGATAATTGATTCATTGAGTCAGTCATCGATGTACAAGTTTTGAAGGTCTTTCCATGCTAGGCATTGTGAAGACACAACAACGGGTAGAGCTGTAACAGTTCTTCCTTGCATCACACTGTGACACAGAGCAGTTACCCAAGGCTCTCCCAACTAGAACCAATAGAGAAAAATGAGCACAGAAACTTGGCCAGCATTGTCAAGATGGATTCCTGCAGCTAAATGATAATGTTCTTGTCCCATAGTGGCTCTTCACTGAGTAATCCCAGATAGGTGAGCTCAGAAGTAATGAACTCAAGTTTCCATCCACATCTTGCCGTTATTTTACGCTAATACTCATTTTTAAAATGAGCCTTTCCCTAAATTCTTACATCTACATTATCTTTTACTGAAGTTTCCCATCAGTGCTAGCTAATGGCCCTGGTCTCTACTGCCGTCCTAAAGAACGAAAGCATTAGATGTGCTGAGATTACACTCCCTGCTCTTGACAATGATGTGTGTATTGTGGCACAGGCTACAAGTAGGGAGTATGCTACATATCTGAGGGAAAGACAGATGCGGCTGAGAACCATCTCAAGTCATGTGGGTCTCTTCTCAACTGTCATTTCAACTATGTGTGTCATTCACACACAGACCAGCGTGCTTCCCTTCTCCCCAGCACAGATGGAATGTGCTTTGGTTTGAGTTTTTCACAGAGACTGAGCTGATACCATCTAGCGACATACCAAATACATGTGGTTCGGTACACATTTTTTGATGATGTAATGCTTCCTATTTATTGTTTTAGGTAGCATGCAGCTTTGTTATTTTAGGTTAGTGTGTTAGTTTGGTAAAAGCTGAACAATGAGCTCAAAAATCTTCAAATCACTGTTAAAGAAATTCCTTGAAAGCATTGGCTTCTGATTCTCAGAAACGGCACTCAGTGTGCCCACGACTGCGCTGTTAGGTAAGGGAAAACAGAGGTGGAGGGAATGAGGTCTGGCTTGGGTTTCACCTCCTGATGTGACTTTCCAGAGAGGAAAGGACATGTCTCAGCCTCCACAGGTTGGGATGTGAGTGGCTCAGAATTCCATTTTTGGGAAGTCCACCATCATGGGCATGTAAATTCCTAAGTAACAAGTTGACTCAGCACGCTCCTAAGCCACAGGCCTCTTAGGTGACAAATGCCAAATACATGTCATTTGCCCATTGGCTCTTGATAAGTGACAGGGAAACCGTGTGTTTTCCCCACTTCACACACACATGAAGCGGAAGTACACTATGCTTCCCTGTCAGTCTTGTTCTTAATCATGTTTCCAGCAGCCGAGGTGCTCTGTGCTGCCTGGGCTTACATCGAAATCCTCCTCTTCCCTCCATGGTATTCCAGAGAGTAAGCAATTATCCTTGAACTTTTTATTTTTTAACCTAAGTTAAAATGCTGGCTTTCATGTAGCCACGGAAGTGTGCTGTGTGCACTATTACCCAACATTGTCAATGCTCTGACCACAAAAAGCCCGACACTCACACATCTGTGGACATTCAACATTGGAGGTGACAACTGTCACTCTTAATGAGAACAATGCACGAGAAAGGGTTTTTAAGCCTTCCTGTCAGCTATTTCATTGAAGGCTAACATTTTTTTTACTATGAATAATGCAGCCAGACAAAGAGGCTGAGTAGACAGAAAATACACAGAAATGGTAATCTTAGTTCTTCACCCAGCGAGAGATGCTTTTATGTGATGGCAGCAATGTGTTGCTGGCCTCCCAATGTCCCCAGGACTAGGAGGATTCTTCTTGCCCAGTTATTACCTTGCAGAGTGACCAGCTCACTATGTTCTTTGAGCTGCTGGCTTTTCATTGTGTGTGTGTGTGTAGGTCCATGCACATGAGTAGATGAATGTGCATGTAGAGGTCAGAGGTCAACATCTGGCATTGTCCTCTGTTGGTTTTTACCTTTTTTTTTTTTTTTTTGAGACAGGGTCTCTCACAGAAGTGGTACCTCACCAATTGATTAGGTTTAATAGGCTGGCCAAAGATGCCCAGGCATCTCCCTGTTTCTGCCCACTCTGCACTGAAGCTCCATACATCCATGTCACTGAGCCTCACTTTTATGCAGACACTGGGGTCCTCTTGCTTGCAGGGCAAGGACTTTATCAACTGAGCCATAGCCCTAGTCTCTGGTTTCTTAGGTTTAGAATGCATGGCGATTATGATGTCATTCCCTCACAAATATCAGGATTGAACGGTTTATTGTACTTCACTGACCCAATATGTACTGAGAACCAGAGGTTCACAGATAGAAATTAGATAAATGTGGTCAGTGTCCAGGAACTAACAAATGCAGCAGTAAATAAAACCTATGTAGGTACAAAGAACAATGTTCACCATGCTTCCTGTGACCAATAAGTGTGAAAGTCTCTGTTAGTGACTCATGATATATGATGTAAAGGAGCCTTCAAGTCCCGTTGACACCAGAACTTGTCCTTGTGCGGTTAACCAGAACAGGCAACTCTGCTGGTGGGCCTCAGTAAATTGGCAGGGTGAACCATTCTAAGACATTTATTTTTAATAGCAAGTAAACCTTCCTTCAAACTGAATCTTACTCAGGACTTGGTGTGTCCATGGACAGGAGGTTTTGCTGTGACTCGGGCTCGGGCAGGAGGCAGCAGGCATGAGTCTCTGCTCACTGCAGGGCAGCCTCCAGAGTCTACAAAGGACAGTGATTCCCCTGCTGTTATGGTAAGAGAAAGAGATTCACAATCCACCAGTCAGTGTTAGTGAATTAATGTCTCCAGACCTTGTCAGCTCCTAAGGCAGAGTTGCTTCCTGTCCAGTGTGTCCAGGGCACAGAACTGGCTGTGTGTGTTCTTCTCACTTCCCTGTTTTCTATCTCCAGTGTCAGATAAAATTTTCAAAGACGACTAAGACCCTTCTTCCATCTCACTTGAGTGACCTCAGGACAACCACAGCGCATGATCTCAGAGAAAACCAATGAAGGCTGTTGACTGTGTCCCCTCACAGGGTTGTCAACGCCAGCACTTCCCAACACAATGTCTTTTTGACCCCCTATGAACTCTGGTGTAGGAAGTCACTATCCAGTAACTTCAACTGTAGCAACTATTTTTTATATTCCAACTATGTGCCTGTGGGAGCATATACCTTTTACGTAAGTGTCTCTGTCTAATAATATAAAACTTAGCAGATAACTCATAATGCTGTGACCCTTTAATACAGTTCTTCATATTGTTTGTGGTGACCCCCAACCATAAAATTATTTTCATTGATACTTTACAACTATAATCTTGCTACTGTTATGAATCATATTGCAAATATTTTTTGGAGATAGAGGTTTGCAAATCCACAAGTTGAGAATGCTAAAAGCAATAAAAATAAAAACACCATCTTACCAATCCTAAACAAAACTGTACAAAAATGTCCCTGCTGGCCCGGGGAGTGACTGACAGCTTTTAATACATGTCTGTGCAATGGAGAAGCTGTGAAGCAGTTCCCAAACAGTCCACTGTTGAAGCTACTCAGGGTGTTAAGTAGAAAAGACAAGAGATGTTTTCAAAAGTAAAAAGGGCTCATTCATGGACTCAGAGGCTATCACACTCCCAGGCTGTCTTCTTGGACTCAGGAGCTTCCACACTCCCAGGCTGCCTTCATGGACTTAGAAGCTATCATGCTCCCAGGCTGTCTTCATGGACTTAGAAGCTATCATGCTCTCAGGCTGTCTTCATGGACTTAGAAGCTATCATGTTCTCAGGCTGTCTAACTTCTAGAGCTCAATAGTCATCACCTTCTTACAGTTCTCCCCAGACAAATGATGTTTTTGCTTTTCTGTTAAAAGATCATTAAATACAGGTGAGGAAAGGAAACCCCAGACCTCAAATCAAAACCTCTGTTCTCTGGAGAAGACAGTGCTCAATTCTTTTATTTTAAACCAACATTTAAGGTAGGGATTAGGAAGAATTATCCAATCAAACAGTTGCAATTCAAATGCACAGCAACCTACATATTGGAAAAATATCTTCACTAATCTTGCATCTGATAGAGGGCTAATATCCAAAATATATAAAGAACTCAAGAAGTTAGACTCCAAAAAACCAAGTAACCCAATTTAAAAAATGGGGTTACAGAGCTAAACAGAATTTTCAACAGAGGAATCTTGAATGATCGAGAAGCACTTAAAGAAATGTTCAACATCCTTAGTCATCAGGGAAATGCAACTCAAAACAAATCTGAGATTACACTTTACACCAATCAGAATGGCTAAAATCAAAACCTCAAGTGACAGCACATGCTTTCAAGGATGTGGAGAAAGAAGAACACTCCTCCATTGTTGGTGGGACTCCAAACTGGTACAGCTACTCTGTAAATCAATCTGGCAGTTCCTCAGAAGATTGGAAATAATTCTACCTGAAGACCCAGCTCCTGGAAATATACCCAAAAGATACTCTACCATACCACAAAGACACGTGTCCCCTAAGTTCATAGCAGCCTTATTTGTAATAGCCAGAAGCTGGAAACAACTCAGATGTCCCTCAACCAAAGAATGGATACAAAAAATGTGGTTCATTTCACACAATGGAATACTATTCAGCTATTAAAAATGAGGACATCATGAATTTTGCAGGCAAATAGATGGAATTAAAAAATATCATCCTGAATGAGGTAACCTAGACCCAAAATGGCATGCATGGTATGTATCACTGAAAACTGGATATTAGCCCAAAAGTACAGAATACCTAGGATATAACCCATAGACGTTTAACCACAGAAGTTTAACAAGAAGGAAGACCCAAATGAGGAGGCTTCAATTCCACTTAGAAGAGGAAAAAAACAATTATGGAAGGCAGAGGGAGGGGCCAGGGTGGGAGCCGTGAGGGGGAGGGGTATAGGAGAGTATGGGATGGGGGAGACAGGAGAAAAGCCCAGAGAGCCAGGAGAATGAAAGAAAATGTGCAGCTGTGGGGGTGGGGGGGTGAGGGAAACCTCTAGAAAGTCCCAGAGACCTGGGATATGAGAGGGATGACCCTTGCTGAAATGCTCAACAGTGGGGAGACGGAACCTGAAGCATCTACCTCCAGTAGATAGGACTCCCAGAAGAGGGATGGGGTCGCCAAACTATCTTCAAAATTTTTGATCCAGAATTGTTCCTGTCTAAAGGAAATGCAGGGAAAAAAATGGAGTAGAGATTTAAGGAAAGGCAATTCAGTGACCGGCCCAACTTGGGATCCATCTCATAGGTGGACAGTAAACCCTGACGCTATTGCCATGTTCTGCTAACAGACTAGCATGGCTGTCCTCTGAGAGGCTCTACCAGCAGCTGACTGAGACTGATACAGATACTCAAAGCCAACCATTGGACTGAGGTCAGGACCCCTATGGAAGAGTTAGGGGAAAGATTGAAGGAGCTGACGGGGATGGCAACCCCACAGGAAGGACAGCAATATGAACTAACTGGACCTTTGGGAGGTTCCAGAGACTAAGCTACCAACCAAAGTGTATACATTGGCTGGTCTGTGGCCTCATAGCGGATAGTAACAGAGGACCGCCTTGTCTGGCTTCAGTGGGAGGAGATGCACCTAATACTGTTGAAGCTTGATAACCCAGGAAAGGGGGATGTGGGGGTGAAGTGAGAGGTAGGTGGGTGGGGTGGGGGATGGAGGGATGGGGAGCACCCTCTCAGAGGCAAAGGGGAGAGTGATGGGGTGAAGATCTCTTGGAGGGACCCTGGGAAGGGGGTCAACATTTGAAGTATAAATAAAACAATTAAACAAACAAACAACAAATGCATCTTGGTTTCACATTATGAGGGTTTGAAGAAAAAACAAAATAGTATGGAAAAACACAAGAGGCGGACAGTCATAGGTGACACCGAAGCTGCCCAGGCTCAGTGTGTGTGCACGTGTGCACGTGCGTGTGAGTGTGTGTGTGTGTGTGTGTGTGTGTGTGTGTGGAGAGAGAGAGAGAGAGAGACAGACAGACAGAGACAGAGGCAGAGACAAAGCGGAGACAGAGAGACAGAAAAAGACACAAGACACAGATTGGAGGTGTGGCTTGCTGCCTGCCAGCATTTCCTTGCCCACAGCTGGCTTCCATCGCCGCTGGATCATTACTGATGGAAGACAAATGATGTTCACATACAGGACCAGCTATTCCCACTCCCAGGAATGAGGATTCTTTTTTGAAATTTACTATTTTTCAGCTATTAATTCACAAAAGCAAGCTGTGTCATAAAGAATTAATAGCTGTAGTTCCTCTCTGTAATACCCTGAGCGGCTCTGGGGAAGTGCTCAGGGAACTCAGTAGGCATCTTAGAGGGACTCTCCTATTGACTAATTCTGGTTGATGCTACAACCAGCCATCATCCTAGGAAAGAAAATGAGCCATCCTCAAGGCCAGATTGAGCAGGACTAATGTTGCTTAGGAGTCAACAAGAGGCCAAGACGTGTGTGTGTGTGTGTGTGTGTGTGTGTGTGTGTGTGACCACGTGGGTCTTTGGGTTCTTTTTCTCCAGGGTCACTGGTATGTCATTAGATACTAGTCATGAATAACTAAGATTAATGAGAGAGGTCCACATAGCTGCTGGGGAAAGTCCTCTGGACCTAGATTTTCAGCAGTAGGAGGAGACTTCCAGAATACATGTCAGTGATGTGTAAGTAATCCTAGAGACTCCAGGCACTGGGTACCCTCCTGAGGTCACCACCAGAAGATGCTCCAGCCCCAGGAATGCAACTATGTGAACAGCTGCAATGAGAGCCCTCTCCTGCCATACCAACTGCCAGACCCAAGTAACATGTCCCCTCACCATAAGTGCTAGAGAGTTCAAGAAGGCTTCTGCTTCCCCTGGAGATAACAGACAAGAGAACTGCTTCACTACACTGCTTGAGATGATCCCAAGAGACCCTAGAATGGAAAGGGATGTCCTAGTGTCAATATGTATGACGGTGATCCAAACATTAGAGTTGAATTCAGGGTGAACTGACCTCCTTAGGTTCATGTCAAGTATGCAACACACTTTTTAGATACTTTCTGGAAAAGTAATCAAGCCGTGATATGAATGAATGCATGAAATCTGAGATGAAGAGAGAATAGAGTGTGTAGAAAGGAGAGAACATATATAGAATGTATAGCTAGAACCTCAGCAAATCCTGGTGGTCTACTTCTAGACTTTCCTCCTTCCAGTCAAATAAGACTATTTCAGGGGTTACCAAATATGATTGGGAAGTGTAAAAATCATCTTGGCTCATCCCAGTGGAGAAGTTTCCAGGTGAACATAGGCCTACAGAAGGCTTAGGCCACCCAGGTAAAGGGCTCTGTGTGAATTCTTTTCGCTGTGCATAAGGTCACACCACCCAACCCTCAGTCACCTCTTTCTGAAGTTGGTAAAGCAGAACACATGGTTCCACCCAGAGGGTCAGCATGGATGGATGTAGAAAAGAAAGTCATCCATTCCAGGAATTGACCATAAAACCCCCTTAAGTCATCAATCCCAGGGACTAGACTATAAGTCACCAGGTCCAGAAACACAGCATAAATTCCAAGAACAAGGCCATAAAATACCCCATCCAAAGAAGAGCCTAGAGATAACCACAAGGACAGGGAAATATCTTATCTCAGGATGGGCCATCTGTGAAGGGTAGCCTTATACGGTTTGGGTATCTCATCCTGTGGTCAAATGTTCATGACATAGAAATGCAGTCCATTGAACACCTAGACACAAGCTATCAGAAACCAACTCATGTAATATCCCCAGCACCCACCAATGAAGTTTTAGATTATCCAATCCTAGCTAAAATTCCCTTAGTTCCCTATAAACAGGCCTGTATGCCTTTGTCTGGGGTCTTTGCTGTTTTATAAATGGCTGATCCCTGCATGCAGGCTTCTTGCTTTCTTGAAATAAAAATACTTTTGCCCATTGCATATGTGAATGGTAGTCTCCATGTAGCACCTTCAGACTTAACAGCAGCTGACGGTTGGAGGAAGCACTTGCAGACAGGGCACAGGAGTCGGGTGTCATCAGCCCAGCAGAGTGCAGACCCGCAAAGCTTGTCATCTGCTCAGGTCACACTGCTTATTTCTCTCATGCTGCCTTGATATAAGGTAGCCTGCACACTCCCTTGGCCATATTTCTGCCATGTACTATAAGCATAGACTGTCCCAGAAAGCTTTTGAAATATGGCCATGAATCTCCTCCTATAGATGACTAAAGTTTTCTTCTTCTTTCTTTCAAGCATTTACAATGACACTCTCCGAAATTGTCACCTGACATCTGAGTGATGACCCAGGAGTGAAGTCACCCTTGGCTGTGTACAGGATGTCCCAGTCAGGCTGTCCAGCTTCTGTGTAAAATCTCTGATTTGAAGTTGGCACAGTGGGAAGTGCCATTGTTCTCATGGCCTTCACAGATGGCTTTGAAGTCTGGAAGATAGACAGCACTTGCAGGATGTTTTCCCTGAAAAGCCAGTTGATGAAATTCAAGATCATTCTCTTCTCACAAATATGAGCACTAAATTTTGCAAATGGGTTCAGGAGGCCTGTGAATGTCGGAGAATACCCCAGCCAAGCCTGGAAGTCTAGAATTACAGCTGTTTAGGAGTCTGAGAGAAAGAGACTGGCAAGTTCAAGGCCAGCTTGGACTACCTAATGAGTTCAAGGCTAGCCTGGACAACTCAGCAAGATTATATCTCAATTAAAACCAAAAAGATTAAAGGCCTGGATATGGCTCTATAGACAGCAAAGTGCTCATGCACAAGACTCTGGATTCAATCTCCAGAACTGGAAGCTAAAAACAAACAAACAAGCAAAACAGAGAGAGAGAGAGAGAGAGAGAGAGAGAGAGAGAGAGAGAGAGAACAAATCTGCTTTTGACCTGGATTTAAATAGTTACTGATAAGGTAAAAGTGTAATAAAAATGAAATACTGTTAGTTCTACTGCAATATGGCATATATGTATGAAATCACTGCACCATGCAAGAGTAAACAATAAAAACCACAGGCTTAGGGGAAAACGGGGTTAAAGAGCAACACTGAAAACTGAGACCGAAAGAGCAGATAGGAACCTGAGACAAAAGATCATGCTATAATATAAAAGCCGTAGGTACATTAAACCATTATAAAACAGTAACTGTTATACACATAAAGTGCTTTATCTACAAAAAGAGATTTTTGCCTCCAGGTGCAGGCATTGGAAAGGGTGTCACTGTGGTTTACTATGGCTGTGTGGGAGTCTATGAAATGGAAGCTCTTGGCAGCACAGTAGATGGGTGTGGCTCTTCACTGTGGGGCTGGAACCTCAGATAAGGGTACTTGGTGGTGCTGTTTTCCCCACAGGGCTCCACAAGTGGTACTTCTTGGATTCAGCCTGTGTTCCTTACAGACAAAAAAATCACACACAAGACAAAACAAAGTTTACACTGTAGTCAAAGTATTCTCTGATAACGTTTATCTCATAAAGCTTCATTTATAAAGCAGGTATTATGGCAGGCCTAGTGCCTCCAAATAATAAAAAAGACTGAGTTTATGAGTGAAAGCCACTAAGATGTGCAGAGGATCAATGGGCTGTGCTTTAAGCAGAGAGCCATCTTTGCCTATGCACCTACAATAAATATGGCCTTATCACTCAATACAGTGGTAAACTCAAATTAAAGGCAAGATTAGCTTTGCAGCTCTGAAGCATACTGTTGCTTCTGACTGAAGGCCTCTCAGGGCTGAGAAGGCTAGACTCCATGTTTAGTCTCTGAAGTCTACACTGCACAGCAGGATGCTCATCTTCCTCACATCCTTACCACACCTCCCTGTAGTCTCTGGAGGTCACACTGCATGGCAGGGTGCTCATCTTCCTCTCCATCCTCACACATCCCCATCCTCTCTCTGTACACTGAAAAAGCTGGACACAGTCACAGAACATGCTGCTTCTCCTCCCTCCCTTTTCCTCAAGAGTAAAAATTCTAGGGCTGGAGATATAACTCAGTTAGAGTCTTTGCCTCATGTTCTGGACCCAAATTCCATCCCCAGGACAACATAAGGCAGTATGGTAGCTACATACCTGTTAATCCTACTAGCTGGGAGGTGGAAATCAGGAGGCTTAGAAGTTATTTTGGGCTATATAGCAAGTCTGAGGCCAATCTGAGATGTATGAGACTCTATCTGAAATTAAAATCCATGCCTGGGCATTTGAATTTCCTGTTGCTTCTGTAACAAATTGTTATATACTCAATGATTTAAAACAGTCCAGTAAAAAGACACAAACTAACAGAATGGATATAAACACAGGATTCATCCTGTTGCAACCAAGAAACACACCTCAACATCAACAGTAGACATCACATCAGGGCAAAGAGTTGGAAAAGGACAAACCAAGCAAAATAGACTAAGAAGCAGGATGGAGCAGGTGTTTTAATATCTGAAAAACATAGACTTCAAACAGAAACTGATTACAAGAGACAAGGAAGGACATTATATACTCATCAAAGGCAATATCCACCAAGAGGACATTGCAGTTCTTAACATCTATTCCCCAAACACAAGGACACAAATAAAAGAAACACTATTGCAGCTTAAATAATATATTTACCCTTACAAACTGATAGTGGGAGACCTTAGTACACCACTCTCACCAATAGACAAGTCTTCCAGACAAACACTAAACAAATAATGGAACTACAGATGTTATAAACCAAATGGACCTACAGATATTTACAGAACATTTCATCCAAACACAGAAGAATATACCTCTTCTCAGCACTTGTGGAATGTTCTCCAAAATTGACCACATACTGAGGGTTAGGGTTAGGGCACAAAGCAAGTCTCAGTTGGTGCAAGAAAATTGAAATAACTCCCTGAATCTATCTGACTATCAATAAGAATGACAAACCCATATCCAAAATAACTAAAAGGCAGAGAGAGAATATCCAAATTAGCAAAATTAGAAATAAAAGGGGGACATAACAACAGACTTCTTGAATTATTCCACAGAACAGAAACAAAAGGAAAACTGCCCAATTCATTTTATGAGGCCACAGTTACCTTGATACCCAAACCACACATAAAGACCCAACAAGAAAGAGAATTATAGACCAATTTGTTTCTGAACATAGATGTAAAAATTCTTAATAAAATACTTACAGAATCCAATAGCCTATCAAAAAGATCATCTAATCCCATCAGAATGGTAAAGATCAATAAAACAAGTGACAGCTCATGCTGATGAGGATGTGGAGAAATAGGAACACTCATCTATTGCTTGTGGAAGTACAAACTTGTACAGCCATTATGGAAAACAGTGTGGCCATTGCTCAGGAAGATGGGAATCACTCTACCTCAAGATCCAACTACTAATGGGTCACTACCCAAAGGATACTCTGTCCTACCACAAGGATACTTGCTCAACCGATGTCCATTACTGTTCTATTCATAATAGCCAGAAACTGGAAACAACTTCTATGCCCTTAGCAGATGAATAGAAAAAGAAAATGTGGTACATTTACACAATGAATATTACTCAGGCATTATAAAGAATGAAATCATGAAATTTGCAACTAAAGGGATGGAACTAGGAAAAAAAAATCATTCCGAATGAAGGAACCTAGACCCCCAAAAGACAAATATAATATGTATTCACTTATATGTAGATATTACCTGTGAAGTCAATGCTACAATTGGTAGAACCACAGAGGTTAGATACTGAGAAAGGAACTAGTGGAGAACATACAGATTTCCCTAGGAAAGATAATAGAACAGATAATTATGGATGGATGGGAGGTCACTAGAATGGGAGGATCAAGTGGGAAGAGAGAGGGAAAGTGGGGATGAGGGAGGAATAGGGGGAGAGACAGCTGAAATTAAAGGCCACTTGAGGAGCAGCATGAAAATCTAATACAGTAGAAGTTCCTAAAATATATACATGTATGAAGGCAATCTATATAAAATTGCCAAATAATGGGGTAGATAAAGCCCCAACTGAACATCTCTTGTCACAAATGAAGCTTCCAGTCCTGGGACTGGGTTATATCTATTTGACTTGTTGGCCAAAAGGGTTCCATAAGAAGCCCCAAATAAACAGGCTGTTGTCAAGACTATAGTTTGCTCTCCACAAACTGTGATCAAGCGCCCAGGGCTAAAACCAACACCCACACAACTCACTGAACACGGAGAATCAAGCTCTTGCCTACAAGAGCCTTCAGCTCTACTTGCTAGTGTCTTGGTAAGGAAGATACTCAAGATGCCACCAAAGGAGAACTGTAAGCACCAACCCAGTCACAAATCCTCTGATCTAGAGTGGTGTCCTGCCTGCAAAATATGCTAGGACAATGGTGACTTAAGCTTGTGGGAGTGACTAACCAATATCTGATTAGACTTAAGGAATGAAACCCATACCCAATACTGCTTAGGTGACCAAGAACCTGAGTCTAGATAGCCTGGGGACCTGCAGCGAAACTAAACAATAACAACAAATGCATAACAATAAAATGACTCCTAGTGACATTCTGCTGCACTCACAGATCAGTGCCTTGCTCATCCATCATCAGAGAAGCTTCCTCCTGCAGTAGGGCAAATGAAGACACCCACAGCTGGACAGCATGTGGAGAGTAAGAGGCCTTGGAACACTAAGCTCTAAATGGGATGTTTCCATCAAATCTCTTCCCACAGAACTCAGAGAACCTTCCAGAATAGGAGGTAGGAAGAATGTAAGAGCCAGAGGGGATGGAGGACACCAAGAAAACAAGGCTTTCTAAACACCCAGGGCTAATGCTTATAGGAACTGAGACTGAGGCAGCATGCACAGAGCCTACATGAGTCTACATCAGAGGGGCTCCCTGAGCTGAAAGAAATGGACACATGCCCCTGTTTCTAACCTAGAAGCAATCTCCAATTGATAGCCACTTGTAAATGACAATTCAGTTTCCTCCAAGGGAGTCCCACTGGGGAAACAAACTACTCTTTAGGATGGGCTAAGGCCTAGCAGTACTCATCCAACAGAGAACAACGCAATGGCACCTTTGGAGGGTCTTGTCTCATTGTGGCATGTCTGGGCTTGCCTTTTTTTTTTTTTTTAACATAACTTATTTTGAATTTTAGATTTATTATTATCATTATTATTATTAATTATTTTCTTCTTTCTTTTTTATACTACAGACCCTTTGCATATATATTATGACTTCAAGTTTAGTGTTTTTATGGGTTCCTGAGTGTGCATGCAAATGCACACTTGTTTGTGCCTCTGTGTCTATATGCTTGTGCCTTTTCTTGTTTTTATCCCCTTCCTTTTGCTTGTTTTGTTCTATTCTGATATGATAGTTTTTGTTTCATCTTATTATATTTTATTTTATCATTATCCCTTAGATGCCTGTTGGTTTTCTAATGAGAAACAGAAACGGGTGGATCTGGATAGAAGGGGAGGTAGGGAGGAAGTGGGAGGAGTATGGAGAGGGGAAACTGTAATCAGGATATGTTATATTAGAAAAAAATCTATTTTCAATAAGAGGGAAAAATAAAAAAAAATTATATTGCTAACTAAACAAACACAAAACAACTCAAAGTAAGTATTTTGCAGATCAAAAGGTCAGGGGCACAATGAGCTTATAGAAGAATGTGGATGTGTGGTGGGCTAGGATCCCCAAAGCAGTGGTTCTCAAGCTTCCTAATGCTCCCACTATACATTATTTCATTGCTACTTTGTAACTGTGATTTAGTTACTGTAATGAACTGTAGTGTAAATCTGTGTTTTCCCATGGTCTTAGCTGACCCCTGTGAAAGGGTCAGTTAACCTCCAAGGGGTCATGACCCACAGGTTGAGAACGACTGCTCTAGAGTTGGTCTATTCCTTGGTTTCCCCAGCCTCTGAGGATTCGAGACTCTGCCTGTGTGCCGTGCAGGCTATGTTTCTGTCATCTCATCTCCTTTGACTTTGACCCTTCACCTTCCTTTCTGTGGGTCCATAATGCTAGTACCTCAGCACTGCAGAACTGTCCCCAGGGATTCCCACTGCTAACAGCTCCTGGGTTGGGATGTTTGAGCAGGGCACTGAGACTTGATCTTGACAGGTGGCTTGTAGCAAGTGCCAGGAGGTCTTGGGGCATTGATGGGATCTGCAATGAGATCAAAGCAGTGGTTTCCTATGGGCAGCATGACTTCTAATGTTTTTACCACCACTAAAGCCATGCCACATGTATGGCTTAGTGTTGATCTCACTCTTCTTTGTATGTGTTTATACCTCCTTCCCACCTCATTTAGGATCAATCAGTGTCTTGGGCCTTCATCATGTGCTATACTTAGCCCTCTCCTTGCACTTGTAAGCCTGTAAAGCTCCCACCCTCCCTTCACCAGAGCATGTTCAGGTCATATGGCAATTCACTGTTAGAGTCTAGATTCAAACTCAGGAAGTCTGCTTTTGAACTCTTAATCTCCATGTATCATGTAGGCAAAGCCATGGGGTGCACCAAGTGGTGAGCTTTGGTTCTTATTGATTAATAGGTTCACACAGCAACTTCCTTACAGAACTGAATGATTATCAGAAGTACCTTTTCATCAGACTAAGAATGCTCATCTCCTGCATAAGATCATAGCTTGAATAGATAGATATTATTAGACTTCACAGAGTAAATCAGATACAAACTCTATGTTGGCTGCATAGCATTCTGGAATATAGGAAGGTAAGGTTGTAAGTGTGCCCAAAAAATGGGTGGACAAGCATGTAAATCAAAATCTACAGTCAAGAGGCTTACTTGTAAGACGTACC
Organism: Mastomys natalensis; assembly: GCA_021653895.1. Lineage (NCBI taxonomy): Eukaryota > Metazoa > Chordata > Mammalia > Rodentia > Muridae > Mastomys > Mastomys natalensis. The sequence continues at coordinate 366,604 of JAJTUV010000211.1, read as the reverse complement.
TGGCTATGGCCTATCATATCCTTTGAGCGAGAGTATAATATTCAACTTTCTCCAGTGGGTGAAGAACCATAAGGACAAGAAATGCAGCAGAGAGGCAGCTGCTAAAACCATGTCTGCTCTGTGAGACTTTTATCAGCCTCTACCTGGTCACAAATGCAATTAGAAGCATGCTGCTCAGACCCAGTGGAGACAAGGTCCAACAGAGATAGCCAGCATAGCCCTAGGAGGAAGAGACGTTACAGATACTTTTGCTCTTGGTGTTTAAAGATATATATATATAATATATATATATATATATATATATATATATATATTATATTTTTTTTTTTTTTTTTAACTTGGGCAGAAAGGAGTATTTACCCTTTTTCATTTGTTTAATTGGTGCATTAAATATAAGCAATACATAGTACAGAATAGTACAGTGGGCCCTTATTTAATGAAGATAAAGAAAGGTCTTCACAGAAAGCACGTTGTCTACATAGCTCATCAAAACAGTTTATTGTATCTACAACCATATTGTTACATAAAGTGTCAGGAAGCACCATTAGTGCTATTTAAAGATACATTGGTAAAAAATTGGAAGCAATCCTATTTTAATACCCCTGCAAACAGGTAAGTATCTTTTGCTAGTTAGGAAACTAGTCCATCATTTAATTTCTCCTAAAAGTTAACCTCTTCATCTTTGCAATGGAATACAGGATGGTTAAGTCAAAAAGCATAGTCATTACCCTATGAAAAGTTCCAATAAAGGACACACCGCTGCTTTATTCATTGCAGAAGTGCCTTTATGACTGTCAGACAAATCAGGTAAGGTGCCAGGGGTGCAGAGCAAAAGATCAAAGTATTTGTGTTTACTTCTCTGAAATCTGATGGTGCCTCCTGTGCCACACACACACACACACACACACCTTGCTGAGTGCTGAAAACTGGAATTCACCATGTGTCTCTTTTTCCTGTCTAAGATGCAGATGGGGCACATTTCGTGGACTCTATCCATCCCTGCCCCCACACGCACACGTTATACCTAGCCAATGGAAAAGAAAAACGAGTGAGTTACTCACACTCATCCACTGTACAAAGATTTCCAGGCTGCAATGGGAGGGCTTTGCCTCTTCTTGAGGGATGAATAAATAGGTAGCTGTAGAGACAACCTGTCCACAGTCAGGTTGAAGCGAGAACCAAGCCAAGGCCCTGCTCATCAGCTGCTGGAGACCCAGTTCTGGTGGCATGGAGAGGACCCTTGTCTGTCTGGTAGTCATCTTCTTGGGGACAGTGGCCCATAAATCAAGCTCCCAAGGGCCAGATCGCCTCCTGATTAGACTTCATCATCTTATAGACATTGTTGAACAGCTGAAATCTATGAGAATGACTTGGTAAGGCCCTGTTTGTCACAATGCAATTTAAATATATTTTTTAATTAATGCAAAAGGAACATTTTGACTTGTGTCACCAACTCAGAACTAATTCTCTTTGGCTAATTTTCTTAGGACCCTGCACTTCTACCAGCTCCACACGATGTAAAGGTAAGATCATTTGAATTTATTTCTGAAAATGTATTTTATATAAGTATAAAGTCTAACAAGTCAGTAGAATGATTATTTATGCTGATTTTCAATTACTTTTGGGATTAATAATTGGCAAAATATTCATTTCCATTTTGGCCATGTATCCATAGACTTATTAGTGAACCAAACAATGATATTATAAATATTATATATATTTATAATTATATATATTATTAATCCTTATAATGGTATATGACATATCCTTATAAAATACATGTTTACCCTCTAGAGATCCTAAGACAACTAGCAATGATAAAAAGCTATGCTGGGATCATTTCTGAATGAGGAACAGATAATTCTATTTTTAGAGCCTTGGGATATGAAAGCTCTGTAACTTTCTTTGTGATCCTATTTAAGATAGGAGGCAACATTTGCATTTTAATAACAAATCTTTGAAAAGAAAGAATGAAATTGCCAGGAAGGCAGAGAGCGGAGTGCAGAAATCACAAGTCTCTGAGTGTAACTCCCGTGTACCTGGGCCTCCTTGTCTTTAGTCTTTGATGAAGTCTTTCCAAAGGGTCGATCTCTACAGCTCATTCCAACCCTGTGCCATTCATATCCCATGGAGGAGGAGCCTGGCATATAGTGTGCAGGGGCTTCTGCTGTCTCTTCCCCGAGAACTTCTTCATTCCGGTCTTCAGCTTGGTATTTGAGCATTGTAAATGAAACTGGGGAAATACTTGCACTGCTAGACTTTTAATTGCATAAATCAGGAAAACTAGGAGAGTTTTGCCAGTAATGAGGGCACCGCACAGACACTCAAAGAAGAGAATTATGGTAAATGACAGCGTAAAAGTTTAGAAAGTGAGTGAGTCACACCGCCTCTCTGCTCCACAAGTCACTCTCTAGCTCTGAACAGGACCACTCTTGTGTTTACTAGTTCCTTTCTAATGAGCAGCCTCTAAACTGAAAGTCGCACATTCAAACTTATTGTAAGGACATTTCCAATAAGTGAGAATATTTCTCACGTGTCTATTCAGCATTTCACACAGCATGTTTGACTATTGGAGGTACAGTTCTTTCCAGGGTTGCCTGCCTGCAGCCTGTACCTTACAAAGTAGAACACAGGAAAATCCCTCATTTTCACCTGAGTTGACCCAATGAGTACTTTTTGGATACACTTTCTTAGTGAAAGATACCTTTTTAAGTCTGAATTTCCCAGTAGCCACTTTAATTTTTATCACCTTTACATTGCTAATACACATTAATACAAGTTGATGAGAGTCCCCGTGATTGTATACATGCATAGTCTTGTCCACACACCCTCTGTCCTCTCCCTTTGCTCCCTTCCAGTCTCTAGTAATCTATCTTCTAACAGAAGATGTTTGAGAATCTTACATCTCCATGAGAAGATTTGTCTCAGCATACCTGTATAGTTCTGATGATTTGACCAAGCAGAATTGCCTACGAAGCAATGAGTACTTCTTTAACTAACACCCTCAAGCTACAGGGCAGGCAGTAAGTTTCTTCTACAGAAGCTATGTATCAAGTTTTCAGTGCTAGCATCCAAAGCAGAGTCTGTAACAAATTCTACAAAGCTACTGAGATTTGTAACCAACCCCCTCCCTTGTGTCTCCCATTCTCATTTATCCAAGGGTTTGTTGCCCTTCCCCAGGTGAACATTGACTTTATGTGAGGAAACTTGGTTGGCACAGTTGGGGATGGGCTGAGGGGCTAAATCTGGTCCCTAGAGGCCAGGGCTGCTAGTGATGTGGAATGTGTGGAATGGATCTGACAACAAAGTTATCCAGCCCAATACAGTGTCACTAGGAAACCCTGGTCTGTGAGTATGATGAAGGCAAGTCACCTAGCAGCTGCTAAGATACTCCACAGTAACTTGGCCAGGACTTTCCTTCCAAAGATAAAAAAAGAATCTTTTATTTTTTTTTTTTGTCAGAAATAGGCTGTAAGAAATCAGTCTTATCTTTCAACTATTCAGTTGTAGAACTAGCAAGCCAGGTATGCCTTTTATGAAAATCTCTTCTCTTCTAAGGAGAGGAATGGCTTTTCAGCTCCTTTCGTGGCTTCCTTACTGTACTTCTAGTCTGCAGGAGCCAAGGAGGTCTAGAAAATCCTCAAATTCTCCTCTGAGATCCAGCTGAGAAAAGTAGCCGGGGAAACACCAACGTGGTTGTCTTCTGTCTCCGAGCCTCCTGGATCTCCATCTTCCCACTAGCTCCCTGTCTCTCAGACTCTCAGCAGGCCCTGTTTTGCCACTGCTTTTCTGCCTCTGCCCTGCCCTGAAGTCCAGCCTGAAGATTCCCGCCCAGATCACACATTTCTAGAGACTACTTCCTGTAGGACAAAACCAAACCTGTATCTTATCAGTAGTAGACAGGGAAGGGTGGGGACAGTGGCACATCCACATCCTGATGCCATCTCTCTCCTCTAGTCTGGGTGAGGCTTTGACCTGACCATTCCTGGCAGGATAGTCTCAGGGAGTTTGTTCTTCAGACCCCTCCCCAAGCTTCTTTGGAACCTACTTTTCTTTCAGTGTACAAATGAAAATGTTAACTCAGCAAAATAAGCTTCTGTGAGAAATGCTGGTTTCTCAGATCATCACAGATGAAGCAGTTAGCGTTTTCAGTTTCAGCTGGAAAATTTACCCCTTTAAATATGAATATTATTTTTTTCCAGTAAGTTAAGCCGGTTGTGGTCAAAAAGAAGAGAAAAGAAAAAAACTTCAACAAACATGAACATGTGGTTTTCAAGGAAAAAAAAGTGCTATAATTAACGTTTATAAATAGTTTCTATTAAATAAGCATTTTGGCAAACATGGGAAGGCTGGCGCTTTGCCCTAGTGACAGGCAAGCTACCTGATAGAAGGAACTAGATAAGCCACACTGTGCTTACTGCTACCTATGCAAAGCAAGGCTGATAGGCTCTTGTTATTAGTCAACATTCACAGTGGCCAACTGCATAGGTTGGAAAATGCAAAGCAGGCTAGCTGCTCTTTCAGCTGATTGTCCCCGAGGAGATTCCGGCAAGATCGATGGGAAGGAAGGAGGCTTCTGGTTGGAAGCTAGTGGCTTATATGCACTTTGGTGACAAGAAGATGTAGCAACTTCCAGGGAGAATACGCGCGCGCGTGCGCCCACACACACACACACACACACACACACACACACACACACACAAGGAAGCAGCAACCCAGACAGGAGCTCTTGGATCAGAGTTAAGATGTTTTCAGATGTTGCTCTTCCATAGCCAAGGTTCATTCAACTCAGTGAAAGAGCACTTACCCAGCATGCTCTTCCAGTGGATTCCGTTGTTAGGAACGGAATGTTAGGAACGTTTGGGCTTCTTCACTGGCCAGTGGTTATTTGACTGAAGCAAAGAGAAGGCTTCTGAGCCTTAGTCTGTTTACTTGTCCAGTCTCTGACACAGCTCTTCTAAAGAAGGTTGTCTAACCACTGGTTAAGCAAGTTTTAATTTCTGTGTTTTGACCCTTCATGGAGAATCCTGCCCTACTCAGACAAGGCTATGACTGAGATTACGAGATGTTTGGTGGCCAGGGCAGGTGAAACACCTTAGACTGTATTACTGGAGTGGTCTTAACTCATTCACCCACTAATGGAGCCACAATTAGTTACTGAGCACTTGCATGCATCAGGCACTGCAGACTAAAGCGCTGCTCTAGGCAAACCACCCATGGAGACACCTGTGTGCAGAGTGGACAGAAGTGACAGAAAAATTCTTAGCCAGACTGTTGGATCATTTCCACAAAGCTGCCATGGGTCACAATTTACAGCCTCAGAGTTAGTGACTGTGCTCCTAAACTAAATTCTCTGTTACAGATAGAAAGGCTGGTCTGCTAGCTTAGTGGAAGACTGCATACATACATACATACATACATACATACATACATACATACATACATATGTGTGTGTGTGTGTGTGTGTGTGTCTCTGGGTTCTCTTTAATACCTTCCACACACTCTACAGCCACCTGCACACACACACACACACGTACACATAATATAAACATACACACACATAACACATATACACATCAGGTTCACACATACACAAACACACAAACATGCTACACACACTTGTGCTTGTGTTCTTGTGCACTTGTGCGTGTGCATGCACGCAGACACACACACACACACACACTCACATCCAACCCCACAAAGCTCGTTCCCAATCACTTCAACCTCAGAGTGACATCAGCACAACACCAGGCATAGAAAATTGTAAAGGGTGAGGGCTCTGTTTGTCTCTGTGTGGTAGGAAATGGCTCCTTTTTTCTTCCAGACAGGGAGACTGTCCATGTGGGAAAAACTCTTTGGCAAAGTTTAAGTGGAGATATGACCAGACCTAATGGAACCCCTAAAACAAATGTCCAAGAAAAATGTTCAAGCAGAAACTGAGGACTGGAAGGTCATTTTTAACCTTTAGAACAATGTTCATTAACATTTGCTAATTATCTCTGATGTCATTAACACATGCTAATTATCTTTGAGGTCATTAACACATGCTAATTATCGTTAAGGATATTAACATATGCTAATTATCTTTAAGGTCATTAACATATACTACTTGTCTCTCTTTCAGGGGCACTGTGAGCATGCTGCTTTTGTCTGTTTTCAGAAGGCCAGACTCAATCCATCAAACACTGGAAACAATAAGACATTCATCCTTGACTTAGTGACACAGCTGAGGAGAAGGTTGCCTGCCAGGAGGGCAGGGAAGAAACAGAGGCACATAGCTGTAAGATTGTCCTTTGTCATCTTTCTTGTTCGAAGTTATCACTAGCATGGAGCATGTTATCTATCTTAGTTTTGCTTGTTAGCTGTAACACACTACGCTTCACACATCCATGCAGCAGCTACAGCCTTGCCCACCTTCTTGCAGAGTTACTCCATATTGTACAAGGTACAATTTGGGAGATGGTGTCACCTCCGTTAAATCGTCACTGTCTTTCTAGAAACCCAACTAGACCTGGCTATCACTCCCTTGGCAGTATGTTAACAGAAGCTTCTGGGATGACAAAGCCATTAGGAAGAGGATATGTTAGAAGTTAAGAGATAATTCCCTTTCATCCATGTGCTGGCCATAGCTTGTGTCATCATTATCGGGGACTAGATCCTAGCTTTCTGACAAGAAAAGAGAGCTTACAACTCCAAGATTAAAGTATTACTGTCCCAGGCAAAAGCAGAGTCAATATTAAATTTAAAAGAGAGCATCTTTTTATGGGGCTGGGAAATCCAGGTTCCTGTTTCTTTGGGACCCTGAATTTCCTTGCATATCTTCTTTGGCCAACTTATATGCAATGCAGAGACTCAGTAATCAACTAATTCAAACATTAATCAAAACTGCAGAGAGGACATAAATTAAGTTTTTCTGTCTTATTTATCAGTTGTCCGTCCTTCAAGAAATGCCACGTGGACTATAATGAAATCATAATTACATTACAAAAGGGAGTCTTGTTTCTTCTGATTGCTTGGTCAGGTTATTATGTGAAAATGTCCCTCTGAAACTTTCTTTCACAAAGAAAGGAACTGCCTGTGATGGTAGTACCTGCCTGTGAGGTCAGCACCAGGAAGCTGAGGCAGGAGGATTGAGACTTTCAGGACAGTCTGAGTTATCAGGGTGAGACCTTGTTCAGGAAGCTTCAAAGAAGGAAGGAAGGGAGGGAGGGAGGGAGGCAGTGAGGGAGAGAGAGAAGAAAAGGAAGGAAGGAAGGAAGGAAGGAAGGAAGGAAGGAAGGAAGGAAGGAAGGAAGGAAGAGAAGAAAAGCAGGAGGAAAGAGAAATAGGGGAGGGCAGTGACGAACTAACAGCCAGAGACTTAGGAAACGGTGCTGTATGCTGTCTACACCAAGCTCCTTCATGTAGATGTGAGGAAAGTGAGAACTATAAAGGGGCCGACTTTCTCCAGGTTTCACAAACAGTTGTGTCAAGATGAGGAAGAACAAAGCTGTAGCACTGTCCCAGGATGTTCTCACCATGGTCTCACATGACTGAGCAGTAAGAAGCAGCCTGCTGTTTTGGTATTGAAACAGGAATGAGCATAAATCTGAAGGGGGAAGGGGGGGAGACTGATGAGAAGAAAGAAAAGCCAGCCACACTCTATGAAAATTCGCTCAATATCCCTAGTACTCAAGTGAATGGAAGTCAAAAGAGGGAATCCTGTCTTGTAAATTATGGAAATAGTGCCCAACAGTGCTAAGACTGTTCTAAGTGCAAAGAGGAAACATATTTTACAATGTATATTCTTTGAGATATTTATCCCTATAATCTACTTGATAAACTCTAGAAATTTGATACATATGAAAAATTACATGCCCAGGTGATCTTTGTAGAATTGTACATAAAAAGGGAAGCTAGACACCACATCTGTATCCAAAAATAGCACTTATGCTCCATCTGTGCTGAAAACAAAGCAGCTGCCACATATCCTGTGCTGAAAGTGTATCTATGGCCCAGGAAACCCTTGTGATTGGCTAAAAACTAACAACAAACAGCATGTAACAACCAGGGTAACAAGAATGCAAAGGAGGAGGAGACCGAGGAGGAGGGGAGGAGGAGGAGGAGGAGGAGGAGGAGGAGGAGGAGGAGGAGGAGGAGGAGGAGGAGAGAGGGAGGAGAAGAGAAGAGAAGAAGAAGAAGAAAGAAGAAGAGAAGAAGAAGAAGAAGAAGAAGAAGAAGAGAGAAGAAGAAGAAAGGGGCGAAAACCCTGATATAATAGTTTAAACACCAAAATATGCAGTGTTGTCTCTGAGGATGAAATCACAAGTAGATTCCAGAACAATTTTATAGAATTTTCCTAATGTTTGTTACTGAATGTGACTTTTGTTTGCAAGAGAAGAAATGCATTTTACATAAGTATTTTATAAAGTACAAAGTTTAAAAAAAAAAGATTTTTACGAGTTTTTAAATATTTTATTTATTTATATTATTTATTTATTTTGATTTCCAGAAATGCCCTGCCTGTGATTCGTACGAGAAAAAAACACCCAAGGAATTCCTAGAAAGACTAAAATGGCTCCTTCAAAAGGTATGCACCTTAAATGCATTTCTTTCTCTTCCACGTTGTCTCCGGTTCACCTCTTGTGCCAAGTTACTCACAGGCTGTCCTTTCCACAGATGATTCATCAGCATCTTTCCTAGAACACGTAGGACCCAAAGATTCCCGAGGACTCGAGGAGACGCCTGACACTATAGACACTCACAAACGCAGGAGTACATCTTGCCTCCTGGGATTGCGAGTGAAGTATGATATTTTATGATATGAACAACTCAGAAAAGCTGCAGGTTAAGATCCTTTTGCTCATTTACTACGCAGATTTGCGGTTCCCTGCACAGACTCCATGGTGTCAACATGGAAAATCTCTTCTCAACAAGAGCCCAGCTTCCTGTTTCAGGGATTTCTGGGACTTCTTACGTTGTGGTTTCATCTTATCGTCCAACTGTGACATTCTTTGATTGGAAGGGGAAAACTAAAGATTTTAACTAAAAAATATAGTTAGATAATTTGTTGGTCTTTAAGAATAAGGCCTATTATGATCCTAACTGAATGATGTAAGCTGAAAATACATAAGCCTAAGATGAAATTGAAAACTGAAGTCTTTATTCTTTAAGAACAACTTTGTACTTGAAAACATGTCTGAAGGGTTTACTCGTTACCACTAACATCTAGCATATCGATATCTAATCTATTTATACTCTACAAGAGAGTTTTTCCAGGTGGGTACAAACAAGTTTTCTTCTTGACTAGGTCTATCAAAATACTTAAGCATGGTAGAATTTAACCTATTTATGAAGTTCACCCCTGGCCTTCACTGTCTTTCTAAAGCGGTAAGGGCGCATTAAGAAGCAGGCCTAACTCACCTTCTTCCCAGTGTCAAGTCCCTTTATAAGCTAATAGTTTAATCTTGTGAAGATGGCAACCAAAACCTATGGCAGTTCAAATATCACCAGTCTTTTGGAGCCAAATAGTTTTCAAGTTTGTAGCTCTCACCTCAAGTGGTTATGGGTGTGCCGTGATGAATTGCTCACTCCAGCCTTGCTGTGATGAATCTGCTCACTCCAGCCTTGCTGTGATGAATCTGCTAACTCCAGCCTCAGTCTCCTCTCCCACATCCTGTCCTTCCTTTCCTCTAAGTAAAATGACACTTCTAAGAAAAAGCATTTCAAACAAGTTCAGCACTTAGGACACATTGTGTGCACATTTTGAAAAGTTAAATTCAACCATTTATTTAAAATCAAAACCAGGAGATAAATCAAGAGACCAGAGGTTCTGTCCCAGTTTTAAACAGATTTTTACTTAACATTCCAGTCTTTTAACCACAGAGGCTAGACAGAGCAAATGGTTCTGCCATTTACTATAAATTCCAACAGTATGATTCAATGTCAAGTTAAAAAGTCTAGAAAGCTATTTTCCCTGGAATAGTATAATCTCTTTGAGAATTTCTTATTGTTAAAATGAAACTGAGATCCCAAGCATGACCTGGGAGAAGGTTTGTCTACAAGGAGAAAGTGTCTACTTAAGAGTGCTTTTAAAACAAACAAAGACACAATGTACTAAGATAGAGCTGAATATTGTTAATTAATTCCCAGAAAAGTATCACAATCAGAAACAACATATTCTCTTAACATTTTAAAAATATGTATTGCAAAGAAATTGTGTAACTGTAAATGTGTTATTCTTGATGACATCATACACATGTAGCCCACCTCAGTGTCCAATGGTGCTAGCATGGGTTGTTGAGTTTGTTGCTGGAAGACTGAAGCAGAGATGCAATCCTTCAGAAAGCAATGATGAAGAGAGAGGGGATTCTTCATGTTTTATTCTGCTGTTGTTTCTGGCTGTATAACTGTTGACTTCTTGACACTGTGATTTTTATATTTAAGACAATGTATTTATTTTGGTGTGTTTATTGTGAAAAATCTGTTTTAGCCTTTGAAATCACTGGCCATTTGTACTCTAGAAGCACAAATAATTCAATGCAGCACAGGCTAAGAGCTTGTATAGTTTGGAAATGCCAGTAAAGGCTTCTCCACTAGCCAAAGGAAAGCAATGCTTTGGAATAAACTAGACAAAGTAAGTCTGGCACAGCAGTCTTGAATCTCTCTGTGCTGGAGACTTAGCCAATCCTTGACATTATTGTTCACTGTGGGTGGTACACGTTGGACCTGACACACTGTTCACCATGAAGGTCGCCACCAGTATAAACTCTTTTGGTTTTCGATTTCTCATCTGTAGAATAAGAACGTGGGGCCTTCCTAAATCTAGTCTGTATTTTTTTTTTTTTTTTTGACTTTGAATGTCTGAGTTTTAATGTTTTGTGTACTCTTACAGGGACACCTGACCACACTTTTGAGTTAAATTTCATCCACGTGATGAAAAAAAAAAAGGAAAGAAAGGAGGAAGAGAAAGAGAGAGAAGAGAAGAGAGAGAGAGAGAGAGATAGAGAGAGAGATGCTGTAGGTCATCACTGTACAGAGAAAATCAGTTATGGCCATTAATACTGTAGCTGCAAGTGTCTTCTTTGTACATGAGAATAAATTCATAGCATTATTGATCTACGTTATTGCTGTTTTATTTACAGTCACACCTGAGAATTTAGTTTTAATATGAATGATGTACTTTATAACTTAATGATTATTTATTATGTATTTGGTTTTGAATGTTTGTGTTCATGGCTTCTTATTTAAGACCTGATCATATTAAATACTACCCAGTCAGTGCAACTGTCTGTTGTGATTCTCTGAATGCCCTTAATGCAGCCGTCCTGGCAGGAAAGGTGCGTGTACAGTTCTGATATGGCTATGGAGCAGATGACACTTTCTTCTTATCCACTGCCACCAAAATAGAAGTATCCTCTGTTCTTGCTCAAAGACTCCATTTTCTTTGCAGACCACCCTCTGAATGCCTGGCAGGCTTGAGGTGATTGAAACTTGCCTGTCTCACATATGTGTTCCATGTAGAGAAAATTGCCTGTCTCTCTCACACATGTGTTCCGTGTAGATTACACTCCTTGGGTTCATGTTGTTCCCATCTGGCCTTCTGTCGTTTATTCTCAATGTTTCTCATCTGCATCCGTGGGTTACTATGCTGTGCTCATCAAGGCCTTAGCTATGTTCCTTGCCAATTTCTGCTCCCCTCTCGGTGACTTCAGTGGGGAGGATTCTCACTGGAAAGCTCCCAGAACCTTGACTGCTTCGGTGTGAGCACTGTCACTCTCATGGCCACGGCCCAGACTCTCACACATGGAAACCCAGAAGCTAATACTGGTCACCTAGCTCTGGAGCCATCAAATCCCTACTCTCTGTACCCAAAGCCAGGTCTCCATACTTCCCAACCCTCACCTGCTCTGGTGCCCTGGCCACTGAGTCCCTGGAGCCTGGAGCCACCTATCTGATGCTCTATTTCAGAGTCAAACATTGGCTCTAGCTGCTCACCTTGAGGAACATTTTAAACACCCTCCATAGCTATTGGAGTCATTTCCCGCCTCTCACTTTACCGCATCGGCCACCGAGGTGAGGCCACAGGACGTCTCACTTGGATGATTGCAGAGCCTTCCTAAGCAGTTCCTCTGCTCCTGTCCTTGCTCCTCACTAAAATCTCTCTGTAATAAAGCAACTTGAATGACTCCCTGAAAACCCAAGCTCTGGGGCCTGCGAGATGCCTCAGTGGATAAAGCACTCGCTGCCAGGCCGGTGGGCCTGAATTTGACCCCCGGACCCACAAATGGTAAGAAGAGAAAACGGGCTCCTGCAAGTTGTCCTCCGACCCTCCACACATGCACTGTGGTGCATTTGCAAAAGAAAAAAAATCACAATATATCACTCCCTTAACTCAAAGATCCCAACAGTCCCCGTGTCACTTAGGACTACTTGGTCTCCCACCATCTCTCCACCCCATTTCACTTCCAATAGACTTCAGACACATTGGTATTCTCTTCCCAACATTCCAGGGGAACTCCATCTAAGGCATTTGTACTTCTAAATTTTGTTTTTCTTTTTGAAGACAGGGTCTTACTCTGTAACCCAGGTTGGCCTGGTACTTAGTAGTACATAGCCGTGCTGGCTTCAAACTCACAGAATCTTACTGACTCAATTTCCCAAGTATTGGGATTACAAAAAACAAAAAAATATTTATAATGTGCAGAGAGGTTTTTTTAGTGGCAGATAAAGCAATTTAATGTTTTCTAATCATTCAGTGTATCCTGGATATACCAGCAAAAATGACTATTTTGAGTATTAAAACTTTCATAATCTGAAAGATGAAGAGAGAAGGAGGTATGTGTGTGTGTGTGTGTCACCTATTCGTGTCTACTGTGTGAATCTTGTTTATGTGTCTGTGTGTCTGGTTTCTCTGAAGAACCAGGGTGTTGTGGATTTGGTCTAAGCTTGCATTATGTTAATTGGGTCCCCAAATTACAAGGGAATCTGCATGTCTGCATGTAAGCCACTGAGGGTCCCTGCTCCCAGTTGTTTTAATTGGTAAAGAAAGTTGCTGGAGCCAATGGCTGGGCAGAGAGACAGAGGCAGGACTTTTAGGATTCCCAGGGAAGGACTGAGGGAGGAGGAAGGAGATAGATGCCATCCAGGAAAGGAGCAGCTGTACGCCTGAGACGTGCAGGACAGAAAGACAGCCAACACGTAAGAGCCAGGGACTATGGTCCTGGAGGCCTGCAGGTCTGGGTCCAGGGCAGCAAGATGGAATACAGGTTTTAGTAAGTAATGAGTTGGGATTATCAGAAAGTACCATCAGCCACGTGGAGGTTAGGAAGTGCCAGTCATTGAGCTGTTTAAGGCATATTAAAATATAAGGCCGTGTGTGTGTGTGGTGTGGTGCTGTGGTGTGCGTGTGCGTGTGTGTGTGTGTGTGGTGTGTGTGTGTGTTTCATTCAGGAACCAGAACTTTGGGACAGAAATGTGCACTAAACCTGCTGCCAGGTCCATCTAAGTAGAGATTAATTGACTACCGCAGCACTAGGAGCCAGAGAAGAAAAGGAGATACAGAGCTGACTAGCCAGGGCATGGTCATGGCAGGTGGAGCTCTGGATTGCACTGACTGCTGGAACCTAAGGCTTGTTAGTTACCTTGGAGACAAAAAGAGTGTCTGCTTCTGACAGCCATTCACACATGCTAAACTTCAGGTGTGGTGAGAATATTCCAGTCCCAAAGACTTTCTAGAGTCTAAGATATCCTTGAAGCACAAGGATGGGCAATGTGCTCACAGACCTGACGGGACAGGCCTGTGGGGCCCTGACATGAACCCCCACTGCTAATGTCACAGTGATCTTTTTCTTCTAAGTTTATTTTTCAAAACATAAAGGTAGAGAAGAGATTAATTTTGTAATCATCACGAGATGGTTTTCAGTAATGTTAGGATCTATCCGAGTCTGTGGAACTATGCACAACTATACATTTTTATATTTCATCTAGATTATTGCCTTCATAGTTACAATTTAATTCTCTTTAAGCTTATTTAACCTAAAGGAGCCCAATTTTAGAGATATATATGCACCCTAAAGAGAGAATGCTCAGTAATAGAATCTGGAGCACTAATGTGCACCCGAAGTCCTGCACCCCCAGAGGTACTCCCTCCTCCTTCCAACTTACTTGTTAGCCACAGACAACTCCCAGGCTACAGTCAGACTCACCCACACACAGACATTCACGTTCTTGGCAGTCAGTGGTTTCGAGGCTTCCAGTCATCCGCTCTCTTTCTAATTGACTCAGTTAAGGCCAATCATTGCTTGGCCGAAGCCCGAGGAAAGGACATGAATGGAGCCAACACATCGACATCTGCTGATTGATAAATCCATCCTCAGAAGAGAGAAGATGCTGTGCTGACAGTCCAGAGAGAGAGGGAAGAAGGTAGCGAGGATGGAAAGAGAGGAAGGGAAGGTGTCCGTTATCCAGTCCGCAGAACTAAATAGCTTTCTAGCTTGAGTAGAAGTTTCATGCCATGGCTTTGTTTTAAAGTTATTGATGATAGATAACAACTGATTAGGTTAATCACTGAGGATGGATAAAAGCTGGAGCTGTGACCACAGTGTTGCACTCATGGTGTGTCTCAGGGAAGGTGGCAGCATTTGCCTGTGCTGCTGACATCACTGCTGATTTCCTTATAGAAGCTCCACACTGTGGCCCTCCACACTGAGGCTCTGCTGCCACCCCTAGGAAGAATGCAAACACTTCAAGTGCCCAGGTTCCAAAGGGATACACCTTGTCAGCCCACACCTGCACAGCAGTTGATACATATTCTCTGAGATACTATCAGCTCTAAAGGCAGCTTCAGGGCCAGGAAAGGGTGTGGGAGGGCTGGGTAATAGCTTAGTTAATAAAGCTCTTTCTGTGTAAGCATAAAACCCAAGTTTGATTCCCAGAACTCACATTTGTTTAAAAGAAAAAACAAAGGTTTAAGTGTGTAATCCCAGTGCCAAGGAGGCAACACACGTGGATCCAGGAGTTCACTGGCAGCCAACATAGCTGAAGCTGAATTGTTGTGTCTAGGTCTCAAGTGTGAGACTTGGTATCAAAAACAAGCTGAGGAATGGCACTTGGGTGTGCTCTCTGACCTCCATGTGGATGCAAACATGCACAATGCACAATTCTGTACGTACATGTGTACTTCTGCACACACATGTAAGCAGTTCCGCACACACAGACATGTTCTTCTGCACACACATGCATATACACACTTTCTCACACACATGACCCTAAATAAATCAGTGCGAAGAGAGAAACAGGGTGTGAAAGCTATGGCTGTCACGCCATGTGTGCGCCTCGAGTAGACAGAGCTCATGGGTCCACACACAGGTGGATGCCTGGCTGCTGGCTTTCAGCTCTTTTTCTGGAAAAGGTCCACTTTCCCTCTTTCATTTATTTGAAGCCAGAAAGGTACTGCAGACTTCCTCGCCTTGAATGGTCTTAAGGTTTCAAGTCTCTCTAAGACTACGGAATTCTCACTATAGGTGAAATGAGAGCAAGGCAGGAGAAGGGCCTTGGACTTGGCCACACATCTGGGAATACAGCAGTGTACGTAAGGCTGGCTCTGTGTCTGGCAGCAACCGCGGTGATGACTTTGGCTTACCTCGGTTTTCAAAGCATTTCTTTCAGGGCAGAGCCCCCGTGAGAAGCCCCTTCCTCTGTGCTGGCCTTGTGGGACTGTGGTTTCATAGTTTCCTATGAAGCAGGAAGCTAGGGTGTTCCCAGGGCTACCAGAGAAGAAAGACTCAGGGGCATCTAACTGAACTGAACATAGCAGGCAAGTCCTTTCCGCAGATGCCTCTCAGCAGGCCCTGCTGCTCAGAGGCTTGTCTTTGTTTTCTATATGATATAGGTTTCTTCAACTTTGTTTCGGGGTCCCAACCACCTCAGTATTATTTAACATCTTGTATGTTCTGCTTTTGCTGTTTTGGGGAATTGAACCAAAGGCCTCAGGTGTGCCGAGCAAGTACCCTGCAATAAAACTATGTTCCCAGCTTTATTCCTTTTGAAGAGTGGGGAACAGCAAATAAATCCCAAGCCATATTCTTCTGGCCTTGTCCATCCTCAGTATTAGCACCCTACATTTTCTTTCGATCCTCCAACTCAGCTGGGGAAGTCCTTACTTCAGCTCAACTGGAGCAACACGAAGCCTTCTGCACAAAGCCTTCTGTTACTTTTAATTATTTGAAGAGAGAACTTCTTTCCCCCCAGGATGCTGAGATCTGGGCTGCTGTGCCACCATGCACCAGCACGTGAGCTATCTCTTCTGTTCTTTCCTGACAGCATAAGGGAACCATGACCTCTAACAGTCATTTCATATGAGAGGTTCACTCTAAATAAAAAATAAAACATCAACAACATGCCATTAGTTTTTTTTACCGTGCAAATCATAGTCTCAGAATAATTGCAAAAGTACTGGGCATTGCTATTATTTTTGTTTTATTAAGACAGGATCTCTCTATGTACCCCAGGCTGGCCTTTAACTCAAGATCCTACTATGGCATGCCTCCTGAGTTTTAGGATTGCAGGTGAATGCCACCAACCTTTGTTGGTTTTACTGACATCACTAAAAGGGATTAAAACAGGGGCTGAGGGGATAGGTCGGTGGTTGAATGCTTAGCACCTAGTGTGCACGAAGCCTGAGGTTCAGTCTCCAGCATTGCATTGTTATAAAACATTGCACACAGCATTGCATAAAACTGAGACGGACATTAACACTCACTTCTTATGCGACTCCTTTCAGGTGCTTGCTCACACCATTGTGGCAAAGCTCTAGCACCATTGAAACAATCATCCACAGGCAACATCGAGAAACCTTGGGCTGAATGTTTGAATGAAACAGTCATTATTTGTATCAGATTAAAAGTAACCCAAAGTGGGAGGCTGAGTGGATAGCTAGTAGGCAAAGTGCTTCATCTACAAACTCGAGGACCTGAGTTCAATTCCCAGAACCCACATTTAAAAAGCTGTATAGCTGCTTATGCTTATAACCCCAACACTGGGGAGACAGATCTCTGGACCTTGCTGGCCAGCCAGCCTAGCTAAAGCAGCAGGCCTCAGCCAGTGAGAGGCCTTGACTCAAAAAACACCACCACCACCACCACCAACAACAACAAAACACACACACACACACACACACACACACACACACACACACGGCAGCAGGGTCAAAAGTGGGCAAAAATAAGAAGATTCCCTTTTAAAAGGTAGCTATATTGAGAATTTATGTATTCATGACTTTACCATGTAGGCTCTGTCCAAACCATGATGATGCAAGGAAAAAGCTTTACTCTATGGTTAGAAAGCACCAGAATGCATAGTTTAGTGGGCAGAGTAGCTGGGGATTGAGGACTCATGGAAAGAAGCTTCTAGAACTGCACATACCCTGCCTCAGTCTTGAGACAGTCCCTGAGCTCAGGTATCCTGTGCACAAGATGTAGAAGGGCAGACAGAGATCTCAGCTGGGGTTTGCTTCTGTTGGAGAGAGCTGACATATGATTTCCCCAGACTGAAAGGACATGGTGAATACGCTGGCTTTTCACTGAAATCCTGAAGAGGCTAGACTGTGGTAGAAAGACTCAAAATCAAACTCAAAAAATCCACTCAAGATACAGAGAGAGACAAAAGCAAACCTGTCTAGTAAGATAGAAAATCAAGTCTCTACAAGTTCAAACAGTGAGTCAAAACTTAAACATTTACTTAAAAAATTTCACTATTCCCTAGGGGAAGATGTTAGAGTGCAGAAATTCTAAGAACTTCTGTAAAATATACCTGTTACACCCTCCTCCACCAGGAAGAAAGAAAGAGAAAGAGAGTGGGGAGGGAGGTAGAATAGGAGGAGGGAGAGGGGAGACATACTGCTTATCATCAGCAGAAAAACACCCAGAAGAAATAGAGGCCAGCTTAAACCCAAACAGGACATGTAGGTTATAGTTTCCAAGCAGCTGATAAGAATGTTTCAAGGAGTGTTATGGCCATCCAGGGGGAATGGTCTTAGTGAACTAATACAGTCCCAGCAGGGATCGTTCAGGGGGAATGATTATAATAAACGAATACAGTCCCAGCAGGAAATATATAAAACTGTGGACTGTAGACACCCAAAGCTGTAACATCAGAGGGGAGAATTTCATTGGATGGACTTAGCAGGGTGAAAATTGCAGAATAAAAAGCCAGTGACTTTAGAGCTGGTATTGAACATTTCCACTTAAACCGGCGTGGAAGCCTGCTGGGTCCTAGGCTTGTACAGACGTCAGCTGATCTGATATGTGAAGCTGGGCTTCTGTGGGCTGAAGCAAGAGGAAGGGAGCTAATAGAGCAGAAGAACAAACTCGACAGGCACGATGGCCACAGCCTTTCAAGCTGATTGACAACCCATTTACAGACTTAGGTAGCCCACAGACTCTCATGTGGGATGACCTCAGAGAAAACCATGGCCAAACAGCATACCAATCAAACTTCTAAAACCAAAGTAAAAGCTCACATAAGCCCTTAGATGGGAGAAGGACATGACAGGGGAGGAGGTGGGAGGAGGAGGCTGGGCTTCTCATTAGAAAGCAAAGCAAAATAGATGATAAAAAAAAAAAAATCACAACTTTAACACACTTCAAAAGTCTCAATCCCTAACTGTACAGTTAAAATGTCCTATCAGAATGAAGAAAGCAGGAAAACATTTCCTATTTTAGAAGGGCTAATAGAATTCCCCACACAACGGAAGGAAGTGCTTCAAGCTAACGGAAATAACAGCAGTGGATACTCAGATATCTAGGAAGAAGTAAGAGATAAGGACCACTGGAAACAGATCCACAAGTAAATGACGAAAAATATCTTTCTCTTTCTCTTACTTTTTTTCAAGGACAAGTACCTATTAAATGCCCCAAAGTATAAATTACTGTGTAGATTGTTTAAAACAATAACACATTAACAGAAAGGAGTGGTAGTAGGGATTTGAAGTTCATCTTGGAAGCTGGGGGAGGCCACCAAGACTTTCACTGTGAACAATGTCAAGTTGAGTTCCGAGTGGAGAAGGCTGCAAAGGGACGTGTTTCTCCAGTGATATTGGCAACTGCTAAGGACATCAGCCAAGGGAGAGAGTTTGTGGGGGGAAGAATACATGGGGGGGTGTTCTACAAGTTTAATGCAAAAATAGGGGATGGATATTGAGATTTTGGGGGAAAGGAGCCCATTCCTCTCACTTTCCATTAGCCTGTTATTCTATTTTGAGACCTGGTTGGTCACAGGACTGATGTCACAGGGTAGGGTTTGTGAGTAAAAACTGGATAACAATAAGTTCTCTTGGGTTCTTTATAATGTCAGCCAATAGGAAAGGCTTAAAAATGCAAAACATATTTTGTCTTGGAAAGCTTTCACTACGAGAAAGAAAAAGAAACTTAATTCTGATATAAAAAGTCCAGAGTCTAAGAAAACAAAACCCATCAACAGGCAAAACACCAACCTGCACTGAAGAATCCCTGTGCTCTGGACACTCTGCTAAGAACAAGTGCTTAGAGGAGGCCTTGAAATTTAAGTTTCAGGACAAGAGACTGCTACACACTAGAAGAGGGTTCTCTCTTTTGAAACCATTGACATATTAGACCGGATGAATGATGATGTCCCTGTCTTCTGATTCTAAGATGCCACCGGCACTGCCTCGTCCTAAGTGGTGTCAATAAAATGCCTCTAGATGTTTCCCCATATCCTCTAAGAGGCACAGACATTGCCTAGATGATCTGGTAGGTGGAAGGTCTTCAAATTAGGGGGCCATGCAGTAGAATCTGACTGTAGATGGTACAGCCCTTCAGAAGTCCGCAAGCCTCTCCGGCCATAAAGAAGCTACAGCAGAAGGAGAAAAGACTGGATGATTTATGGGGACATGAGCAGACCATTGGCACAAAGCAAAAGCAATGCTGACTGCAGAAGAGCAAACACAAGCCCTGAAGAACCTCATGCTACGTTTGTGTGCATGTGTATGTGAAGAAAAATAGCAACTCTTTCCTGGACAGGCACTTGGACCTGTGGGTTATCCATACATCTGGGGCTTATTTCCAGGGCTAGAACTAGCAATTTATCTAAGGGTTGGATCAAACATTTCACAGAACATGCTAAAAGTCATGCCATGGAGTCTACTAATGATCTCATAACCCCATGACTGTGTGTATAGGGAAGCACATACTACATGTGGGCAGAAGTCTCAAGTCACCTGCCAGGCCACTGGTGTATTGACTGACATCTTTTGAAGAAGGGACTGCAGCCTTGTACCAGGTACTTTGAGCCACACCAACCAGGGATGACAGGACCATGTGTCCCTATTCCTAGAAGGAGCCACTCACTGGTCAGAGATGGCATGGATCAAACAGAACTGATGCCCAAAATAATAAGCAATCTTGACAGATAGAATGAAATCTGTGTATGAGTGAGATCAGCATAGTCCCACCCCTGTTGGCTCTGATGTCATGAGACACTTTGCACGCGACCTTCCAGATTCATGTAAGTGCTGGCTACAGCATTCCAGTTTGCTGATGAGTTGCAAACCAGATTCACCTAGAGGCTGCTCTTTGCATACACCATACTGGTGTACTGTTAATAGAGGCAAGGAACACTTGTCAGGCAGCAGACACTTTGCTTGCCTGTTGTGAAGGGGTCAGAACATGCCACTCAAAACTCTGCTGCTTTGGCACAAGAGCTTCGGCTGGTCAGGGTCTTCCCCACAATAGCTCCAGGTTCTGTACATGAAAACTGACCCGCAAAAATTGGCCATTGTTTTCTATTACTCTGTCTTATTTACTCACTCACTCACTCACTCATTTACTTAGTTACTTTATTGATTGATTGATTGATTGATTGATCTATTTATGAGTCACGGTTCCCTGTGTAGTCTTGGCTGTCCTAGAAGTCATCCTGTAAACCAGGAAGCCTGGCTGTCCTGGAATTCATGCCGTATACCAGGCAGGCCTCGAACTCAGATCTGCCTGCCTTTGTCTACGAGGGGTTAAAGGTGTGTGTCCCCATGCCCAGCTACTCTTACATTGCTGACCAGCCCTTCGCTAACTCTCATTTGAATGAGCCTGAGTAGTTAGGCTCAGTTGAAATGCTTTGGGCAGGGATACACCATGGCTGATACTCTGCCCTTCTCAGTAGGAAATGTGAGGAGGAACATGACTTTAAGTGGCCAATGCCTGTCTTTCTCTGAGTATCTAACCTGAGCAGGGATGGTGTCAAAGACAAGCCAGGGGCTTCACCCACAAAGCAGAGACAGTGAGGCAGGCATTGGGAAGTCGATGCTTCTCTGATAATTCTCTCATCTTTCTGACCCTAACTCGGACCCCAGAGCTGCCACAGCCAAGCGTAAGCAAGAGGCATCGCTAAAGGTGAATCACTGGTTTGTCTCAGAAATGAGAAGAGGACTGAATCAGACAAACTTTGTTGTCAAAAATATCTCGCAGAGGATGTTACAATGAAAACCAGAAAGCGAGGCCTGCAGAGAAATACCAGACTGTTATGAGAAATCTACAAAAGTTGTTTTGAAGATAAATATGGTAACAGCACTTGAATCACTTCTGGAAAATGTCAACAGTTCAGCACACAGCCTTAACTCCGCTTCAAAAGCAGTCTCAGAATAGAATGAGACTCTTCAGGTCTAAAGACTTGTATTTCACAGAGCAGATTCATGGAAAATGCTGGTTGAAGATCAAAATTCACACAATTATTGTGATGGGTGAAGCCCTAAAAGAGAATAATTAGAAAATACCATACTGCTTGAGATGTTAAAGAAAAACAGAGAAGGAGAGAGAGAGAGAGAGAGAGAGAGAAGAGAGAGAGAGAGAGAGAGAGAGAGAACATGCCATAGTCAAATTGAGTTGTAAAACTCAGAGCTGGTGAGGGGTTTGGGAGACACACAATGTTTAGATCCCCTAAGCCATTACCCCACAGGTAGTCATCAGCAGAGGCACAGCCTGGGCCAAGACAGTTTTATACCAACCATGTTGTATTGTTCTGGACACGTTTCCAAAAAATGTATTTATTTATTTTGGCTGGGAGGCAGGGCTGTGCCAAAGCACACCTGTGGAGGTCAGAAGACAACTTGCATAAATCTGTTTTCCTCACCTACTCTTGGGTGGGTTCTGGGATTGGAACTTGAGTCACTAGACTTATTAGAAAGTACCTTTACCTATGGATATACTTCCTGTAGACCAGGTTTGCCTTGAACTTGCTGTGTATCAGAAGCTGGTCCTTAATTCCCAATCCTCCTGCCTCCACCTCTCAAGTGCAGGTATGAACTACCATTCCCAGATTTGTGCATTCTTATCTTGAACCATTTTGCCAAACTCTTCTGTCAGTGTGTTATTTCATCAGTGGTCTGGGAAAGTGATGCTATGTCTCTCACACTGAATATAGACATTGTTTTGAACCTTTGTTGAAGGAAAAAATCTCATTTTAGCATTAATTGCACATATTTCGATGTTTATTGACTATCAGAAGTTTCCTTACTTGAAGTTCTAGCTCATATCTTAGCATATTTTCTGATCACTGTGGAAAGCACCTTTCTGTGTCTGATGCCTGGTGTGTGACCTACCACACGGAGGTCACCCAGTGTTTGTTGAACCTCTCTGAGGCTGCATAGGTGTTTATTTCTGTAGGACATGAATCCAGGTCATATATTTGAATCCCAACTCTAACAAGAACTTGAAGTGAACTTGTTGGAGTCTAGAGGTGCAGTCTCAGAAGATCTCACACATATATCTGTTTCTTTGCCTGGTATGGTAAGGGGAAGAGCCACTCTTAAACCCTTTGCTGGAGAACAGACCAGGAATGGGCACAGCTATCATGCTCCACTAGGCTTGCCTACAGTTACATTTCCTCCCTCCCCATTTTTTTTTTTTTAATTTTTATTTTCAGCAAATCAAAAAAATTTAAAAAGCATTCAAACAGAATAAAATGAAAATAAACACACAAGCAAAATACCAAGGGTCAGATATACTTATACAAGAATTCTATAGAGCCTTCAAACAAGCAACACTTTTTGAGTTATGTTTAAAAAAATTCAGAACCACAATAAGCTCCTTCACAAAGCAAATAATATTGAAATAGTGAAATCAAGTGTAAACCCAACAAAAATATATAAATTATAGTCCAGTATCCCTCATGAATATACATACAAAAATTCTCAATGAAGTAGTTGCAAACTGAATACAAGAGATATAAAAAAATAATATTCCATGAATAACTGAACAACTGTTTTTTTTTTAGAAGACCGTACTC
The DNA here is from genome assembly GCA_021653895.1 of Mastomys natalensis. Classification (NCBI taxonomy): domain Eukaryota; kingdom Metazoa; phylum Chordata; class Mammalia; order Rodentia; family Muridae; genus Mastomys; species Mastomys natalensis. Next base: position 343,330 of record JAJTUV010000211.1, on the reverse strand, counting down.
CATATACAGGCTGCATGTTTTGGGATAGCCCCCACTCCAGATGTTTGAGACCTACATGAAAACCAAGCTGCACATTTACGACATATGTGCAGGGAGGCCTAGGTTCAGCCCATGGAGGTAGATCTGTGTAGACTAGGTATGCTCCACGGTTGGTGATTCAGTCTCTGAGAGCTCCAAGGGTTCAGGTTCGTTTACTCTGTTGATCTTCCCAGTAGCTCCCAATGCTAAGGGTTCTCAGTTGTGGAACTCACCCTGACAGGAGTGCTGAATGCCACAGTGCAGGGGCCTGGGATGTCAGGGAAGCAGAGTGTGGGGGTGGGGATCCCAAGAGTCATCTAAGCCTCCCTACAATAGACATCAGGCCTCAGTCACTCACATGAACCTGTGGGGTAGAACAAAAAATGCTATATTTGTTATTTCTGTGAGTCTATTCATTGGGAGACATGCAGTTGTGTAGAAACACTTTCTTGAGATAAAATAAAAGAGACATTACTGTGTTGAGTGCACAGATTTAAAAATGATGTAAGCTTTCAGGATTGTTAAACTGCAAGATTTTTTTTTTTTTTTGATGTGGCATTGGCTTCATTTCACACAAGGAATATAGAGAGATGGACTTCCCAACCCCAAGGTGATGTGCACTTTGCATGTTGCTTTTGTTCATAAAATCCATCTTGGTCTTTTACTTTCTGTCATTCTGTTCTTCTGATCTTTATATTCCTGTCATCTTTCCCATTTCTCTCCAGTCAGACCCATCCATGTATTCTGGGAAAGACTCAGTTCAAGCACAGATGAGCTTCCAGTTGTATGCCTTAGGAACCACAGTAGTGGCAATGATATCTGGGGCTGTGCATCCATGTGAACAAGAGAGCTACATATAAACTACAGGCGACCTTAGCATTAAACATAAAAACTGCTTCAGGATAGTGTCGAGGCAGCTGTTACAGCCCACTGCCCACTGCACCAGGTGAGACAGACACCACTTGACTTCCCTCCTAATGAAATTTTACACATACACATCGAAGTTTCCAAACCTTGTCGTCTAAGAACCAAGTTGGTCATGTGATCGAGAACATGCTGGGTACCACCCAAGCCTTGATTCAGGAGCCTGGCTGACTTCCCTTCCCTGGACCTCACAGCAGTTGGAGGCCAGCCAGCAGGTGAGTGGCTATCTGTGAGGCATCTCTAGTGGCTCGAGGCCCCTTACAATAAGAGAGAACTTGCCAAAATGTGATTTCGCTGTTGTAAATTCTGCCCCAATTATACCCCAACTTCCTCCCTCTCACAAAGCATTTCAGAAGCATCAAGGCGTTCTGTCTGATAAAGTCTTTCTTTGCCCACATGAAAGGACTCTGCTCTCTGCAGAGAAATCTCAAGCTTGCTAAAGAGCAGTTGTCTGGGGAGACAACCACAGCTTGTGTGTTGGGGCCACTGGTCCCAGAGCTGCCTTTCTTCCTAATTTTGTCACTTCATAAATCACAACAGGACCCTTGGGTTTCCAGAGCAAAGTGTGGGGTAGAGAGCCCTGGGATTCTGCTGGGGCCCCCAGAAACCACAGGCTGCTTATCTAAACACCCCATGGTCCTTGGATCTCATCTTAGAGCAGGAAAGCGTTGACTGAGAGGATGTTTGGGAAGGGGTGGAACCTGCTGTCTCTGTTCACTGACACAATCTGGTCTGCACCAGATACCTTTCACATCCTTCAAACAAAGATATATTTATAGTATCTGATTTTTTTCAGGGTTGTAGTTTTAGGTAAAATTTTATGAAGAAGTAATACAACATCCAAAAGCTAGTTTGCACTCGATAGTTACCTTTCTAGTTCTGATGTCTTCCTAGTTTTTGAAGAATATTAGTGCATTTGCACAAAACGTTATTTTTCACACCTGAAACCAGATGACACATTGCAGTATTTGTGCCCTCCAGGAGAGGTCTCCCCTGACAGTGTGAACCACTAACACAGGAACTTGCTCCCAGGGAGAACCCAGTACACATAGGATGCTTTCCGACCTTGTTATTTATGAGTCCAGAGTTACTGCGATAAACTGTGCTTGGTATACTATGTCCAAACCAGACGTTATCCTCTTTTGCTCTCAATGATACGAATAACACAATTCCCTGTCTTTGTAGATTTCTCTTAGCAGAGGAGCAAACTTGAAAGAAGTGTCCCGAAGTCCCCTCCCAGCTTCCATTCCTTCTTCAGAATTATTTCTGCTCTTCTTTTGTTCTTTCAAATATCCCTTTGGAAGTGATGTTCACGGAAGCGTTCTGTGTCTCACTGGAGACTGGTGTACATCGCTAACAATGACAGGGCTTCCTATGGGAGTGTCCAGGGCGGCTGGCCAAGGCTGCGAGCTCCTGAGGTCTGCTGCTAACATTTTTAGCCAAGTGCTATGAACGGTGTCATGTATTTTGGCTTGCGCTGCTCAGAATTGATGAGGAATGTAATGGTTAGGGTGGGGCAGCGGAAACTGCCTCTCACAAGGCCATAAAGCAAAGAACAGGAAGCTCCTGCAGGGCAGGGTTCCCCACAAGTTCTTAGATGGCTGGCAGCTCCTCTTGGGAGCCTGACCTCCCTTCATTGCTGTGTCTCCTTTATTTCCTCCTCTTTCTACCAAAGCACTAACGGCATTTTACCACAAGGGGGCAGTGCAGGGGAAGAAACCAGTATCGGGCTTGGTGCATCCTTAGGGAAATTATGTGATTCACAAGCTTGATAATTTTGTCCTCTGTCCCTCCCTCCTTGCCTTCCTTCCTACCTCTCTCCTTATAGATAAATCTATATTCAAACTAGTGTTTCCATGAAGAAGTCTTCAGTCCCACAACTTATCACAGGGTCCTGCGACATGCATTCTGAAATAGTCTTGCGTTTGACTAAGGCCTCTTTTGGATACAAGACATAAAGCACTTATAATTATGAGATATTTCTTAGAACTAACTGTTTCAGCCAGTAGTGTAAGGAGATACAGAGTAAGAAGGCCTCTGAACGTAAAAGGAAGCCATTTCCTGTATCAATATACATTTATTGACTAAGTCCCCCAGTTAGTGGGAGTTAGACCCTGGAAGTTGGCACAGCTGGGTGTTTCCTGAAGACTTTAGCTGTAGGATCCGGAGGTGACATTCTGATCCCTAAGTGGCTGGCTTATAACAGAGGCTAAACTTTTGCATTGGTTGTGTCTTACTGTTTCTAATGGTGCTGGCAAAGAGAACATGTTATGAAAACTGCTCAGCCATAGAGCAAACTGTCGCTCTTACTTAGACCTAAGTAATAGACCTAACAAGTACTATGGGATTCCCTGGCACTTCATAGAAGACATAAAAATCAGGTTTGTAAGGCTATTTTTAGATAAGAACAAATCGCCAGTAGCAACTAAAAGCATGGGTTTTTTGTTCTATAGAATGAAGCCTGGATAGACTGACCAGCGATCTCACCAGGGAGGAATCCCCAGAAAAGAAACAGGAAATATTTGAAAAACACAGCAGGGCTGCTTGGATACCCTAGTAGAGCAGGATTTTCCTAGTATCTAATCCACCATCAAAGATTCTTTCTTTTTATTGGATATTTTATTTACATTTCAGATGTTATCCTCTTACCCCTTTCCCCCCACCCCCTGCCCAGAAACCCCCTATCCCATCCCCCCTCCTCCTGCTTCCATGAGGATGTGCCCCCACACCCCACCTCCCCACCCTAGAATCCCCCCACACTAGGCATCCAGCCTTCAGGGGACCTCTCCCACCTATGCCCAACAAGGCCATCCTCCTCTACATATACAGCTGGAACCATGGGTCCCTCCCTATGTGCTCTCAGGCTGGTGGTTTAGACCCTGGGAGCTCTGGTTGATTGGTATTGTTGCTCTCCTCATGGGGCCGCAAACCCTTTCAACTCCTTCAGTCTTCACTCTAACTCCTCCATTGGGAACCCCTTGATCAGTTCAATGGTTAGCTGCGAGCATCTGCCTCTGAATATGTCAAATTTTGGCAGACCTCTAAGGACACAGCTATATCAGGCTCCTGTCAGCATGCACTTCCTGACATCCACATCAATATCTACCTTTGGTGACTGCACATGGGATGGATATCCAGGTGAAATGGTTTCCAGACAGCCCCTCCTTCAGTTTCTGTTCCACACGTTGGCTCCATATTTGCTCCCATGAGTATTTTGTTACTCCTTCTAAGAAGGACTGAAGCCCACCCCACTTGGTCTACATTCTTCATGAGCTTCATGTGGTCTGTGAGTTGAATCTTGGGTATTGTGAGCTTTTGGGCTAATATCCAATTATCAGTGAGTGAATACCATATGTGTTCTTTTGTGATTGGGTTACCTCACTCAGGATATTTTCTAGTTCCATCCATTTACCTAAGAATTTCATGAATTCATTGTTTTTAATAGCTGAGTAATACTCCATTGTGTAAATGTACCACATTTTTTTGTATCTATTCCTCTGTTGAAGGACATCTGGGTTCTTTCCAGCTTCTGGCTATTATAAATAAGGCTGCTATGAACATAGTGGAGCATATGTCCTTGTTATGTGTTGGAAAATCTTCTGAGTATATGCCCAGGAGTGGTATAGCTGGGTCCTCAGGTAATGCTATAGTCCAATTTTCTGAGGAAACGCCAGACTGACTTCTAGAGTGGTTGCACCATCTTACAATCCCCCCAACAATGGAAGTGTGTTCCTCTTTCTCCACATCCTCGCCAGCATCTACTATCACCTGAGTTTTTGATCTTAGCCATTCTGACTGGTGTGAGGTGGAATCTCAGGGTTGTTTTGATTTGCATTTCTCTGATGACTAAGAATACTAAACATTTCTTTAGGTGCTTCTCAGCCATTTGAGTTTCCTCAGTTGAGAATTCTTTGTTTAGCTCTGTACTCCATTTTTAATAGGGATGTGGGATTGGTAAAGATCTTGTCCCAATCTGTTGGTTGCCATTTTGTCCCATTGACAGTGTCCTTTGCCTTACAGAAACTTTGCAGTTTTATGAGGTCCCATTTGTCAATTCTTGATCTTAGAGCATAAGCCATTGATGTTCTGTTCAGGAACTTTTCTCCTGTGCCCAAGTATTCAAGGTTCTTCCCCACCATCTCTTCTATTAGTTTCAGTGTATCTGGTTTTATGTGGAGATCCTTTATCCACTTGACTTGAGCTTTGTACAAGGAGATAAGAATGGATCGATTTCTAAACTGGAAAGGAAGTGCTTAGAATAGCACAGAGGAGTCAGGGAAGGCCAGGAGGGCACAGATTACAGGCAGGAGGGAGTGTGCTTCAGCAGACACTGAGGTTAGTCTTTCCCTTATACAAAACCATCCATAAGAGCACATCTCGGCATGAGAAAAGAAGGACACCGAGTACAGAATTCAGTCATTCTCCCAGCATCCCGTAGAAGTGGATTTTGGACGTACCTGGTGTGATTGACAGCTGCTGGGCAGTCTCTGGGTCTGGACTCTTTACTATATCGCTGGCTCTCAGGATAGGGTGTGCTTCTAGAATGAAGTAAAGAAAAGCAGGATTTGGCTCTGCCACTGAATGTGGAGTATAATTTATATTTTCCCTCCCTGCTAATGTGTCTCTTGCTCTGGGGCTGTGTCCTGGATCCCTTCAGTCCAGCTGTACTGTGAGTTCCCAAGGGAGCCTGATCTCAGTGGAGCAAATCCATTAGACAGATAGGTTGAGCTTTGCCACCAAAAACTTGGAAATAAGGAGATCTACAAACAGTTTAAGGGCAGGTTCAGCTCTAGGGACTGAAATAAACAGCAGCTGTTTTCATGAGCTCAGTCAAAATTATGCAAATAAGACAACACATGATAAAAGAGGAGACTATTGGATGAAATTAAAATGAGCAGAACTTGTGATTAAAAACGACTGCAGTGATTCTGAACAGGTATTAGAAATAGCTGAGATACACACAGTGGAAGAAAGAAAGTCCAATAGCAAATGGCATCACACACAGAAAGCGCGGAGAGAAGCCGAGTGGCTTCCAGCAACAGCAATCAATGCAGTAAGCCACTGGTAATTTACAAGAGTACAATTTCATGTCAAAGAGAGCAACAGGAGTGTCTACCACACATGTGGACCACTGAGACACGTGAGTCTGTCTGTCCCAGTTTATCACTGTGTGCTTACATTCCTGTGTGTTTTGCAACTTCTTTCTCCCTGTTGTCCCTGACCGGTCTCGCTACAGTGCTTTCCCCTGCAGTCCCTGCTTGTGTAGTGAGACAGCTACCTGAGAGCAGTACAGTACCTCAGTCATTGCTCAAGGACGCAGTGCTAGTTAGCTTTAATTGCTGGCACAGCCTAGAGTCATCTGAGTGGGAGCCTTGAAGGGAGGCATGTCTCGATCCAGTTGGCCCATGGGAATGTCTATACGGTGTTGCCTTGGTTATCAATTCATGCAGGAGGATCCCTGGCAGGTGATCCTGGGCTGTATAAGACAGTGTTCCTCCATGGCTTCCTCCTTTAATTTCCTGTTTGTGTCCCTTCCTGGACGTCTCTCAGTGATGGACCATGACCTAGCAGTGTATAAATCCGTTCCTCTCCTGAGTTGCTTTTGGTCAATGTCTTAGTTAGGGTTTTACTGCTGTGAGCAGACACCATGACCAAGGCAACTCTTATAAAGACAGCATTTAACTGGGGCTGGCTTACAGGTTCAGAGGTTCAGTCCATTATCATCAAGGTAGGAGCATGGCAGCATCCAGGCAGGCATGGTGCAGGAGGAGTTGAGAGTCCTACATCTTCATCTGAAGGCTGCTAGTGGAAGACTGACTTCTAGGCAGCTAAGGTGAGGGTCTTAAGCCCATGCCCACAGTGACACACCTACTCCAACAAGGCTACACCTCCAAATAGTGCCATTCCCTGGGCCAAGCATATAAACCCATCACAGTCAGAGTGCTTTTATCATAGCAAAGGAATCAAGGACAGTTTCCAACCCAGAAGGCTGCTGAGGGGTGAAGGCAGTCAGGCTGCATGGGCCACCACCAGGGACTGGGGCTAAGCAGCTTTCTGAGAGGACCCCTGGAGGCCAGCAACAAGAAAGAAGGTCTCTGGGGAGATTTGCCAGTGAGAGTCACACAAGGTTATGAACATCAACCACCCTTGTCTCTGGCAGAAGAAAGGGTGACAGGGGTGTATAGTCTGAAAAAAAGGGAGATCGAGGTGACAGAGAGTGGGCTCATTCTCCAAGATGGTTTTGTCAGGTTCAAAGGAAATTCCACTCTTCTAAATTCTGGGGTCTGTTCCCCTCTACCAAAGGAGCTATTTCTTCATCTCTGCTAGAAGGGACCAATGTTATCTATAGTGCTGATTAGCATACCAAAGGGCATGCTAGTTGTGGTGGTTAAAACAAGAATGACCTTCATAGACTCATTGTCCATACTCTGTTGCTCACACTCCATGCTCACACTCCATGCTCACACTCCATGCTCACACTTCATGTTCACACTCCATGCTCACACTCCATGTTCACACTCCATGCTCACACTCCATGTTCACACTCCATGTTCACACTCCATGCTCACACTCCATGCTCATACTCCATGCTCACACTCCATGTTCACACTCCCTATTCACACTCCATGTTTACACTCCCTATTCACACTCCATGCTCACACTCCATGCTCACACTCCATGTTCACACTCCCTGTTCATACTCCATGTTCATACGCCATGCTCACACTCCATGTTCACACTCCATGTTCACACTCCCTGTTCATATTCCATGTTCATACTCCATGCTCATGCTCCCTGTTCATACTCCATGCTCATGCTCCATGTTCACACTCCATGCTCACACTCTATTGCTCACATTCCATACTCATGCTCCCTGTCTTCCTCCCCCACTCTACCTCTTTCCTCTCATGGCCTGGTCCAGTCTACTGGCCGTGTTCAATTGATTACTTTACCTGCCTGCTCTGGACTCTGCCAGATGTCCCTGACTGTACTCTCCATCAAATCTACAATAAAACCTTCTGCTCAATCATCCCTTGCAGCAGTCTCTCCCACTTTATACTTCTGATGCTGAAACCCTCAGTTTGTACAGGCCTAGAAACTCACCTCAGAATAGATAAAAGATTTAAGTTTTGATTTTGGTTTGAGCTGGCCCTCTTAACTGTACTAAATGGGTCATTATGCTATCCCACAAAGATGAAAAATGATTTGAAGTCTGCTTTATATATTACCAAGATATGGGCACAAAAGAGACCATTCATTATTCAGGGCAGCTTTGGGAAGGAAAGATCTGCTTAGCTTGTTAAGTAAATTGGTGACCATAATGTTATCAAAATAACATCAGATGACATACAACCACATGTGTATTTTGGGACAGAAAACCATATTGACAAATTCAAGCTGCAGGTCTAATAGCCTAGTAAATAGTACTAGTAAAACAGAGCAGTATCGAAATGTCAATCAAACAGATCCAGTCTAGGAACTGAAGCTGAATGCACATACCTTTGAGGGCATCCATATTTTCAATTCATGTTTTCTCTTGTCCCTAACTCTGGCTAAAAACAGCTAAATATGTTGTGTTTAGTTTAAATGAACTGTAGAGACCTGGAAAGTAAAGGGGAACTATGAGGATTTGGGGAGGGGGTTAGTAATTGGGTGGAATAGCAGGGTTTAGGTGATTTGATGGGGGAGATGGGAAAATTGGGATGTGGCTTTAACTGGGGCGGGGGATCAATACAGAAGGAGAAGGAGAGGGTAAAATAGCAGCAAGGATGCCTGGAAAAGTCACAGGAAATCAATGCCAACACCAAACATGAGAAACCTCCTTTTGTGTTGTTGGTCAGGGTTATCCAAGAGACTCCCCCCAAATTAAAACTATTGCTGTTGCTCTTGGTCTGGGTCAATGTTGTCCCAGAGGTGGAAGGAAAATTTCTATTGCAGAAGACTCCATGTACTCCAGACACAGGACTCAGAGGACCTGCCAGACCTGACTGAAATCCTTCTCCCTGAGGACAAGGTTTCATGGTACCAGAAAGCTCCATGTGAGTTTCCAAGGGAGGGAAGCTACCAACAGTCCTACCCAGCTATGAACTACAACTACAACCAGTGAGGCATAATAACTCTATGGGTACAATAGTGGCACACAGACCTTGTGGTAACCAGCAGCTCTCTAATTGGACTTAAGGCCCAATCAACAAGAAAGTAACCGTATCTGGTGCTGGAAACCTAGCCATCTACTCGGGGCCAGTGAAGTCATGGATCTTGGAGGAGAACCTACTACACCCACTTTAGTAAACCACTTAGTAAACTATAATCCCTACTATAATATAAATATCCTTCTACACACAGATAAGAGTAGTACTCATCCCTCATCAAAGAAACTTCTCTTTGCAACAGATGGAGACCATCTCAGAAAACCACAATCCATCAAAATGCAGACAACAAGAGATTGTGTGATTCCCAGTCTCAACTGATACATATACAACATAACTCCTGCACCTAAGTCTCAGGGGTAACCGTAGAAGATGAGACAGACATATTTATGAGCTAAAAAGATTAAGGAGTTTGCTGTGAGAGTGCGCCTTCTAGAAATGTCAGAAAAGTCACACACATGAAATCTCATCAACATGACTGCCTAACAAAAACCTGAACAGTGAAGAACCAAAGGATATTCTGATTTGAAAGGGGGAAATCTCATGGGGACTCAACTCTAGTCAAAGAACTATGTCAAGAATATGTGTCGCTGGGGGATGCTGAGAGTGGGAGAAATGTTCTTTCCAGGGAAGAGCCCACTGATTTGTTATCAATACCAAGTGGGCATCCCTGAGATCATATACATAGCAGTACCATTATATGGACTCTGCAGGTTGTAGTTATGTAGTTATGAATATCTACATCTACATATGTAACAACAGTTAAGAAAAAAGAGGCCATGGATTTGAGATAGAGCAAACAGGGGTTCATGGGAAGGCTGCAAGGAAGAAAGGGGAAGAGGAGGAAATGATGCAATTTTAATTTCAAAAGATATTATAAATAAAAATAATTAAATGAATATTATAAAATTTAATAATAATATTAAACATACATGGAGAATGAATAACAGTTGCTGGGTTGTCTTTCTTAAAGTCTAGTCAAATTTTCTTGTCTTCTTACCCATCCCCTCCTCTTTAAAGAATTTTTGTCACCCCTGTTCAGCCAGAAGAAAGTTACGGAGAGTTGTCAGCCCAATTCTGTGGGTTTGGGGGTCTAGTAATAGTTATTTTACAAATTATAGAAAAATTGCCATTTAAGGGATAATTTGGGAATGGTCATAATTTTGAACAGGGAGGAAATAGGTGGAATTGATTGTGTAGCCATAATCTTAATTGATAGAAATTTTTATAATTGATGCAAAGTTGAAGTTATAATTTTTTACATTGGTACAGAATTTATTTTAATATATTTTAAAGTTTTTCATTGGTATGGATTTCTGTGGGATTAATATTGTTACTCTTATACAGGCATTGTGCAACTCATTTAAGAATACAAAGTTTAGACCCAGTCCTTCTATAACTGCTATTATAAACTGTTTTTAGATAATTGAACAGTGTGAGTTAAGGGCCAGATAGCAATAGAAATAGCTGAGAGTAGTCAAGGTTTAACAGTTCAGATTTTATATATATATTCAAAAACGTCAGAAATCTACAAAATGTGACATTTATTGTTATTTAATCATTTTCAAGTGAGACACATTTGCTCCTGACAGCATCCCCTTCTTGGTTCAAAGAAGATACTGAGAATCTTCATCTCCAGGTGAGGTTGCTTATTGTGACAAGGTAGTCACTGGGCAGAAATTGCCTATTTCATCTGCAGACCAATACTGTCCAGGAAAAGAACACATTTTGCAGAATAGTCAACTGTTGGCTTTGCTGAGACAGGGTGAGGAGTCCTTAATAATTCTGCTTTGCAAATGTCTGTCAGATGATCCTGTGTAGCTGCCTGCTGCCACGAATCAACTGGATTCACCTGAAAGGGGGGCTGGGAATGAAAGGGGGACAGAGGGCAAGAAGAGATGAAGCCAAGACAAAGTATTCTGATCAAGGCTCGAAGTTTAATGTTCAGCTTTCAATTTAAAGGGGAAGCCCCACCTCCACCACTGAACCCCTTCTTGTTTCAGCTGGCATGGGTGAGGGGAACTCATCCTAAATCTCAGCCTGAGGTGTCTCAAGGGAAGCTCAGCAGGCAGTCTATTCTTCTGAGTTCCTGTAGCAGGCTGTAAGTGCAGCCAAGGTGGGTAATACCACCTGGGTCCTATTGTTTGGTCTACTGTGGTAAACAAGGTCTCTCAGGCCTGCTCAAGGCTGGGGGAAGGGCACAATTTCCCCTTTTTAGTTTTAAAGATGGCAGTGTCAGCAGCTGAGGCCCAAGATTTCATCCCATCTAGGGTAGCGAGTGGCTGGGTGACTGTGCCTGGCTTAGGTCAGTATCTATATTCCTCCTATATTACCTGTCTTTGAGGAAAACATACATGGCATATTGATGTATGCCTCTGCCTTAGGTTTATAGGAGCACAAGAACACTCTTACCTGTCTTTGACTAACCAGCCATCATTGGCATACTCTTTCTCATATAGACCAAAGCCACATTCAGACCAAAGGACCTGTCGGCATGCACTCGATGCAATTCTTCATAGCGATGGATAACTGCCTTGCTGAATGGTGAGCTTGCTGAGAGCGATCCTGTTTGAGGGCAATCAATCTGCTTAAAATACAAGGTTCAAAGGTGAAAAGCAGCATGATCATCCAAGCAGTGTAGAAAATAAGGTTGAAAGCAGAAATGTCCAGTGTCCAATCCAACTGCTGGTTGACAGGGATTAGACACAAGGTCTGGCCACAAGGTATATAGTGGGTGGCTTTAAGTATTGATGAAGACTACATGCCAGGTTAAATCAGCTGGCTGATAAGGATTTCGAGCCATCTTCATCAAGAGAATCATAATTATTAGGCTCAAGATCTGTGTCCACTTGATGGACCAATCTTTCAGACAGCCATCGGGCTCCATTTTCTTTTTCTGAGAAAATGCAGACTGAGCGATGACCCCAAATTAAAACAGAGTCAGGACCATTCCAAGTATTAGTTAGGGGGTCTCTCCATTTGACCCTGGCAAATGATCTAGAAGTTACTGGATGTCAGTGGCGATCTGCTGCAGACTGACCTTTAGCATCAGTTTGCAGAAAATTTAAAATAAGACAAAAGCAAGGTGTGCTTTTGATGACCTTGGGAGGTATAATTCTCCCTTTTTAGCTTTTTTTTTTTTTTTTTTTTTTTTCAGAAGATGTCTTTTTTTTGGTTTTTTGAGACAGGGTTTCTCTGTATAGCCCTGGCTGTCCTGGAACTCACTCTGTAGACCAGGCTGGCCTCGAACTCAGAAATCTGCCTGCCTCTGCCTCCCAAGTGCTGGGATTAAAGGCATGCGCCACCACAGCCTGGCTCCCTTTTTAGCTTTTAAAAGCCAATTTTTCAGAGTTCCTTGTAAAATCAGGGAAGAAGCATCTGTAGTTATTTTTCTCACACTCAGAGAGTTATGAAGACATTATTTTAAAGTTTCATAATATCTGTCTTACAATTCCTTGTCCTTGAGGGTAACAAGGAATCTCAGTAATAAGGATAATATTAAATTGTTAACAAAACATCTCAAATGTTCGACTGCAAGTCAGTTTCATTGTCTATAATCTGATATGGAACACAAAGCATAGAAAAATAATGTAGGCAGTAACTATAATTTTTAGTTGTTTCTCCTATTAAAGCAGTTGTAACTAGAAAGCCTAAAAGGGTATCAAGTCACATATACATATTTTAATTTTCCAAAATAAAAAATGAGTAACATCCATTTGCCAAAATTGATTACATATAAGTCTTCAAGGCTCAACACCATTATGAAAAATTTGAGGACACTGAGAACAAGTTTTTTTCAATTTAACTTGTACACTTTCTAGAAATGTCAAATTATTGTCTCAAGCTATTATTATTTTGATGATGTAAAGAATAAGATTGTATGGCCAATCATTTCTGTAAGGTCTATAATCTACCTGGTATACAAATCTGCTGTGGCATTGCCCTGGGGTCCAGGCAATCTAATATGAGCTCTTAAATGTCTTATAAAGTTAAGGAACAGTATATGTTTCTTAAATTAAGCTGTATTTTTATAAACAACTATAAAATTTGAGAGTTAGCAATATATATAAAATGAACAATTTTAAGCAATTATAAACTATGAGCCATATACTGACTATGAGTATACAAATTGAAAGCTTGATTTTTTTAGCATTTCAAACAGTGGCTACAGCATGTAATTTAATTATTTGTGCTGAAGCAGGTGAAAACTCAAGAAAATGAACATGTGATATAATTACATGTACTGCCTTCTCAATAGATGAGGTACCTGTAAATACAGTAAACACCTTTTCTATGGGCTGCATGTAAATTTACAGGAAACACAAAAACATATATAGAGGAAAACTGTAACAACTTGTCTTATGCATAATGATTATCAAATTTGCCTAAAAAGTTTGCCATGTAATAGGCCAAATATCATTATTTTCTAATAACCAATTTAATTTCTATTTGAAATAAGGAATAAACATTTTATCTAAAATACTTTTAGGATTTTATCTTATAATCTTGTATTAACACAGCAATAGTTTCATAATAGGATGTACAAACTTTACTTGTAGATGAAGAAGGATGAATCCACATTAATGGTGTCTTCTGTCAAAGGGCTGCTGTGAGCACATGAGTAGTAATAATGTAAACAGCCAACAATTTATCATAGTCTATGTAATGTATCTGTTGATAACTAACAGCTTACTCTATTTTTTACAGAGTTATTTTTCTTTATCAGTTAGTTGTCGAGGGGAATTAGGACTTGTATCCCCCTTGAGAATATCAAACAGAGGTTCAAGTTCTTCTATGGTAAGCTTAAGATGAGGTTTTAGCCAATTAACACCTCTTAACAACTTTTGAAAATCATTAAAAGTAAACCATTTTTTTGTATGTACACCTGCAAGCCAGAAGAGGGCACTAGATCCCATTACAAATGGTTGTGAGTCACCATGTGGTTGCTGGGAATTGAACTCTAAATATTTTTAGTTGTGAGTCTAGTCTTTAACGGCTGAGCCATCTCTCCAGCCCCAACTATTCATTCTTATTGGAATTTTCTGTGTCACAATCTGCTTAAGATATAACTGAGATCCCAAATATTGAAAAGATATTGTCTTTGAATCTTTTCTGGAGCAACAAGCACCCCAAAATTTTAAAGCTCATTGTATTAGAGCAAAGGCTTGCAGAAAAACTCCTTCAGAGAGATCAGCCAATAAAATATGCAATGAATAACATACACTGAAAGATTTAAACTCTCAACTTTTTGTATTAAAGCAACAACAAATTTCTTATATAATGTAAGGCTATTAACCATTCCTTTAGGCAAACTTTTCTAATGATATCGCTTCATGGGCTCTCAAAAATTACAAGCAAATTCACTGAATGCAAACCTCTCACCTTTACCAGGATGTAAAGGAATGGTATAAAAACAATCTTTTAAATTTATAATAATACTATATGCATTTACTAGAATGGCAGCTGGAGTACGCAAGTCAGGCTGTAATGCCCCATTAGTTTCATAAATCTTAAATTTGAATTTTGTTTTGGATTAATCGAATAACCAATCTCTTTTAGCTGAGTGAGAGTATCAGATAAAGGCCAAGCTGAAGGCAATCTTGTCCTCTAATAATTGTTACATTAGCCCCAGTATATATTAATCTTTTAAAACTTTTTCCTACAATTATTAGCTTAAGATTAGGTCTCTTGCTAGTAATAAATTGGACCCAACATACATCAGAGGAACCAAAGCCATCTTGTCCTCTCTCATTTTCAACACATTTGGAAGGAAGCAGATGTAAAGGAACTAAAAAAAGTTGAGCAAATTTTTTTTGCCAACAGCTATAGTTACAATGTCATGGAGGGAAGCAGCCATAATTTTAATTTCTCCAGCATAATCATTATCTGTAACTCCTGGCCCATAAACTGTTGTGAATGCCTTTGGGTCTGAGGCTGACCTCCACCCCCCAAGGAACAAGCAAGGCAATAAACAAATTCTGGAAAACACCTTTATAGGAGCTGGTCTGAAGACCAAGACAAAAGGAATGTCTGTCACCCAAGCTTCTGCTGAGCCCAGTCTACATTGTCTTAATTTAAATGTAAATGTTCTTAATCTGGGCCTATATCCTGAGGCCTGGCACAAAGATTATCTTTCTTGCAGGCCTGTACAGTGCCACAGCTGTTTTTAAAACTTTAATTCAACTCTACCTGCTGTCTCTTCTTTTTTATAAACATGGGTGAGTCAAAAAAAATCCCAAACTCACGATTGAACTGTCAACTGTAGCCAATGGAATACTGGCAGTTTAACTATATTTTTAGGTTTCTTTTGCAACATTAGAGTATAACCATAATTTTGAGAACAAAACCAATTTTTAACAATGTAAACAATCTATTTTCTTTAAAATCAACACCAAGCACATTACTTTTATGTTACAAAGTTTTGCTGCCAGTTCTTATATATGAATATATGATTGTGTAGCTTTTAATATCTCATTAAAGAGACATTGTTTTTATTTTTATTTTTATTTTTTTTTTGAGACATTGTTTTTAAATCTTATCTTTTGTACATCTGGTTTCTGAATGACTCCAACCCTGAGTTACCAGTTTTAAGCCAAGTTTCTGTTACCAAGGTTGCAAATTTTTAATCATACCCAATAATTTATAGGCCAATAATGTATAACCAAGATATATAGAACATATTTATACTTTTAAAATCAAATAGAAACAAAAATGAAATGACAACACATCTTATATATTTAGACTAAGCAAAATTTCTTGCTTTTTCTATCTGTAATTTCAAGAGAAAAGCACCTTGTCACAGAGATTTTTCTGGGACAAACAACTCTCAGCTTCCTTATAGAATCTAAAAAGCTGCTGGTCTCTTTTAAAAGCAGCTTATGCTGACAATCAATTCCTGGAAAGGTTTCTCCAGCTCAGCTCAACTCTTAGCTACAGGTGAGGGGTAACTTATCTGTGCACATTAAGACTGCCTTTAAAACAAAGTTAAACTAGACCAAGGGGTGGATACGTAGCAGCTTTTTGTCTTTTGAACATGAAACATAGAACACCAAACATTTAGACAATGAAACAAAAACCAAACAATTGACACACGTGGACATGGACGCACCAAAGACAGACAATAAACAAAGCAGCTCCTGTGGAAGCCAGAGAGAAACTCAGGACATCTCCTGTTCCTAGGAGACCTCTGAATTAGCCTCCTCATTCTCTTTTGCTGACACAGCCCAGAGAGAGGACAACTGCTTTTCTGAAGCCCCTTCTTTCTCTCTTTCATATTCAAGATTTAACTCTTCATCTCTTTCTTTAGGAAATGTAGCGGCGGCTATTGATCGTAACACCTCAGTGCCCTGTTCTCTTAGTTTTCCAATTCCTTCTAACCCTGCTCCTCTCGACTGAAGCAGCTCTTAGACTGCAGAAAAATGGAATTCTCTGGTCCCAAAATTTGCTGTCATCTCCTAGGTGAGGTCGGTTTTGGGTCAACACCTATTCAACTTAGACCGTATCCCCTTAAACACACTTCCTGTAAACACAGCCATAACTAGCTAGCATCAATGCTATTTGTTGCTTACCAAGTGTCCAGGATACTCTTCTTCTTCCATATTCCATGGAGCTCCACCCAAGACAGCATTCCTCAGCTGGTCCCCTGTTTTCAGGCCCCATATTGGGTGCCAATCTGTAGCCGCCTGCAGCCACGAATCAACTGGGTTTACCTGAAAGGGGGGCTGGGAATGAAAGGGGGACGGAGGGCAAGAAGAGATGAAGCCAAGACAAAGTATTCTGATCAAGGCTCGAAGTTGAAAGAGGAAGCCCCACCTCTACCACTGAACCCCTTCTTGTTTCAGCTGGCGTGGGTGAGGGGAACTCATTCTAAATCACAGCCTGAGGTGTCTCAAGGCAAGCTCAGCAGGCAGTCTATTCTTCTGAGTTCCTGTAGCAGGCTGTAAATGCAGCCAAGGTGGATAATACCACCTGGGTCCTATTGTTTGATCTACTGTGGTAAACAAGGTCTCTCAGGCCTGCTCAAGGCTGGGAGAAGGGCACAATCCTGGGCCAGAAGGCCAAAGAGTAATGTTCCAAAGTTTTGAGGAATTAAGGGGCTGTCCAGGTAGTCAGCTGTCTCTACAGTTGTTTGAGAACCTGTGTTTGGTGCTTCCTATATACCCAGGTAATGTTTAAGTCATTCTCAGATTTCTGATGGGATTGAAGACTAGTGTTAGTCTCATAATCAAACTCAAGTTGTTTAACATTGAGAGAGAGAGAGAGAGAGAGAGAGAGAGAGAGAGAGAGAGAGAGAGATATTATACAGTGAATGACATGGTTTTCAGGTAGTATCAGGCTAAAATCTAAACATGATCAATAGAATCTTAATTCTTTGTTAGGAATGATGGTAGAGTATTTTATCTGTTTGACAAACATGACGGACTGGGTGCCATTTATATATCATATTGTATAATTTACATGATTGTTATGACTTTGTTCAATTTATATATGGGAGAAGAGTTGGTTTTTTTTGTTTGTTTGTTTTTTTAATTTTTTATTGAACAGAAAAGGTGAGGCATAGGAGGTCCTAGTGTTAAAATCCCATTCCCCAATTAGTTCTTGATTTGTCAATAAAGAAGGCCAGGGGCCAATTGCTGGATGGAAGGTACAGGAGGGACTTCTGGGTCCCAGAAGGAAAAGGCAGATGCAAGGAAGGAGAGGGGCTTTTCTAGCATGCTTTAGAGGAAGGATGTAGCCATCATCTAAGGCTTTGTGGGGAGCTAGGGCCTGTGGCCTCCACTAAGGTAGGTGGCTAAGGATGTTTGGCAGGGACTAGGTGGAACAAGCCACTAAGTTTAGGATGGGAGGAGAGACAGAGATAACAAATGAGTAAGGGCATGCTTTCCAGGTAGGAGATATCTGAGCCCAACAATTATGTCTAGTATGCAAGTTATAAAGTAATGGAGATGTGTGTGTGTGCCTTTTATCCATGGATTCAAGGGTCTTGGGAGTGGGCTGGTAGCATGACCCCTCTCAGAGCAAAGTTGGGTAGAAAAAGAAGCCAGGTTAGGGCTTGTGGCATTCGATCCTGGTGCTAACCAGAGTAAACCAAAAGGAAAGCCGAGAGGGGCCAGAGCTCGGTCTAATTCTGGGCAAAGGCAGTAGTTTTTAAAAACTACATGCAACACTGCTGGGTGAGGGATTACCTCTGAGTAATTCTTGACTCTTGTCCGTATAGGTCAGGAGAGGAAAGCTCACAATGATTATGTTCAAAATCCTATTTCAATGTTTGATATTTTACTCTAAATGAACTTATTTGAGGTCTTGCATTGTAAAAGATGATAGTAGGTATTTTATACTTGGGCAAAATATGCCTTATTGTGACTATATGTTGGTATTGTATGCGTGTAAGTATTTCTTCATAATCCCCTGGGCTTTGTGTCTACCTGAGATGCAAAACGTTACATCCAGGGGTCTGATACAAGTAATCCAAGAATCCATTTTTATTTTTTGTTTTGTAGATATACACACAGATATTCTTTTTTTTTTTTTTTTTTTTTGGTTTTTTTGAGACAGGGTTTCTCTGTATAGCCCCGGCTGTCCTGGAACTCACTCTGTAGACCAGGCTGGCCTCGAACTCAGAAATCCGCCTGCCTCTGCCTCCCAAGTGCTGGGATTAAAGGCGTGCGCCACCATCGCCCAGCCACACAGATATTCTTAAACCACTATAAATTAAGGATCAAAAGATGCAGTTCGGGAGTGTCTTAGTTAGGGTTTCATTGCTGTGAAGAGATCAAGGCAAAAACCATGATCAAGGCAACTCTTATAAAATAAAACATTTAATTGGGGCTGGTTTACAGTTTCAGAGGTTCAGTCCATTATCATCATGGTGGGAAGCATGGCAGCATCCAGGCAGACATGGTGCTAGAGAAGGAGCCACGAGTTCTGCATCTTGATCTGGAAGCAGGCAGCTGAAGACTGTCTTCTGCAGGCAGCCGGGAGGAGGATGTCTTCTGCACTGGCAGAGCTTGAGCACTAGTTGCCCTCAGATCCTGCCTACACCGCGACTCATTTCTTCCAACAAAGCCACACCTCCCAATAGTGCCACTTCCCATGGGCAAGCATATTCAAACCACCACACAGAGGATATGGCAGAGAATCTTGTGACCTCTGGCCAACATGAGCTAAATAGTAAGATTCTATCTCAAAAAAAAAGAAAATGAAACAAGTCACAGGCACAGATACACTGTGTCCTGTAACTACAAACTGTAACACAACATTTTACAAAGCCTTTCAATGGTAACAATTAAGACCAAAGCTATTTTTTAATCTTGAGTGGTGCAGAAAATTCAGTTAGAAAAAGAATGTTCTAGCGTTTAGTATAGTTCTAGAATCTAGCAATATCACAGGAATGACCTTTTTACTATTAGTAATTCTATGTTAATACAGAGAGTAAGGGAAGGCTGGGGAGATGGCTCATTCAGTCATGTTCTTGCTATCCAAGCATGGGGACCTGACTGTCAGCCCTAGGGTCCACTTAAAAAACTGGGCATGGTGGCACAGGCTTGTGAGTTCAGTTCAACACAAAGGTAACTAGATCACTGGGGTTCACTGGCCACAGAGTCTGGCCCAGTTGGTAAATTCCAGGCCAATAAATCTTATACTCTCCCTGTCCTTGTCCCTGTCCCTCTCCTTCCTTTCCTTCATGCATTTCTTCTTCCTCCTCTCTCTGTCTATTCTCCCTCCCAACAGTAGACAGTGCCTAAAGAAGAACACTAGAGTTTGACTTCACATGCATACGTGTGTGCCCCTGTATACACACACACACACACACACACCGAGCATACATACAAAGGATAAGGGAAATTATGGTTTCATGGACAGCTCTTGTCTAGACAACATTGCTTTGCTCTCTATTCTTTTTGTGTGCAATTTTGGAGTTTACATGATAGAAACTCTTATACGATGAAGCCTACTCTAGTCAGTGTCCTCATTTAAATGGATGACCCAAGTCACTGAACAAAAACCTGAGCCTAACTGAAGAGTAAATGCAAGCGTAGTGTGGTCATATCATTCCGAATCCATTGAAACCACGACCTGCAGCCTGGTTAGAGATTTAGGAGTTCAATGCTCTCCACATAGGATTTTTGTGCTACCACCTACGATCCTTGTCAGACTCCAACATGAAACAATTCATGAAGCTTTGTGGCTCAGATTAGCCTCCGTTCAAAGAGACTCTAAGCCCCAGATTTCCCAAAACATTAAGTGTAAGTGTGCATAATCCAAGAGGACTAATAAGCAGGGTTTTTTTTTTTTGTTCTGTTTTTTTTTTTTTTTTTTTCCATGTTAGGAGAATGCTGGGCTACAGAGGAAGCAACCTCATCTCATGGCCAGTACTACGCTCCTTTCTCCAGTTTCCTCCCCTGGGTTCTGTGGTATTGAATTAACCCTCATTTTCTCTCTTTGGTTCTCATCTTTTTTCTTTGTATTTTTTTTAGCTCACCTTGCCCCACCTTCAGTTCGTATTATTTAGATTAAATAATAATTCATTCAGCTGAAAGTGACACCCAACTACCGTACCTTGTAGTAAATACATACAGATGTAGTCTTTCTGGTGATAAACATCTGAACATCCCAGCTGACTTAGATCCACCCGACAGAGTCAACAGGCTTCCACCCTCTACTGTCCAGTTTACCTAGTGTGGCTTCCTCATAGACAACACTACAGCCAAAGCTGTCCACTACCTGTTCAGTGCCAGCGGGAGGTAGGACCACGGTGAAGGACTCCCTCTTTCCCAGTGGTCCTGTACAGCACTTACAGGACAGATAAGTGGCCAGACTTAGCCCAGTGGATAACTATACACAGCAGCCTGAGAAGTACAGTCATTCATTTCAGCTTATGCCTGGCTAAAGGTTCACAGACAGCTACTAAGGAGGGCAGGTGGCAGGTAGGCAGCCAGCAGCCTCCATAGACCCTGAGGTCCCATGGACTGTGCAGTGATAATATTAACCAATACCACATGGAAGGATCAAGAATAGTGGCTGAGCTCACAAGCCTCCAGTTCAGTGTCTCACCAGCCACTCTAAGTAAGTGGCTGTAAGTAAGGGAGCTTTCTTAGCGAATTGCAGGGATTTTTCATACAGTGGCCACTGTAAATTAGAATCTAAACTTCAATATACCACAACTAAACCCCCTGAGCCAAGTTCCACAGAGTTCCCAAAAGCTTGAGCCCTGAAGCACTTGATGATCCATACCAGTGTTCCCTGCTCTTAGCCTGATCAGCAGAAGCCAGACCATGCTCCAAGCTTCTTCCTACTTAAACTGGTTTCTAAGCTAGGATTCTTTTTTTATTTTTATTTTTATTTTTTTTCATGTATGAGTATACTGTAGCTGTCTTCAGACATTCCAGAAGAGGGCGCTAGATCCCATTACAGATGGTTGTGAGGTACCATGTGGTTGCTGGAAATTGAACTCAGAACCTCTGGAAGAACAGTCAGTGCCTTTAACTGCTGATCCATCTCTCAAGCCCCTAAGCTGGGATTCTTACAGTCATTTTCTAAAAATAATTTTTTTTCTGTATTTCTTGGTAATTCTTTTACATTTACCCAATAGGTGGGATTTGGTTCTATGACTTTATAAATGAAGTCTTGGTCCAAGGGAAACAAGTCACTGGACACACAGATCTGTAACTATTCTGAGCTTCGTGGGTGGAGGTAACATAATGTCTCCATGTACTGTCTGCTCTTCTACCAAAACTGCCAACTGAGAAGCCATTTGTGCTGAAGACAGAGACTTCTCCATCCCCTTGGCTTCTTCATCATCTCTATAATTCTCACGCTGTGAGTCTCCTCCCTGGGTCTCTGAGAACTAAGAATCTCTCTTATCAGAGTCGTCTCCTTCCTCCCTGGTTCCCCTCATCAGACCCAAGGTTTGTTTCTGTTTCTTCCCCAGTTTTTAGCCTGTTCTCTGGGTTTATCTCCCACTTGGTTTTCTGCCCCGCTTTTTATTTGCTGATTAAATGTGATAGCCACAGCCCCCACCCCGACTTTAGGAACCAATGACTTGGAAACCTGCCCCGATTTCTTATCTCTAGATTCACATCCTGTCTATTCGATAACTCCCTGTGGATAGCTGACAGATGGCTTCTCTCCCAGTTGCCTTTGCTGGCATGTTTCTCTCTGGGCTAACAACACATCATCTGCATTGTCGTCCCAGTGGGGATGTTTGGAGTCTTCTGATGTCATCATGACGCTCTTGCTACCACTCCTCATTCCATACTCCCCTGAGATTTGAGGATCTTTGTAGAGCATTCAGACCGCCATTCACTCTCTAGGCCTCCAGTCTCCCTTTCCCTCCCACAAACCACTTGATAGAAGAAACCTGTGTTTACTCCTTTGCTCCTTCATTCCTTATGAGCCATGCGTCTCAATCATTTCTGCACTAGGCTGGTCTCCTGTACACATGTACATCTCAATGAGCAATAAATACCTGAGGGTTCTGCTGGTAGAATCCTAGAGTGAGCTCCAAGTATCTGATATACCTATTTTATCTAACAGAAAAATATCTGCACTGTAAGTTAGAGTTCACCTGCACAGTGTCGTAGGGTTTTATTGCTGTGAAGAGACATCTTATAAAGGAAAATACCTAACTGGAGCTGGCTTACAGTTCAGAGATTCAGTCCATTGTCGTCATGGAGGACAGCATGGCACCATGCATGCAGACATGGTTCTGGACAGGAGCTTAGCATTCTACATCTGGATCTGCAGGCATCAGGAAGAGACAGTGACACACTGGCCAGACTTGAGCTTCCGAGACCTGAAAGCCCGCCTCTAGTGACACACCTCCTCCAAGAAAGCAACACCTACTCCAACAAGGCCACACCTCCTAATAGTGACACTCCCTATGGACCTATGGGGGCCATTTTTATTCAAAGCACCACAGGCAGCTTTTAGTTTTGTGAAGAAATCAAACCTACTTTTCCCTTGAAAGATAGTTAAAGAGAAAGGCACCATCCAAACTCCGAAGTGTAACAATTGCCACGGAGTCCTAGTGAAGTGTACTCTTCTTCTCCCCAAGGCAGAGCCTGGGATAGGAAGTGAGTTCTACACATTTGTGTAGGGATCCCAGGAGGCAGGAGCAAGAGACAAGGTGAGGACAGAACTAGAACAAAGGAATTTATCCGACTAGTTCCTCCATCTCAATGATGCCCTACCGAAGCATGCAAGACTATCTTCTAAGTTCATCAGAGTGAAGATATCTCGCATGACCTATCCTGAGGGCCATCTGCAGGGACATGGAGTTTCTTACACTTTTGGGAAGCTGTTCTTCAGTGTGTTCTTTGATTGGATCAAAACACAGTGCAAGGGCTAGGAGGTGGCTGAACGGGTAAAATGCTGGTCTGTGTGCAGGAAGCCCTGGGTTAGATCCAAGAACCATATAAACTGGTTGTGGAGGTGCATTCCTGTAATCCCCGCACTGGGGTGGTGGAAACAGAAAGATCAACTGCATAGTGAGTTCCAGGCTAGCCCAGAATATGTGAGACATTGTCTATCTTAGTTGGCTGCTTTAAAAGTATAAATAATGACTAAAGCAAGTTCAGGAGGAAAGGGTTTATTTGCCTGTTCATCATGTCCTGACGGAAGCCAGGACAAGCAGGATGGAACCTGGAGGCAGGAGCTGATGCAGAGGCCACGGAGAAGCACTGCTTACTGGCTTGCTCCCCATGGCTTGCCCAGCCTGCTTCCTTACAGAACCCAGGACTACCAGTCCAAGGACAGCAACACCCACAATGAATTGGGCCCTCCCCTATCCATTGCTAATTAAGAAAATGCCTACAGGCTTGCCCACACCTGGATATTGTGCAGGCATTTTCTCTATTACGTTCTCTCACCTTCCAATGATCCTAGCTTTCATCAAGTTGACATAAAACCAGCCAGCACATTGACCTAAAAACTGCTAGGGCAGGAAAGCACAGAAGTTCGTGGCTTGACGGCCTGGGGTACAGGCCTGCCATGCACAGAGCTGTCCTCCTTGGTGTCCTGACTACTGAGACAATGCAGATGTGCTGCAGTGTCCTGCTCCTCAAACTCCTCCTTCTGCACTTCCAGACGATGTCATTCTGGTGACAGACATTAGAGAAAGTCTGCTGAGAATGATCTTGTTGTCCTTCCTCTCTCCTGTTGCTTGAACTAAACAGGAAGGTGATGGTCAGAGGTGCAGCATCTAAGGCCCCATTATGATGGATCAGATCTGCTATGAAAAGAGGGTTGGCTCAGAGAGAATGGCCAAGTTGTGGAGCTCTATCACATCGCCAGAGTGCTGTCGGCCAGGAAAACCTCACCCCCGCAGGGGCTGAACCTTTAATTATACTCTCTCCAGTGGGGCCCTCATCAGTTCACTTCCCAAATCTCCCGCACCATGCAGCTCCCACTCAGCCACTCTGCCTGCCCCAGCCTGGCCACCCTGGCCACTAGGACAGGGATGATCTAAATCCGGGAAGAAGAGGCCCAGAGAGATGACACTCCCAGTCCAGCATCCCTTCTCAAGTTCTGATCAAAATGGACTTTTCTCAGGTTTCCCAAAGGCAGTGTGTGTTAATGACTCTACAGGATGTCCACAATGGAGAAGCCCAGGGCTGGGAGCCATAGCTTATGTAGACACAAAAGTCTTCACAAAGCCAGGCATAAGAAGTTTATGAGGCTCTTTCTTTTGACGTGAACACACTGTTTAAATTGTTAAATCTAGAACTATTCTTTAAAACCAACAGTTGATTTTCCTCTAAGGAGGAGCTGGAGAAGTCATGGCCAAGAGTCCAAGACTTGCCTGCCTGATCCCCACCAGCCTCATTGTGATGCAGTCTCCCTTTCCTGGTATGGGTTTCCCCTTTGTATAGGAGCAAGATTTTGAGGCAAGAAATTCCAACGTTTGTCACTCATAAAGTCTAGACAAGGTAGTCACGTTTAGGACTAAGCATCTGCGAGGCTGTGATCACTGTTGTGGTAGCACTCAAGACTGATACTGAAGGCAGTCTTCGAATAAGTTCTTGCGTTTAGGACAGAACATTGGTATTTCTGTTGTTACTGTAGGCAGACCCTTTCTTTTGAGCATTCTTTTACAGTAATTAAAATCTGGTTTTGCTGAATGGTCATGGAGCCTCAGTCATTGAGCAGTTCCAAAACACATGGAAAACATTTTTTACCAAGGAACTGAGCAGAGTACTATCCTCATGACATCACTGTCCAGCTACTCACTGATTACACTAAGCTCTATGGCTAACTCACACGTGCTGACACTGGCAGGTGATAGGCACAGTTCTTTTAGGTTCGATACAGACAATGTGATTATTTAAAAACTGTTAGCATTAAAATGAGACCGGCGGTGCGACCCTTAATCCACACTTGGGAGCAAGGCAGCGGATTCTGAGTTCAAGGCCAGCTGGTCTACACAGTGAGTTCCAGGACAGCCCGGCTACACAGGAAACCCGTCTCAAAAAAAAAAAAAAAAAAAAAAAAAACAAATATAGTTCAAGGGCCCTGAATTTGGAAGGATGAGGTGGAGGCATGCAGCGGACCACCACGCTGGACTTGGGAGAGATGTACAAGAGACTCAGTACTTTCCCAGGTGCCCTCACTCACGACAGCCATGATACCAGCAGGCATTTGTGCTTAGGAACCACAGGAAAAGCTCAAAAGCACTAGATCAAGTGTCATCTTGTCTATTCTAGGTAACGACCTTCCTGAATAGCACGTTTACAAGCATTTCAGAAGGGGGCACAGGCGAGGGAAGCCACATTATCTGATAGAATTGGCACAGGAACATGTGAACCATGCTCATCGCGGGCACAGTGTGTACTATAACTTCATAATCACTGACTGTTTCTAAATTAGCTCCTGGTGATCATGAATACTGTAAATAAGAGTTCTTATATCAACGGGAACACAACTTACCAAAGTCATTATGAGAAATGACTGGAGGGCTGAGTAAGAGCCAGGCAGATCTACTTAGAAATTTCAGGTCTCACTTTCTTTTATCTTGGAATTCTTTTTAAGTTTCCAATTTTAAAATGTTCCGCTCTCTCCTACATGGGAAAAAAAAAATAAAACCTGTCTTTCTATTTTAAGTCTGCAAAAACATGTTCAATGATCTTTTATATCTCAGGAAACAGTCCCCGGCTCGTGAGTCGCAACGCAGCCCTGTGCACTGGGCTCCTTGTTGGGAGATCAATACAGTTCAGACGAGACCCTGTTGATCCTCTCACCAACTAACATAACCAGCAAATTCCATTTTTCTTTAGGACATAGAAATAAATGAAGGCCTATCAATTCTATGCACAATGGTAAAAGGTCATATCAAATGGTCACTATTTCTGCACACTGAAAACAGCTTAAATGTTTTTATTTCCTGTCAAGATGTTTATAACATGAATCTAAAGTTATTTTTTCTGAATAAACAAATTATAAGGTGATGACTTACTGAGGGTAATATTTAATTATTTTAGATGTTTTCAGACATTATTGTAATACCATCAACACTTCACAAAAATCGTCTTTAAAAACACAAATTTATTTAAAAAATGAATTACCATGTATGAGAAGCCCACACCCTTGACATACCAGGAGAGACGAATGTGTCTACAGGTTTCTCGGTCTTTATTGGGTCTTTCATTGACCTTTTCTTTGGGCCTGCCATGAGGGAGAAGAAAGACATTAAGTTTCCTGGTGAGGACACATGGGGACTTGTCTAAGGCTTGCTTTCTCAAAGGGAGCGATGCTGCATTAGGGCAAAACATGTTCTTTTTACACATAAAGCACATACATCTCACATAGACAGCCACACAGGATAGCTGTGCTAGTAACATGTCATGTGCTAGTGGACACATTTAGCTGGAGATGTACTCAGTTATGGATGAGTGGCCCATGCCACTGCTACTTGCCTTTCTTATATCTGTAGTTATGTTATGTACACGAGCACTCCAGAAATGCCCCCATCACCCCCATAACCCCCATCACCCCCATTACCCCCATAACCCCCATCACCCCCCCATCACCCTGTAGGTCAGCTGCTCCTTCGGACTTGTCTGCTTCCTTCACCACAACACAAGCCTAAGATAATCAACCTGGGATGAATAAAGGTACATTTTGGCTCATGACTCCAGTCCAGGGGAAGAAACTGAGGGCACGCTCTCGCTAGGCTTTGTCTCTTAAAGGCTCCTCACCTCTCAATAGCACAACACTGGGAGCAAGCCTTTAACATGTGGGACTTGGAGGGACAGTTAAGGTCACATGACTGAATCTGTTATGACCTAAAGAGACAGTGCTAGAAGCTGTGTCTAAACTTTGTGTCTGTCAGAACACATTCTGCACCAGAAGATACAGTAGCAAAGAAGTGTTTAAAATGTATGAAGTTAAAAGCTGCTCTGTGGCAAATTATTCCAATCATTAGTACACATTATAGAGAGACTTAGTTCTTATAAGTAGGCAGGAAAAAAACTCTCTGTCATTGTCATGCCACATGCACAGTTATAACTGTTCCAGCCCTTTCCGTGCACAAATGAAATTTACCAGAATTTCTGTGAGTGTGTGTGTTGTGTGTGTGTGTGTGTGTGTAATCCAACCTGCAGCAGTACTAAAACCAATAAGGATGCCTGCAAGAACACTATGAGTTTCATGGTGTATACTTAACTACGTAATAAAATAACTAAGGTCAGTCCATTATAATAAACAGTCTGGGATACCTTTCACTTCTTCAATAGAAACTTTGAAAACCCCATGGTGGGCGACACCCAGGACTGCATTTACTTAAGACTGTTTTCTGGTTTAGTGTCAGCTGGTGAAGATTGCAGTGTACAAGTATGTCTTTCCTGAGTGTGGTGTCTTTACCTCCCCAGTTCAACCCAATGCCTCTGCCATCAAAGCTGCTCTTAGCTAATTCTGAAAAGCACATTGGTTAACTAGTTAAGAGCAGGAACTGCAAGCCTTGCAGCTTGACTTAACCACAAGTGCCTCAGTCTTCTCCTTCACAAAATGGAGATGTTAAAGCTGCATTCAGAGTCCACTAACTCAAGTGGCCCCAAGATCTAGCAACTTTCAGGTAGCTATTCCTACTCTAAAGCTAGATGATGTGATGGAACACGGTGGTTTTTTTTGCTGTTATTCCTTGAACCTAACGCACCTGATTCATACCCGGAGGTGATATCTGCCAGATGCTGTCCAGATCCTCACATATAACCTGTTAGTGTCTGCTTCCCCCATGTATTTTTCCTTATAGCTTCCCTAATAAACCACTATGAACTAGATAGAGTAGAACAATAGGAAACATTACCGTTCACTTCTAGTTTCTAGATCAAGGTTTATACAGGGTGGTGACCACCTAAAGTCTGAAGAGGAACTCTTCTTCCTTCTTCCTAACTTTTGGGTTGCTCTTAGTCTTTGGTACTCGTCTGGCATCTGCACACATCCTCTTCCACTGTCGGTTGTCACCTAGTGTTTGCCACCTCCCACTTTCCATAGCTCTCCATATAAAGATGCCAGTCACACTGGATCAGGGTGCCAGTTCTCCAGTGTGATCCCAACTAATTACATGTGGAAACCCTGTTTCCAGACAAGGTCACTTTCTGAGGTTAGGTCTCTGTTGTGTCTTTCTGGGAGGGTGGGGATACAATGAGGTCCACATCTGGGCTAGGCAGCCCAACACCCTGCACTGATCCCAGGGAGTCTCTTCTGCCTGGGCGTCTCCAAGTGCAATGTTGACTTCATATGGAACTTCCTTAGGCACATGAGGTGAGTTCTCATTGAAGTCAGGAAGTCTGGTAGGAAGTGAGCAATAGTTTTTAAAGAATAATATTTATTGTGCTTTTATTATTCCAGGTGCACCCTCCACCCACCTCTGCTATTATTAGCTGATTTGTTGTCACGTGAGCACCAAGACATTAACTGATTTTTCTACGATTGCAAAGCTAGTGTGTCTCAGAACTGGACCTGGACAGGAAGGGGGACTTCAGAGCTGCTGCTCTAAACTACTCTCTACCCTCCCTGGAAGTAAAAGTGTAGAATTTGTGAAAACTGAACAACAAGTCAAATGCTTCTCTGATGGGTGAGCGTGAGGTCCATGCTGAACAAGGAAGCTGGGATGAAGAATGTCTGCAGCACTCTTGTCCTCATGTGAAGCAAGCGCCTGAGGCATCATGGGAGAGCTGAGGCATCATGGGAGAGAGGGCTAGTCAGCTGAAGGTTTCAAAGACTAGAAGGGAGGGATCAATTCCAAGCTCCAGTTCAGAGGTCATCACTTACCTCAAGCATTAGAAGCACCCAGGTGACTTCCTAAAAGCTTGTCTAAGATGGCCTGGTCACTAGCACCATTTTACAAGCTCCTGATTAGATTCCAAGGTGCAGATAAGTCAAGAAAAGACTCCAGACACCCTGTACGTTCCTAGCATTGCTTTTAAACACTTGTCATCAAGATGACCAGAAACCTAACTTTACTGAGGTTCCCAGCTGTAGTGGGACCGCGGTCTTTGCTCTGGCCCCTAGGCCTCTGTACTTTCTACAGTAGTGACTACTCAGTCAAAGTCTCTCCCCTGACATCAAAATGACACCCACCTTCACATCAACAGAGAGGAACAGGAGTTGGAACACATTAAGCTTGGTAGAACAACTAAGCATCCAAATCTGTTTCTCAGTGCTTTTTCTCTGCTTGGTTTCCCTCTCAAGCCAGGAATGTACCATTGATGGACTGGGCACTTCCCATGTACCTGAACCCAGTGTCACATATGAATGAGGAAGAGTCTGCCTACTTCTGGCCAGGGGAATGTATTTTTTTAATCTTAATCTCTTAATTGAGTATCTTAAATGAATATCTTATCCTTTAACCTTTGTATTAGTTAATTTTCTCATTGATGGGACAAAAGGACCTGACTAGAAGCAACTTGGGAAGGAAAGGTTTCTTTTGCTTCATAGTATGAGGGTCTAGTTTCACCATGGAAAATCATGACAGTTGAGGGTGGGGCTGGTGGGCAGTCAGGGAACAGAGAGAGATGGATGCTGGTGCTCAGTTCATTTTCTCCTTTCTATTCAGCCCAGAACCCTAATCATTAATGGTGCCATCCAACAGTCAAGGTATGGTACATGTCTCCTTGTTACAGAGTTATCAGACAAGTTCAGGGGACCACCCCACTGAAAATCTGATTCACCTGGAGGATTATTCCCCAATGAGACTATTTTCTTCCAGAATCCTCTCCCTCCACGGAGCCTCTTTCAGGCTGGGGCAGGACTGACACAGCCATTGCTGGCCCTGCCTGCTTTACTGGAAGCACAGCTGTCCCCCTCTTCCTGACAGCTGTCAAGCTTTACAGTTTGCCTGATCTGTTGCTTTTCTCTCCAACTCTACTAAAATTGTCTTCCTGCCTCCTTCTGAATCTATTTTTAAATTCTTTCATTATGAGAAATAAGAAGTCCAAAGGGAACTCCAAGTTTCCCTGGTAATATCCCTGCCTCAAATACCTCAATCTAGAGACTCCTCAAAGGCGAGCTCTGGAGGGATTCTAGATTCCATCAAGTGGACAATCCAAATTAACCACCAGGGCCCTTGTCTTCTCATGATGATCTGAACTCCTGTCTTAAAATATCACATCCTCCTTCTGGTCTGGGCCTGAGCACTGAGCAGATCCCAGGCGCAACTCTGCACCCAATCTCACAAAACCCAAAGTAGTGGGCCTCCCAGGAGCCTAACCCGGGCAGCATCTTAGGTAAGGAGACAGCAACACCTGCCCCAAACAGGGAGTAACTGGGACCTACTAGGACCCAGGAATTCACTCCTGGCTGGAGCACTGGTTCCTTCCAGTCTGGGCCCCGAGCACTGAGCAGATCTGGCACCAGCTTCTAACCCAAGTAGTAAACAACACCCATCAAGTCGACACAACCTAAGATAATGGAAAGACAGGCACAAGAAGATCAGTCCCAGGTAGGCACTAAGAGATCCAGATGTTGAAAGCAAGCGAAGAACATAAGCATCAGAACCCAGGGTACTTGGTCATTAGAACCTGTTACCTCTTCACCACTGAAAGTCCTGAATTAAACCCACTTCCCGAAGCAAGATTCGTTTAAAATCACTTCTAAGTGATGATAGAGGACTTTAAGTAGGACATAAATAACACTCTCAAAGAATTTGAGGAGAACACAGGTAAACAGGTAGAAGCCCTTAAAGAGGAAACACAAAAATCCCTTAAAGAATTACAAGAGAACACAACCAAACAGGTGAAGGAATTGAACAAATCCATCCAGGACATAAAAATGGAAGTAGAAACAATAAAGAAATCACAAACGGAGACTACCTTGGAGATAGAAAACCTAGGGAAAAAAACCAGGAGTCATAGATGCAAGTATCACCAACAGAATACAAGAGAGAGAAGAGAGAATCTCAGGTGCAGAAGATACCATGGAAAATATTGACACACTGTCAAAGAAAAGGCAAAATGCAAAAAGTCCTTAACACAAAACATCCAGGAAATCCAGGACACAATGAGAAGACCAAACCTAAGGATAATAGGTATAGATGAGAGTGAAGATTTCCAACTTAAAGGACCAATAAATAAATATCTTCAACAAAATTATAGAAGAAAACTTCCCTAACCTAAAGAACGAGATGCCCATAAACATACAAGAGGCCTACAGAAAGCCAAATAGACTAGATCAGAAAAGAAATACCTCCGTCACATAATAATCAAAACACCAAATGTACAAAACAAAGAAAGAATATGAAATGCAGTAAGGGAAAAAGGCCAAGTAACATATAAAGGCAGACCTATCAGAATTACACAGACTTCTCACCAGATACTATAAAAGCAAGAAAATCCTGAACAGATGTCATATAGATCCTAAGAGAACACAAATGCCAGCCCAGGCTAATATACCTAGCAAAACTCTCAATTACTATAGATGGAGAAACCAAGATATTCCATGACAAACAAAATTTACACAATATCTTTCCACAAACCCAGAATTACAAAGGATAATAGTGGGAAAGCTCCAATACAAGGAGGGAAATTATACCCTAGAAAGAGCAAGAAAGTAATCCTCTTCCAACAAATACAAAAGAAGATAGCCACACAAAGATAATTCCATCTCTAATAACAAAAATAACTGGAAGTAACTATCACTGTTCCTTAATATGCTTAACAGCAATGGACTCAATTCCCCAATAAAAAGACATAGGCTAACGGACTGCATACATAAACAGGACCCAGCATTTTGCTGCATACAGGAAACCCACCTCAGTGACAAAGACAGACACTACCTTAGAGTAAAAGGCTGGAAAACAATTTTTCAAGCAAATGGTCCTAAGAAACAAGCTGGGGTAGCTATTCTAAAACCTCTGGCCCAAGAACACAAAGGGAAGGACTCATGGCTACACCTGTATAGGTAGTTGAGGGTAGCCTTGTCAGGCATCAGTGGAAGTGGAGGGTCCTTGGTACCCAATAGTTTGGATTCCCTAGTGTTGGGGATTTTGAGAGCAGGAAGGTGGGAATGGGAGATGGTGGGAGCACAACCTCATAGAAACTCCAGAATTATATGGATTAGATATGATAGAGTCAGGCAACCAGAAGACTAAATCCCAGAATTCAAACAAAAAATATCTTGATACTAAAATTTTTTTTGAGCATTGTATATTACAGAATACACAGCCTTGGTGTATCTACTCATCAAGCAAGCTGAGCAGACCTGCTCAAACCTCTGATGTCCTGGAATCTCAAATGAATGCAGTGAAGACACAGATGTCAGATGCTTATCATTTTACTCTTCCCCTGCCCCTCTTCTAATATCTCAACGCCCATAATCAGCTTGAAGAAGTTAATGAAGAGTTGGTGCCCCTATTCCCTGGGGCTTGGGGTCTGAGGTGGTTAATATTGGGCTGTCTTCCTAGGGAAAAGTAGTGGTTTTGTTGGAACAGGGAGGAATAGCTAGGATTTATTGCATAGCCATAACCTATTGGTAGGAATCTGTATAATTGTTATTAAGCTGAAGTTATAATTTCTTAAATGGTACAAAATTTACTTTGATTTCAAATTTAAGGTTTTCATTGGTACAAGTTTCTTACTGATACAGAAGTGAGATTAATATTGTTACTTTCATAGGCATTGTGCCTATATAACACATTTAGGAATACAAGGCTAGACCCAGTCCTTCTTTAAATTTTTAACTGATTTGAGATGGTTAGTCTGTGAGTTAAGGGTCTATAGCAAATTCATGGCTCTGAGTTTATTATTAGGGTGTTTTCTATATTTTATTTAGAAATAGCTGAGAGGAGTTAACAGACAACAGTTCAGATTGTCTTACATGGATAGTTGGTTTTCAAAAAGCCAGAAGTCCACAGAATTGACGTTACAAACATTTCTGTATTAATGTTCATTTTGATTAGAGAGCTGTCTGCTCCTGACAGCTTCCTGTCCTGGATTCTAAGAAGAAATTGAGCATCTTTGGAGTTACTCCAGTTGTGGTGAGACAAGCACTAGGCAAGAATTGCCTCTTTTCATCTACAGACAAATTAGTGTCCAGAAAAGGACACACTTGCAGAATAGTCGACTGATTATATCTGCCAATACAGAGTAATCAGCCCTTAATAATTCTGCATCACTAGGTCTGTCAGATGATCCTGGGCCAGAAGGCTGAAGATCGGATGCTCCAACGTTTTGTAGTATAGGGACTGTTCAAGTCTCTATAAATTGGCTAAGTTTTAGAAGCTATGCTTTGTGCTTCCCATAATTTCAGTTAATTCAGTCATTCTGGATTTCTGATGGGGTTGAAGACTTATAGTCTCATAGCCAATCCCGTCTATTTACTTTGAGAGAAAAGACTTGAGAGGATGGTTTTCAGCTGACATTCATTCTAAACCAAGAAAAAAGTCAGGTTCAGAACTAAGTCTTTTAGTTAGGAGAGATGACAGAGGTTCTAGTTAGTCAACAAAATGATGGACTGGGTATTAGTCTATCTTGTACCTTAGTGATACAAATTGGTATAGTTATGCTCTAATTGTATTTTGAGAGAAAAGTTTTATTTTAACAGGAAGGGTGATATGTAGGAGGAGCTAAGGTGGGAGAAGTAAGGAGAGGAAGAGAGGAGCTAGGAGATGAGAGAGAGAAAGAGAGAGAGGAAGGGAGGAAGGAGAACATGGATGCGGATGTTTTAGTGTCTCCGC
The DNA here is from genome assembly GCA_021653895.1 of Mastomys natalensis. Lineage (NCBI taxonomy): Eukaryota > Metazoa > Chordata > Mammalia > Rodentia > Muridae > Mastomys > Mastomys natalensis. Next base: position 309,070 of record JAJTUV010000211.1, on the reverse strand, counting down.
CATTTAAAGATAGTTGGTATATCTAGGTTGGGTATTGGGTACACTTCTGATTGTATGGGCATCTTTGTTATTGAGCATTACCAAACTTATAAAGCCTTTGATTAATATTTAAAAAGAAGTTACTAATAAAAGTTTTTTTTAAAAGTCCTAAAAAAAAAATCACATTCTGATAGGTCCGGCTTTATAAGGTTCTATGTTGGTGCTTACCCAGCAGGGGCTCATTGTGGAGAGGCTGTGTGGTGAGGAGGCAACTGTTTAAGTGTACTGACTACAGCATAACTCTGGAGTTCATTTTTCAACAGGAAAAGGAGACTGAAAAATCCTGACTGTGGGGAAGGCGGGGATTTCTGCCTGAGGATAGCCCAGCTGGTAGCTTGCTAACTTTGCACTCCTGGCCAAGGCTTAATCCCCAGCTCTGCTAGCACTGAGGTGAGCACAAGCACTGAGTGTGAGCACAAGCACTGAGTGTGAAGTCTATGATCCCAGCACCAGAAACCGAGGCAGGACGGTCTGTCTTCAGGGCATAGGACTTTGAGCTCAGCCTGGGATACATCTAACCTTATCTGAAGCGAAACAGAAACAACTACAGAAACAAAAAGAAGACAGGGTTTTCCTTAGGGAATTAACCTGTTCTCTTTCAGGTGTGGCAAAGGGAAAAGTGCTTTCTTCCTATTTTCATAACATGAAGACAGAACCAAAAGAGAAAAAAAAAAAAATCCCCTTAAGGGGAAGTTAGCTTATGGCAGAAAAATAAAGTCAGTGACAACTCTTAGTATAACTTTTTCAAGCCTTAATTTTTTGTTTCATTTTCAAGTGTAAAGATTCAAGATAAAAGAAAAAGCAAGGAAAGTCTACAAAATCAGAGGGGAAAGTGTTACGATCAATGAGCAACAACAGCTGTGAATTTGTGAAATGCCTCTTTCACCTGTGCTTTTATTTGTTTAATCAACTTACATGTTTTTTAAGCCTATGACTCATACAGAGATACATGCTTGCTCTGTGCTGCTCACTCGCATTACAAGTTTTAATGGTGTAAAAGTTGTAAACACTCGTGCTTTCGTGATTCATATCTGTAGGAAGCCGGGCAGTGTGAAAGTCACCCCCTACATCAAGAGTCTCTTGTTTCCAGCCTTAAGACCACACTCAGCCCCCACTCTTCCCTGGCGAGCAGTTAAGTCTGAAGGGCTTTGCCACAGGACAGGAGGGCAATGCTTAGTGTGTAACCCGAGGAAATAACCTTGGGAGGAGAAAAGTCTATGTCATGGAGAGCAAAGCTAAGGCGCTCCGTGAATTGGGCAGCTCGGTGAGCTGGGACCCGGGCTCCAACAGTCTACTTCAATAGCCTCTCATTACCCACGAGGTCCCCATTGGCTGGCCTCTAAAAGTTTCTCCCATCTTCAGCCTGGTGGTGGTGTGCACGCCTTTAATGTCAGCACTCAGGAAGCAAAGGCAAGTGGATCTCTGAGTTCAAGGCTAGCCTGGGCTACAGAGCAAGTTTCCGGACAGCCAGAGCAACACGGAGAAATCCTGTCTTGGAAAAAAAGGAAAGTTTCTCCCATCTTCTAATAGCACCCCCTGGCGGATGCTGGACATTTAGAGGACAGCAGCCAGGAAGGAATTCTATGGATAACTTCTAGGAAAGGCCCCGGGGCCTCTCGCCTCATCCTCTCTTTAGACTGTCTTTGCAGGATCTCATCCAACCATGTTCTGGCACTGAGTCTGTCAGTAATTGTAGTCAACTGTGGAATAAATTCATCCCCGCTGCTAGGGGCGTTTACACTAGAACCACAGGGAGGAATCTGGCTGGACCCTCACTGTGACTTGGACAGTCTTACCCTTCACAGATGCTCCTCCCCTTATTTTAGACCTTTCCTGCTGAATAAGCAGCCAGTAAACAGTTTCTGTGAAAACGTACTGTGGGCAGTGGGGCTCTGTATAAAGCCTTTCGGCGTGTGCAGCCCCAGTGGTGGTCCAGAGCGTGCATGTCCCCTCCAGTCCCCTCTGAAAAGCTATGCCCAGCATTTTCCTCAGAGTCTCATTTCTCTGACTCCTTCCAGTTGACAAGACAGTAGGGAACGGGACTTCAGTATAGACACGCCCCCTCTTCAAAACTCGCTTTACACAAAGCATGCTCTAGCAGCAGTCAATATCTTCTCAACACGCTGTTTTATTCTTGAGTCTTTAGCACCTCCCCACATCGTCTTTTGCGGCAGCAGTTTTATGTTCTGGCACCTTCCAGCCCTAGGAAATCAGCCATTTATGATTAGCTCACGCTCATCTGTGAGCTTACGTCTTGGGCTGAGTGTGGTGTGTACACCTTAATTCCAGTACTTGGTCAGGTAGAAGAATCAGAAGCTTAAGATCAACCCTGGATATACAGCACGTCTCAGACCAGTCTAGACTAGATGAAACCCTCTGTCAAAAGTTAAATAAAAATAATGTTAAAATGCATGCAGGACTCAGGTCCTTTAGTCGAGTGAAAGTTTGGTAAGTCAGGAAGTAAAATGTAAACTTATCTTCCTCAGAAGCTAACACTCTTCCCACAGTGTTGTCAATAGTGTGTGATAACCTATGGCTATGCACATCTGTCAAGCCTAGCTAAGTTAGTACTAGGCTTTTCCTGGGTCTCTGAAAAAAGAAAATTATCTGCGGAGTTCTCTGAAGTTAGCTTTGGGTCAGGGTTTAAATCACCACTCAGTGCTGTTACCCAACACAGGGGCAACATCTTCCTCCTCCTCACTTCCTCAGTGAGACATCTGATCTCTTCCCTCATTGGTCATCAGCACAGCCTCACTCGTTCACTCACAAGGAGAAATTAGTTACTTTATGTCTTTTTAAAACTTGCAAAGTTACCTGGAAGAGGAATTTCATTTAGATTAAATCATTTTCCTGGCAGAAGGGAGGACAGAAATATCCCATTTTTGCTGTGGAATCATCAACAGAAGCTGCAGGGTGGTGTGCTGCCCACCAAAAGGTCTTCATTAAGACACAGCTAGACCACTCCCTGTAACATCCCACCTTAACCTTATATCTGCTGTTAGAGATCTTAGAGACAAATTCAGTGAAGTCTCTGAATGCACTGTGCCTTGAATTCTCTAGCCCTCCAATTATATATAGGCTATGCTAAACAAACAAGCAAATAAACAACTAACTCTGGGCCCAGAATTGTTAGGTCTCAAACCCTGAGGAAAGGCTGAGGTGCTTATTAACATATCAAAGCTGTCTCTGGCTACCAGTTTCTCCTAGCATCCTCCAGACCATGGCCTGGCTGGCGTGATGCAGCCCTACCCTAAACTTCTCTAGTTCAGGGACTAAGCTAGGCAGGTCTTCCCCAGCTGCTCTTCCCTGTATAACTCAGCCATTTGGGCTATACTGGTCTCTTGGCTGGGCTGCCTCTCTTGGACTCCCTCCCACCTCTCATGGTCACTAAATTTAGTCTGCCATGTTCTGACCGGACCTTCCCCTGCCTGCTTTCTCTCTCATAGATCTACAATAAAATCTTCTCCACACTTTAGGAGGAATCGTATCCTCCCTCTGTTTCATTGCTTCATTCAAAACAATGTTCGATCGGGATATTTTTCCTTCTTCCTAAATCTCTGTATTTTCAAACATTCAAGCATTACATCTTGAATTTTACCTGAAAGAGTAAAACAAATCTTTTATATGTGAACTATATGGGTGATGACAGTGGAACAGAAATATCTTCCAGTTTAAAAAGTTTTTGCTAAAATGGGTTTGTCTGAAGTACTCTTAACAGTTTACAATCTTATTTGTACACCTATCTCTATCCATTCTTCATCTTTGGAGGTATGGAAGCTCAGGAAATCACCTTCAGAAAGACCAGGAAGAAAATTACAGATAGTAAATAAGCCTTCCTCTAGTGCACGCAATCATGAGGGATCTCAAACCCTGCCACCCTCCACACACAGGCGCACAGTGGGTACGGACACTTCTGTTTTCCTCACCAGCATTTGGCTTCCTGGGAATCTTACAATTGCTGTGTCACTATATTAGTATATCACTGTGACAGTCATCATAAAGGAGGAAACAATCTCACAGCTTTGGAAGGTTTTGGTCCGTCATGGCAGCACAGGCATGGCAGAGCAGTTCAGCTCATGGGTGCAGGAGCTTATGATGAAGGTGGCAGGAACCAGGGGCGGGTTCTAGCCTTCAAAGTCCAACCCTTCTGAGTTACTCCCACCAGCGAGGCTACTCCTCCTGAAGGTTCCACAGTCTCTCAAAATAGTGCTTCCTAGTGTGGAAACAAATCACCTTGCTTCTGTTTTCCCCCTTGAGAAAGGGTTTAGCTATGCAGCCCAGGGCAGCTGGCCTTGCCATCTCTGACACAGCCTCCTAGGTACTAGAATTAGAGATATGTCCAGAGTATTTCAATTCTCGGTCATAATTCCTCACAGTTAGGTGTGAGTAGCTATGCTCACATTTCTATCGTAGTTTGTCAACACCTTCTTCTGGTGTCTGCAGTCCAGAGGCCATGGGTCAGACTGTTACTGTGGTGTACTGTAGCTTGAGAACCCCAAGGTTTGTAGTAGGATGTATCTCTGTGGCTCCCCAAACTGGGAGTTCTCGGGATTAAGGCTACATTGGATAGTTCTGTGACAGAGAAGACTCTGACTTGGCACACATTGTCACCAGCTGCCTAAAACACAGATCTTCTGACTCAGGCTTTTTCCTCTTCTTCAGTCCTGCGTGGAGCAGAAATCAACATCTATCTCCACTCTGTTTTCTAGGCTAAGACCAGTAGACGAGCCCGTAGGAACAGCTATGGTCTGTCATTCTATTCTCTTCTGCTTCTTTTTGCTGTGCTCAGATTCCAGAACATTCTGTCCTCTACTTTCCCAGTTTCTCTTGCATTTCTGGGGCTTCAGGAACCAGCTTGAGAGGATCCTAATGTGTCATCACAGGACTTGAGGTTCCAGTCAGTTAACCAGATGTTCAAGAATAATTCAAACATCAAGACATTAGTTTGCTCCTTGGTCACTGACTCTTGATCTAAAACCAGGAATTCTGTGCCACTTTCCAAGAGTCATCTCAGCTGGGGAGATGTGACAGATTATTTTCAACTGTATCTTCATCAAAGACTGGACTTTCACAAGTCCATGCAACACCACCAAAGGGACTTGTTATATACCAGATTTTTTGTGTTTGTGTGATGATGAATCACAGTATTTAGCCCAGTGTGGCTTTGAACTTACAGTCTTCCTGGCTCAGCTTCTTTGGTGCTGGGTTTTTGTATGCACAGCACTGTACCCTGCTCATTCAATCCACCACCAGGCCTCTGACTTGGGAATGGCACCTCCACTAGCCGGCTGTTGCCGAGCTTTCTCTTAATGTGATCCCAGACTAAAGTTAATCTTCAGTAAGGAGCAGAGCAACGTATCTGAAAAAATACATAGCTCCCCTCCTCTAAGGACACTGAACTGCTAACAGCCTTGGGAGCACCTCCTACTATTTATAACGGACCATAAACAGCTCTCAGCGTTGTAGAGATAGTCACAGCTGCTGTGGGTTAACAGCAGTGCCTGTGTCATCAACACAGAGCTGTGTTTCACATGCTCACAGCAATCTTCCTCATCCTCCGGCTCTATACTCTTTCTCTCTTTCTTCCAGGGATGTTCCCTGTGCCAGGGGCACACTGATGTAGATATCTTTTCTAGAGCTGAGTGTTTGGTGGTCACTTATTCTTAGCACTTGGACCAATTATGAGTCTGCATTACCAATAACTCACTGAAGGCAGAGGCTTCTCTGATCAAATCGAGCGCCTCACTAGTCATCTATGGATATGTATTGTATTCTACACAAACACGTACAAGCACTTGCATGATCCTGACTCAGGTTCCTCACTATGGATTACATCTTCCACAGCTGTGGGCGTTTGACAAGGTTTATAATATGGGGGATAAACCCTCTCCTGTGGAACAGGCCCCAAATCCATGCAGAAAGTGGTTGGTTATCTTCATAACATATAAGCCACTATTTTGCCAGTAGGCACATTTTGTCCGATAGGTCAGTATTACAGCTGACACCCAGTAAGTAAGGCTATTGATGAGTTCCTATTCCCATAGGCCACCCTACCCTTTCTGACACTAGGGAAGCTAACCAGTGGGAAGAAAGTTTCCAACTTAGTTCTAGCTCGATTTCCCTTTGTCCTATAGTCAAAGTGTGTGCTGTCTTCCTCAATAGAGTCTTACCATGTAGCTCTAATGGGAAGGAAAAGACAGTATCTGGATAGTTTCAGGACCTCTGGAGCTTCCTGGCCAACAAGTCATAGGACCATATGTCACACCTGGTGCTGGTCTTTTGTTTAAATATCTATAGCTTCTAGACTCCTCCTTGAGAAGTACCTTTCACAGGGCTATGTAAGTGTTCTGGGAGTGTCTTGGTACTGTTTATTCTCTTGCTGTAGTGAAATACCACAACCAAGAAAACATATAAAGAAATGAATCTAATTAGGGGGCTTGTTTACATTTTCAGGAGACTAGTACAATTTATCTATCTATAAGGGGAGGCTCTGATGCTGGCCCTGTTCCCCAATTGGTTCTTGATTTGTCAATAAAGAAGGTGCGGGGGAGTAACTTCTGGTGGAGGGTACAGGTGGGACTTCTGGGCCTCAGGAAGAAAAGGCAGACACAAGGAAGGAGAGGGACTTTTTCTGCCATGCTTTGGAGGAAGAAAAATGCAACAATCATGTAAGGCCTGGAGTGGGGGAGCAGAGAGCTAGTGCCTGTGACCTCCCAACAGATGGGTGGACAAGGGTGTTTAGCAGGGGCTAGGTGAAATAAGTTCAGAGCAGGAGGAAAGCCAGAGATAATAAATTGGTAAGGGTACCTTTTTCCAGGCAGGAGTTATCTGCCCCCAACAATTGTACCTAGTAGACAAGTTAAAGTAACAAAGATGTGTGTGTGTCTTTTATCCATGAATTCAAGGGTTTTAGGAGTGTGCTGGTAGCATGACCCCTCCTGGAGCAAAGGCAGGAAGAAAGAGAAGCCAGGTTAGGGCTGGTGGCAGCCGATCCAGGAGCTAAGCCGGTGGAACAAAAGGGAAGGAAGCCGGGAGGGGCTGATAGCTTAGCCATGGTCCCAGAGGCAGTAGCTTTTGAAACTACACGCAACATCTATCATAATGGGGAGTGCGGCAGCAGGCAGGCATGACACTGGAGCAGTAGCTGAGAGCTCTCACTTGATCCATAGGTTTGCAGGCAGGCAGAGAGAGTGTGATACTGGGCCTGACATGGGCTTTCAAAACCTCAAAGCAACCCCCGCCCCAAAGTGACACATTCCTCCAACAAGGCTGCATCCTTTCCAAACAGTCCCATCAACTGGGGACCAAGCATTCAAACTTATAAGCCTAAAGGGGCCATTGTCATCCAAACCACCACAGGGAAGGAAGCAAGCAGTAGCCCTGCCTGTCCATCCAACTCTGACGCTCGTGAGCAACACCAGTGACCAGTCCAGCAAGATATGGCATGGCAAAGGTGCAGGAGTGGTGTTCATATCTCCATGGGAGACTTAAAGCCACTCAACAGGAGGGAAACCATGCCTAGTCAAAAATCTAGCCAACTAACCAATGATAGTGAGGTCTTGGATCTTAGAGAAAACCCCAACTACTGCCACAATAATTCTACATACTCATCTTTGCACTCACAGTTAAATGTATCTGTCACCATCACCAAAGAAGCTTCTCTTTGCAGCAGAGACCATTACAGAAAGCCACAACTTGTCAAAATGCAGAGAACAGCTGATTGTGGGGTACCCAGCTCCACTTAATTTATATACAACATAGACCCACACTTAAGGCTCAGGGAATGTCACAGAAGATGAGGCAGAAAGGTTTTAAAAGCCATAGGAATAGGAATTCACTGTGAGGTTATGTCTCTAGAAATGACAGGGAAGCTATATCCATGATACCTCAACAGCATGGCTGGCTTCACAAGACCTGAACAATCATGTCACCAATGGACATGCTAATGTGGATAGGGGAAATCTCATGGGCCCTCTCCCTAGACAGGAAACTACGGGCAACCAATGGCTGTTGCAAAGGGGAGAAGACATCCCAGGATGAGCCCCCATATTTGATTATTCAATACCAAATGGTCAGCATTGAAATTGTATACATATAATCAACACTAAACAGATTCATAAGGCTGTATTATATGTATTTATCACATATGCATACATATGCATATGTGAGTGTGGTGTGTGTGGAGTGTGTATGAGTGTGTGTGTATGTGTGTGCATCAATAATAATGGGAAGGAAAAGGCCACAAATTGAGAGGGAGCAAGGGGAAATATGAGAGAGAGAGAGGTTGGAAGAAAAGGATGGGGAGATAATGTAATTATATTTCATTTTAAAAGTTGCAAACAAACACACAAGTAACCCATGGCTTCTCATGGTAACATTATCTACCCATGCAGAGTACCTCTGTTCAAACTCCTTTCATAAAAATTATGTTTTACAATTAGATTGAAAAAATAGTAGGTTTGCACATTGCTTTTACATACCCCTTTAGTTTTGATTAACCCTTTCCTCCTCATTTCCCCTGCTCTCAATCCTACCCTCACTGAAACGTTCCCACTCCCAGTCCTCCCTCTCTGTCCTTTCCTGTCACGTGTATTCTGCTATCTACTCTCCTTTATGACTTCAGTGTGCTACTCTTGGGCATATACTCAAAGGAGTCTATATCCTAGTACAGCAACACTTCATGTTAATGTTCGTTCCTATTCTATTCACAGTAGCTAGGAAACGACTCAGCCTGGAGGTCCACCCACTGACAAATTGATAATGAAAACGTCGTACATATACACAGTGGGATTTTATTCATCTGTAAAGGAAAATGAAATTAATTTGCAGGAAAATGTAGAATGGAAAATATTACACTGTGATGTCACTATGAAACAGAAAGACAAATGATAAATGTTCTCTCTCAGACATGGGCCCAAGCTTCTGGCTTTTGTGTGTTTAACCTGGAGTACCTATAGTAGCCAGTAAATTAGAAGGGCCTGTGGTGGAGGGAGGCCTTAGGAGAGGAGTATGACAAGACCCATCCTACTTCCTAAGTCAGCATGAGGAAAGAGCGTCTGAAGACACTTATCAATGAGAAATACAGTGATAGAAAGTGCAGCTCAAGAAAGAGAAGTGTGAGAAATCCAGAAGACACGCTGTCTAAATTTCCTTGTAGAGAGTGAAATACCTGTGCTGCTGATTCAAACACCTAGGGACGCTTAAAAAACCATTCCAGCAATGGGGCTGGAGAGCTTCCCTCTCCTTTAGTGTATCACCCTTAAGGAAATTAAGTGTTTTGCTCACTTCCCCCAAGTCAGGTTTCAGCTAGACTGTATCTGGAAGAGTCAGCAGCAGTGAGTAGCTCTTTTCAGTGGTGGTTGGCATCTGGGAGGAAATCCTCTTTGTTTGGTTTTTATGGTCATGAAGAACAATCAAATGAATACATCAAAATAGAACGTGTGAGAGTGATCGCACCTGGCTGAAGTCCAGAAGGGCTTTCTTGGGCATTCTTTACCAAAGAAAGTCTTCAGGTTGTGGTGATCACCCATGGATATGAGGCCAAGAAAGAGTCACAATGTCAGTTCCGTCTCTGAGTGGTGTTCTCAAGAGGTGAGGAGGTCCTTACACATCACAGTTAAAGACAGGATGGGGCATAGAGACCGTAAGAACTGCTGGTGAGGGTGGCATTTGTCTCAGGTCTTAGCTTTACCAACTCTAAGGCTGTCACCACAATGCAGACAAGCAAGCTCATAATGGCGAGGTGCTGATGGTTGCAGATCCAAGAGGCCCTCGACTGGAGGATACTTGACTCCAGCTTCTGTCCACTAACTGCTTGGCTTTTTCTAATTAAGGTCCTAGAGAGAGCCCTTCATGGGGACTTTGTCTCTCCCAAACCTCTCCACTGTTGCAGAGAGTCTAGGACTGTGTAAATTGGATGTCAGTGGCATCAAGTACGGAGTCTTGCTCTTGCTCACGCTAGACAACTGTAGCCCCATCTATCTCCATAGCCCTGTCTCTGAGCTATAATACATTTCACAGAGGTTTCAAGAGAATCATAATATGTAGCAGGAAGCATGCATTGTTGAACTGTTTTGCCAAATCATGAAATCCTCAGGGTCACTGTTCATTCCCCAAACCAGTTCACAGTCTAATCAGTAAAACTCCAGTGCAAGAAGCTGGCTCCATGTATTAGATATTCTATATATAGATATAGTTATTTCTAAGGGATGGCATTCACAGTTACCATGGCTTAGCTCTGTGTGTAGCAACCAGGACATCAAGTGTTGTGCTGTCCTGAAATCCTTCTCAGACAAACCTTCCTTAAAGATTTATGAGCTTTCTAGAACCTGGAAGCCATGGGAAGCAATCTCAGTGCTGGTCCAGAGGGCCTCCGTCCGGTGTCAGTCTGAGCCACACTGAAAACTTGTCACTGGTGTTTTTGCTTTTACATTTTCTTGACCATATGGGTCTCAGGCAGCAATCATGTGCATAATTCTATATAAAGCATGGCTTTAGGCTCTTGGTGGCCTATTCTTTTTCTGTATTTCTTCGTACTCCACACTGCAGTTGTTCAGTTAAAATGAAGGGCTCTGTGGCTGTCTCAGCCTGATCCCACCCTGCATGAGCATTCCCTTGTCTCATCCAGATCCTTTCTAGTGCAGGCTATGTTTACGATGAGAGTAGGTTCTTTTTGGTTCACTCTATTAGTCCGGATATTAGTCTATGGGTTTACACAGGATTTTTTTCACTTTCCTCTGTTGCAGCCAATCTTCATAACTTAGGCAACGCTGGTTTTGCGATCCTCCCTCTACCGTAATCTTAAGACAGGAAACCACAAATTACCTCATGTTGCACGATAATTCTGGGCTCTGACTCACGTAGAGGGAGTGATTAGAATCACAGAATTTCAGTCTTGAGGGGAACAGAGAGGTCATCTTGCTGACTTACCATGGGAATCACCAAGACTGGTGTGTGTTTTTTTAAAAAACACACAATTCTCCTTTCTCCACCCCCAGAGATGCTGGTTTTCTGGGTTTGACTGGGCTCCGGAACCTGTATTTTTAGAAGGTTCCCTGGTGATTCAGATAAGCCTGGTCTGTGACCCACTGGCACACTTCCCCTCACCTTCAGACAGAGGAATATCTGCTTGGCCATTCTGGGTTTACAAGTATCTAGCTGTCATAGTGTGTGGGAAGCCATGCTTCGCTGCGGGCTCTGAGGATTCCCCTATGAACTGACCATATCTCACGCCAGCTACTCACCCTGTAGGCCCCTGTTAGTGTCTTCACACTAACACCGTGTGAATTTCTGAGGGAGGGAGAGAGTGCCCAAATGTATATATCAGGTTGACTTTGAATTAACAGTTTTGCTGCCTTAGCCTCTCAAGTGCTAGATTATAGCTGTGTACCAACAGGTCCAGTGGCAGAAAGTTAGAAATTAGCCAAAGCATATTATTATTTACTGGTTACAATGCTATAAGCCCCCATCTATCTATCTATTATCTATCTATCTATCTATCTATCTATCTATGCGGTGTTAGAGATCAAACCCCTAGACTGTGGGCATGCTAAGTAAGTACTTATTCCCAGTTCTTGGGAACTATTTTTTATGATACCCTATAAATTAATTTTAGTTCTTAAACAAACTCTTTGTAGTAGATATTATCATCAGTCACAATTTGCAGATAGGAAAAAAAATTAAGGTTTGGAAAAGTCAAATAACCTGCCCAATTTCAGCTTCAATTTGAACATAAGAAATCTTTCAGTTCGAAAGGTTAATCTCCAGCTGGTGTAAACTCTAAGGTCACGATTTGAGAGCATCATTTACTATACACTGCACCATGTTGTCTGTTACTCTCTGTGCTATATTGTCTGTTACTAACTGTACCATGTTGTCTGTTACTCTCTGTACTATATTATCTGTTACTAACTGTACTGTCTGTTACTCACTGCACTGTACTGTAGCAAGATTTTCCCTGTCCAATTAATTTAAATATTAATACAACAAGAAGCCTGTGATTGGACTGGGAAAAGGGAGACAGAGCTAAGAGTTGCAGAGACAGAGAGTGACAGAAGAGAAGAAAGGAGGAAAATGGAGGACGAACAGGACAATTCAGGTTCCATGAGGCTTTCATTCGCCACAGGTAGCTATGATATTATATAGGGATAGAATAATTGGGATAACTTGTCTAATCTAGGTGGGCAGCTTTTATCATTATCAATTGGCTCTGAAATTATTGTGTGGGTGTAGCGGGATATTCTCCCCCCCCCCACATTTGCAATAAAGCTCGGTCATTGGACAGTATGAAAGGTAGGCGGAGTGAGGAAGGGGAGGAGAGAGAAGGAGGCAGAGGAGGAGAGAAGATGGCTGCGGATGTACGCATGTCTCTAGCAGTCTAAGGTAGTTATAATATCTAGGTTAGATAATTGGGCAACAATTCTAATTGTGAAGGTATCTTGTTAATTGAGCATTTCCAAATATATAAATCTATTGGATAATCCTTAAGCATTAAGAGTCTTTAATCTACCAGGTACCACGGGCATGGCGGGAATGGCCTAGGCTCAGCCGAGCATTGTGGACAGCGCGGTGGATTGGCAGAGCCAGCCACCACGCTGGTGTCTTGTGGGTGCCAGGGCCTGTGCATCTAGCTAGCCAGAGCCCCAGTCAGAGCCGAGGAGCAGCGGAAACTTGGCGACTGCCCGGGAACAAGCCGGACCGGGCTTGTTTTCTAAATATTACCTGCAACATGTGGGCATCTTGTGAATTAATAATTTATTGATATATAAATCTGACTGAATAATTATAAGCTTCTAAAGTTTTGATTTTACCGGGTTACTGTAAAATTGTGACAGCTGAGAGGTGGGCAGTCACTGTATGAGGCTGGTGAAGCAGCGACCCGCCAAGGGAACTTAGAGAGTCAGGTGGAGACATCCCAGAAGCTCCATGCCAGAGCCTGCTGAGATGAGAACACCCCGCTGGAGCCATGTGGCCCCGGTGCCTGATCGTTTTAGTATTTCCTGCAACACTGTGTTGTACTGTCTGATACACACTGCACTATACTGTATTCTCTGTTACTTGATGCACCATGTTTTCATTAACCAAGTTAGGCCGGTGCTGGTGACTGTGGATGAGACAAAAGCCATTGCTATCTTCACAGTCATGTCCGTTCCCATCAGTGTGATCACACCATTAGGTACAGTGGTTAGAGAAGAGATGGAACTAGTTTATTTCTTTGAATTTTCACTATTTTATTTATACCAAAATCAGAATTAAATGTGCTTTCCTGACTTTGTAGAAGTGTAAAATATACTTGGCATATCTAATTTTCAAGAGAATATTGATAAAGAAATTATTAGTGTATTTCAGCTCATTGAATACATTTGTGGGGCTCTGTTGTAACTTACATTGTTAAAAAAAAAAAAAAAACAGCCTATAAATCTGGGCTGAACCTACCTATACCTCTTTTTTTCCCCTGATGAGCCAAGTTTTTAAATACTTCAGATGGATTCAAGACATAAACATGGAAATAAAACCTTTGAATTTATCCTGAGCGATTGAAGTCTAGGACGGAGATTGGGTTTGGGCAACGGGTCACAGAGACTTCATCACACAGCATGGCACTCATAGTCTTGTGACTAATAAAACAAACAGCACCCCTGGATCCTCACACCAGGAACAAAACAGGGCTTTGCCAATCATCTGGGCAAGCTGGAGTCATCTAAATCGGAGTCTTACCCAATATCAAATGTCTCCAATAACTACAAGGAGGCAGGCTTTCCTTTCCTGTGCATACCTGAAACAGCAGGAGAACTGAGAGGTGGAGGAGGGCTCCCTGGAGCCCATTTCCCAGCCCTAAGATCTGAGATCTCTAAATGAGACTTAAGAGGCTTCTCTCAGATGAGAAGAAGATGGTCATTTAGTCATGAAGTCTTGTCATTTAATGCTTCAGAGACAACACCCCGGGGATCCATAGATTCTCATTTACCTAATATAAACTCCTCAAGCCAGAGACGTCCCTGAAACTGCTCAACAGGGAATCCTCTTCCTGCTAATGGTCAGGCTGTGTTGTTTGCCTTCTTTTCTTTCTCTCAGGTTGTCCTCTGGTAACAGTGGAAGCAGGTAACAGATGTGACTCTTGGATTTCTTACCTGATTGATGACATAGAAAGCCTGGGAACGCCGGGCGGTGGTGGCGCACGCCTTTAATCCCAGCACTTGGGAGGCAGAGGCAGGCGAATTTCTGAGTTTGAGGCCGACCTGGTCTACAGAGTGAGTTCCAGGACAGCCAGGACTACACAGAGAAACCCTGTCTCGAAAACCAAAAAAAAAAAAAAAAAAAAAGAAAGCCTGGGAAGGCTGGCCATAGAGCAACATGAGCAGTCCAAATGTCAGACAAGAATCAGACTCAAGTGGAATCACATTCTGCTTCAACAGATATGCTCATAAAACTGAGTAAATCTCTGAAAAATAAAAGCTGTGATAACTCTTTGCACTCTCCGTAAGGGCAAGTCTACATGCTGAACGTTATATGTTGTGTGTATAAATACATACTCTTAGGTGTCTGCGTAGTATTGGCCATTCATATCACACTCACAGGCAAAGAAAGTAATTTTTGAAGCTGAGGAAATACTGCTGCCCAGGGGTATTTGGGATGTGTGGTGGAATTGTTTTGCTTGTCGTAATAACTGAGAAGCATTGTTAGCATTGAGCTGCAGCAAGGGCTATTATGCAATAGAGATCAGCCACTCAATATACCAGAAAGTACTCTGCTAAGAGAATGCTCGTGAGAACTCACAGGCAAGCCACCCACCATGTTCTGTATGATGTGTATTCTAAGTTCTACCTGAGAAACATCGTTGTTTGCCCATCGCCACCAACAGTGGGAGTGATCTACAGCCACATGTCTTTAAGATAATTCCGAATATTCACTCCTTCATGATAATATTGGCAGGGACATACAAAGACACATATGCGGTTCTGGTTTTAACATTTCCGCTGTTCCACAGACCTCTTCGATATAGGGTAGAATCTTACATGCTGAGCATGGTTCCAACATTTAGAAGTTACGTGAACTGACCCCCACGAGTCTCTGCAGGCCAGTCAAGTGGGTAAGTGTGAGAAGGGGCTCAGAGAGATCATCTGCTGTAAAGCTTTCTATTTCTTGTCAAATTCAGATTTGTTTGCACCATGTTCACGGATTGAAAACCCTGTCTGATTACAGTGCCTCACTTTTCTGGTGAGTTCAATAGCTTGTATTTTTAGCATTTTTCTAAAGACAGAAAAAAGTTACCCCAAAGTTCCAGTAGTTACCAAAGTGCTGGTTTCAAAAGGGAGATTTGCCCACAAGTACTAGACTACTTTTCAAATAATTATTTGGAACAAAATTCAGTTGAAATTATACTTATCTACTGTTTTTTCTTTTCAAATTAAGGATATTAAAAATACTTAGATATGCTAGGAATATCTTTTAACTACTAAGAATAACCGACTTTTTGAGTCTTTTTATATGCACATGTATTTTATTTTTTGAGTGAGGACTCACCATAGGCCAAGCTGACCTTGAAGTTACGATTCTCCTGACCCAGCTTGCTGAGCTTGGATTATAGGCAGTGTGCCTGGCTTAACGTGAATCTTTGAAAGCAAATCTAAAATAGAATGATATTTGAGTATACAAAAAATGAACAAAGTCTAATACATCAAAAATTTATGAAATATTATGTTTTTACTTATCTTCTAATACATAAATGATCCGCCAACTCATCAAACACTTCCTCAGAGCCTGTGATGTGGCAAAGTTATGCCAGACACTGACTGAGCCAAGAGGAATGAGCCAACGGCTCCTGTCCTCCAGATTTCAAGCATAGTTCACCTTTATATTATTCAGTTAAACCAAATCGTATTTTGCCATTTTATTTCTTTGGTTTGCAAACAGGGCAGTTTCATATGGTACAAAGTCATCCAAGTGAGGCTCCGTGAGGATGTCCTTCCAAGGATCATAGCTGAGAAGAGCTTGAGGGGCAGTGGGAGGCGAACTGTATCCTGTAGCCTGTGGGAACTGTTGGAGGGCACTGTGACAGGAAAATCAGGAGGTGGAAAGGCCCTGCTCTCTGCACTATGGAGGCAGTGCAGAAATTAATGAGAAGAAAGGAAGGAACCATGAAACTAGCTCTAAGCCCAATCTCTCCCCTCCACTCAATCTATTCTACAGATACTTTTGAAAATAACAAGATTGGGGGGGGATGTAAAGTGAACAAATAAATTAATTAATGGAGGAGAAAAAGAAAAAGTAACCAGATGGTTTGGTGGCTTATGTATGGTCAGAGATTATTCCCAGTGTGTCTATGAGGAGATTTCTAGACGGGAGTGAACTTTTTAACTGTAGGGGAGTCGCTTCAGTTATTTGAAACCCTAATGTCTTAGTTAGCGTTTCTATTGCTGTTAAGAGATCCTATAATGATGTTAACTCTTATAAATGAAAACATTTAATTGGGGCTGGCTTATAGTTTCAGAGGCTTAGTTCATCGTCATCATAGTGGGAAACATACCAGCACACAGGAAGACAGGGTGCTAGAGAGGTAGCTGAGAGTTCTACATCTGGATTGTCCAGCAGCAGGAAGAGAGGGACATGGGACCTGGCTTGAACATTTGAAACTCCAAAGCACCAACCCCCCATGACACACTTCCTCCAACCAGGCTATACCTACTCAAACAAGGCCATACTTCCTAATGCCACTCCCTAGAATTCTAATATATAAGGGTATGAGGGCCATTTTTATTCAAACCAGCATACCTAAGAACAAAATATCGGCATAGGAAGAAACTTCCTGGCATTAGGATGGAGCGTTGTTCTTTTCTGAACTTTAGACTCAGACTGAAGTGTTGGTATATCCTAGGTCTCAGGACTTCTGGCTTTTGGATGGCAACTTCTTGAGTCTCTGACCTCTGAGTACAGATTGTGGGAGTTAGTCAGCATAAGGCATAAGCTAATTCTTTATTAAATACAGTAATAAAAATATATACATGTGTGTATGTACTGTTCTATTGTTTCTACTTATCTGAAGATTGTAGAATGCTGATGTATAGAATTTAAATTGAAAATGCTATCTAATATGGAAAATTGTGCAGTTCTTGTAATACTTCAAAACTCTGAACTATATAAATGTCCATACAATAAAGTCAGAAGTGAACATCTAACTCTTACAAAGTTAGATCTGGTGAGGTTGAAGCAGAGAAATACACTATTTGCTGAGAATTCCTATCACATGTCCACCTTCATTCTAGTTTAGGATATGCTACCTTTTTGTTTAAGAGCTATCAATGGAGAAATTAGCATAGACTTCAGCTGTAACATATTTGAGACATTGGCAGAGTAAATAAATACAAACTTCTAAAGAGTCACAGTCATGGCCTGGTCCACATAAGAGTGTCACCAAACCCTGTTTAAGATGCAACCATCACTGAAATTCAAAACCACCCAAGAAAACCTTCCCTATGAGATCAATCAGCAGATCAATCAGCGGATACAATAAATGGCTGTATTATATGAGATATTTCTGTACTCAAGGAAGCTATCTTGTCCATTGTCACTCACCTGGCTTTGAAGGCAAACATTATCTGCCACACACACCTTCTAAATGTCCACAGAGCAAAGGTTAGAGGTTTCCCCTCTAGCCCTGACATAATTTTTAGGAAACTTAATTTTTTCATTTTGGAAAGGGATGAATATTAGGGGAAGAGCAGGAGATGAAATGATGTCGCAACAATCTCAAAAATAACAGAAATAATTTGAAAAACCAGTGAAACATTACTTTAGATTTTCCCCTGGTTTTATTCTCAGTAGTCAGGGCACATTCAGCTTTGGAAAGCATTAAACGTTGGGCTCAGAGCCACTGATGGGAAGCAGTTTATACAGTACATGAGTGAGAGATTCCAGGAGAAAACAGACAGTGCGGGCCTTCACTGCAGTCTGTGTGGGCGTCTGTTTTAGAGTTTTATTTCCCTGAACAGACACCATGACCAAGGCAGCTCTTATAAGGACAATTATTAATTGGGGCTGGATTATAGGTTCAGAGGTTCAGTCCATTATCATCAGTGTGGGAGCATGACAGCATTCAGGCTGGCATGGCACAGGAGGAGCTGGAGTTCTACATCTTCATCTGAAGGTCACTAGGAGAAGATTAGCTTCCAGGCAGCTAGGATGAGGATCTTAAAGCCCATGCCCACAGTGACACATTTCGCCTAACAAAGCACACCTATTTCAACAAGGCCATACTTCCTAATAGTGCCTGGGCCAAGCACAATCAAACCATCACATTCCACTCTCTGGCCCCCCATAGGCTTGTTCAAACACATGAGTTTATGGGAGTCATACCTAGCCATAGCATAATGCAAAAATATATTTAATTCAACTTCAAAAGTTCCCATAGTCTATAGCAATCTCAATGATGTTAAAAATCCAAAATTCAAAGTCTCTTCTGAGATTCATGTAGTCTCTTAACTGTAATCCTGTATAAAGTCAAAAATACTAGACCAAAGCAAGACAGAAAACCAGCTAGGCCAACTCCAAACTCTGTGTCATCATGTCTGGTGTCAAGGTGCTCTTTAAATCTCCAGCTCCTGTCATCCTTTTTGACTGTATTGGCAGATCTGGCATTCAGCAGCAACAAACCTCATTCTCTTGGGCTGGTTCCAAGGCAGCTAGGATGAGGATCTTAAAGCCGATGCCCACAGTGACACATTTCCTCCAACAAGGTCACACCTACTCCAACTTGACCACACCTGCAAATAGTGCCACTTCCTGGACCAAGCATAATCAAACCATCATGGCGTCCATGTTTTTCCTGCTTGTTTCCTCCCCTAGGTAAGCTCTTGGTCTTGCAGGACATGTTTAACAATATCTGCCACTCTGGGCTCCTGATCACAGGCCTGCTCCATCACTAGCCTAGCTGCTGCTTTAGGCTTTCCAGGATATTAGACCTTTGCTTTCTCATAGTTTTCTTATACTTCCTGATCTGAAAGTAGATCTCCAAAAGAGATCCAAGAGCACCAGCAGGCTGCCTGAGCAGAGCCAATGTCCACTCTGTGCAAAAAATGTTATTTTCCCAAAATCATATATATTGTATTTATTTGATATAAGTTTATGGCATCTGTTACAAGCAAAATTAACTTTCTCTCAAAATCCTCAAGTAAGTTTTATGATCAAGAAGCATTCTAGTGTGACTGGAGGACAGACACCTACTTTGGAGAACAGTTCTGTGATGGCTGGCATGCACCTGGTAGATGGATCTTTGCATGCATTCTAGGCAATGGCTTCCCCCAGCCCCCACTATGGGGAACCAGCCCAAGAGAATGATGTTCATTGCTGCTGAATGACAGATCTGCCAACAGCAGACAACAAGGAGCTGGAGGTCTGAAGAGCGCCTTGATACCAGACATGGTGACATAGAGTTTGGGGTTTGTCCAGCTGGTTTTCTGACTTGCTTGGGTCTAGTATTTGTGCTTATTATTGCTTAGTGGTTTACAGAAGTTCCAGATTCCTATACCACACGCTAACTCCATGCTACGGGTGAGGGTGCTTCTGCTTCAGCAATTGGGGCTCCCAGAGACACAGCATTCGTAGCCTTTGGCCCAGACTCTCATGCCGTGTTCCATTTTTTGCCAGTCTCCAGAATTTCACATTTCTTTGTAATACTTTGGAAATCAAATCATATGACTCCTCCTTTAAGAAGAAGTTCAAGCTGGGCATGGTGGCGTGAACCTGGAATTCCAGCACTAGGGGTAGAGACAGGAGGATATAATGTGAATGAGGCCAGCCTAGGCTGCCAGTGAGATTCTTTCAAAATAATGACAAAAAAGAGAGGGAGTTGGGGAGGGAATAAGTTAGTTCCACACCAGCTCTGGGAATTTAACTTTCTATAAATTTCTGTATTAAAACAAATTATTACGTTTTCCTTTGCTTTGAATATTACATTTTAAACCAGTGTTTTGAAATCAAGAACCAGGGACCAAACACTACACAAGTGTCAGTGATCCCAAGCTCTGTGTGTTAGAGTCTTCACACGCATGTATTTGACCATATCAATGGCTATCTGAACATTACTGTGATTTCTATCACTGGGTATCTAAACCCAGTCAGATGACAAAAGTCTTGTTTCCTCACAAGGGGGCTGATTTTATTCTTGAATTACAAAAGTTCTTTATGAGGTGTGCTTTCTGATTTCTGTTCTCTCTCTGGAACAATTCAGAATAAACATAAATTTCTTTCATTCAACAGCAGCCAACTTTCTTTTCTTCCTATTCTAGGCCCAGCTAACATGTCTCACCTCACTATCTTCTCCTGCTCTGTACATCTCTATAAGAACGCCGTGCTTCCCCTTCTCATCCCAGCTGTCTTCTGAATATACTCAGATAACTGCACCCGTGGACATTATCAGAGCTGTATGAACACTGTGTCCTGTAACACTATAGAGTAGAGACTTAAGTCCCAGAAGATTGGTTGATGTGGCTTAGTTTCCTATGATCCTTGTTCAAGGTGGTTGGCTGATAACAATCATTTCCCAAACTATTATTAGAAGAAATGGCTAGAGAAAGTATCTTTCAGCTCCTCTTCAGAATCCATGGAAGCCAACGTGGTAGAGTTTCTCTGTGGAATTCAAGATCTGTGTTGTCTAGTCCAGCACTCTGACTTCTAAAAGCACAGCAGAGAAGGAAGGACCCAGAGTGTGTCCCAGGCTGTGTCCGTTGCTCCTCAGAGTGTCAAGTTCATTCTGCTCATTGTAGATTTGGGTTAGCTCTTCATCGAGGCATGCAGCTAACAGATTCATGAGCTGGGAAACAGACTTCTATTCATTGGATGAGAGAATCTTCCTGCCACCACCTTTGGGTGAATCAAATGTCCCATCAAGACAAAAGAACTGCCAGGGGACCTGTCCTCTCAACTTGGTACCTGGTGCATAAACTGGCCTAGAACTACCTCGAACTACTAGGCTAGAGGGTTGACAATTAAAGGCTGGGCTGGCAAGATAGGTCTGTGGGTAAAAGCACATGCAACCAACCATACCTGACTTTGATCCTCAGAACCTACGTGGTGGAAGGAGAGAAAGCACTCTGACAAGTTAGTTGTCTTCTTACTATTCTGTGTTATTCGATGCTTTTATTTGGTCAAAACCTAGCTGTAAGGATAGAGTTAATTCCTTTTTCTAGGTCATTCCTACAAATACATGGGAGTTTCTCTTAAATTGAGATTCCGACAGATAAATTCCCTTTGGAGGAGACCTGCAGACGCTTGAAGCCGCTTAAGTTGAACTGTTCTCAGCAGAATTTTAGACATTTATTCCAGCATCTTTGATTATTAATTTCATTTACATAGGATCAAACACCAATTAAGCTCTGTGATGCTGGGGAGTTAGCTAACCTCTTTGAGTCTCTACTTGTTCTTATACAAAACGGGGGCGGAGGGGCGCATGTGGGTACCTACTTATCTTTGGAGATGAGAAGGTTTTTTTTTTTTTTTCCGAGACAGGGTTTCTCTGTATAGCCTTGGCTGTCCTGGAACTCACTCTGTAGACCAGGCTGGCCTTGAACTCAGAAATCCGCCTGCCTCTGCCTCCCAAGTGTTGGGATTAAAGGCGTGCGCCACCACCGCCTGGCTGGAGATGAGAAGGTTAAGTGAAGGATGAAACAGATGGCTCAGTGGTTCAGAGCATCCACTGCTCTTCTAGAGGATCCAGATTTGAGTCCCAGAACCCACAGCAAGTGACTTGAAGCCACCTGTAACTCCAGCTTCAGGGACATCCAACACCTCAAGATTGTGCCAGCCAACAGATCTTACCCTGAGTAATCTCGGTACACATCCCTATGATGGTGTTTTAAATCTTGGATTTTTTGTTCCTTAGCTGTCCTGGAACTCACTCATTCTGTAGACCAGGCTGGCCTTAAACTTCGAGACTCACCTGCCTCTGTTTCCTTGGTGCTTTGGTTAAAGGTATGCACCACCCCCCCTGCAAATCTTGAATTTTTTGCAAATGTTTTGGTTTTGTTATTTTAAAACTTATTTATTTTATGTATGTGAGTATGCTGTCTCTAAGAGTTTTCAAGAAGAAAGGTAACAGACCATCCTAGAAGTGATTGCTTAATAATTACTTGGATAATAAATATCCAAAGAGCAATGCTAAGATATGCCAGCCCCTCCTTGCTCGAAGACATTCACTTTGTCCCCAGATAAGAGTCTTGATTATCTTGTGACTTAATTTACCAAAGTGTTAAAGAACTATGAAAAACTAGTGGTTAACTTTCTCTCCCTATTGTTTGGTAGCAAGTTAATACCTGAACCCCCCCACCCCCCACCCCAGGAATAAAGATGAAAATGGAGAGATAGTTCCTAGCAGCCAAGGAAGGAAAGGGGGAGTCAGCAAAAGCCTGGCAGTGCTGGGCAACCATGACTCCATAGGCAGAGGGAATCCGTGAACTAGATGTGAGTAATTCCCTCCCTGAGGAAACCCTCTCCTGGCTAAGTTCTGCTGCTCCATGAACTTCTGCTCCCCGAGAGGTTATGGGTACATCACACAGTGAGGGATCCTGCTATTGCCTGAATCCTAGGCATATCTGCCAGGGAGAGCCTGTCACTTCTACCCTGAAGTCTGATCACTGGGGTAGATCCACAACAGTGGCTCTCTTCTAATCAGAAGAGGCACAGACATTCTTGACTGAGTCAGGAGTTAACACACAAAACCAGCACAAACACAATAAACACACAAAGGGGGATTTTAATTCACTGATAATGAGTGAGATTAAAGTCAGAATAACAATAAAACAAACAAACAAACAAAAACCGTTTTACTCCATCATATTGACAAAGATTGGAAGAATCAACAATATCCAGTCTCGTCAGAGGTGGGGAGTCCTCCTCGTAGGCTGCATATTGATAATTCAGAAGAGTGCTTCTCTGGTGGACCTGCTGTTGCTGCTCCCACACCCCAACACACGCACAATGCTGAACAACAAAAAGAAATCTTCAGGTTTGAAATCTCTGAAAACGTTTTTAGTTTGGTAAGCTTTGTCCTCTAAGCGAGACACAGCAGCCCTGACTTACAAAGCCCTTTGAGAATTATTATAAAAACCTTCCCACAGGCACGCACCTGAGGCGATTTTCTGCATGACTAAAATAGATATGTCATGGGGGAAAAGATAGTTTTGAGTATGGGCAGGGCATCCCTGTATGAGCAAATCACAGGCTGATCTCAGGTTTCTGAGCTGAGGGGAACCTCAGTTCTCCTGCAGTGAGCTTCCTGCCTTTGTTGATTACTTTCAGTCTTAATGCCATTGAAAACTGAACTATTTATAAATGAGTTTTGAATGTGGAAAAACCAAATTGCCTGACCATTCTCATTCCAGCGGTGGAAGGCATGACCAGTCACAGTGAGAACCCCCTCCTTTATTTTCAGTTTTCCCCTTTTGAAGACACGGAAAATAACAGATGGTAATTTAAACGAGGGTGGGAAGACCAAATCTCAAGCACATCTCTCCACTCCCCTATCACCTCTGCTTACGGCACTGAGGTGCTCCAGATAAAAACTCCAGTCCCGAAAGGTGAAGCCCGCGTCAGGCCATCCACATCTTTCCATTATATCAGGGCCCCTGTCCACCTTTGTCTCCCCTACTTTGAAGGGGGAACACGCAGGACTAATTAACATAAGCTATGCAAATTCACTCAAGTTTTCCACTTTTTTTTTCAACTTTTTAAAAACAAACCCTATGCATTATGGTCCTGTCAATCAACTATGAGTTACAAATACTCTAGGGCAAAATTCATGTTGGAAAGAAAAAAGACAGTATGTGTATCTCAAAAATTATCACAAATACTAACTATAGCAACAATAATGTTTGTTTCTTAATTCATAAATACTGTAGGGTATTTATACCTGGTTTACATAGTTTAGTCCTCATATCTTACAGGTATGGAGCTGGCTTTGAAACAACCCAGACTAGCTCCAAGTGGGTTATTACCAGCCCCGCAGAGGACGGCGGCTGGTCAGTCCAGGCTCCTGTGGGCACCTTCTGGCTCACTTGGCCTGTGGAGACCCTAGGGGCAGGAGAAAGCTGATGTGGCCAAACGGACTAACTAAAAAAGGACCATCTCTTGTGATGAGATGATCTAGCAAAACAGATGACAACTTAGGAGGGCCAAAAGGCAGCAGAACTGAGGTCCAAAGAGCAAAGAACAGAAAATCCCAGATCAAGAGCCAGCAAGTGGAACCAGACAAGGCAGGGATGGCAGGGGTCAACTCCAATGACCTGACTCGGTCTAGTTCACTGTAGGTATTAGGGTAGGGAGTATACTCATATTCACTTAAACTTCTAAGAGTCAGAATTATGTAATGTTTGGAGAACTGCAGTTGAACTATGAACATATGCCCCCATTTGAACATTAAGCTATAGAGGATAAGAATCTTATTATATAGAAGTGCAATCCATCCTCTCTGCTCATAAAACCCATATAAAAGTGCTGGACACAAAAGCTCAGCTCACCGTCCAGCATTTCTCTACACCAGCGCACATGCTGTGATGGTCATTCCTTGTTGTCTTTGTGACTACATCTGGATTGAACTACAATCCAACCCAGCTCACATGGTGTGAGGGCTATTCTCTGATGTCTACTTGGCTACATCTGGATTGAACTACAATCCAACCCGCTCACATGGTGTGAGGGCTATTCTCTGATGTCTACTTGGCTACATCTGGATTGAACTACAATCCAGAAGTGGAGAGCATACCTGTGACCGGGATCCTGGGGCAGGAAGACTACATGCCTTTGACCTCGATCTTGAGGTGGGATAATGCATGCTCTTAATTGGGATCTTGAGACACACCTTTAATCTGGGCCACACCTTCTGCTGGAAGCCTACACAGGCACAATGGAAGTGTGTTATTTCTTGGCCTGTTTATACTTACTATGTCAGCATATCTACTGGAACCTACTTCTTCAGGATTCCAGGTTATACAGAAGACCAGCTGAAACACTCAGCCTCCTAGGACTGAGTAACTACTAGATTCTTGGACTTTTCATTCACAGCTGCCCATTGTTGGGTTAGTTGGACTATAGACTGTAAGCCATCACAATAATTTCCCTTCATATATAGAGAGGCATTCCATAAATTCTGTGTCTTTGGAGAACCCTGACTAATTCACATGGGCTTCCAAAAAAGCCAAGGACCTACTTGTCTCAAAGTGTCACTCATTCTGAACCCCAGAAAAGTAGATCTTGCTCAGCTATTCTGAAGATTCTGCCATGGACAACATCTGCTGAACTGTTGCCTGAGCCTGGATATTTCCCATATTCACTTACAGAGTACCAGGATCAAATGTGCCCCAGGATCCATGTGTTGGCACTAAGCTGCTATAAACAGTGTGACGAGTGACATTTGTTCCATGCAGGCTCTCCACACCTTCCATGAGAGGACTCAGCATGCTTTGCTTGGTCTCTTGGAGGCAGAGATTGGGCCTTTGAGGCTTGAGCTCTATTTGCACTGATGCTTCTAGAGGTGTGAGAGATAAAGTTTTGTTCTATATCTTGTAAATTACTTATTCTGTGCTGATCTGTTACGTAGACATGGCCATGGACAGACTTAGACATGGAAGAACCAGACTCACCCTACGGCTCCAGACCAGAGGCCTCAGTGGGAAGCCTTGCTTGGTAGAGACCCTACCTTACTCCACGGGCCCGTCAGATCCAGCTCCGTATTGCACTGCATGCTCAAGTCTGGGCTACTTGCACGGGGTCTCTGGGTACAGCTGGATAAGCTCAGTTCTGGAGTTCAAGGCAAATGGGGCGATAAACAAGAAAGAATTACTTCACTGGACTTCCCAAAGACAGGAGAGCAGAACTTTCTCTTTTCTACTGCCAGGTGCTTCAGTGAAAGTGAGAGGCCTTGGTAATGTCTCCACATCAGGACGTCAGAGAAGAAATGGGACAGAAAGCTGGAAGCGGAAGCAGAGAGGTAGCAGGTTTAAAGAACCCACCCAAGGGTCCGCCCCATCCTCTCTACCCCCACCGAAGGACTCATGCTATTCTACCCTCCGTCCCCCACCTTCCCCCACCCCCTTCTGCACCAGGCCTATCAGAATCAACGTCTGCAAAGCTCTGGGGAGCACAGCCAAAGGAAGCACACCTACCCTCTATTCATATGGCACCTCCTTGGTGGGCAGCACAAAGTCCAAAACACAGATGAACAGAACTCTACTGAGCCATTTCACAAGACTCCTTACTTATTAAAGGAGCTCCTTGGGGTTGCAGGCAGGAAAATCAATCTGCAAACTGAGTGTACATTATTGAACAAAAATAATCTTAAGACTTTTACCCCAAAGTTTCCTGCCAGTGAAAATGTTAACTATTGAGAGTATTGTATACAAGTTTATCTTGAAAAGAGTTTTCATAAGTCCTGGGTTTACATAGCTTTACTGTTTGTATTTTATAGTTTGTAGTTTAACCACACACTTGTTGTACTGGTTGCTTCTGTTTGCTGAGGCAGGGGACTGACTCACAGTCCTTGGGCTTTCAGGTCTCAAGTTCTAGGGTTACAAGCAGAGTGGAACTCTCAATGCACCGCCTAGGGAGCCTTACTGATCAGCACAGTAAGGCCGTGTCACTCTTGCAAGAGGTTTGGTGTTCTGACTATTTGCTTTTAATTGACTAATCTGTTTGAACAATCTATCTCTTCTGTCTTCCTCTTTGAACTTTTCTCTTGTAAGAAAAGGATATAAAGCAGTGGGGGGGGGGGGGAACATATGAAGACACGTCACAGTCATGAAAGAGAAGGCTAAAAGTATTCTTCCAAAAGAAAACAGTTTGTGTTGTTGCCTTTAAAAAGGCAATAGTACTACTTATGGCAGACACTAAATTAAAATAAACTTAGAAAGCTATAAAGGAAAAGGAAAATAAAAACCATTCCCCAAACATAATACCTCAAGAGTTAATTATCATTAATGTTAAAGAAACATCATAATTGTGACTCTTTATGACATTAATTTGGGTGAGGAGAGAGAGAGAGAGAGAGAGAGAGAGAGAGAGAGAGAGAGAGAGAGAGAGATCCTGTCTCTAAGTCCTCAAGCCAAACCCGGTACTGTTCCTCGGTCTGGTGCCTAAATGTTGTCACTGAGGATAGACAGACAAGTACACCCCACCCCATGTTTCAAAATTACCCACAATGCAGTAGCTCCATAGATCAAATTAACCACAGGACAACCCTGAAGATCACCCAGGGAAACTGCTAGAACCACACTGTTATCTCGTTTCCAGAACAATTCAGAGCCTCTCTGAGGAAACTGGTGAGCTGTGAAGCTCTGTCTGACGTATGTACAAACTCCTCTGACAGAGCCACAGCTCCTGAGTGGCCTGAAATACCACAGCAGTGGGTGGGGAGTCACAGCAGCATTTTCCTATCTATACAGACACAAGAAAAAGCTGGCTTTAACGACTTCAGGTTAGCTTTTCTTAGGGAGGTAGGAATCCGGGAAAACTCTAAACAGAAACTTTTGGAACCTGGCAGCAACTGGCTCAAAGACTGTTTTCTTGGTTTGTTTTTTTTTCTTCTTTGTGTTGTTTGATGTTTAAAGAAGGGTGTCACTCTGTAGCCCAGATGGCCTTGAATGCAGAGTGCTCTTGTCTCTGTCTGCTGGAGTTACAGTGTATTCAAGATTCGTTCTAACCTCTGCTCCTGACCCACATGTTCTAGAACACAGAAATGTAACTTTAGGGGAAATCTGTTTTAAGTTAAGCATGTAAAACAAAATTGTTTACTAACAAGGGAGCTTTGATCAGGATTGGCATCATTCTCATGTAAAAGACCAGGCAGGAGTCCTGGGCTTTTGTTTATTGAGTATGGCAAATTTCTTTAAATTTCTACCTTATTTCTTTAAATAAATAACCATTGGACTTTAATATAAATATCCAAATGTGTGTCCATGGAGTACTGAAAATGTTTGCACCCTCCCTCACCTGAACCTGTCTTTCCCCCTTTATTTTGTTTTGTTTTTTTTATACATGGTCAGCCTGGCACTATACAGTCTTGAACTAGCAATCTTGCCTCAGCCTCTGAGTGGTGGATTGATAGGTGTACATACCAGGCCCAGCTCTGTGCTGGCTTTTGTTACATATTCTTAAACCACAGTGACTGGGGTACTTGTGACCTACAGATTGCCCATACCAGGATCCTGGCATAAACTCATTACAGTAGTAATTATTATTAATTATGTTTGAAACAATGTTTCTATTTTATCTCCCATCTTTATTCCCTCTTCCCTCACTGTCTGTGAGGCTCTTTTGATACTGTTGTAACCAGGCAGGATGCTCTAAGTCCTGACCCTTGTACTTCTGAGCACTGCAGTTTTGTGCATCCGTATGCTATTTAGTCTGTGACCTCTGCATGACCCTCCTTCCTTCTCAGGAAACCCTGTCCTTCAAGACTATATATAGTTGTCTCCAGGAAGTCTTTGCTGGGGGAAGACAGACAAGGCCAGTGATCCCAAGTCTCTTGGGAAAGCCTCAGAGTGTTGTGCTTGTGTTTGCGAGACCTAGGCCACCATGTCTACTAGCCCCCCTCTACCGCCTTTGTCGTGGCTAACTGTACCAGGAAGAACCACCAAACTCAGAAACTGTCGTAGGTAGGCTGGCCCTACTCAAGAGTTCTGTTCTGAGCTCTACTTGCCTTCTACAGGGCAAAGATGGCCCAGCTCTCTCAGGAAATTTGAATGGAACAGTCTGCCCCAGTGCCAGCATCCAAGAGTAGGAGGCACGAAGAGGAGGCAGGACTGGGGCTCTGATAGATAACTGTAATTGTCACATGATGCACCAGTCTTCATGAGACTCTGTCTGAATGCCCTTGGCTTCCCTCATGTTTTTCTATAAGAATTGCAATTTATCTGTGTATGTGCATGTGAGGGTGTGTATGGTCTCCCATGCGTATATATGCATATGCATGCAAGTTGGTGGAGTTGTGCACGCGTGTGCGTGTGTGCATGCACATGTGTGTCCGAGTGTGTGTGTGTGTGCGTGTGTGTATACACACTTCACTTTTTTGTTTGAGACAAAGTCTCTTACTGGCCTGGTACTCACCAACTGAGCTAGACATGCTGTCCAGTGAACCCAGGAATCCTCTTGTTTCTACCTCCCCAGTGCTCCAAAGAATCACTATTTCTTTAGGTAACCAGAGTATGTTTATGATGACTTTTAAGAGCCAGAGTAACAGTTTCTTCCTGGTACCACCCTCTGAACAGCCTACGGGACTGATGTAGTAACGCTGGGTCTGAAGTGATAGTCTGTGCCTAGGAGAAGGGTGTTCTCACACATGATGGATTCATCTCACCAGTAGGATGTACACACCACCCTCAAAAACAGGAAAAGCAGCACTCTACACCCTACCAACCCATTTCAAATACAGACAGGAGCTTCAGAAAACAACTTCAACAATATCTGCCAGAAACCACAGATACTGCTGTGCTAGTCGACTTCCCATCTCATTGATAAAATACTTAAACAACTGCAAGAAAGAAAGGTGTGTTTGGGCCTAAGGTTACTTTGGTTCTGTTTCCTTGGGGCAAAGTGGGTGGCAAGTCTGTGTTGATGAGAGCCGGCTCTCCTCTTTGAAGACAGTATAGTTCTACTTCACTGGCATGTCTAAACGCGGTGGACAGTGGGATGCCAGCACTAGTGACCATGAAGCCTACAAGCAGGGACAGACTCACTCGTGTGAAGTTAACGTACAGAGGGAAGCCACTGTGTGAGTCCTCCAGGACCCAACACTGGTGCAGGAACCAGAGAAGAAATCCACAGAGCAGCAGAGCCTCCCCTGAACAACCCCAGACTCCAGCTGGAGGGACAGGACCACAGCCACCCTGGAGCTTCTGCAATGCTCATTACTAACATCAGGCCATGTCAACACAGGCAGCAGTTAAGGCAGTGTAGAACCTGGGGTTCTAGTTCCCAGATGTGGATGGGATGCAATGTGAGCCACCGCTGGGGAGCACTGAGTCAAGATAAAGAGGCCCAGGCAGGAGCAGTGTGCTAGAAGAAAAATGATTCCTTACTCAGCTCTTGAGATAATAACAGTGGGAAAAGGCAGTGAAGAATGCTCTATGACTATATAATATTAAAAGGTTCGGCCGTGTTAAAAAAGCAGAAGTGAAGTGCTAGGTGGTTGTCACCCAGTTTTGGAAAGGCTGTGAACACGGAAGTGGGAGGTGGGGTGATCACTAGAAAGCGATGGGCTCTGTCAGGGCTGGAGGCGATGACAGGTGACTTTTTAATCTTGTTGGCACTTTTTTTCATTTTACAAAATATTTTACAGTGAATGTGCAATACTCTCTAAGGATACAGTTCTGCTCTCTGTATAACCAAAGGTTCCTTTATGTGATACTGGCCAGGCTCTTTCTGAGGACAGGGAGAAGCTAAACGGCTTGGAAGTGCTCTTCCCCATGGCACCTCACGGTCGATTCACGCCTGAGCAGTAGATAACCTATTCAGGGCATTGGAAATGTTTTAAAGCAACAACATACTAGCCAGCTCTCTAGGTTTGGAGACATGGGGTGATTTCCCATTTTTGTTCTCAGACTGTAAGCTAAAGTGCATGGAGTTTCATGGTGTCTCTCTAGAAGTCAGCTTGAAAGGTTTGCTTCTATGTGAGGTGGCGTTCTGTTCCGACAGGGCAGAGGATACAAAGGTAAAAGGAGAACTTACTTCTCTTTCTTGGCTGCCTCTGGGAATCCAAAGAGCCTGGGCAATTTTGACACAGTAAGAGAGTCTTCTTACTCCTCACTCTGCTCAGATAGCCTGGGAAATGTGACAGTATGGCGAGCAGGACTTTTTGCTTGCTCAATCCTGTGACTAAATTCCAGGTACTATGAGAACCAATCAGGACAAAGATGGAAGCTGAAGTCCTCTGCTCTGATCCTCCCTCAACTGCGACTGCTTCAGTATCTCTGCCTACTGAGAACTGAGATGTAGAGATGGGGATGGGGTGGGGTTGGCAAGAGAGGAGAAAGAGAAGCCAGAGCAAGAGGGGACAGTTCTTTTCAGGAAAGCAAAGTCCTTTCCATAGGCAACTGTTTGAGTTACCAAAGCCAACACAACTGCAGCTTCTCCCCAAAGGGACGGCGAGGAGGGAAACACTTGAGACCTCCCGCTGGACACTGAAGAAGCTGTGACAGCAGACCTGTAGGCTGTTTGTGGGGTAACAGGAAGCCAAATGAACCACAGCTTCCTGTGCCTCTACTTCTTCAAACCAATTGGACTTTTCTGGACAGGAACCAGGAAGTTTGAAAGCAAACCACAGGACAGCAGGTACCCAAGCACATGGTCTATGGTCCTGGGGAGTCACCACTGGCAGGAACCCAATGAATTTCAACCAGACCGTGTTGTATTCTCATGTTTACCACCACTCCATTTACAGATTCTGAGATTCCTATATTCAAGTACTCACTAGTTTGGTATGTATATCAGATACTATGTTTAGCTTACCCAGACCTTGTCTTATAGACACTTACTGACAAGAGATAGTCATGGGCATTACTCTCTAGCTCACAGTATGTAACTAGGATCACTAGTCCTACTTTTTCTACTCAGAATATAAACTTGATAAGTTGAATGGCAGCATTCACTTTGTGGCCCTGAGGTAATACAATATGCACACAGTTTAGGTCTATATGTAGAAATGGCTGAGACTCACAGATACTAATTGTGCTGTGGAGGCATGGGCCTAAGACAGCAAATACCTATGGCCAGATTTCTTATGTGACACAGATAAAGCTTGTTGAAGCCACTATAGTAAGGTTATATTACCTTCAACCTTAAATGTCTCCTACATGCTTTGAGAAGTGTAGCCAGAGTTGGTGCAGTAGCTAAGGATTGGTGGTCTGACTTCCTGTTGTTTCAGGCAACTGTGCTCTGAAAGGGTCAAATGGAAAGTTCTAGGCATGAACAACTCAAAGCAGGGCTTCTGTTATCACTGAGGAACATCCAACTCGACGTTAAATTTGGACAGGAAACTGAAGTAGGATTACTTGAGCTGAGTCCCAGAGCTCCATGTGAGAAGAGTTCAGTGAGTGGGAGGTGATGAGGCAGATGGCTGTGTGCATCTCGGGCTGAGAGGCTGAAACTCAGCTGGGAAGTGGTTGGTGCACACACGGACCCTGGTGGAAACGTGTCCTCTCTGAAGCTGGAATACCAGGGAGATGATATGAAAACGGATGTTAGAACTGGTCTGCAGCTTCCCGCAAACACAGAGAGATGGGGCCAGGGTGGACCAAGTGAGGGCAGAAAGGGAAGAAAACATGCCTCTCTTCCTGGAGACAGCCTTTCTGTGGGTTGTATATCCACATTTGCTGAGAGCCCAGTTTTCTAAAGACTGCGTGTTGAAAAATGAAGACGAGAAAGAGTTGCGGGGGCGGGGGGGGGGGAGAGGGAATGAGGGAGGGAGACAGAGAGACAGAGAGACAGAGAGAACACTGCCACCCAACCAACTCTGGACTTCCCTGTGGAGGTGGCAGTCATCCTCCATGCCTCTCCCATGTTGATTTCTCTTGTAGTAAAAAGGAATCTAATCAATAAGAGAAATGTTTCTTTGCAGAAGAAGAACAAACTTATTATTATTTGTCTATCAATCCAATCAGGTCAGCTGGCTAGGGACTGTATATTAGATCAGAAGGAAAAAGGAAGCAAGTTGATGAACAGGAGCTCTGGTTACACACACATGAGCCCAGGAGCTCGCAGTGGGGTTAGAAGGAGTGTGGTACAGTAGCTAACAGCCAATGAGGCGCTCGCAGTGGGGTTAGAAGGAGTGTGGAACAATAGCTAACAGCCAATGAGAGGCTCAGAGGGAGGCTGAACTTCCAGGAAGAGCAAACTGTGGGGTGGTAAAAATGTTGGGCAGAACAGGTAATAAGGATTGTTTTCCTTGTAAGTTTTGTGTGTACATGTCCGGCTATCAGGCGAAAAGGACACAATGTTGTCTCTAAAGATTAATATTTGCCATTCCTGGTAATCAGGAAGGAAGTGTCTACAACTTTCAGTAAAATGAGGAATGTGGGGAGTGTGCCACATGTTGTACTTCAGGAAGGCGTCCAGCACTCTGACATCTACAGCCTTTCCCCAGCTTCTTACCGACACCAGCACTCGGCAATGCCTCAAACGCACCCGTATCTTAGAAATTAGGCCCTGAGCTGCCGCTCCCAGAGAGCTACATTCTCACACAAACATACGTACAGCAAAAACACAAATACACATAAAAAAACAACTAAAAACATTAAGTCCTGATAACAGTCGAACTACCTCTGTAAGATATATAACTATGAAATAAAAATAATGTTTCCAATTTTTTAAAAAAAGCACTTGCCATCTTCCCATGAAACAATGACCCCAGTTATGAGGCGGAGATTCATTTGGAACCGTTTTTTGTCTGCCTGTTTTCCCTTTGCCTTCTGGTTTTGCTCCTCCTTCTGTCTGGGAGCCCAGTTGCAATCATGAAGGACCACTGTGAAGCTCTGTCCAAAGAAGGAGGCTTACCACTGAATGGGGGAGACCTCGCCCAGTGTGTAGACTTTCTATGTCTCATTTTTCTATAATCCAGTTTTTCTCTCTCACTAAAGCTCTTTGTACCCTGAAATCCCCTGAGCAGAGGTCTGAGGTGAACTTGCCTGTCTCCTTCAATGCCAGCTTTGGAAAGACTTGTTCTCTTCTGTCAGTTCCTGTCTCCTGTACCTTTTAAGGGCAGGAAGCTGGACAAACCTGATTCTAGTGACAGTTATGTAGAAGAATGAGTCATACAATCTTGTGGACAGAACTTAAAGATAAAAGATAATGGCCCCTCATGGAGTTCCTAAACCTGTCCATGCTGCTATGGGTTTTTGGTGTCATCCTTTTTTTAATTTCTTCTTGATCTCAGACAGGCTTAACATTGGGAAGAAGGTTGCTTACTCCTAGAGAGTGAGTCTCTGAGGAAGAACACTAAGGAAGGAGCTTCAGGTTTCACAAGCTCTCTGTGCCAATCTCCCCACAATCTCAAAGCCTCTTATTATCTATCTAAAGATGTAGAAGAAACATGGGGTTGAAAAAATAAATAAGATAGAATAAAAAAGTAAATTTTAAGATGGTAGTGTATTAACCATTTCCCATGACTTCATACATACAGTGTTTTATCTACTCCATTCCTAGTTCCTGCCTTGTTTATAACTTAGATCAATGGTTCGCAACCGTGACTCTTCATGTTGTGGTGACCTCCGACCATAAAAGTATTTTTGTTGCTACTTCATAACTGTAATTTCACTAACTTTATGAACTATAATGTAAACAGTTGTGTTTTCTGATGGTCTTAGGTGACTCCTGGGAAAAGGTCATTTGATCCCCAAAGGTGTTGTGACTCACAGGTTGAGAACCTGACGTAGAAATTTTAAACCAGTTTGTATGGCCAAGCAACATAAAAATCCACTAGAATAGTGTAGGACGGTGTCTCAGAAGACACCCTGTTCTCGCATGTTGACCACGGGCACTCACAGGCCAGAGTGCCTGAAAAAGCCCACTTTGCATCTGTTTACAAATGTGACGGTTTACAAAGTTTCCTCTGACTGTGTTCTTCTTGGTAGGGCAGAAGCAATTGTGTGTGGGTGTGTGTTGTGTGTGTGTGTGTGTGTGTATATCTTCACATGTATGTACAGGTGAACATGTATGTTCATATGCATGCAGTGAAGGCTAGAGGTTGACCCTGAGTGTCTTCCTTGCTCACTGTCTACCTTATCATTTTTTGAGAAAGGATTTGTCGTTAGTTAAGACTTGGGGATTGGCTAGAGTGGCAGGCCATTGAGCTCCATGCCAGCCTTTCCTGTGAGTGCTGGGGATTTGAATGCAGATTTTCTCTTTTGCAACAGCTTCTTTATCAACTTACCCATCTCTCCAATCCACTAGACAATCTAGTCTTTCATCCTGATAATTGATTTAAAGCAACAGCATTTCAGAGTTGGTATTTTTCTCAGACAAATTAGTAATGTTTAGATTAATCAAAAGCATAACGTTATTTAACTGTAATACTGAAATATACATCATACTTCCCAGTATAAAAATACATCACATTTTTTCTGAATATAGTTAGCAAAATCATATAGAGAAAGCCATAGTGTGTGTCCTTTAGTTGAGAAAAGTGAGTTTAAGGTGGAAGGCTTCCAGGAAAGCATAAACTTTCATTTCAAATTATAAATAGCCATCAAAGGAAAAAGAAAAACATGGGATCTATACTTCACTACACGTAGAAATAGGTAAAAATGTACTTACTTTTGTAAGTGAGACTTTCTCCAGAGTCCCTCAGAGGCATGATCTCAGGGAACCATTTCCTGGGGTGGCTCCCCAGAACACAGAGATGCCCACCAGGAGGTATATTTTGACCTTACTTTTCAAAAAATATTTTAAGATTTATCTTAAACTTGATTACAAAAAAGCTTGCAGAAAAAGAAACCCATGCAGTTAAATTAACCAGATCCAGAGACTGTACAACTGAAGGAGTGACTACAGTTACCATGGAAACGGAGGCCATGGGGCTTCTCCTTGGATCTCAGCTTTCACTACTGACCTATCCACCACCAGAACCAAACAAAAGCTGCAGCAGAGTTAACACTCAGAAGACGATACTCCCTCATAATTTTTTTCTACTCACTCAGGACTTCTTCATCCCATATATTTAGCTTTTCTACAAGTTCTACAGTGCTCAAGTGTACATTTGTTTACACATATACATTTACTATTCGCTAGATTCTGCACATAAAGGGGGACATGTGGTTTTTCTTTCTGATATTGTGTGACATTTCTAACTCCATCCATTTCCCTGCAAACTTTGTGATTTCATTTTAGAGCTGACTAGTATACACACACACACACACACACCCCCCCTTTAATTATCTATTTATTTGTCTATGGACAACTAGACAATTCTTTGATCGCAATTCTTTGCTACAGTAAACATGGGAGTGCAAATATCTCTACGGTGGGGTGTGGAGTCTCTCCGGTCTATGTTCAGTAGTGAAATAGTGGAGCTAAATGGTAGTTCTAATTTTAGTTTTGAGACTTCTTCAAACTTATTTCTACAACAACACAATTACTTCTTCTCTCCACACTGTCTCCAGCGTGTCTTGTCAGATTTATTGGTGACAGCCATTGTGACTTGCAGAGGTGGCTTTAATTTGCATTGTTCTAATGGCTCGAGACATTGAATGCTTTTAAAAATAGTTATTGGCCATTCTTCTTTGTCCACCCCGCCCCTTTGGAAAACATCTATTCAGTTCATTTGCCCATTTTTTGATTGGAAGTTTTACTTCCTTGGTATTTAATTTCTGCCATTCTTTTTAAAATTCTGAATATTAGCCCTTTGTCTGCAGTGTGGCTGGTAGATTTTTCTCCGTTCTCCGAAATGTTTGCACTGCTGGATAGCTCCTTTGCCGTACAGAAATGTTTTGCTTTCTCATAGTCCTGTCTGCTGATATTTGGGGTTAGTCCCTGTGCTGTTGCTGTTCCACTTTTCTCGTGTCCCCCAGTGTCTCTGTGTCTTCCAGAGGTTTAAATGAAAGACTTTGATCCAGTTTTAATTGATTTTTATATAAAGTGAAAAATAAGGCTGGACTTTCACTTTTCTGCAAGTACAGATTAGAAGTGCTATTCTCACCAGGAAGTACTTCTGACCTTACACAGAAACAATGAACTATTTTCTCCATAAGTAGGAATTTCACAGAAAGACAGTTTTGTGTCTGCACATCAATGTCAGCACACACACTTCTCTTCTCCTGTAATCCTCCCTAGGAAGACTGTCAACACTTGAACGGAATCCGCCTTCACAACGGCCTCGTTTCCTTCTGAGTGCTTTCAGACTGGTAGATAGCCAAGCAGACGTTAGCAGGCTTGAAAGTCATTGAGCGTGTACCTCCTCCCTCTGAGCAGCAGCCTGGAGAGTCAGACCTGAAGCTGTACATTCCTGGCTGAGAGAGGTGGGATCTGGGTGCATCCTGACCTTAGGATGAAATATGAGAAGCTGAACTCCTAGGAAGGTCTTGAGATTTACTGTCTAATAAGTTTCTCTGCCCACACAATAAGCCGGATCGAAAGACTATAAAAGCAGGCTTATGGGGGCAACTCCTGGGTGGGTCCACCAATCTACAGAATGGGGCTTGGGAAGTTGCAATCCCACGCTAAGACAAGGAGCTTTTATAGACTTAGGGAGGGGTGATGAGATGTTATCCTGGAGCTGGGACTATGGCCAAAAATGGTCACAAGCTGGGCACATGGGGGGCTCTTGGGTAGACTGGCCATATCAGAATGGTGGAGTTTTTCAGTCCAGGCAGGGTTTGGAAAAGGAGGACAGACAGGGTTTCTCAGCTGGTGCAGGGACAAGTGGCAGGCTCCAACCAAGTACTGTCTTCCTAGAGTCCTTCTGGTAAAGTCTCCATAAGAGTTAGTTCAAATAGGTCTATCAATCACTGGACAGGAAAACTTCCTCCAGGAAAGTTTTACAGATTGTAAAAAACTGATTTTTACAGCCTGGCTAAATGTGTGGGTTGGTGTGGCGATCTCCGGCTATTGTTTAAGTTTCACTCTCTAACAGTGCATCACTTTATGTTGTCATAAACTGTATGCATCACCTACACTACTTCTTATGTGTCTCCTCTGAATTGTTTTGGATGAGGGTCATGGCTGATGAAAGCTGACATATCTGGGAAACAGCAGGTGGCAGTTTGCACATAAATCTGATTTTGATCCTTGTGCTGCAAGTGATACATACTAAGCAAGTTTAATCAAGAAAGAATATGTTGTCTTCCTAAACGAAGTTCAATTTCAAGTAGTTTTTCTCATAACTTAGTAGGAACTCACTCACTGCTGACTCTCTATGTAATTCTCCTGTAAGAAACTCTGTAACAGTGGTTCTGAACTTTCACAAAGTTGCTACCCTTTCTTCATGTACGGTGACCCCAACATAAAATTCTTTTTGTTGCTACTTCATGAGCATGATTTTGCTACTGTTAAGAAGCATAATGTACACATGTGTGTTTTCTGATGGTCTTAGGTGACCTCTGTGAAAAGATCATTCAATTCATGTCCAAAGGGGTCGTGACCCACAGGTTGATAACCACTGCTCTATGGAGCATACTAGCACTCAGGAAAAAAAAAATCTCACTTCTTTAGGATGACATACTGCAACAGTTTGTGGCTTGATGGCTATGTGTCAGAAACTGTTACAGGTACTGGAGTTTGAAAGAAACAAAGCTTCTTCTATGTCTCAGAAATGGTTACAGGTCATAGAATTTGAAACAAAGCTTCTGCCATGTCTCAGAAATGGTCACAGGTCATGAATTTGAAACAAAGCTTCTGCCTTCAGAGTTCAGATTATAGTGAAAGAATACAGACAAGCACCAAGAAACAAGAAAATCAGGCTTTGTGTTAGAGGGCAATAATGAATCATACAAGAAAGAAAAAGCAAAGAAGAGAGATTCTTATTTACCAGGAAAAAAAATCAATGTTATTAACATCATAAAAGTTCTCAGTGAGAGGAAGATATTAGAGAAAAGGACCACAGGAACTGAGGGAATAAACTGAAGGAGAGATGAGGTTACTGTGCCCCATGGGGACATCCCTATTGGCAAGAAATGATGCTGGCTTTCACTGTTAGGAAGCCACTCAAGGATTTGTGACAGTATCATGTGCTTTGACTTAGATTCT
The DNA here is from genome assembly GCA_021653895.1 of Mastomys natalensis. Lineage (NCBI taxonomy): Eukaryota > Metazoa > Chordata > Mammalia > Rodentia > Muridae > Mastomys > Mastomys natalensis. The sequence goes on along the minus strand of JAJTUV010000211.1, from coordinate 270,316 downwards.
AGGAAGCACTCTGCCTTCTGGGAGAAAACAGACTTACTAAATAGAACAAGAGCTGGAGGAGGTGTCACTAGATAGAAGAGTTACTGACACAGCCAAGGTTATATTTTGTTACATTGGTATAGATCTTCATATATTGATACATATTAAGATTATATTTTTGCTATATTGGTATAGATCTTTATATATTGATGCAAAAATTAAGGTTATTTTTTGTTACAACATTATGGATACATGTTTTCAACTCTTACTTGAGTTATTGTGCCTAGATGGTTCTTGATAATATATGTAAAGTTTTAGTCCCATTAAAAAGCTGCTATCACAAATTGTTCAGATAATTAAGTAATCAAATGAATTGTTAGCCAATTAAACACATGGTCATGTTAAATACTGGACTAATTTATCACAAAATTGTTTCCAAGGTTATCAGATACTAAATAACTAAGAATAAAGTTTGCCTATTCATACATACTGTTGATAGGTAGATGATCTTCAAAAACCTCAGAGACATACAGAATATGACATTTTAAGATTTTTTTTAATTAATTTAAGGCGTTTTTGACAATGAGACATGTCAGCTCCTGGCAGCACCCCTTTTGACTTGAAAGACGATATGGGCATCAAAGAATCTCCATTTGGAGTTTGCTTCAAAGATAACAAGCTGCCACTGGGGAAAACTGCCCTTGCATCGACTGCAAACAAAATGCTGTCCAAAATGCTCAAACACGAATGCAGGAAAGTTGTCTGCTAACCTTTGCAAGAACAAGGTAGGCTAGCCCTTCATAATTCCTGTTCCACAGAAAAGTCTGTCCAATATTCTGGGACAGAAGACTGAAGACATATATATGCTCCAATGTTTTAGAAAAATTCTTGGGGACGGCTCAGGCAGGCAGCGTTCTCTGTCATTTTTATAGCGTTGGAAGCTGCTTGCCTGCACTTCCTGTATATTCAGGTAACACTTATTCCTTCTCAGGTCTCTGATGTCATTGAATTCTAGATAATTATAATCTCACAAATAAGCTTAAGTTGTTTAGGTTTTAAAAAAATATTTTTAGGTCTAAGAAATGTTTTAGGTTAGCAATACAAGTTATGATAGAAAATGATTTAGGTACAAAACTCTGAACTCACCAAGATAGGATAGACAATAGAATACTTTATCCTAAGTTGCCAAATATAGAGGGACTGGACTTTGTAATGTAAATCTTATCTAATAGTTGTCATAATTGTTCTTGCCACATGTCATCTATTATTGTAAGAGAAACAACCTTTTAATTAGATAAAAAGGGGTAATGTTGTGGGTTACATGTTACTGCATCCTATTCAAATGCTAAATACTGCATAAATACATAGCATCACTTAGTATACATGAGGATCTGCTCACTGGGGGCAGGCCTAACCTCCATGTTGTTAGAATCTACTTTCTATCTATAACCCCATTATTACCTACTAATTTCAATATTTCTTCTTGGCTGCTCTTGACCCAATTGAGCAGCCCTTTGGGCCGCGTTCTCTTCACTCCTTTACATGGTGGCTCTGGTTTTCCCCTCCTTCACGTTCTTCTTCTTGGCCACTCTCATCTCTCCTCTCCTCTACACCCTCCTAAGGCATAGCAGACCCTCTTTCCTCTTTCCTTTGCCTCACAGTTCTAAGCCTGGGGAAGCCTAAACCCTGCCTCTCTCTCTTCTCCCTAGCTATTGGCTGCTGGCATCTTTATTTACCAATCAGAATTAACTGGAGGTAGGTTCCAGAAGCCACATGCAAACCTTCTCTTGCAAATAGTTTTGGGGACCCAAATTAGCCTTAGAACACAAGCAGCTACAAACATCAGTTAGCTTGTTGTCATATATAATCTTTCATCTGGGAACATAGACCGTCTAAGGCAGGAAAGAACCCCGCGCCAGGTTTTATTAAAAAGTAATACTACAGATGTTGTTCTCTGCTTCTTGGCTGCAGTTGCAACATGACCAGCAGCCTCAAAGCTCTTGCTTTATGTATTTGTGAATACTCTACCATGGTGGGCTAAACCCTCAAACTATGACCAAAATAAGTGCTTCCTTTCTTGAGTGGCTTCTGTCAGGGTATTTTACCACAACAACAAAGAAGACAGCTCAAGAGAACTCTGGTTTAGTTGAGGTACAGACACTAAGAAAATAGAGTCAGACTGAAGGAAGTAGGGGCTCAGGGAGTGGTTCAGAGGGGAGACTCGGTGATGAGGAACTGGGAGACTGCAACACCGAGAAGATGGAAAATGGGGAGGAATCAGCAAAGGGACTGAGAAGGATGCACCAGGGAGAAAGACATTAGCAACCGAGCATGCTGTTAGAAACTGAAAAAAAAAGATCTTAAGCAGAAGGACTTTTTAAAAAGTCACCACACCTTCAAACGTACAGGCATCAAAGTAAGGTTATAATGATCACAAAGAACCAGGGAAACAAGGCACCAGAAAGGAACAAAATGAAGTTCGGTACCCAACCCTAAAGAAATGGGGAACTACGAACTGCCTGATGAGAAATCCAGGTCCAAAAGGATCTCAGTAAGTCACAAGATAGGACAGAACTAATCAAATCAGGATTACAATGGAAGAAAAAAACAACTTCAGCACAGTTAGAAACCACAAAAAGGGCCCAGCAGAAATTCTGGCATTAGAAATTATGATTAACCTAAAAAAGAAAGCAACATAGAATTTTGACCTCAGCCTTCATCAGACAGAAGAAAGGACCAGTGAATTCACAATCGCACGGGGGGTTGGGGGGTGGTGACAAGAGATAAGAAGGAAAACAAATGCCTGTGGAGCTTGTGGGAACCATCTATTGTGAAAGTCTCACAAAGAGCAATGGGAATACCAGGCAATTTATTTAATGGAATAAAAGCCCAAAAGTCTTACATCTGGAGCAGTGGTATAGCTTAGCTCTGTGCTAGAATGCTTACCCAACATGTGCCAGGTCTTGAATTAAACAAAATATCTTCCTAATTTAAGGAAGGGAAATGGACATCCAGATTCATCAAAACCAGATGACCCATATGTTTCTTTTCTTTCTCTGTCTCTCTGTCTCTCTGTTCTCTGTCTCTCTGTGTCTCTGTCTGTCTTGTCTGTCTCTGTCTCTGTCTCTGTCTCTCTCTCTCTCTCTCTCTCTCTCTCTCTCTCTTTCTTTTCAAGACAGGGTTTCTCTGTATAGCTCTAGGTGTCCTGGAACTTGCTCTTTAGAGTAAACCCAACTCTCACAAGAAGACAGAAAGGAAAGGCAACTTAAGAGGCAGCTTTACTGTAGTTTTATGAGATAGTTGAAGAGAGAAGAAGCTAGACACATATGAAGACAGAACAAGCCAGAGAATGAGAAGGAGCCAGAAGATCAGAACACATTTTCCGGAGTTAATATGAGGCCAAGCACAACAATTCAGTTAGAAGCTAAAAGAGAAGCCAGATTGAATCAGTCATCTTGGAGAGGAGTTTGAGCCTGAACAGCCGAGTTGAACAGAAAGAGCTAGAAAGGGTGAGCTTATTCAGCAGTAAGCCTCCAAGGTGATAATTACATCAGGCAAATAAAGTCACATTGGCATGAGTGGATTAGTTCATATAACACAGCTGGCCCACCTTGCCTTGTTGCTCACACATATGCAATCACCTGTACACAGCTACCTCTCTTCCCACTTCTTGCTGTGTTATAATGTAGTTGACTGGGCCACTAAAGAACACTGGCATATATGTTCTGGACCTTCTAGCTACCAGAGTTACAAGCAAATACATGTCTTTTCTTACAGACAGCAACACAAACTGACTTCCTAAAGTACACACAGCCTTCTTCTCTGCAAGATCAAATGCTAAGCCACAAAACAAATGTTGGCAAATTATTCCAAAAAGTCAAAAAACTATTTCAAATATCTTTTCTGGTCACACAGAGAAAAGTTACAGTGATAAACGAAGGAAAGTGGAAACATTCTCAGGCAAATGGAAATGGAGCAACACACTCAAATAGCCACTGAAGCAGCAAGCAAACTAGCAAAAAACAACAAAACAGCAACAATAACAAAAATCCCAAGAGGTTTAAGAACAACTCAAGAAAAAAAAAAGCAGTAATATGAAGGAAGTTTAAGAGAAAACCACTACTTTAAAAAGATGAAAGCCAGCCATGAAGGTATGCAAATAGCCAGTGGGCAGATGGAAAGGTACTTATAGCATCAGAGAAATGCAGATCAAATTTCAGTGATGTTATCTCTCCACACCTGATAGAATGGCAATTATAAATAGACAAAATCCTAGCACTCTGGAGTTTGAGACTAGCCTGATATAAAAGGAGTTCCAGAACAACCAGGGCTACTTACACAGAGACCCTTTCTGGGAAAAACTAATGAGAGAGAGAGAAAAGAGAGGAGAGAGAGAGAGAGAGAGAGAGAGAGAGAGAGAGAGAGAAGAGTAAATGAATAAATTAACTATTGGCAGACGCCATGCATGTGGTGACCCCTGTGTACACCATTGGTAGTTCTTCCAAATAAAACAATACACTTTCCTCTAAAAACTAAATCTAGAACTATGGAATGATCCAGAAATTTGTCTTCTGTGTATATTATCCAAAAGAAAGGATACCAAAGGGTCAAAAAGATGGCAGCACTCAAGTATATTACACTATTCACAGCAGCTGAGATACAGAAACAACTGCCCATCAATGAACACAAGGGAAGACAGTGTCTGTGGGCTGTGGGATGCTGTTGTCCAGTCTAAAAGGAAGCAAATGCTGTCACTTGTTGCTAGATGCATGAGCATGGAGGCCATACCGCTGAGTGAAGCAAAGAAGATACAGAAAGACAAATACTTCATGATCTCGCTTGAATGTGGAATTTAAAGCAGACAAATTTGGAGAATGGTAATTGCTAGGGGCTGTGGGGAGGGGGAGTCGAAAGCTGCTTTTCACAGGTGTAAGGATGTAGTTGTGCAAGATGAATTCTTCATGGAGATATTTCAGCAGCAAGGTGACTCTTGTTAAGGATGCCCATTCCCAATCGTAGATCGTAACTGTTCACACCACACAGATGAAGAAAATAGTTACATGAAGAGATTGATACATTAATTAGCTTTCTTTTGATGACAATTTCACAATGTATATACATGGAACAAGTTGTATACATGAAATATACCAATATATGTGCTCATACGATTTGTATTTATTATTATAACCTTAAAGCCGAGGAGGACCGGTGCCTGTCAGATTATCAGGCAGACATTGTAGACTTCAGAGATCAAAAGTGACTTATGTAGATGTTTTTAGATATGAAGTACTTTTGTGTTGCTTAAATAAATTGTCAAAGCAGTGTCACAAGGAAAGGCTGGAATGACAATCAGAGAGATGACAATCAGCTTTGTACACATAAAGCAGCGGGCTAGATCGTGAGCAGTTTAGACGTCAGACTCAGCTCAAGTGCTTATTGTCTTACTGTTTTCTGTCACCATAAAACTCCAGAGGCTAGGCAATCAGGTTTGGGTGCTCTGATAGTTTCCTTTCTGTTGCAGCAATCAAACACTCTTATCAAAATAACTATGGAAGGAAAAGGTTTATTTCAACTTAACACACTACGGTTCATGATTGAGCAGTCAGAGACAGGAATCAAGCTGTAACCTGGGATTCCAGGGGGAACTCTTTGCTGGCTTTGCCTACAGATGCATGCTTAACTCACATTCTTACAGTAAGAGCCGCTGCCCAGAGAATGCTACTGCAATAGTGAAACAGTCCTTTCCCCGTCAGTTAGAAATCACAACGATTGCCTACAGATATGCTCGCAGGCCATTTTGATCTGGGCAATGTCTTAATTGAGACTCTCAGGTAATTCTGGGCCGTGTAAGGTTGACAGCTAAAGTTAACATGGACGGAAGCTAAATCCAAGATTAGCACGGTTTGGCCTTTGGCAAGGACGTCATTACAGATGGTGTTGGCAGAGGGTGTGCATAAGAGATGCCAGTGTAAGGAAGCCAGGGCAGGGATTCGGGCTTGAGGCTTTTCCTTTTCTTAACAACTTGTTCTCATGGGAACTAATCAGAACTCCAAAGGACGAAGGGACTTCCAGTGATCTACATACTTCTCAGCAGGCCCACGCCACCTCATAGAGGTCACACCAGTTCAACACTCCCCACTGGAGCCAAGGTTCTGGGACAGGAACATCTAGGGAACACCCACAGGCTGTACCCAAACCACCTCACTACAAAGTTAGATTCATAATATAATGAGGGAAGCGGCCACTTGTGAGTTCCCAGGAGCCACCGCATGAGGGCATTTACACCTACAGTTCCCAGCATTGCCATGCGATGGCCAGTGTGGCCACATCTTCAGATTTTCAAAAGAAGGTGTAGTAGAGGGTTCTAGGTTAAATAGCTCAAATTAAAAATATTTGCTAAATTGAAATATAAAATACACATTATAAAGCTAAACACATACAGCTCACTTCTGAAACCACAGACCTAGATTTTGTTTTTCTCAATGTTCTGCTACTCCTATGTCCGTTGGGCATTTGACATTCATATGTAGAAATTTGATGTAATTGTTACCTAATAATTAAGGCTAGTGGTTTGGGTAGCTGATGGCTTTCACCAACCACAGCCACCTTTTTATATAGTATTTGTAAATACTTTTATTTTTCTTACAATAAACTTTTCAAGCATTTAGATATGCAAGTCAAAGGATATTATTTTTATTTACTATCATTTCCTCTTACATTTATGTTCATGAGCCTCTTTGATCTGAAGTATGAAGTAAAAATCTAACCTCATTCTTTCACTGTATTTATCTGTCCCCCCAGTGCTACATTTTACAAAGACCATAAAATTATCTTGATGCTCTTGTCAAAACTCAACTACAAATATAAGATTTTATTTTTGAACTATCAATTTCATATCATCTATGTCTATGTGTATGCTGGTAGAAGCTAGAATATTTTACACTCAGGAATTAAGTATTTTCCTAACCTATTACAGTCATTGTCTTGTATGGGAGCAACCCTAGGTGTCTGTCTTCTACTAAAATATAACATTCGTAGGCCAGAGAGAACCATTCATTTTTATGTCCCATAGCCAATGACATTTAACAATATTCCTTAAGCATTTTGATTTTGCCAAAATAATGCAGAATCCTAAAAATAACACGATCTGATGCTCTCACAGCATGACACCATTTATAGAGCTATGATCAGCCTGTGTATAAGACACACTCACAAAAGACTTGGTCCAGGGAAGCAGCATGGGAAGAAATGGACCCTTGAGAGCTGAAATCTTGTGGGAGGTCCTTGGGTTACCTGGAGTTATGTTCCCAAAGCTTACTCCATGGTCTGCATTTCTTTCTTTTTCCATATCCAGGCTTAGAAGAGAAATGGTTTCTCTACAATGTATTCTCACCAAGATGTACTGCCCTCATTTGAGGTCACTCCAAATGGGGTCACTTAATTTTGGATTGTAAGTTCCAGAACCATGAATCCAAATAAAACTTTTTTCTTTATAAATAAACTGTCTCAGATTTGTGGCTATTGTGACAGAAAGCAGACTAGTTCAACAAGGAAACCAAAATAAAAGTGGCTTAAATAACATGTTTGTTTTGCACTCACATGAAAGAATTTAGGAGTCAGGGAACCAGAGTTTATTGGAAGCTCCATATAGTTGTCTGTGTTGTCGCTAGAGAGTGGTAGTCACTCTGTCCTCATGTTCAGAAGAATCATTAGAACTCCAGCCTTTACTCTATCTGTCCAGAACTCATTGCAAAGAGCATTGGAGAATGTGGTGTTTAATAAGGACCACAACTGTGTTCAGTTAAACATCAGGATTTTGTTTCCAACTAGGAAGAAAAATAATTGCTGTTTTGGGAAATTAGCATTCTCTATAACAGAAATGAGAAGTTAAGTTTTACAATTCCACAGAGTCTAAACGAAGTGGTGTATTTAGACATTTCCTCTGGTTTCCCAGGAGCAATGGGCTTGGAGTTTGGTATGAGTGGAGTTTGGACGGCTGTTCTTTCTTTCTCCAGTCTCTGGGGCTCTAGTCACAGCGACCTGTGTGTGTTCTCCCCATTGGGGTATGACACTTGAAAGCATATTCTCTAGGAAACAGCACTATTTTATGTCAGTCTAACTCTCCCCTAAACACCTACTGCATAAAATAGGTTGGTGTGGCTGGAGAAATGGTTTAGTGGTTAAGAGTGGGCCCCTGTTCTAGAGAGAACCTAAGTTCATTTCCCATCATTGCTGTTAGGAGGCTCCTAACCATCTGTACGTTCGGTTTCAGAGATATCAATATCTAAGGCCTACACTCCATGGACACCTGCACTCACATGCATGTACCCCTAACATATACAGATAATTAAAAATAAATTCCTAATTTCCCCACAAATTAGGATAGAAAACAGTTCATTATAAAAATTTCCAAAAGTTTATTATATTAACTATTATAGGTAGTATATAATTATGTCAACAGACATAATAACTTGCAGTGTTTTTCAGCCCACAAAAGATATTTCTAGTAATTGAAAATTTATCTACCACAGCCAACATAGCGGCCATGAAAGATGAATTTGGGAGTGAAACAATGTTATGTTGGATTGCAGAGCCTCCTCTCAGTATAAACTAACAAACAGGCATTCTCTTCTGTCTATTAGACACAGAAAGTATGTGTCTATTATTGAAATTCTCAAGAAGTTTTTGCATTTTTCTACTGTCACTCACCCCATAGGGCTGGGTCTTGTTTTGAGTCAACATGTTGCCATGTTGTTCAGACTGGCTTTGAACTCACTCTCATCCTGTCTCAGCCTCCTAAGTAACTGGGATTACAGGCAGAGAGTACTCTGCTCAGCTAAGGTCTATTAAATCAAAGAATAATCATCCCTTTCCTGAAAAATAATCAAAATTCTTGAGAATTATTATTTTGCCTCCTTCTGTGTTCATAATACCACAGAAATAGGGGAATAAATTAGAACATCAAAGCATAGAAACCAAACAAGACTGAGACTCAGACTTTCCAAGGCTCTTTCAAGTGAGGCTGAGACTCAAGAAGCAACTGTGCTGCCTCCTTTGCTTGAGCTCTGTACTGAACTCTCTGAGTGTTCTTGACAATGCTGGCTCTATGAAAACTATGAAAACTATGTTCACATTTAGAGTAACAAAGTCAATGCTCAAAGTTAGAATAACAAAACCTTCAGATGCCTGTTGCACACCTAATTTCTAACATACATTCCAGATCACTTCTATCACACCAAGGTTTTACTCTTGTATAGTTTTGCTTGTTTCTAAAATTTCATGTAACTATTACTTTGCAACTTTATTTTTTTTTTAACTTTTTTTTTAGGTGTATGAATGTTTTACCAGCATGTGTATCTGTGTACCATGTGTGTTAGGCTCTTAGAGGCCAGAAGAGGGTGTCAGATCCACTGGAACTAGGGTTACAGATGTTTGTGAGCTATTGTATGGGTCCTTTGGGGGAGAAACCAGTGCTCTTGCCCATTGAACCATCTCTTCAGTCCCTGTAACTTAATTTTTTAATGTGTGTGTAATATGTGTGTGTAGGTGTTTGTGAGAGATCTGTGTGTGGGACATAGTCGTATGTGGGTATAAAGGCTGGAAAAGGACATCTGTATTGTGGTCTGTCTTAATTCCTTGTGTCAGGGTCTTACCAATCTTACAGCTAGACTGGTAACCACCAAGTTTTAGGGATCCTCCTGTCTCTGACCCATCCTCCACACTGCTGCAGTTATAGGCCCAGCTTCTTATGTGCTTCTGGGGGTTTGGACTATCTTCATGCTTGTGTAGCAAGTGCTGTTACCTGCTGAGCTCCCACCCAGTCATTAAGAAAGGATGTTATAAATAATAAGTCTTTTGGCTATGCTCTCTAATTAAATTAGCTCAGTGGTTTTGTAAGAACCACCCTATTATTTTCTGGCTTACAGTATGAAAAATGTGTAAGGAGAAAGTGTGGTAAGCAGTGAGGAGAGAACAGAATCTCGAATTTTCCAGGTTAATGTCACACAAAGTATTATTGATATGAATATTTTTAGCGATTTCATGCTTTTAACATGGGAAGAAACTTTCTCATATTTATGTGAAGGCTGATACCATAGCATCAAACTGACCATGTTTTGTCCTAGGAAAAGTACTCTTAAGTGATCAGTATTGAGCACAATTTATTGGGCAGATTAAATTGTCTCAGGGATTTTCCAACTCCCGAGTCTATATCATTAGTTACAAAGACACAAATACAGACACATACACACTTCTCCATTGGGTGCTGTGAGCTTTGTAGCATTAGTTGGGAGCAGGGACCCCAGTGGTGGGTGCTTCCCTCCTCCCCACGGCAGGAGCTATTGCTGTTTCTCATTTGCACAGCCCATCCGAGGTCCGATGGCCCTTCATCCCCATTCATCCCCATGGAGCGTGGCAGGCATTCCGACTTCCTTCACTCCCTCCTTTTCTCCAGCATAGCTATTTTTTATAATAATAATTTTTCCTGATCTTCAGAATTATGAAATAACTCTAGTGGGCAAGATTACAAGAGAATACAGACATATATACATATATATATAATATTGTGTGTGTGTGTGTGTGTGTGTGTGTGTATGTGTGTTGTGTGTGTGTGTGTGTATTTGCACTTCTGAATTTTTCTATAACAAATATGAATTGTTTTATTTAGACAAAATGTGTTATGAAATGTAGCAGTGAATTAGTTAATCAGCTTTGGCTCCTGGTGGGTCACACACTGCCCCTGCCCAAGAACTCTATGGATTCACAAATGAAAGACACACACACACACACACACACACACACACACACACACAGAGAGAGAGAAGAGAGAGAGAGAGAATTTTGATATGCCTTGACTAGCTCAATGGCTGGGCATTTCTAAGCCTCCCCCCAGCACACATTTCCCTCCAGTATTCCTGGCTCTACACCTTCTAAATCTAAATTTTATCTTTGCTACCCTGTTACCTTCTGGGCAGCTCACGGGCGCCACATAGGGCCGTGTTCCCTTTCTTCCTACACTGCTGCATGCGTTCTCTCCTGCAGCTCTTAAACCTAATCCTTCTCCCTCCTGTCATGGCGATTCTCCTCTTCTTTCTTTCCTTCTTTCTTTCTGTCCCTCTCCTCTCCTTCCCTCCTCTCCCCTCCTTCCGTCTCTGTACCCCCTTCCTCCCCCTTCTGCCTTGCCCACTCAATCTAAATGTCCGCCTCTGTCTCCCTGCCCAGCCACTGGCTGTACGGCAATTCTTTATTACTAATCGAAGCCAGCTGGGGACAGGGACCCTCAGGTCTGGAAGCCTGGCTTTGGCAGCTGAAATAAGACAAAGCGCTAGAACCAATTCCCAACAACGAAATGTTAAGTAAATGAGCTAACTTCCTGTAAGAACAAACTATCTAGAATGACAGTACAAAGAAGTCTCTAGTTAGTCTACACAAACCACTGTAAAAATAAAAAGAACAAGCTGTTAAAGGAGCTAACACAACGCAAGCTCTGACAGGAAGCATCAGGTAGAGATGAGCTGCACAAACTTTAGTTAATAGTTTTATTTTCACAAGATTTTGAAGAATTCACAGAATTCCTGACAGAAGGACATGCTAATATATTTATCTGTATTTCTTTTTTCTTTCTTTCTTTCTCTCTTTTGTTGCTCTTGTTTTTTTGTTTTGTCTTTTTGTTTGTTTTGAGACAGAGTTTCTTTGTGTAAGAGAGCCCTGGCTGTCCTAGAACTTGAACTGTAGACCAGGCTCGCCTCCAACTCACAAGAATCCACCTTCCTCTGCCTCCTAAGTGCTGGCACTAAGAGCATGCACCACCACACCCGGCTTTCATCTGTATTTCATAACACATAAACAAAGTGGCTGAATATATGAAACTGTTTCATTAACCATTTGTAGTGAAATGAGATTAAAAGATAAAGAATGCGATACGCAGATGTGAAAGTGTTTTATAAATTTGCTGAGTTTTGCAAACCTATCATCGCTGTCAGAAGATGAATATACTCAGCCACTAGAAACGGTCTGTGACCTAACATACAGGTCTCTATTGGGAATCCTCAGGGCTTGAAAGGACAGCCACACAGATACAGGTACAGAAAAGCTGGGCTGGGTTGGGTTGTAGTTGCTCTGATGGGGATGGGGGTACCTACTGTGCAAACCCCAAAACAGCATAAAGGGGCGTGTTAGCTGGTCTCAAAGGGAGGTCTCTGTAGGAGTGGTCTCAGGCATCAGGGAGAAGGAGGTGTGATTGCTCCTTATTGTGCACACTGGCCAGTCATTTGTAAACATTTGTACTTGGATCAGAGGAAGGCTTCTGGTAATTCTTTGAGCCTGGCCCAGGAAAGGTTGAGGTACTGGGGTCCTTGATATAGCTCTGCAACATCCGTTCAGTCCGGACTTCATCTGCATCCACACTAAGCTTTGTAGCTAATAGAATCTAGTTATCCTATGTTCTGAGGACCCTAAAGCTGCTCGGATGAGGCATCGTACACGGATGGAGCATTGCCTGAATTCCCAAGTCATCTCTGGGAAGTGATGGAACAGCGGACATAGTTGATTTTAGCCTGTCTCAAAGGGACTTCAGCTTCACTGTCTTTCACTTGATAAACAGATAGGATGAGAGGGCCAGGAAGAAATCGTCAACCCTACTGCAACTAAGAACAGAATCACAGAATTATTTGACCTCCCCAAACATCAGGTTTCTTATCCATTAAATATGATTCAGTGACATGATAAATTTGAAATCTTTTAAAAATTAAAAATACCAAAAGAATTAAAAAATTGTTTCTATGCTGAAGGTCATAAACATTAAAAGTTGCTTGATAAAGACCAAGTTGGAGTCAGCTGTCAGTCATTTATAAATTTTTGAGTGTTTGGAGGATCACCCTGAGGAAATGTGGATTTCACAGATGAACAAACAGTGTGCCCTACTTTTAAAGGACAACGACAGGGTCTAAACTGAAAGCCAAACAAACTTTAAAGAAACCAGTAACGACGGATGAGTTAATGCTGGCCTCACACCAGACCAAACTGAAGCTTTAAGCCATGAAAGATAAGGAAAAAGAAACTCTCGTGGGAGGCAGAGTCCTCAAGAGTTTGTACACAACAGGCTCCCTGGGCAGCAGCTCTAGGGCCTGGGCCTGCCTTCACTTCTAGGAGCAGCTGAAACAGCTAATACTGAGCAGTAGAGCGCTGTGGCTTATGACACATGTGGTAGTCAGGCAACTACTGATTATATCACCGCTCCAGCCAGAAACCCCAGCTGCTGTGTCAAGGATGTTAAAAATGGAAAGTGCACCACAGTTGTTGGTAGCTTTCTCCCCAAGCATTTCAAGAAACTGGGGGGTGGGGGGACAACTTTTGTAATGGTGCCAATTATGCAATGCTCCATAGGGGTAAACCATGGCCCCAGGAACTCATTCTGCAGGCATTTAGAAACGCAGCCGTGTAAATTTCTCTAATGGAAACAGCGGGAGAAATAGAGATATTGAGCCCATGGGGACATCAAAGGCCCCGTTGTGTGGAAAAGCCCCCACACAGGAAAATGTGTGGGCCTGACTCCTTCCACTCTGGAAGGGGAGACCTAAGCTGCCTGGGCTGGGATGAGATGCTGAAGATCTGAGAAAAGAGACAAGAGCATTGAGGCTGAGAGGTTACTAGGTAGAGGTCCCTCACAATGGTGTGCTTAATATGAAGGCACAGAAGGTGACAAATATCAGGAGGCATGTCCCATCCTGTTTCCTTCTCTTCAGACATGCTATCCAGCCACCATGATGCCAGAAGTTGTCATGCTTACTGCAAGATACATGCAGTTTTGTGCTGTTTTCTAGAATACTGTCCAGTGACTGGAGAACTACCCCAGAACCATTCTCTGTTCTTTGTGAGAGACTACAAGCCAACATTCCTTACATTGCTTAATCTTCCTGCTTCCACTATCTCCCAGCATCAAAGTTCCGCTAGAAGTAACTACTTGATTTTCAAAACTCTTTACTTCGCCCAACATCCACCATTACTCAGGATGTCATCTGTCTCCATCCAGGGATCAGGTTGATAGGAACACAGACGGTACGAGAGTAGATTCCAGACTCAGAACATTCTAGTTTCAAATCTTCACCCTACCTTTTACTGGCAGCAAGGGCTGATCAACCTCAGTGACTTATTTAATGTACCCACAGTGTGTGTGTAGCAGCTGAAGACAACTTTGTGGAGTCAGTGAGAACAGATTTCCACCTTTATGTAAGTTCAGGGATCAGGGGGCAAGGTTTGTATAGCAAGCCCCTTAGTCATCTTATCACCTTAGATCCTCAGTTTTCAAATCTACAAAATGGGATAGGTGTGCATAGGTGTGTGGTAAGGCTTAAGTTACTCTGTTGTATTTGCACATATTTTCTCCCTTTCTATGTACCCCAGGGTGTTTTAGATGGTAGATAAATGTCTGCATAAAGACTAGACCAGTGTGAGTTATTAAGAATGGAGACGTCACAGGCGAGTTCTCTGAGAAAGATCCCATCCCTACCAGTGTATTTGGAACTGTGCTCCTAGTTCCATCACTCAGCCAGTGTAGTACAGCGAGGCTGAGGACTCTGAGGGATCCTATTCAGACAGCCCACTGAGAATATGTGGGAGTATTCCCCAGCTATTACTCTCAGAGTGCCCTGGAAATTTTAGGATAAACCCAAATCTATTGAAGAAGGGAGAAGAAAGTTGGCAAAATGGCTCAATGGTAGAGGCTAGGGAAAGGCTAGTGGCAGAGGTAGGCACACAGACTGGATGATTTCTGAGTTTAGATGTCTGAGTCACACAAGGTGACAGAAGAGAAGTGACTAGCAAGAGTTGGTCTCTGACCTCTACAGATGTACTATGGCACATACACACTCACAATACAGGTGCACAAATGCATGTACACACATACATACATGCACACATACACACATACTTACATACTCACACATGTACGTAAACATGCTCATACACTTATACACACATATTCACGTGCACACGTACACATACTCATACACACATGCACACATGTGCATGTACACACACGAAAATATTTTTTAAAAATGAAAGTGCAACTGGAAACATACAAAAATAGCACCAACATCCTTAGATGCAACCCTTCCCGAGAATTTGTTGGACATCATACTTTTTAAAAAGCATAATAAACACAAAACATGTTAAATTTAAAACAACAACATAGTACCTCCAGCTCAACAAGCATTTTAGGTGTCCTTAGCTTACTATTTCTCTGACTAACTGTACAAAGCCACCTATCACCTTGTGTGCAATTAGCTCATCATGTAGATAAGAAGGTAAAACCATCTTGAAACAGGAAACCAATATTCTTCCTGTCTAATCAACAAATCTAAAAGATTTATTCTTTTCATCTATCTCTTCTTGTGTTTGTCCACCACAACAGGCTGCTTACAGGTTCAGGATGGTTTTGACAAAGAGAGCGTTTTCATGAGTTACTTTTGTGTCTCCCCCCCAAAGAGGAAAATTTGTTTCATACAGAAGGCGTTCATTGTATGAATTAAAACTGCCACCTAAGTGTGGGCTAACCTAACCAAGAGGGATTTCACCTAAATCCATTCAGTCAGTGTATGGGGGTTTAAAGAAATTCCAGAGAGTCATCAGAAGAGGAAAAACAAAGGTAATGCTTTCTGCCACACAGGTAGACTCTTTGAAAATATGTGTAATATGTAAAACATTATGACACCCCCATACTATTTTTCCAGCATTAACAGTATAAATTGGCTCCCATGTGAAGAGCTACCTATCACCCTTGCTAATCACTACTCACAGTGACCTCAAGTCCTGCAGACATGTACAGCAGCAGCTCGCATCCTGTGTTGCACTGACTCTTGTACTCCTTGTCAACAGTGCACCCACTTCAAGCTCTACAAAGGAAACGCAGCAGCACCTGGAGCAGCTGTTGATGGACTTACAGACGCTTCTGAGAAGGGTGGATGTAAGTGCATGTCCATCCATCTCTAGGCATTACCTTTACTTTTCTTGCCAAAGGTTGTGTTTTAATAACAATGTGTTGTCCTTTCTCAGAATTACCAGAATCTGAAACTCCCCAGGATGCTCACGTTTAAATTTTACTTGCCCAAGCAGGTAAGTGTTTCTATGTTCAATTGGTATTCTAATAAATTCAAAGTAATGTGTGTAGATGGAGTAGATGAATAGTACCTCATCTGAAGAAAATACGTTTCTTCAATATCTTTTTGTAAAAAATATTGTTTGACAATGGCACTTCTTTTAAATGGTTTTCTCTAAATTTTTCCTGTGTATTTGTGTGTTGGGAAAGAGGGAATGTGAAGGAAATGCAAGATAATACTTTTAATGCAAGATAATTGCACTTTGATGCTGGGATAATTTAAAGACTGTGTTAATTTCTGTTTCATGCTTTGTCCTAGAGTTATTTGAGAGAGATGCATTATTTTAACTTGTAAAATGTCAAAATTGACTGCAGAGGGTCTCATTTTACACACACTTTACTGTTTTAAGAATGATTTCTAGGACTGCAGTTTTGAGGAACAGCATAACCAGTATTCAGATTCTAGGGCTGACGATCTGAAGTGGAGTTCCAGCCTTGCTAGGCCTTAACTCTCATGGCCTCAGGAAGTTGACTCTGATCATTCACCTACTTACATAAGTGATAACTGATATGCTTATCGACTGTCAGGTTTCAGAACAGTGCGTAGCCAACAGCATACAAACACACTATTAGTGCTAGTGAAGAAAAAGTCCGAGATGTATAAACAATTTTGGATTTATACAGTCTCTTTTTAACCAGTGGAACTAGAGAACTGTAATATTGCCACACGATACTATCTCTCAATATTGGAAGGTTTTTTGGTCTCCTTTGGAGGTAGAATGTTGTATGATACCAAAACTGCTTACCCAAGCTCCTATGACTACATCTGCTCCAGTCCTGACAGTCAGAAGAGGATGGATAGCTTTGGTGCTAGAAACAGCTTGTCCAGGATAAATCCAAGCCTAGAGCAAAATGGGATCTAAAGGGACAAAGAAGCAGTTGTTGACCCACTCCCAGTCAGTCAGGGAAACTTTGCCTCCAGCTGTTCTACGGGAAATTGCTCTTCCAGTTTAACTACAGTCACATAACTTTCAACTCCAACAATAAAAAACTAGACAGTTCTGTGAGGGAAGGAGCTCCACACTCACTACTTAGAACACACCATAACAAGTTGGAAGGTCAGTAGCATATAAATCAGGAACTATTTGTTGTCTGGTCAAACCTCTTCCTCTAAGGATTATTAGAGAGACAACAGAGATCGTGTTAATTCAGAGAGTGGTGAAATTCCTAGAAATCTAAGTTTTAAAATAATTATTAAAAACAAGAGTAATGTGGTAAATTCTGCTGATGTTTTCATTTAACCTCATTCGGTATGTAAGATTTTAAAAACAACAGAAGCATGTAATTCAAAGGGTGTGGCTAATGAAAAGGAGCGACCACTGGACCACCCTTGCTCCCCCTATTCATGTGGCTGTAGGAAAGACACAGGTTGTAAGACTTGGTAAAATGGAGACAACCCAGTTCACTGCAGACCTAAAGAGGCTGACTTTATAGAAATCATAGTGTACTATAGAACTAGACAGTATTCTTTCTCTCTGTATATATATGTAAATATGCATGATGTATTTAAACATTATTTCAGACATGTATCATAAAAATTCTCCCAAATGTTCTGTCCAAATATTATGACTTTTTATTTCATTGGGACAAATAGATTTCAATTATTTATTTATTTATTTATTTATTTATTTATTTATTTAATTTGTATACATGTGGAGATGCATGTGTATCATGGTGTAACTGTAGAGGTCAGAGGACAAAATATGAAAGTTGAGTAATTCTTTCCACAATGTGGGTGGGTCACTGCGACTGAACTCAAGTCATCAAGTTTGGTGGCAAGTGCCTTTACCTTAGAGCCATCTTCCTAGCCTTGGCAAATGGGTTTTTAAAAAAATTCATCTTTAGTAATCGCAGAGAAGTATAAATTTAAGAAATATTAAGTGTATCTTCCTGGATATCTTAACACTTATCATTCAGGACCATAATAATCTCATCTGTAAGATTTGGGTCTATAACAGTTGGCATCCAAGGATCCCTGTTCCTTACCATTCTGTGATTCTCAACTCTGGGATTAGATATTAGAATGTAGGATGTGAACCTTGCAGATTTCTTTGTAGATTGGAACAATAGTCTGAACTTGTGCTATGCATTTTGATAGGGAAACACAGACTTTCTACAAAGCCTAATGAAGCTAGAAGAACTCACGAGAGTGGCCTAAGAGTTAATGTGAACCTTACAGTTTTGAGCTCTTGCTCTTCTAGATTTATGGCGTCAATTACTTCAATCCCTTTTTACACTGAGAACAGGGAGTGGTAAAAAACTATGTGATGATTACTCTTGATTAGAGAAACTGCACATTAGCTTCTGGCTCTTCAGTATATGGTGAACTGAGCTGATGGTTAAGTCTATTCCTCCTCTAGGCCACAGCATTGAAAGATCTTCGGTGCCTAGAAGCGGAACTCGGAGCTCTGCAGAGTGTGCTGGATTTGACTGAATTGGAAGATGCTGAGAATTTCATCAGCAATATCAGAGTAACTGTTGTAAAACTAAAGGTAAGGTGTTGTTTTATTTGCTAATCTGGAAATAAAATAGAGAAGAAATGCATTTTAAGTGGTATGCCATTTCTGGTCTCTGTTGGATTCCTCACATTTAGTCAGCAAGGTTTAAAGGCACTGTGCGAGTGACTTCTTCCACTGCGGGATGATGCTAGAATTCCCACCTACCATCACCTGCAAAGTGACAGGGAGCAGGAACAAGCAACAACAACAACAAAATTATCTGAAAAGTTTTTCCAGAGAAATTGTGCTGGTATTGGTAGAAGAACAGAGAAATTTGTCTCCAAAACTGGCAGCCATTAAAATGGACAGAGGAGGAAGACAGGGAGAGCTCACTTCAGGGCTCATTTTTAAATGCACAAGAATCATGGACTCTGGTGAGGCAGTAGCAGCAAGCCTCCAAGAGGGTGTGGGCTAGTCCTTTCCAAACCAAAGTCACATTTTCAGTGTACTGTTTCCATCTGAGGTATGTGTCATCATGTATCTCACATAGATGAGCAAGGCTTGAGGAGTCTTTATCTATGCAAAGGACGGTGCTGTAAAATCTATGGCCAATATCAGAAAGTTCACCCTAATGAATGGTACAAACTTTAGAGCTACATGAGGACTAGAAAAGTGTGTTTCACGGGCCACATATTTTAAAAAAATTAAAAATTCTAGACATTAGAATGTTGAAGTAGCTATGTAAAGAGGGTATATAAGACCACAGCAGCTTATTTGAAAAGGAATATTTATTTAAAAGAAATAATCTGCCTCATTTGACTTACAAGGAATTAGTCAGATTTGGAAAAGCCATCCCATAAATTTGTCAAAATATTTCCTTCTCAGCTTGTCACCTAAAAACAGAATTAAAATATCTCCTTTAGCAAAGAGGGTTAGCTTCCAAAAAGCTAATCCACAGAGCAAATTTATAATATTTATACATGTATAAACTTTGTGATTCATCTGCATTGATATCAGGGTAGGTATATCTATTTATAACAAAGTTCTCCAAATTTCCCCCAATAGACACTTGTCCTAACCTACTCTGGATTGCTCCCATTCTGACTTGGGGGGAAAGAATAGAATAATAGAATCCTAAGATTTTGCAAAGAACGTATAGCAAGTATCATTTCTTCATTCCTAAAGCCTAAATCAATGTATAGGTGTGTACACTTACCAGAGAAAAAGAGATTCAGTGTTTTCATTCAAATGTGCATTTGTTACTCGACCCTGGAAAGCTTTATTCTGTATGATTTTATCATTTGGTATCGTAATAAAACATAACCCAATAATTTTGATCCTTCAAAAAATGTGAATGTTTAATATATTTAACCAGTGTTAAAATAAATGCCTAAAAACGTCAGTGAAGAATAATTGTATGTAACATAAAGGACCTCAGCTTAAAGTTTTATATTCTTTCTCAGGGCTCTGGAAACACATTCACCTGCCGATTCGATGATGAGCCAGCCACAGTGGTGGAATTTCTGAGCAGATGGATAGCCTTCTGTCAAAGCATCTCAACAGCGACTCAATAATTATGTGCCTCCTACTTACAACACACAAGGCTTTCTATTTATTTAAATATTTAACTTTATATTTATTTTTGGATGTATTGTTTACTATCTTTTGTAACTACTGGTCTTCAGATGATAAATATGGATCTTTAAAGATTCTTTATGTAAGCCCCAAGGGCTCAAAAATGTTTTAAACTATTTATCTGAAATTATTTATTATATTGAATTGATAAATATCATGTGTATGTAGATTCATTAATAAAAGTAAATGAATATAAAGAGTTGATGAATATAAATAAGCTCAGGTATCTGTCATTTTTAGAACAGCACAGAGTAAGCACTAAATTCTCATTTATTCCTGTGAACTCTGTGGTGGTTAGTATGTTTACAAGAATCACTTTCTCCTGGTGAAGTATGTAAAATAAGACAAGGATTTCTCACATTTCTTACATTTTCCTTTTAAGTGTTGATTGGATCTTTAGTTCTGGTATAATAAAAGCTTATTGGGATATATTTTCATTTTCTTTAAGTTTAAGCAATATACTAAGCAAAAAAAAAAAAAAATTAATCCCTTTGTCATAGTCTGCTTTGTGTTATAACAAACCTCCTGAGTCTTGATATTTTTTACAGAGAAGTTAAGCTCACAGTTTTGGGTGTTCAAGACTATGTGAGGATCTTATGGCAAGGTGGCTTGAGTATGTGAAGAAGACAGTGTGTGTGTATGTGTGCGTGTGTGCGTGTGACTTATAATCACCTATTCTTGCAGGAAGTAGTCCTGTCCCACACAATCTGACCTAGCCTCGTGAAACAGCACTTATGCATTTATGGGGCAATCCCTGGGCCATCATAGAATTCCTGTGCACCAACCCTACCCTTACCTACCACTCTCACACCATCACACTGGGGACCACATTCTATCCCATGAGTCTTTGGGGAATAAATCATAGTACATCTCACAGAAAAATGTGCCCTCTATAGTTTAGCACTGCTGTCTGCATTTAAAAACCTCACCTGGATAAATAAAAAATTGCCTTCTTTTCCTTAATCGCTGACAATGGCCACTAAGATGCAGAGAAAGAGCTCCCTGCCTTTAGCTGTGTCTCTTGGCCACAGAACTTGCCTTCTCTCAAGGTGGTTTTATGGGTATTTTTTCGTTGTGGATCTTACCTTTCCTTCCACATCTCCTTTAAAGGTGGTGGAACTCGTTTAGTTGTTGCACATCCAGTCAACTAGGCCTTATAACAGTAACTAAAGTAACTCTCTCTAGCTTTCCTTCACATCTGCACACACACATTCTTCAAAGCTATACATTTTTAAGTGCTCAGGATTCATTGATGAACAAGACATCTGGGTAATCTAATAAAAGCCCTTCCCCTTACATCATCTTGTCTAATTATCAGTAGCCTTGCTTTAACTGGCATACCTTCTTTACCCAAGAAAACTAGTCACTGAGGCCACTAACACATCTAATACCAATGCCTGAACCTTTGTCATATACTTCCAAATAAAATCAGCTCTAAGGTACCTGTGCTATCCTTTACAGACTCCTTGTATCTTGACCAAAACTTTATAAATCATCCCTTTATTAAATCCTCCTTCTTCTTGGGAATGCCATCTGTTTTCTGCTAGGACTCAAATGTAGTAATTGTATCAGAAATACCACCAGGAAATACACCCCCATATAGGACTCTGGAATTGTACTGATTATATATTGGATGAAAACAGTAATAGCTGTGTATGTCTTGGAAATGGTATGTCTTGATTTTATGGTATGACAATACCATTTACATGACTATTTATATAATTTGATGTTTAATTAAAAGTACTTTAAATAGAATAATGAACATTTGAGTGGGGACTAGCACATGCTACACAAGTCCAACCCTGAGCAACAACTACAACAGAACAGAAACTATAGGTAGCTAGAGCAGACCTTAAAGCAAGAAAAGTAGAGATAGGTCATGGTTTTATACTGATCAAGTTCATTCTACAAAAACATATACCAGTCCTAAATGTGATCCAGAGCTTCCAAGTACACAAACAGAGGCTTCTGCACCCAGCCTTGATAGAACCAGAGTGGCCTCTAATGACTATCCATACAGACCTACCTCCAAGGGGTCGTCGGAGTCCTGGGTGGTCGCGCAGATCCGGATGAGCACCCACAATGAAAGGACCCCCGAAGGGAGACCCTCCTCACTCTAGTCCAGATTGGTGCACACCCAAAGACACACAAGAGATCGTCTTGATGCCATCAGCAAAGGCTTTCTTTTCCATTTTTGGTCACTCTGCCCCTAGAGGGGCTTGATATTGTTATTATGGCTAATTTTAACAAGTTGCTGGTGGTCTTTGCTGACCATGAATTTTTGTTCTATGTTTCAAGATGTTTTTAATTTTTATTCCCACATTCCCTACTCTTTTTGTTTTTAAATAATTCTAATCTTAGAATTACAGATTAGTATCTTCAGGTTCATCCCCTAAAATCTCATATCTCTGCCTCAACACCAATAGCTGGACAGCATCTATTCTGGACCTAACAAAAGCTAGTATTTTATTTATTACACATGGCCCAAAAACTAGGAGTAAAAGAATTATTATCAGGGGACCTGCCACGGCAGAGAGCAGGGTCGTCAGCCAAGGCGAGTGGGTGAACCAGGACTCGAACCAACCTTGTTGAGTTTCTTTTTCTTTCTGTCTTTTATCTAGTCTTTCTCTGAGTCTCTGCATCGAGTCTCTGACTACTCGGTATGATCAGCATAAAAGCAACATTCTTCCTTTAAGGCAGCACACAACCCACCATCTTTTAAGAATAACAGATTTAATCCTCTTCTATTTTGGAGTACCACTTCTGACAAAGATGTTAAAGACTTTTCTAAGTTGGAGATGGATTTCTCTAACATTTTTAAATCTTCATTAATAGCATCACTAAGAGCGTTAAGGCCTTGCTGTCCAGTGGCTAAAGCGGCAGCCCCCATCCCTATCACTGCTGTGATACCGGCTCCTAGTAAAATGGCCAAGGTGAGGGGTACAGGCTCTCTTTTGTATCTTTGAAGCCTAAGATTAAATTTATCTTCAAAGCTATCAGCTATATGATAGTAAATTCTGGGGACCAATTGTC
This sequence comes from Mastomys natalensis, assembly GCA_021653895.1. NCBI lineage: Eukaryota > Metazoa > Chordata > Mammalia > Rodentia > Muridae > Mastomys > Mastomys natalensis. Next base: position 247,078 of record JAJTUV010000211.1, on the reverse strand, counting down.
CAATTGTACTAATACACAGAAATCTGTAGTTGGTTCAGACACACTTGTGGACACACAGGGAGTGAGTCCTGAGCTGCAGGCCCACCATCGATTTGGTCCTGGTACTAAATAATAGGTGGCAACAGTCTTATAACTATTAATGGTCTGGTTACACAAATGTCTATGAGATATAGGCAGGGTACCCAGACAAAGTCCTGATTTTGTCCCCGACACCTCTGTTAGAGTCAGTTTTTTCTTTGTTCCTCAAGTACAGGAATGATGGGAGGTCGTGTTATTAAACCCACCACTTACAGCAATCCCCTCATAATATGGAGGTGTTGTGGTTAAGCACAGCCAACAGGATTCAGTAGAGTCTGGATTTGTATCGTTCAGAGAATGGAAAGTCCCGATAACCAAATTGAATAGTCTTTGACTTGTTGGGGATCAGAGGGGTTGGTCGAAGCTAAAGGACCTTGAGGTGTAGTGAGGGCGGAGGGGCTTGCCATTATTGGTACCATTAGTCTAGGTGGGGTGGGTACTGGAACTAGTGGTCCAGCAGGTGGGCCTTGTTCAGGAAGGACTTTATTAGGTCTAACAGACACTGGTGGGGGGCTTTCTATGGTTAACTTAATTCTAAAGATCACCCCAGGATCTTTTCCTGGAGCATCGATGCGTAATCCCCAGTTGTTTCCTCTAAGCCAGCTCTGATGATCTAGTTTCCCTTTATCAGTAAATTTTATAACAATAGGGTTGCAATATTTGCCTTTGCATGGTCCATTTGGGCCCCCACTGCCACGAGCACACCCACTTTCAAGGTATTTATACTGATCTCTCTCACCCTGGTGTGGCTTGTCATAGCCACCGTTCCGTTTAACTGTGATCAAGTCCCAAGTGGAGGAGGGGTTCCAATGGGCCTGTCTAGTAGTTTCACATCCCCACGCAGCACAATAGAAGTCAGACCCCCCCCCCCCCCCCCCGCACACTGTTGCCGGAGTTTCCAACTCTGGCCCTGGCCGAGGCACATAAAATCCTACAGCCCGGAGGTTGGCTCGGTACCATTGTCCTGAGCACCCAAAGGTGCTCCCTATCCCGTTCGGGAGGCACTTACTCTCAGCTGGTGGTTTGGAAAGATCTGTGTGGTTGGGGAGGTCCCAAGTGAGTGACTCAGCCACCAACTTACAGATATCTGGCGTAAGATCTGGCCACCAAGTCCAGAGGGGGTGCACTGCGGGAACTGACCAGACAGTGTTTCCTTCTTCATTTATCACCTCCCAAGTCTGTTGAGTTGGAGCATGGGGCTTGGTGCCCTGACTCAGGGTCGTGTCTGCGACGCAGGCGTAGCTTAAGAGGATTATCAGTCTTTTCTAGAGTCCACTCATCTTGGTTAGTTTCAGGGGGAGCCCTTTTAACATGGGAGGCGTAAACCCAGGTGGGAATCACGTCCACCTTAACGGTGGTTGGGGCTGTCAACAGTACCAGGTAGGGTCCTTTCCACCATGGCTTGAGGTTCCCCACTCGGTGTCTCCATATCAAAACAGCGTCTCCAACTTCAAACTTGTGAGGAACAGCGGTATCTCCAGGAGCATAGGTGTCCTTTAGCCATTCCCAGACTTCCTTTCTGACTATCTCTAGAGCTTTCAGGTGGGCTAGGCGAGAAGATGATGGGATAGAGCCGTCATCAGGGCAGGCCCAGCTCTCTAAAGTTTCATACATCGGTGGAGGGGAACCAAACATGATCTCAAAGGGAGTCAATCCCAAGGGCCTTGGTGTGTTCCGCACCTGGAACAAGGCAAGGGGGAGAAAAGCTGTCCAATCGCCCCCGCCGGTCTCTAAGGCCAATTTTCTCAAGGTCTCTTTTATGGTTCTATTCATTCTTTCTACCTGTCCTGAGCTCTGGGGTCAAGAGCAATGCAATTTCCATTTGATCCCCAGTTGTCTGGCCAACTGGCTTACCTGAGCAACGAAAACAGGCCCATTGTCCAACCTAATTACCTTAGTTACTCCAAACCTGGGCAGAATCTCCTCCAGTATCTTTTTGGCCACCACATTGGCAGTTTCTTTCTTGGTGGGGAATGCCTCAACCCACCCTGAAAAGGTGTCTATAAAAACTAGCAGATACTTATTTCTATATCGGGCAGGTCTAACCTCAGTGAAGTCAACCTCCCAATAGGTCCCAGGCTGATCTCCCCTCAGCCGCTTTCCCTCCAGGTTTCTGCTGGATCCGGCATTGGTGAAAGCACAGGACTTACATCTTCTTACTAAGCCCACAGCAACCTGTCACAGTCTTGGAACATGATAGGGGAACCTATTAACCAGTTTTATCATCTTTTTAGGTCCTAAGTGGGTGAGCTGATGTATACTCGTTAGGTAGTTTAGTGCCTCCTCTTCGGAGAGGATGCCTCCTGGTTTGTCAGAGTTCTTTTCTGGGGCCTGTACCCCGTCTTGGCTAGCAGGATCATGGGCCCCTGTGCAGCTTCTTTTGCCACACAATCTGCCATTTGATTCCCTCTTTCTATTGGGCCAGTCCCTTTTTTATGTCCTGGACAATGTATGATAGCCACCTTGCGGGGCAAATGGACAGCTTCTAATAAACTGAGAATTTCTTCTTTGTTTTTAATGTCTTTACCAGCAGATGTCAGCAGTCCACATTGTCTATAAATTGCCCCATGGACATGTGCAGTTGCAAAAGCATACCAGCTGTCAGTGTAAATGTTAATAACTTTTCCTTCTGCCAGTCTTAGAGCTTGAATCAAAGCAGTAAGTTCTGCTTTCTGAGCCGACATCCCTTCTGGCAAGCTGCTGGCCCATATGACAGTCTTTCCATCTACTACTGCTGCCCCAGCCCTGTGCTTACCTTCTACCACGAAGCTGCTCCCATCAGTGAACCAGGCAGGTGCCCCTGGCCATGGCTGGTCAGTCAGGTCAGGCCAGGTTCCTGTCTCTTCAGCTAGTATCTCTTCACACTGATGTACTGGGGTCTCACCAGTCTCCGGCAGCAGGGTGGCAGGATTAAGGATAGCGGGAGGGGCAAAAGTTACCCGTTCAGTCATCAGCAACTCTGATAGTGAGTCATTCGGGCGTTGGTCATCCATCGGTCTGGCGGCTGCCTGATAATGCTTTCTAGGGCGTGGGCCACTACAGTCACATTCGGCCCAAGGTTAGCTTTTCAGTATCTTTCACCAGCACAGCTGTTGCTGCTATCGCTCATAGGCAAGAGGGCCATCCACTGGCCACCGGATCCAATTTCTTAGATAGATAAGCTACTGGGCGTCTCCAGGGCCCCAAGGTCTGAGTCATTACTCTTCTAGCAATTCCCTCTGCTCATCTATGTATAGGGTAAATGGCTTAGTTAAATCAGGCAAGGCCAGAGCAGGTGCTTGTAGTAGGGCCTTTTTCAAGGCATCAAAAGCCTCCTGATGGTCCTTGGTCGAGATGAATTCCCCTTTTTCTTTGGTAAGAGGGTATAGTGGGGCCGCTAATGTAGCAAACCCTGGTATCCACAGTCTGCAGAATCTGGCTGTCCCCAGGAACTCTCTTACCTGGCGAGGTGTGGTCAGGGTCGGGATCTGCATCACAGTTTGCTTTCTGGTGTCAGTCAGTCATCTCTGTCCATCTCTCAGGATGTACCCCAGATAAGTCCCTTCCGTCTGGCACAGCTGTGCTTTCTTGGCAGAAACCTGGTACCCCAACTCACCTAACTCAGCCAGGATCCTCTGGGTCCCTTGTTCGCATTTTTCATGGGTCTCTGGAGCCAATAGAAGGTCATCTACGTACTGTAAGAGGGTCACTTGAGGATTGTTGGTGCGGAAGGTGGCGAGGTCTCGATGTAAAGCCTCATCAAACAGGGTGGGGGAGTTTTTGAATCCCTGGGGTAGTCTTGTCCACATGAGTTGTCCAACCCTTCCACTCTCAGGGTCTTGCCATTCGAAAGCAAACAAAGGCTGGCTGCGGGGGTGTAATCTTAAGCAGAAAAAGGCATCTTTTAAATCTAGGATGGATACCAAGTCCGCTCAGGTGGCAGCATGCTGAGCAAGTTATAGGGATTTGGCACTGTAGGGTGGATATCTTGCACCCTCTTATTAACTTCTCTAAGGTCCTGAACTGGACGATAGTCATTAGTTCCTGGTTTTCTTACTGGAAACAAAGGAGTGTTCCATGGGAACCTGCAGGGGACTAAAACTCCCTGCCGTATCAGTCTCTTGATGTGGGGCCTTATGCCCTCTCTTGCCTCTTTGCTCATGGGGTATTGTTGAACTCCAATAGGAGTGGCTCCAGACTTGAGTTCAATGATTACAGGGTGGGGGCTGTTTCACCATCCCCATCCCCCCTGTTTTGGCTTACGATTGGGGAAATCGAGTTGACCAGTCCTGCAGCCCTCCGGGGGATTCGGGGGGGGTTCCACTGTTTCTTGGTAGAGCCTATATTATTCTCCTAATTGAACGGACAGTATTAAGGCTTGGGGTATCTTTGTCCCCCAAGATAATTTTGGTCCAGAGAGGGTAAAGGTAATCTGGGCCTTTAGTTTTGTCAACAAGTCTCTGCCCAGTAAGGGTGTAGGGCACTCTGGAATTACTAAGAATGAGTGAGACACTTGGTTCTTCCCAAGGTCTACAGTCCTGGAGGTGGTCCAAGGATACTGCTTTTGTCTGGTGGCCCCAAATACCAGAGTTCATTTGTTCTTTACCTTCCCCCAGAGGTCTCTTGAGTACTGAATATTCTGCCCCTGTGTCAACTAGGAAGTTCATGGGGTTCCCCTCCACTCTCAAAGTTACCCTAGGCTCGGGGAGGGGGTCTGAGCCCATCTCTCCTACTCTTCATCATCTTCTTCTAAAGACAGTACTCTTGCCCTGTCCTTTTAGGGCATTCTCGAGCCCAATGACCCTTCTCCTTCAGTATGCGCACTGGTCTTTTTCTAGTTGTGGCTGGTCCGTTTTTCTGGGTCTCCTTGGCCCCTGCCTCTGCTTATTGCCCAGTTCCCCTAGCTGTCTAACCTTGACTCCTCTCTTCTCCTACTACTGCGGCCAGTATGTGTGTCAAATTTTTCTCCTGTCTCCTGTCTCTTCTGTCCTCATCTTTCTTTCTTTCTCTTTCTTTCTTTCTTTCTTTCTTTCTTTCTTTCTTTCTTTCTTTCTTTCTTTCTTTCTTTCTTCTCTATCTTCCATCTCTCTCTTGTGATAGACTTTCTCTGCCTCCCTCACTACATCCCTAATAGTATAATCCTGCAGCCCTTCAATGCATTGTAGTTTCTTTCTAATATCTTGGGCAGACTACCCAATGAATGCCATAATCACAGAAGCTCGCTGTCCTTCTGACATAGGGTCAAAAGGGGTATACCTCCTATAGGCCTCCATGAGTCTCTCTAAGAACACCGAAGGGGGTTCATCCGCCCTCTGCATGACCTCTCTCACCATAGCCAAATTGGTGGGCCTTCTTGCGGCCCCCCTGAGACCTGCCACCAGGACCCGGAGATAAGTGGACAGCCTTTCTCTACCTTCTGCCATGTGGTAATCCCAGTGGGGACGAGTCAATGGAAATCCCTGGTTAATCGTAGCCTCATCCTGGGCTAGATGCCCATCGTCATCTCGGATATTTTTCTGAGCCTCAGAGAGTATCCCTCTTTCTCCTCAGTGGTAAATAGGGTCTGTAGGAGCTGCTGGCAATCGTCCCAGGTCAGGGACTCTATCATCAGACCTGTAAGCCTGCAGGATTCTCAGAAAAAGAAGGATGGTTAGTTTTCCAATTATAGAGATCAGAGGAAGTGAAGGGCCAATATTGTAATAGCTGTAATTGCTCTGGGTTGGTCGGAGTGGGCCCAACGGCTCTGAGGGGCAGGGCCACCATAGAGTTGGGACCCTCCGAGACAGAAACGGCTCCCCTGCTGCTCCTTGTCCCCGCTGAGGGCTCACTGCCTGTTGTCCCTGTGGTGGGGACTGGGGGCGCAAAAGGCATGGGCGCAGGCTGGGGTTGTGGGGGCATGGGCTGAGGTGGATAAGGTGGGGGTGTGGGAGCCAGCCATTCTGAAGGGGGAGGGGGCCACTCAGGGGGTTCCTCAATCTCAGGGTTATCTTAGGAGGGGGCTTTGGTGGAGCATTGGTCTCTCCATCTTTCTGCGGTTTCGATTTCTTCCCTGCCGCATCTCCTGAACAGTCAGGACTCGGGAGTCGGGCTGCTGAGGAACCCAGAAAGCAGAAGGTGGCCGCCGAGGGGCCCATGGTTTTACCCATGGGGGTGGATAGCGGGCTAAGTCTTCTCACACACTGATGTAGGGCTGCTGGTCTGGATGCAACCCCAGTCCTTCCTGAAACACAACTGCCTTAATGGCTCTGATGGTTAACAAGTCAAATGTCCGCTCAGGTGGCCATCCCACGTCAAAGGCAGGCCACTCTGAAGCACAGAATGTCTGCCAGTGCGCCTTTTTAACAGTCTCTGACAAATTCCGTCCTCTAGCCCTAACGTCAGTCCAATGGTCTAAAGTCAAAGATAGTGGAGTTGTCACAGTCTGTCCCATTTCAAAGCCTAGTAAACCCACTACTATAGTGCAAACACACAAAACTAACACAGTCAGACACACTTGTCCACGTTTGGTCTTATAGCACCAATCAAACGCGACTTCAGTTGGGGAAGGATTCCATGTCTTCCTCCCAAGCAGGAGCACTCCATCTCCCTCGTTCCGAAACAGGGCAGTTGGGCTTCCTGGACTCCCTTCTGCCCTTGGAGCGTTCTTGTCCTCCAGGGCTGCAGCCTGCGGGCTTTAGCACGTCTGCCTCCGCAGCCGCTGAGCCCTTACGGTCTACAGGGGCAGCTGCTCAGAAACCGAAACCAGAACACAGAAACAGCAGCGCGCACTCAGACACGTACCATTCATACAGACCTACCTCCCAGGGGTCGTCAGGAGTCCTGGGTGGTCGTGCAGATCCGGACGAGCACCCACAATGAAAGGACCCGCAAAGGGAGAACCCTCCTCACTCTAGTCTGGATTGGTGTACACCCAAAGACACGAGAGACCGTCTTGATGCAATCAGCAAAGGCAATTTAATGGCAAAGGCCCTCAGGTCAAATGTGTCTCATGCAGGAGACAGAGGAATCGACCCAGACCCCAGAAACTTGGGACTTTTATAGGCAGAGGCTGGGGAGAGCGGGAAGATTTGGCGCGGTTACATATGATTGGATATTTCAAACATCAGCAATTTGCATAAGCAATCATTTAGGCAGGCAGGATGACTAGTTATTTTTGACCATGAAACCTCGGACCTCCCAGGGAGGGAGGAAGAGAGAAAAAAACCAGATGGCCCATTACTCACTTGGGCTTGTTTACACTTGTCTGGACATGTCCTTGTTTTCTTTTCCATTTTTGGTCACTCTGCCCCTAAAGGGGCTTGATATTGTTATTATGGCTAATTTTAACAAGTTGCTGGTGGTCTTTGCTGACCATGAATTTTTGTTCTATGTTTCAAGATGTTTTTAATTTTTATTCCCACAATGTCATGCAGACCCTAAGAGAACACAAATGCCAGCCCAGGCTACTATACCCAGCAAACTCTCACTCATCATAAATGGAGAAACCAAAATATTCCATGACAAAACCAAATTTAAAAAAATATGTATCTACTAATCCAGCCCTACAGAGAATTCTAGAAGGAAAACTCCAACATAAGGAGATTATCTACACTGATGGCGGGGGGGGGGGGGGGGGGGACAAGAAATGAATCATCTCACAAAAAAACAAAACAAAACAAAAAAGAGTACCACATACACATAATACCACCTCCAACAACAAACATAACAGGAATTAACAATCATCTGTCTTTAATGTCTCTCAACATCAATGAACTCAATTCACCAATGAAAAGACATAAGCTAACAGACTGGATATGCAAGCAGGATCCAGCATTTTGCTGCATATAAGAAACACACCTCAATGACAAAGACAGGCACTACCTCAAAGTAAGAGGCTGGAAAAAAGTTTTCCAAGCAAATGGTCCCAAGAAACAAGTGGGAGTTGCCATTCTAATATACAATAAAAGAGACTTTTAACCAAAAGTTATCAAAAAAGATGAGGAAGAACACTTCATATTCATCAAAGGAAACATCCACCAAGGTGATGTCTCAATTCTGAACATCTATGCCCCAAATGCAAGGGCACCCACATCCTTAAAAGAAACTTTACTAAAGCTCAAAGCTCACATTGAACCCCACACAATAATAGTGGGAGACTTCAACACTCTACTCTCACCAATGGACAGGTCATTAAACAGAATCTAAAGAGAGACACAGTGAAACTAACAGAAGTTATGAACCAAATGAATTTAACAGATATATACAGAACATTTTACCCTAAAACAAAAGAATATACCTTCTTCTTAGCATCTCATGGTACTTCTCCAAAATGGACTACATAATTGGTAACAAAACAGGCCTCAACAGATACAAAAGGATTGAAATAATCCCATGAATCCTATCAAGTCACCATGAACTAAAGCTGGACTTCAATAACAACAAAAAAAACCACAGAAATCTCACATACCCATGGGAACTGAACAGCTCTCTACTCAAAGATAACTGGTCAGGGAAGAAATAAAGGAAGGAATTAAAGACTTTCTAGAGTTCAGTGAACAAAGAAGACACAACATATCCAAACATGGGACAAAATGAAAGCAGTGCTAAGAGGAAAATTCATAGCACTAAGTACCCTCATAAAGAAAATGGAGAGATCCTATACTAGATAAGTAACAGCACACCTGAAAGCCCTAGAACAAACAGAAGCAAACACACCCAAGAGGAGTAGACAGCAGGAAATAATCACACTCAGGACAGAATCAACCAATTAGAAACAAAGAGAACAATACAAAGAATCAACAAAAACACAAGCTGTTTTTTTAAGAAAATCAACAAGATACATAAACCCTTAGCCAAACTAACTAAAGGACACAGAGACAGTATCCAAATTAACAAAATCAGAAATGAAAAGGAGACAGAAAAACAAAGTGAGGAAATTAAAAAACAAACAAACAAAAAATATCTGATCTTTACTCCACAAACCTGGAAAATCTAGATGAAATTTATGATTTTTTTAGACAGATAACATGTACTTAAGTTAAATCAAGAGCAGGTAAACTATCTAAACAGTCTCATATTCCCTAAGGAAATAGAAGTCATTAAATACCTCCCAACCAAAAAAAAAAGCCCAGGGCCAGATGGCTTTAGTGAAGACAAAATACAACAGCCCTTCATGTTAAAAGTATTGGGAGATTAGAAATTCAAGGCCCTTACCTAAATTTAATAAAAGCAATATATAGCAAACTAAATGGAGAGAAATTTGAAGCAATCAAACTAAAATCAGGGACTAGACAAGGATGGCCACTCTCTCAATATCTATTAAAAATAGTACTTGAAGTTCTAACTAGAGCAAACAGACAACAAAAGGAGGTCAAAGAGATATAAATTGGAAAGGAAGAAGTCAAGGTATCACTACTTGCAGATGATATGATAGTATACATAAGTGACCCCAAAATTCCACCAGAGAACTCCTAACCCTGATAAACAACTTCAGCAAAGTGGCTGTATATAAAATTAACTCAAACAAATCCTATACACAACAGATAAATGGGTTGAGAAAGAAAATAGGGAAAAAAAACACCCTTCACAATAGTTACAAATAATATAAAATATCTTGGTGTAACTCTAATCAAACAATGAAAGATCTGTATGACAAGAACTTCAAGTCTCTGAAGAAAGAAATCGAAGACTTGAGAAGATGAAAAGATCTCTCATGTTCATGCATTGGTAGGATTAACAAGTAAAAATGGCCATCCTTCTAAAAGCAACCTACAAATTCAGTGTAATCCCCATCAAGATTCCAACACAGTTCTTCACAGACATTCAAAGAGCAATTCTCAAGTTCATACAGAAAAACAAAAAACCCAGGATAGCAGAAACAATTCTTAACAATAAAAGAACTTCTGGGGGAATCACCATCCCTGACCTCAAGCTGTACTACAGAGCAACAGTGATAAAAACTGCATGGTATTGGCACAGACAGGCCAATCAATGGAACAGAATCAAAGACCCAGAAATAAGCCTGCACTCTTATGGACACTTGATCTTTGACAAAGAATCCAAAAACATACAATGGAAAAAAGAAAGCATCTTCAATAAATGGTGCTGGTCTAACTGATGGTCTGTATGTAGAAAAATGAAAACAGACCCATAGTTGTCACCTTACACAAAGCTCAAGTCCAAGTGGATCAAGGACCTCAACATAAAATCAGATAGAATGAATCTAATAGAAGAGAAAGTGGGAAAGAGCCTTGAACTCATTGTCAAAGGGGAAACTTCCTGAACAGAAGTCCAATGGCTCTGGCTCTAAGATCAAGAATTGATAAATGGGACCTCATGAAACCAGAAAGCTTCTGTAAGGCAAAGGATGTAGTCAACAGGACAAATCGGCAACCTACAGAATGTGAAAAAAATCTTCACGAACTCCACATCCAATAGAAAGCTAATATCCAAAATATATAAAGAACTCAAAACCTAACCTACAAAAAACCAAATAACCCAATTAAAAAATGGGCTACAGAGCTAAACAGAGAATTCACAACAGAGGAATCTTGAATGGCGTGAAGCACTTAAAGAAATGTTCAAAGTCCTTAGTGATCAGGAAAATGCAAATCAAAACAACCCTGAGATTCTACCTTACACAAATGAGAATGGCTAAGATCAAAGACTCAGGTGACAGCACATGCTGGCAAGAATGTGTAGAAGAGGAACACTCCTCCATTGCTGGTGGGATTGCAAATTGGTACAACCACTCTGGAAATCAATCTGACTGTTCCTCAGAAAATTGGAAGACCTACTTGAAGACCCAGCTATACCACTTTTGGGCATATACCCAAAAAAATGCCCCACCATACCAGAGAGACAAGCACTCCACTATGTCACAGCAACCTTATCTGTGAAAGCCAGAATATGAAAACAACACAGATGTCCCACAATTGAAAATTGGATACAGAAATTGTGGTATATTGACACAATGAAATATTATTCAGTATTAAAAATGAGGACATCATGAATTTTGCAGGCAAATGGATGGAAGTAGAAAATATCTTCTTATGTGAGGTAACCCAGACTCCAAAGGACATAGATGATATGTACTCACTAATTAGTGGATATTATCCAAGAAGTACAGACTACCTAGGATATAACCCACAGAATCTAAGAACTTTAACAAGCAGAAAGGTCAATTGAGGATGCTTTAATTGCCCACTTATCAGAGGGAAGAAAATAATCATTAATCACGGGAGGCAAACAAGGATTTGTGCGGGAGTGGGGAGGGAAAAGGGGAGCACTATCAGGTATGGGATGGGGAGACAGGAGAGAAGCTCTGAGGGCCAGCAGAATGAATGGAAATATGCAACCTCGGGGTGTGGGTAGAGGTCAGTGGACCCTCTAGAAAGTACCAGAGACCTGGAAGGTGAGCGACTCTCAGGATTCAAAGGGATGGACCTTAGATGGAATACCCAACAGTGGGGAGAGGGAACTCATAGAGTCCACTGTCAGTAGAAAGACAGGGTATCTCTGACCCAGAATTGTTCCTGTCTAAAACAACTACAGGGACAAAAATGGAGAATAAACTGAGGGAAAGGTGGTTGCCAAGTGACCGGCCCAAATTGGGATCCAGCTCAAGAGGAGGCTCCGAGACCTGACACTATTACTAATGATATGGTGTGCTTACAGACAAGAGCCTAGCATGGCAGTCCTCTGAGAGGCCCAATAGCAGCTGAAAAAGATAGACTCAGATACTTACACCCAACCATTGGACTGAAGTTGGGGACCCCTGTAGTTGAATTAGCGAAAGGCTGGAAGAATCTGAGGAGGAGGGTAACCCAATAGGAAAATCTGGAGCCTCAACTAACCTGGATCCCCGAGATCTCTCAGACACTGAGCCACCAACCAGGCAGCATACACTATCTGGTCTGAGGCCCCTGACACATAAAAAGCAGAGGACTGCCTGGTCTGGCCTCTGTGGGAGAAAGTGTGCCTAACTCTTGGGAGACTTGAGGCCCCAGGGAGTGGGGAGGCATAGCGTGTGAGGGGCATCCTCTTGGAAACAGTGGGAGGAGGAATGGGAAGAGGAACTGTGCGAGGGCAGACTGGGATGGGGGCAACAAATGGAGTGTAAAAAATAAAATAAAATAAAGAAGAACTTGAACTAGAAGACTAAATTCCTTAGAGTAGTCACAGTCAATGGGTCTATGCTGCTTTCAGGTCCATTTCCTCCCCATTCTGTTGGCTCACTGCCTTATACCTATTGCCTTCTTCTTACTCCTTATAAAGTCTCCCCTGGGACCATAACTATACATAGACTCCATTTTTACACCAAAACTTCTCTGGTAGAAATAGTATCTAGACACATTCAGTGACTAGGTTCTGGATAAAAAAGTTCTCCTGAGTACTGATGAAATGGCTCAGCAGTTAAAAGTATATGCTGTTCTTGCAGAAGACAGGAATTTGATCCCCAGATCCATATCAGGTAGCTAGCTCACAATCACTTGTAACTCCAGCTCCAGGGGATCTGACACCCTCTTCTTGACTCTATGGGTACCTGCAATTTATGTGCACATGCTCCCTGACCCCATCAAATAATTGAAAATAAATCTTTAACTTAAAAAATGAATTCTGTCCATAAAGCAACTGTTATATTTGACTTATTTTCCCCTCAAAACTGCAAACTTGAGAAAAGAGATCATAATTCTATTGATTCTCATCACAGGACAGCTCTTGGATCCTTGACTAGAGAGATTTCAGAGACTAATCATCTACTTTCCCAGATGTTACAAATGTGAGTGGCCAAGAAAAGGTGAAGCATTTTGAGTTTTCAAAGGCAATTTTACTATTAAGTAGCAAAATTAAAAAAAAAAATAGGTTGAAGTTTTCCATTAAAGGAAGTAGCTTATAAGGAAAAGCGATTAAAAATATTTACAAGAAAATGTTAACTAGAGAAATAAGCAAAAATAAGCATCATACAACTGAGATGTAATTTGCTAATATATTTACACTGATCCATAAGAAACTGCTCATATTTTAATCATTTCTATCATATAAAGATGAAAATTCCCATGGTTCAACCTAGACCACCAGAGACATGTGTCTTTACAGAATAGTTTCAGCATATATTTAGAGTTGAGACAACAGCCTGTGTAGGGTGAGGAGGACTTAGAAATTTAGTAGAGATTTAAGTGAGGTAAGAGGAACAAACTTGAGAACCAACGATGCTTGATAAAGCTAGCTGAAAAAGAATAAAGTAAAATACTACGTGATTAAGCTGCCCTTTCCATCTAACTACTGTCTAAACGAAGATTTATGATGCTCAATAATGCTTTATTTCCCTATAAATTAAAAATCTCTACTACTCTAATTATCAATAAGTAAATTACATGTGTTATAAATCCTATAGGCCACTTAAAATGGGAACTCTTTTTAAAGAATATTATTAATCATAATCATTTACCAGATTTTTTTCTAATGTGATTAGGGTTTTTAGGTATTTGCATGTGTTTACTCATGAAATCCTGAGCCACAAGTGACATTCTAATTATTGGTTTTCTATGACCAAGCAGGGTGAGCGGCACTGATCATACACTCAAATGCCTGCTAAATCAGTTAAGTTAGTGTTATTTTTATTCTTGACTTTTCCTTTTAATTATAAAAACCTACAATGGGACATTATATACAGTGTTGGATACTACATCTGTATAGATACATTTAAAGTAAAGACCAAGATATATGAATTATCTTTTAAATCCATTAAAAGGTCTATGGCTTCTTAAAACTACATAAGGGTTGTAATAGCCTTATGTCTACAAAAGAAATGGGAAGTGTCTACATGTTAATTAGGTAATTCTTTTTATAAAAGGTAAAGGAGTGTAATGTCTCAGTGCAAGGTGTCATGGTATTGACACATTTTTAGCAACACCTGGGCATTGCTGTTACTAAACTTCCACTGTGAGGGCTAAAATCTCTATATTTTTAAAACATTTTTACCAGTCAAATACACCAAAAATAAAAGATTTTTAATATGCCAACATGTTGTCTAATTCACATACTAAATTGCTCTATACAGGGAGACTTCACAATCCAAGAGCCATAGCCATGCTGCTGCAAGTAGGCCTTCAGTAACGCCTTAGCTTCTTGATAGGGTCCAGACATACACTAGAGGGAGAGAGAGAGAGAGAGGAAGTTGATTGCATCAAATTGGCCTGCAAAGTAAATAACCCCATACTGTTCAACTTTAAATTAAAAAAAAAAAAAATCTAATGAAAAGCCTCTGAACTCCTATGCCAATTTAAAACATTCTTTCCAAATATGCCTAAGCAGGCAATTTTGCTTGTTATTTAACATTATAAGTAAGATTAAATAAATTCATGACAGAAAAATGTAAAAAAACATACAAGAGTATCATCTATAATTAACTATAGATTAACTACCATTGCTATTTTCACATGTTCTTATTTTTTATAAATGAACATATATACCTTCACAAAGCTGCCTTTACTAAAGTATGGTTAACTATAAAACTTACCCACTGTGACCTCTGTTAACGTTATTGGGATGTACAAACGTTACTAAGTCCAGGGGTAATCTAACTTCACTACCTCTAAATCTTGGATTCTGTCTCTTGCAGGCTTGCAATCAGTCTCTACCTCTACCTTTGGCCCTAACCTCAGGCAACTTCACATTTTTTTGTTTCCAGATTTAGTTTGTTGGAAGTTTCACATAAGAAATTAATGAGTAAGCACTCTGCTATGTCAGGCTAGCGTAGTACTTTCCAGTCCATTCTATTTCATGTGTCAGGCTTGTTTCTTCATTGTCAGTTAACACCACTGTAAGAATCTATCACATCTGTCCATTCGCCAGCTTATGAATTGCATATTTCAAGTTTTTACTATTAGGAAAATGCTGTCATAAACATTCATGTAAGTCTTTTTTCCTACAAATGCCAGTGGTATTGCTGAGTCACATGGCAAGTATGTTTACTTTTGGAGGGCAGGGGACAAGGAAAAGCCAAATTGTTTTCCAAAAGTGGCTGTACCATTTTCAGTCTCAAAATAACAGGAGGCCTCATCCATCCAAACCATCAATAGCACTGGTGTGGTCCATCTTCTGGACTACAGTTGTTCATGAGGTTTAGGGAAAGAGCCTGACTCCATCAAAGTGTGAAGTAAAGCAGCAATGCTGGTGAAGAAGCTGAAGCAAATCGCCTAGCTCTGGCTCAGAGCCCATTAAGTCCATGCCTGGCTTAAAGTTTTAAAGAATACCTTGATTGTTTGTTAAAGGGGTGATGTAGATACTGGCTGTCAACCAAAGTCAATATTCATTTACTTACTCAAAGATCCTTATAGCCATCAAAAGATCATACTAATTTTTTTTGTGTTTTATGACTGAAACACTGAAGTCTGGATGAGAGCACATCTGTTTACAGTGTGGTCTACTGACAAGGTGTATAGTTTTTTAAGACAAGGACTTTGTGTGTAGCTTAGTCTCTTCTCATGTGCTTAAAATGGTATCTATTCCTGGTAGAGGCTGTGAACATTGTTGAAATGACAACAGAAAACTTAGAATATAATTTAAATTTACTTGATGAACAGTGGCAAGGTTTGAAAGAAGTTCTACTTGGTTTAAAATGCTATAAAACATGCTACATGGAAATCTTACATGAAAAAAAGAATTAATGAAAAGAAAAAGAAGACTGCTGTCTTGAGAAGTATAGCCATTCTAGCACATGAAAAGTGGAAGAAGAAAGATTGCTGAGAGTTAGGCTAACCTGGGCTATATACTGAAGTCCATGTTTCTAAATAGCAGCCATCTTATAAAAGCAAGGCTCTCCACCAGCAAAACAACTCAATGTTTTTGAACCAATTTTAGATTGTTTATTTTTTAATTAATTTTTGTTTCAAATTTCATTGATTGCCACTCTGATACATATTATTTATTCCATTTTATTTATGTTTATGCCCCAGCTTTTAATCAGTTTCTTGAGTTGGAAGCCTAAATAATTAATTTTAGGATTCTTTTGCAATATAAGCATTTAAAGCTACACAATTTCCATACTTTAAGTACCCATTAATTTCAATATTGTGCTTTTTAACTCATTCTATGTTTCTTAGTTTTTCTAGAAGTTAGTTCTTATGAACCACTGGTAATTCAGAAGTAAAACATTTCCAAATATATGACAATTTCCCACATTTCATTCTCCTGTTAATTGATATTTTAATGACACAGTGGCTAGAATGTATCTTTCTGATGTTTATGTTGTTACTTTACAGTTCTGCTTTCACTGACATGTCTTCATCAATGTTGAGCTGTTATGCTCTCATTCTCATTTCCCCCTTTTTACAGTAGGCCTAGCATCCCAGTGGTTACCTTGTACTTATATAACTTAAGAGATAAATAGTATTAACAGCAGAGACTGCACTCAAACACAAGACTCATAGGGCTTCTATCTTCTTCTGGCAAACTTGCATGTAGAAGTGGGCATATTTAATATGCATCTGTATCTTAAATATCCGTTGGCTTTCGTTCACTGAACTGTTCTTCTTGAGCTCATCTTGTACATGACTCTACTTTTCCCATCAGCCAGAGAACAGATAATTGCAAATTGATTTCAGTCTTTTCATTTCCCCATATCATCTTGGTAAACAGATTTACCACTTGCCTGCAACAAGGACTCCAACTTTGAGCCAGATTTACCAGCTTTTCCTATTCATTTCCTACTGAATTTGGCACCTTAGGCTGAAAAAGAAAAAAAGAAAAAAAAAAAAAAACCCTACGAATTATTATCCTTTGTCCCATATCAAACCTATTGCCTCTGGCAGTAAATCTCTGACTTTAGTGGAGTCTGAATTCTGGAAACTATACTCCCTATGATTCAAACCATTCAAACTAGAGAGAGGAAGACAAGAGAATAAGAACAGCTTATTTATTTATTTATTTATTTATTTATTTATTTATTTATTTTGACAAAACATTATCAGGGTTTTATTCAACAGCAGCTTGGAGTCGACGTCTCCAACCTCTGGTAGCAGGCATTTGATCAACTTCACTTCTATGGGCCTTTGCAGGTTACAGCTTGACGAAAGAAAGAGCACCCTTTATATGTACTGTACACGACCTTGGAGGACACAGTTTGAAGGTAGAGTCTCACAGGACACTTGTGAGACAGTGTGACAACAGAGTCTCACTGTAGCCCACGAGAAAGTAGAATTTGTGTGTTGGCAGCTTCCCGAGGACCAGGGCACAGATGTCCACTTGGTTGGCCCTGCGCTTCAGAACTGCCTGGTCAGCCAGGCAGCCTGGAAAGGTGCCCACTATAAACTTTCGAGGCAAACATCCTCCAGGGTTCTCTCTGCAGCATGGCCTTCTCCATCCAGGTTACCTGTGTGCAGCGACAGCCAGCCCTCTCGGTGTACGATGTAGTGCGGGGCATGTGCCTCCTCGTAGCTCATCGGCTTGTCCTCCTTGGCCACGCAGACTCACGCTGCCCTGTTCTTGGCACAGACCACGGAGTGCAGCGTGTGTCAGGCGCATGGCAGCTCCTGGCTGCAGATCATCACCCACAGCCCGAGCCCGCGGACAACGCCATCTTGGGCCCGCGTATAAACTTGTTAAAGTCCTAGCACTTTTTCAAGAAAATATAATTTTGATATTTGAATTTTCCTACTTTTAATTCATTTCCAGAGTTATGAAAGGGTGCTTTTGAGTATTTTGTTTATTTTTCATACTGTTTTTTACAAAAATACCTATAGCCTCTTTACATCACTGAAAACAGCAATGATGGAGAGAAGCTCATACTTGGTTGTATGTGGGTATGTATACAAAGGCTTGTAGCTTCTATAACTGTGTATGGGAATAAGTACACAGGCTTGCAGTTGCTATACCTCCAAGTGGGTATGTGTGCACAGGATTGTAGTTGATTTAACTATCTGTGGTATGTGTACATAGGATTGTGATTGATGTAAGTCTATGTGGGATTATCTACATAGGTTTGTAGTTGATATGGCTATAAGTGGAAGTATATATACAGGCCTGTAGATAATGATGCTTTACAGCTCAAAAGTATTGATTGGTTATTCCAGTGCTGGCAAAATTAAGAGACTTTAATATAATACTGTATTCTTAAAATCAGGAATACTAATGATAACATGGAAGTATGTACATGATAAACCATAAGAGATCAAAGTTTAATAAATAAAATCCAGGATGTACTGTGACTTTCAGCGCAGTGCTACAGTGCTTGCCTTGAATGTGCAAGCAATCTAATCCTCCCGTCCCCAAAAATCTGTTTAGAAAGAAAAAAAAAAAAACCCTGTATTATCTGCTATATCATGTCTAAATTAGGGCCTGGAATTAAATATCTCGAGCAATGTATTACCGTAAGACTTAACATTCTATAGTTAATAATACCATGCAGAGAAAAAAAAAGATTTATTACATTTGTTTCTTTGAGGATAAGAAAAAGGTGTTAAGAAAAGTAAGTACTATGATATGTTATATTCAGAGCTGTTTAATAAATGTTTGCTGTTTCCATGTATTTACAACCTGGCTGTCTTTATCTGTGCTTGTATGATCATCTTACCTTAGCTGCATGGTATGTCCGAGCTTCAAGCAAATCATCTGCTTTAGCTTCCTTGGCAAGCAGATTAAACCGACTTAACATTGCAGCCTTACAAAGCCGACTTGCCATTGATAAACCACTTTTAAATGGAGAACTAAAGTTGAAAGACATGAAACACACAGTAATCAGTTAATGACTTATGTTGGCAACTGTAGGGATTAAATAATAGTCCACTAATATTTATGAGTCCCAATTAGGCAGAAGAATACATGTCCGGAAGCTTTATTTTAGATAAGAAGTATACAGAGTATTTTAATTGCTGTCAGAAGCTAATTTAACTTGTTACTGAACTACATCAAAAGTTGAAACTGAATGTTTGTATTTGAATATTTTTGTTATTTGAAGTAAAACTAAACTATGGTAATACAAATTGATTCAGTCAAGCAGTGATTCTCCCATGCTTGACTGAAAGGTGGCATGGAAGTACCTTCTGGAGTGATGACAACCATTGAGTTTTGACTAGGGCAATAGGTGAAATGAAGGACACATGGATTGAATCTGAAGCTGTACACTGCATCCTCTATAAGCAAACTTTAATTTAGAAAACACTTCTTCATAATCATCCATACATGTATATGTGTGTGCATGCACATATATGCATTGTCAATTCTAATAAAACTGAGTTTAGATCGTAAACCTTTTTACTAAGTAACTTTTCCCCCATTATAATTTATTAGCTGTTCTTCTGACAGATGATTAAAACTGTTAAAACTTTCCAGTCTTCTGGTTTCCATGTAGCTTTTCAGAGCTATGCATCCCCTCAAATTTATGGTAGCCTTATGATTTGTTATGGTGAACAAAGAGAAAATGTGCCAGTTCGGAGCCTAGGTTTCAGGGTAACCCTGTTTTCTTCTCTTCAGACTCCTTCAAATTCAAGCAACTCTTCTGGGATTTACCTACTAAAGGGCAGAGAACAGTTAATCTTCTGAGAGATCAACCAAAATGACTTAATCTTTGACTCACACCTGACTCAAGATGCCTGAGTTCTGACCAGATCCAAAAGAATCATTCAGCTGAGCTAAACATTTATTGAGAAGTAACAATACATTGCTGCTTCAAATCACTGAATTTTGAGGTAGTTTTTATGCAGCAAATGTTAGCATGCACTCATGTATATGAAACCTACTGATTTCTATATTAATTTCCTACTGTGATACTGTTGCTAGGTTTTCTATAAAATTTCTGGACTTTTCAGCAGAACTGGGGAACATGGAAGAGGAACATGTGCCTGGTGTCTGTAAGGTGCTAGGTTCAACACCAAAATCCCCTAACAGCAGTAGTTTTACCTCCTTTCTCCCGTATCTAGCATATCGATGTTAGGCAGCAGCAGTAATAATTAGCAGTCATCCTGGCATGTCATCACCAATCCTGGTAGTATTTTTGAGTCAATAAAGCTGTATTTTATCCTGCAACAAACCATCTACTGTTCTCCTTTTTACTTTTACTCCTTAGTAGACCTTTGTTGTATGCTTCTACTGGAATGATGACATGAGTAAACATGATAAGTAAATGGTGATAAAAACTGAGACTAGCCAGGCATGGTGATGCACGCCTTTAATCACAGAACTTGGGAAGTAGAGGCAGGCAGTTCCTGGAGTTCTAGGCCAGCCTGGTCTACAGAGTGTTATAGGACAGCCAGGGCTACACAGAGAAACCCTGTCTTGAAAAACCAAACAACCAAACCAAACCAAACCAAACCAAACCAAACCAAACCAAACCAAACCAAACCAAGAAACCAGAGACTAGCCTACTTAGTGAGACTGTATACACACACACACACACACACACACACACACACACACACACACAGTTGGATGCTCTTAAATTTTTATCCATGTGTGTGTCTGTGTATACACAAATATGTACACATGCTTGTTAAGTATCCTTGGAGTCAAATCCCCTAGAGCTGGGAGTTACAGGTGGTTTTGATCCACCTCATGTGGGTGCTTGGAATCAAACTTCCATCCTCTGTAAAATCAGCAACGACTCTTAACTATTAAGCCAGCTCTTCAGCACTTAGGTATTTCTTTCCCCCTCCCCTTTTCTTTCCTTCCTTCCTTTCCTCTTCCTTCTTCCTTCTAACCTCAGTATTTTTGTTGCTTTCTGCTTGCTTCTTGTTACAATGTTTTTAATTTAAATAAAATGACCTCCCTTTCCTTCCCTGCAACTTCTG
This sequence comes from Mastomys natalensis, assembly GCA_021653895.1. Classification (NCBI taxonomy): domain Eukaryota; kingdom Metazoa; phylum Chordata; class Mammalia; order Rodentia; family Muridae; genus Mastomys; species Mastomys natalensis. The sequence goes on along the minus strand of JAJTUV010000211.1, from coordinate 226,256 downwards.
TCATGTCACCATATCAAATTGATAGCCTCTTCTCATTATTACTATTAATAGTAGTAGTAGTAGCAATAGCAGTAGCAGCAGCAGCAGTAGTAATTGGGTGTATGGCAGCCACCTGATATTTGACAGGCAAACAACACGCATTGATAAAAGAACAGCTTCTGTAATAAAAGTGCTGAGGAAAATGGGATGTCCACATACCGAAGAGTGAAATTATAACCTTATCACCGAGCACAAAAATTAGACCCAGGTGGATCAAAGATCTCGATTTAAAACCTGAAACACTAAAGCTAGTACAAGAAAACAGGCAGTACACTATAAGACACAGGATATATGGTGGTTTGAATATGCTTGGCCTGTGGAGTGGCAAAGAGGTGAGGCCTTGTTGGAGGAAGTGTATCACTGTGGGGTAGGCTGCCTGAGGATGACAGTCTTCTGTTGGCCTTTGGAACAAGATATGGAATGCTCAGCTTCTTCTCCTGCACCACGCCTGCCTGGACATTACCATGCTTCCTGCCGTGATGGTGATGGACTGAACCTCTGAACCTGCAAGCCAGTCCCAATCAAATGTTTCCCTTCGTACGAGTTGCTTTTGGCATGTGTGTCCTCACAGCAATGGAACCCTCACTAATGCAGAAGTGTAGAAAATAACTTTCTGATAAGACTCCATTTGCCAAAAAAATCAGTGAACAATTGAGAAGTAGGACTTCATAATGCTAAAAAACTTCAGTACAAATAAGGAAACAATCAAGTGAGTAATGGAGAAACCCACAGAATGGGAGAAACTCTTTTCACGCTATAAATCTGACAGAGAATTAACATACAGAATATATAAAACTCAAAAACAAACAAACAAAAAAACCAAACCAAAACAACAACAAACAAGAATCAAGGATATAAATGACTCAACTTAATAACAGGCTCTGAAGTTTTGAATAATAAATAAAAGTGGCTAAGAAATACCTCAAAGAGTGTTCATCACACTTAGCAGATAGTGAGGAAGGTGCAAACTAAGACAACTGAGATTCCATCTCACTCCAGGCAGAGTGGCTAAGACAGAATGACTGACAACCAATGCCAGGGAAGCCACAGTCAGAGAGGAATGTTTACTAACTTGTGATGGAGGCACTCTGAAAATTGGTGTGGAAAATCCTCAAAAAACAAAACCAATAAAACCCCCTACAATATGATCCAGCTATACGATTCTTGGGCATATACATACCTAATGACATGCACAGACACATGCCTGCTCTATATTTACAACAGCCAGGAAATTGAAAGAATCTAAACCAAACACCTCTCAACTGAAGAAGGGTAATAAAATGTGATACATATGTATCTCAATAAAAAAAATTGAGACTTTTTGGGAGGCTAGGGTTGAATAGTGAGACTCTGACTTTACTTTTTTTTTCTTTTGGCAGAGTCCTTAGGGCTTGAATATCTAAAACAGCAGCAGCAGCAGCAGCAGCAGCAGCACAATAACAACAACAACAGCAGCACACAGGCCCAGGCTGTCCAGAACCTAGGGACCCTGTCTTTTCCTCTCTGGCCTCTCTGGTGCCAGGGTCGGCACCACTGGATTGGGCTTTCCCTGTTTGAGATTCTTTGAGACTAAAATTCACATAGCCTAATAGTCAAACATATCTGCTGTTTTATTTTTATTATTTGCAAATCCTTGGCCATAATAAAAATTATACTAATTTCATTTTTATTTATTCCATTTTGTTATGCCATTATTTTCTAAGTTTTAAAATATCTTTGATATAGCTGAATGTGTAAAGTTGGATACATTTATAATTTAAAGCACAGACAATTTATTAATTCTGGCAGTCTATATTATTCTTGACTCTATCTTGAGTATAATCCCAGAGTATTATGCTTGATGATACTCATGTCAAGAAATAGTTGTATTGGTCTTGATTAAATGTCCTTCTACAAGAAAGATATTGAAAGAACTAAAAGAACACTGGGTTTACTCGGGACTACATGTGTGTACATGGGTTATTTACTGTATCCTAGATAACTTACCACGGCTCTAGTCCTAAAGGAAACAGGCTTCCCTCCCCTGTGCATTAAGCTTTTAACATCACTGTGCCTTTAAAATGTGTATATACATTACTAGAAGTTTTTATTTTTATTCAATAATAAATTACAGGAATATTACAACAAAATATCTAGAAGTATACAATATTATGTTTAAAAATAATGCCTTTGGAAATAAAATGTCTAGATTAGAATTCCAGTTTGTAATCCTTAGTATAGGGATGACTTAAAAAAATACTAGAAAATCACATGCAGCTTACGTGGCTATCGTCATAGAAAGCAGCATGACATGTTACAACAGTTCTTAGACTGATGTGTTCATAATATTTCAGACAGAATGTGAAAAATGCAGATTGCTAATCCCAGATCCAGAAATTCAAATTTAAAGACCAAATTCTATGATTCTGACATAAGATGATGTTTTAACAAACACAGGGTCCAGAGACAGATTCCTTGGGTTTGAACCCTGGCTTCACCACTTACAATAACTGCTCTAACCTCATATTTCCCCCAAAAGGTATTTAAAATGAATATGATATCATGGCCATACCCAATAAAATTGTTCAGAATTCAATAAATAATATGCAAAATTGTTGAGTATTGTATTTCAATATTTCAATAAAATGCTTTCTTTTGCTTAATATATGATCTTTTCAAGAGAAAGTAGTAATTCTAACCTTTCAGTGATCTTCCCACTTAAGCCATCCACAATCTCCAAAGAATTGTCCCCCTGTGCCCAATTCAAACTGAGTGATTTATGGTCCAAGTTTATTTGCAGAGGATATGCAGTGGGCACTAAGCTAATATGAGGTCTGTTGACCAAGTAAAACATGGGCAGTTTTGAAGTGAGTGCATCATCAACACGCTGGTTTATTGCGATTTCTAATCCTCTTGTGTCATTGCAATTCCCATCACCTAGAAAGAAAAAACAAAATATACTTAGGAATTTAAGATCAAAAGGCGTTAAAAACCAAAAGATAAGTAACAGGAATGGATTAATGTAAACAATCTAAAGCTCATTTCCCCTTCAGTTTTCTCTATCCTACATCTATCCTCTTAGCAGCTACTTCCATATATGTTACCAAATCAGCACAACAAAGTAACAAAATTTCCATTTAAAAAGGCTCAAAAAGGAAGTAATGAAGTAATACAAGTGAACAAAAGCAAAGAAACAGGGATTTAGGATTATGAGCACTGGCTGTTCTTCCCAGCACACACACAGTGGCTCACAACCTTTTGCAACTTCAGTACCAGAAAGTCTGACGACCCTTTGGCTTCTTCAGACACTGCAAGTCCATGGCACACAGACACACATGCAGGCAAAATGTCCCACATATATAAAAAATTAATTAAAAAAGCAAAGAACCAGTACTGACCCACAAAGGAATGGTACTTTTTACAGAGTTCTACCAGAAAGCACCTGCTCATTTTGTCTTAATTTTCTGGTTTCAGCATGAAATCAGCATTGAGAGATCAAATAAGTATTCTGACTGTTGGCAAAAGTCACCTAATTTTCTGTACCTAATGTCCACACATTATAATCATTAGAGGACCACAACGTTCCAATTTCAGGACACAAAGCAATTCAAAGAATATATTTTTGGTTAACATTATGAACAGTACCAAGAGCTTTGTATTCTCCTAATATTGCTGAGGAGAGAAAAGGTATTCTCAAGAGCCACTAGAGCCACTCAGTTTGGCTATCAAACAACTAAAATGATGAACCCAAGTCACTGGAAAAGACTGGGATCCTGGTGGCAGCCAGAGGAAGGATAGGGGTTGTCTCTCATAAAGAGATTTCACACTGTTTTGACAACTTGTCAGACAATCTTGCAGGAGAAACTAGAACTGAGACTAGATGAATGGGACAGACTGCAGCAGGAATGGTATGTCATGTATATCTTCTGTCCTCGGTTTAAACCTAAACCTCCTATCAAAGACCCTGAAAACCTTTCCAAAGCTAAAATGAAGTTTCCAATACACTCTTCTTTGCATTCATATTCTAAGTTACCACAGGCTTGGAAAAAATCACTATAAAGAATTGTCGAGTCACTGACATGACTCGTATGGAGTTTGATTCCAGAACCCACAGAGTGGGAGGAGATAAAATAAGTGCTATATATTAGGTAAGTAAATGTATGACATAACAACTTTCAATTAACTCTCAAGATCTTCCAAGTATCTAAATCACTCTCTTAGAATATAGTTGATTAAGTTAGAATTGCTAAAAATGTGAGCCATTCAACTACCTATATCAGAATCCACTGAAGAGTCTCTAAACAGTGTCCTCTTAGCTTTGTATTACAGGTTCCAAAAGGTCCAGAAAGCTTCATTTTCTTACTTATACACATAACACATTTTTAGGTTATACCAGACAGATCACTATTTCCATATGAGATCCACAGAGATACTGAGAGGAAAAATCTGACGCAGTTTTCCAAAGTCATTTACTTTCCATTGTCTGCATACCCCACCACCCCAAGCCCTGAACTGCTCAGGGCAAGATGGCAGTCAAATGACCAGATCTAAATTTTCTGTTCCTGTTCCAATTCACTAACCAAATATGAAAAAGAATCAATGTCTAGCCTCTTATGCAATATTATAACTACAGTATGAAGTTACATCAAACTTTTTAAAATACCATGATAAAATTTAACAAAAGCTCTCATCACCAAATATGTGATTCCTAAAAATGCACACAAATTTCTTAGATTCCATAACACATATTTATCAAGAACAAAGAGAATCTGCAACAGAAGATTTAGAAACATTTAACGTGTCTTGAAAAGGGATTCAAATGGACTCACACTGAATAGGTAGTAAGAGATTAGTCAACAATGCAATCTAAACAAGTGTCAAATTTCCATGGTAATCTCCATGAGTGTAGGAAGTAAGCACGACGACGGTGGGCCTGAGTAAGCAGGCATTATCACACACAGTCAGTGGGGAGGCGCACAGAGATTCTTTGCAATATTTTACAGAACTGCACATCTTTGACTTGCAATGCTAATTGCAGGACTTCGTACTATAAAGATACTTTACATATGTGAATATTAAGTATGAAAAGGTCATTCACAATAACTAACAGGTTAGATACAATCTAGAATCTCATCAACTGATTCCTGGTTAAATAAATATGATATACTTATGTATTAGAAAGCCAAAAGGATTAATAAAGAAGTTATTTACATATATATATATATATGTAAATCTTTCCAAGATCCTTTTTTGAATAAGAAAAGCAGATGGAGAAAAGTATAAATAGGATGTTCCTGTTGATATCTGTCTATCTAAAGTATAAAATATAAAAAAAGAATATGTACACTGATTACAATAAAGCACAACTCAATTATTCATAGAAGAAAAATAAAAAAATCTAACAACAGTATATCCTTTCAGAGAAGTAAAATGGGCACCTAGGGACTGTGGTGAGAGAGAGACTTTTTCCTAAGTCTTTTAAATTACAAATCAAGTTAATGTATTTCCTCTACATTTAAAATAAAGTGAATATTAGCAAAACAAATGGTAACCATTTTGTATTACAATATGCATTATGAAGTTGAACCCATACGTATGGAAAAGCTGGACATGGTGTCAAATGTCTGTGATCTTAGCATTTGAGAAGCAGAGGCAGGAACATCAGCAGTTCAAGGCTAGTCTCAGTTACAAAGTGGGTTTGAAGTAAGCCTAGTTTACATAGAACCTGTCTCAAACAAACAAACAAACAAAGCAATCAGACAGATCTCAACTAAGCAACTTATCCATGCCTCTAGAGGTCTCAGAAAAAAAAAAATAAGCCAAATCCAAAAGTAATAGACAGAAAGAAATCCTATATCAATGACATGAAATAAAAAATACAAAGAATCAATATAAGAATCAATACAAAGAGTAGGTTATTTGAAAATATAAACTAGATTAATAAACTCTTCACCAAAGTAATCAAAATACTCAAATTACTGTAATTAAGAGATGAAACCAAAGCTCATTAGGGAACACTCTGAAAATCTAGATTCCTACGTGCTGGACCAGGCATCTTCTGTAACCAGGCACACATACGGGAGGCCTGGGACACCAACCCATAGCCACAGAGCCTGCAACCTGCAGTTTGTCCTGCCTGCAGACACTATATCCAACAACTGATAGGAGCCGATACAGAGTACAGCAGACAAACATTAGGTGATCTCGGAGAGTCTTGGGGCAGGGGATTGGAGGAGCCAGAGAGGTCAGGGACACCATAAGAACATGGCCCTCAGAATCAACTGACTGGGACTTATGGGGCTCATAGAGATCAGAGAATCTGTAGGGGTCTGACCTAGGTCCTCTACATATATGTTATGTTTGTCATATATCTATGTTATATATACATATAGCTTGGTGCTCTTCTGGGAATAATAAGTTTGAGTGGGGACTGTCTCTGACTCTTGCCTACTTCCTACTGGGTTGCCTTGTGCAGCCTTGATGTGATGGTATGTGCCTGGTCTACTGCAGCTTGTTATTGAGTTGATGTCCTTAGGAGGCCTGTTCTCTTCTGAGGAGATAGATGAAGATGGGGGTGGATTTGTAGGATAAGAGAAGTGGAGAGAAGAGATTAGCAGGGAGAGGCTAAAGGGAAACTACAGTCAAGATGTAATATACAAAGAATAAATTTAAAAATAAAAATTTTTAAAATGTGCTCACTTCGGCAGCACATATACTAAAATTCAAACAATACAGAGAAGATTAGCATGGCCCCTGTGCAAGGATGACGCGCAAATTTGTGAACCATTCCATAAAAAAAATTTTTTTTAAATACTCAACATTTTTACACCAAAATTTCCCTGAATCATCCAAGCAATAAACGAGCAGATAAACTAAATAATTCTCAAAAGAAACATAAATGGCCAATAAATATGTAAAATGTTAAACATCCTTAGCCCTCAGAGAAGTACAAACCAAATCAGGCTGAGATGAGATTCCATCTCACCCCAGTCAGGAAGACTATCATCAAGGAAACAAATGATAGCACATACTGGTGAGGATGTTGAGAAAGAGAAAAACACAAAATAAATTGCTGGCAGGAAAGTGGTCACTATGAAAGTCAGAATGGAGGCTCCTGAGAAAATAAATAAACAAACAAACAAACAAAAATAAAAACCAAAACAAAAAACCCCTAAAACTGCAATCACCATATGATTTAGCTGTAATGTCCCTAGGTACATACCCAAAGAAATCTAAGTGTCCCAGATTTAAGTTCACATCCACACATTTATAAGAGCAGTAAGCACAATAGCCAGGACATGAAACTTGCCTAATGCCCTCCAACAGATGAATGGGAAAAGGGAATTCAATATATAAACACAATGTGGTTTTAGTAATGTTTTCTCATATGATGAATCTAAATTTTTATATACATATGTATATGTACATGCATATAGTTAAACACGCAAAACCACAGACACCATGAAAGCCAACAGAGACCAGTGGAGGGGAAAGGAGAAAAAAAGGGAATGCAGTTAGTGACTAACAGGACATGAATATGAGCACAATACAATGATATATGTGCATGTAAATGCCATGATTCCCAATAGTGTGTGTGCTAAATGATAATACATAAAAGAAAAAAACCTACAGAAAGAAGTATAATGACATGTATACATGAAAAATGCCATAACAAATCCCATTACTTTGCATGCTATCTTAAAATAAGAAAATTCCCAAACCGTTTTTTCAATGAGATAATATCTGGAAAGCCATTCAAATATAAATCCAAAATTCAATAGCATCTTCTAGCTAAGAAATGAATAACCTGTCAGTTGTGTTCCAGTTAATCAGACTCATTTGACCAATTAAAAGGATCAACATGATATATTAAAATTATGTAAGAATAAGAAGGGGGAAATGGGCATTTAATTTCTTAGAGAAGATAAGACACAGCATAAGCTTTTAGATTTAGGAGGTTCAAAAAATATCTTTTCCATAAAGAAATGGGGTTCAGTATCAGGTAAATAAAGCTGTAACTTTAAGACAGAATAAGAGTGTTTAGTATGTTAATTCTTGGACTCCTGTAAGCTTATATAAGTCATATAATAAGCGTGATTTCTAGATATGACAAAACTAATAGCTCAACAAAACAATGATATGTAGTGAGAGTTTTCGTTTTAACCCCAAGTGTGGAATAAGAGGCTATTTCGCAGATTATGGTTTACTTCATGCATCAGCAGGGTCATCATTTTTTGCCAGCTGCAGATAGTTTAATCTGGGAACTCTGAAGAGGACTCTAAGGGAGCCCTGAGAGGGCCTGTGGTAGCCACTGCCCCTGCTGCTGCTGCTGGTCCCTGCTGCTTTGTTTGCTGTTGCACTTGCTATTGCTGAATTGATGTTTTGTTGGACTGCTAGAGATTCTGATGATGAAGACTGGACTTCCCCCAAGGAGCTCAATTCCCCTAATCAGCAGGAAGTAGGATACAGAGGTCTATATCCCCTTTACCCCCTCTAACCTTCTTTCTCTCCTACCTAGTGTTGGGGGGTTGGAAGGGAATAGGGTGGAATAAGTGTTGGAAGGGAGGTAGAGGTATAAGAAAATTAATAAAATAGTAAAAAAAAAAATACATCAACAATAATGTCTGCTTTTAAGTCTCATGTATACAAAAGCTGGTTATATAATAGTAAGTCAAGTGTGTTCCCTCCCCCCACTAAACATACCCAAATGTGCTGAAACTCACCAACAAGTATACTGCTGATATAAACTGGCTGTATAAAGTGACTCAGCAAGGCTCCCTGTACACCAAGCACCTCCCATCTTGTCAGCTTGTCACTTGAGGACATACTGTTTACTCTATTAACCTCATCTGCAGAACAGTAAACAGTAAGATAAATTTCGCCTTCAACAGCCACATGGAGACTCAGCTCTTCATTGGCTTCAAACGCAGAAATAGAATGTGGATTAAGGCGTCTAGAGAAAGAAAAAAAGTTTTCTTTAAGAAAAATTAAAATTGTTAAAAGTAAAATGTGCATGCTCTCAAGAATTGTTCTCTATCAGATTTAATTTGCCAGTACACACTTAATTCCAATAACATGAAAAGATGTAAACACAAAGAAAAAAGTAGAAACGGATTCATTATACCAAAAAGTAACGCATAACAAATTACCAACACACTAAGCTTCCGCACAATTTTCCTATTATCAGCATTTTTATGGCCATTAATATAGAATGGCAAGGTCTAGGTAGTACATGCTGTTAACTCCAGCACTTGGGAGACAGGCAGACAGATTTCCATGAGTTCAAGACCAGTCTTGTCTACACAGCAAGTTCAATGTCAGCCAGGGGTATAGAGTAAGATGCTATCTCAACTCCCTTACCCCTGCCAACAAGTTTAGGATCAGTCTTGGCTATATAATGAATTTCTGATGGTTTGAATATATTTGGCCCATGGGAAGTGGCACTATTAGGAGGTGTGGCCTTGTTGGAGGAAGTGTGTCACTGTATAGGCAGACTTTAAGGTCTCCTAATACTCAAGCTCTGCCCAGTGTGGAAAGAGTTTCTTCCTGTCTGCCTCTGGATCAAGATGTAGAACTCTTGGTTCTTCCAGCACCATGTCTGCCTGCACACTGTCTTGCTTCCTACCATGATGTTAATGGACTAAACCTCTGAAACTGTCAGACAGCCCTAATTCAATGTTTTTCTTATTAAGACACCATGGTCATGATGTCTCTTCACAGCAATAAATCCTAAGAGTTCAAGCCTAGTCTGGGCGACATTAAGACCCTATGTCAAAAAACTAATAATAATAACAACAAAAATTTTTGTTCTTGTAGTTTGAGAACTAAGTTCTTCTTTTTAAAAAGTTTTAAAGCTACAAAATGATGAAATGGAAAAAACTATATTCAAAATTATGGTAAAATGTTAATAAAATCTAAGGTTATTTTTCTTGAATTTTACCTATGATCTTATGATCTTATTTTCAAAGGAATTCCTAGAATTTTTACAAAGCTATTGCCCATGGTTACTTCTAGACGGTCAGACTGGAATGGGCTTGTCTTCTTTTCACTGTTCTTATGTGTACTATTCAAAGTTTACCCTACCTGATATTATGTACTTCATCAAAACAATGGCATTTGACCCTACCTAAGTTTATAATCTCTTGTATTTGAATATGAATATTGCTTAGAGTCAAAATTTCCTAAAGCTTTTGAAATCTTCAAGGCAGGTTTTTCAATACAATAGAAAAGAAAGTGGTAAAGCACAAGTATTTTTTGAAAGTGGTCATAGATCAGAGTGGATGGAAAGGAGGTGGAGCTGGTGGTGGTGGTGGATTTGTAGTGCCCTGAAGCTGAAAGATAACAACTCAAGGCTACAGAGAATATGGATACACAAGGGCTCACTCTTTTTGTTTGAGAAAGGGATTCAGAACATATATACAGTAATCATCCTACTGTCTTTTAAGAACAACTTCCATAATACTTACAACTGTGACTTAATCTGGGCTGATCCTTTAGGCAACTGGTTCATATAGAGGTAAAGGTTGATGTTCTGTTTCAGAGTAAGTAGATTAGAAGCTGGTTCTGTACAAAAGATTGACTTTTCCATCATAGCAGGATTTTTGCTATAGAAGAGCAGAAGCTGTCTATAAAAGTACCTAAAATAAACATTGTAACTCTGTTAAGTAATAAAACTTATTATAGATGTATCTCAATGAGTATCATAACCAAATGTAACATGAGCAATGTCTGTATATCAACAGTTTTGATATTAATAAGAATCTTATAACTTTAGTGAAAAATTAAGCCCCTCAAGAAGTCCTCATACGGGACTGCCCTGTAACTCATATTAAAGCATCGTTGCTTAATTACTATTCTGTATTGCACATTCAAGTCTCTATCATATCTTGCAAAGGACCCATTTCTCCAGGTTCCTTCTCTACTTCTGAGATACTTCTGAAAGTCAACTTGTTGCCCTTTATCCTATCAAATTAAGTTACTCCTATTTTACTACCATCACCATCACCAACATTGCTTCTTAGTGCTGTTGAAGAAAAACTCAAGAGCACAGATACAGCATAGGGAATGTTAGGGGTTGAACAAAACCAAGCATGAGAAAAACTTCATATTTTAGAGGTAGCATTAAGAAAGTCAGATAATTCCATCAGCATCAAGGAAAAATGGACAAGAATGAGTTAACTCCTATGGGCTTCCACAATAATGTGTGTGTGTGTTGTGTGTTGTGTGTGTGTGTGGTGTATGTACATAAGTGTGCATGACAGTGTGCTTGCAAAGGCTAGAATAGGATGATGTGTGCTTTCCTCAACTGTTTTCCCCTTATTGTCCTGAGAAAGGCAGTTTGGCTTGCAGTCTGGGCTAGGTTAGCTGGCCACTGAGCTCTCGGGATCTGGCTGTATCTACTCCCTAAGGCTAGGGTCACAGGACCAAGCAGCTATTGTCCAGCTTGTATTTGAGTTCTGGGGATGTGCAAGCAGGTCCTCATGTTCACAGAGCAAGCACACTTGACCATCTTCCCAGCACTCTAATAACTTTGAAGATTATATAATTCTTTCCTTAATAGAGATACCTACTTGCATTTTTTTCAGGTAAAATGGATCTATCTACATTTTGTTTTAAAATATTCCAGCAAAGAAAAGAGCAACAGTGAGAACACAGAAATTAAACAAGAGCAGCAGAATGCTGACAACTGCTCAAGCTGAAGGATGAAACTTACTCCAACTCGTTTGATATTTGCTATAATGGAAATACTTAGAAGTACTGTAAGAGAATCAAACGTTGGTGTATATCATGGGAAGTAACACTCAATTCCCACTCTTCATGTTTTCATATATAGAAACATTCTTGTGAAGAGCAGAATGGTTGATCAGTTTGGGGGGAAAAAAAGAGGAATCTGACTTAAGCCCCTTTCTTTCTCTTTTGATCTATTAGTCTAGAGCAGTGTTCTCAACCTTCCTAATGCTGTGACCCTTTAATACAGTTTTCCATGTTATGAGGACCCCAACCATAAAATTATTTTGTTGCTACTTTCTAACTGTAATTTTGCTAGTTATGAATTGTAATGTAAATTCTAGGATATCTGACATATGGCTCCTGTGGAGTAATCATTTAACCCCAAATGGGTCACAAAGCAAAGGCTACAGCGCTAATACTCTGCTTAATAATAGTAGAGTACCAGAGGAATTTATAACTGGAAACTTGTGCTTTTCTCATGCTATTTTTGGATAAGTATATTTAATTTAGATGTGAAATAAGATCAAATTTACTTTGTGTTAACATAATGTTACACTTTCCAATAACTTTAATCATTCAAAGATAATATTTCTAACTTTAAAATATCCTGCAGTGCTCTTTTTTAAAAGATTTATTTCTGAGTGAGGTAACTCAGAACCAAAGGGACATGCATGATATGTACTCACTAATAAGTGGATATTAGCCAAAAAAAAAAATACAGAATACCCAGGATACAATCCTCAGAACTCAAGAAGGTTACCAAGCTGAAGGGTCCAAGTGAGGATGCCTCAATCCCACTGGGTAGCAAGAAGAAAACAGTTAATGGGGGCGGGGGGGACCTGAGTGGGAGAGGGTAAGGGGAGGAGGAAAGGGGACGATCAGGTATTGGGGCCAGCAGAAAGAATGGAAACAGGCAATCTTGGGAGGTTAGGAGTTGGGAAAATCCTCTAGAATGTACCAGAGACCTGGGAAATGAGAGACTCCCAGGAGAGACCTTAGATGAAATGCCCTACAATGGGGAGAGAAAACTTGTACAGTCCATCTCCAGTAGAAAGACAGGGCATCAAGTGGAGGGATGGGGTTGTCATCCCACACTAAAAAACTCTTGACCCAGAATTGTTCCTGCAGGGACAAAAATGGGAAAGAGCCTGAGGGAAAGAAGGTCCAGTGACAGGCCTGGATTGAGATCCATCTCAAGGGGAAGCTCCAAGGTCTGACACTATTACTGATATTATAGTTTGCTTACAGACAGGAGCCTAGTATGGCTGTCCAACAAGCAGCTGAAAGAGTCAGATGCATATACTTGTAGCCAACCAAAACAGAAGCAGAGGACCTCTATGGTTGAATTAGGGAAAAGCTGGTAGAAGCTGAGGAGGAGGGCAACCCCATAGGAAAACCAGCAGTCTCAACTAACCTAGACCCCCAAGATCTCTCACTCACTGAGCCACCAACCAGACAGCATATACCAGCTGAGATGAGGCCCCTGACACTTATACAGCAGAGGACTGCCTGGTCTGGCCTCAGTGAGAAAAGATGCACCTAGACCTTGAGAGACTTGGGGCCCCAGGAAGTACGGAGGTCTCGTGGATGGGTGGGGGTTGGGGACATCCTCTTGAGATGGGGAGGAGGTATGGGATGAGGAACAGTCAGAGGGCAGACAGGGAGGGAGATAATGACTGGACTGTAAAAAGAGATTAAAGAATTTAAAAAATTATTTATATTGTAGTATTCTGCCTGCATATATGCCTGCATGCCAGAAGAGGGCGCCAGATCTCACTATAGATGGTTGTGTGCCTCCATGTGGTTGCTGGGAATTGAACTCAGGACCTTTAGAAGTGCAGTCAGTGCTCTCAACTTTGGAGTCATTTCACCAGTTAATCTTGTAGTGCTCTTAAAACTTAGTTCTCAAGGAACTCACCAAAACCTACACAAGACACTGCAACTACCATGGCGATGTTACCACAGCATAAAAATATCATATGACTTGGATTAGAAGTTGATACGTTGCTCTATTATAAGTAAAGTTCCACTTGAAAACGGAAATTTCTATGTAGTTACTTTGGTCTGAGAACATTACTACTGACGGCATTAACACATCCTTTACCTTACCTGAGGAGAGACCTTCTTGCTGTAACGACTGCATGAGTGTCATGCAGCACCCTTCCGTTTGGCTTGATGCACTGGCTGTAGTTGTATTCACCTGTGCCTATAGCCACAACTTCATGATGTCCAGCTGAAACAGCAGCAAGTGGTTAGTTAACCTCCCTCTTTCTATGCTCAAGTTACCCAGCCTTTAACCTCATTTAAAAAATCATTTATTTTAATTTATGTGATGTATGCATATATCTGTGTTTATGTTGTGAAATGTGTACAGAATTGATATCAATGATAAGTCCCGCAGTACACAACTGACAGGGCCTGTTTACATGAATGGAATGCCAAAGCCAGAAGACATTCTTTCTCCTCATTTAGTATAGCATTTATCAAACAAAATTTGCTTTTGCTTTTCCTCCTTTGGTCCCCTTGTCTACCTTACAGCTTTCCACCTCGGCAGGCTCCTTCCTGTCTGCTTTTCTACCACATGTATCCTTCAGGCACTACTCCCCTTCCTTTCTACTAACTCTTGTTTCCTACCTAGCTTCACAACCTATACTCACTCCACTTATTTATGCACATGCCAACACTAACAATTAAAATCTGCATAAGAGAGAGAATGTGTTCTTCTTCTTGGGCCTGTGTAAGCTCACTTAGTAAGTCTTTCCAGATCTGTCCATTTTCTAGTTAGCTTCTTACAACCCAACTAAAACAGTAAGGAAAGGAAGCAAGGTAATGCAGTGTAGAAATCTGTGTGCATTACTGCAGGAATGTCCGCTTGGCCTCTCTCAGAGTTTACTAGTCCACATACACACCTGTATTTCCTAAAACATTTTCATTCTCTCTCATAGGCTTCATACAACTTCATGGCACTTTCCAGAACTTCAGTGAACATAGGACTCACTCACTATTCTACTATAGAAACTTGAAGTAATGATTTTTATTGGTACTAGTATACTGTTATCACCTGCTTATTATCAATTTAAATACAGATTTTTCTATTTCTGTTCATGTTCCCATTTCTTACACAGAAATTCCAGTGCAACAGCCTCAACTGTGATTATCTCATATCTAAATATCTTTTGCATTATTAATCTTATTAAATCTAATTTCTGACTGACTTTTAAGCCACCTCGTAGTTGAATACCATAGCTTAGCAATTTAAACATATTTTATTTTACTTCTGTATATATACTACCATGTATTATCAATAAATTCATCTCTTTGCTGCCCCAATAAGTATTTGTTCCTCATGCCTTCCTCTGTCTAAAAATATTTTGTCTCCTCTTCAGGGAAACCACTAGCATTTAACGTTTTAGCTTAAGTCTTGCCTGATGCAGAAGGTTTTCATTCAGTGATCTATGACTTCTCATAACTTGCTTTTTGAAACAGGGCCTAATTATGTAATTCCAGGCTGGTGCTTACATTATGATCCCTCTGACTCATACTTCTGAGTTCTACAAGTACAAAAGGGATGTGCCAGCATGCCCACATTCTCACATGTTCGCATGGTTAAAAGCAGTTTTAAATTTTTTATCATCTTAGACATATATATTTATATATACACACATATATAAGATATATAAGAGAGATATGATATATCTTACAAATATGATATATATCTTCTCTTCCCACTTGGATCATAAAAATTTCATAAGGATATATCAAATATCAAAAATTATTTTATCGGGCTGGAGAGATGGCTCAGTGGTTAAGAGCACTGACTGTTCTTCCAGAGGTCCTGAGTTCAATTCCCAACAATCACATGGTGGCTCACAACCATCTGTCATGGGATCTGATGCCCTCTTCTGATATGTCTGAAGACAGCTACAATGTATTCATATAATATAATAAATATTTTTTAAAAATTGTTTTATTGCCGGGCGGTGGTGGCGCACGCCTTTAATCCCAGCACTTGGGAGGCAGAGGCAGGTGGATTTCTGAGTTCGAGGCCAGTCTGGTCTACAGAGTGAGTTCCAGGACAGCCAGGGCTATACAGAGAAACCCTGTCTTGAAAAAACAAACAAAAAAAAATAAATTGTTTTATCAACATCTCTAATACAAAATTCAAACTCTAAACATTAAAAGACAAGATAAAGTTAAAATATAACTAGTACATCAAAATGTCCACAGGAGCATACTCTTTCATATTTTGATATTTTCTTATTTGAAAATAAAGACAATTTTTATTGCTCTCTCTTTGGTGTGTGTTATAATGAGGGTTGATGTGAAGAAGGCATTGCTTCTGGTGGGGAAAGGTTTAAATAGTAGGCCTTTCACTATTCTGCATCTCTCTGTTGACTCCTGGTCAGTTCATTTTGTCTCTACCTTTGGGAAGCTTTGTATTTAACGACTCACCTATCAGAAATGATCCCTTTAAAGCAATGAAAAATCACTGTCTACAGAAACAGAACATAAAATATTATACAGTACAGTTCAAATCATTAAGGTATTACTTTTTCTGTCGAGTACCATATACCAAATATATGGACCTACCTCTTTCAATAATGAAAGCAGCCAATGAACTGCTACATTTCAGATATTGTGAGTGACTAGAAATTAGTTGACCAAATGTTTCTTTAACAAGCTGTGAAATCTTGGTATACTGGACTTGTCTCCCTTCTAGGAAAAATAAAAAGCAGGATGAATTTGAAGAGGATTGTTATTTTTTTATGAGATGTGTTATTTTGCAGTTACATTAGTTAGTGACTTGTAGATATATGTAGACAAATTTCTACTTTTGCTATGGTTATATTCTGTTGTAAAAGAATACAAATTACAGAGCTCTGTGAGTAACTTCTTATGAATGAGATGTCTGTACCAACCTTACTATCTGAACACCACTGTTTATGTTTGCAGAACTCAGTCAGATATGATTCTCAAACTCATCTAAGACATAGGGCAATTTTTTGCTGTACAGTACTGTCTATCCTACGCACTGCAACATACCACTGAATGGTAATAATCCTCCCCAACCTATGACAATCAAAACATACTCATCATAGTCATCATGACATAAATATGTAGAATTTTCCCCAATGAGACCCAGTGCAAACCAAAAGCATTTGAACTCTTGATATAGTTTCCCCATATTCCCATAAAAAAGTTCTTGACCTTGGAAGATGATTCAAATAATTTTAAGTAAGCAGAATCACTAGCAGAATAGTGCACATAACTAAGAATATACATCAGAGTTACACAGGAAGCTTTATTTATATTTTTTAACATAATGTAGCTTAAAATTACAAGGTAGAAAGGTCTGTTAGTTTGTTCATTTACAGCTGTGCATTGCTAATGAAAGGTCACTGTTGTGAGTGGGTTAAGAAACTGCAAAGGTCACTTAGTGCAGTATTTCCCAAAGTTGGTTGTACAGCACTGCTTTTCTGTTTGTTTTTTTAAGACAATATCTCACTGTATAAGTCAGGCTGGCCTTCACTCATGATCCTCTGAAGTCATTGGCTTCCTGAGCTCTGGGGTTACATAAATTTGCCAACATGCTTAGCCCACTGGAAAAGGTTCCTGATGCTCCATGGTAGGTGCTAATGGTTTATTAAGTGGTTCATAGTTCACTTAATATTGTCAAGGAAAACTAAAATGGTTTTGCATTCATGCAATGATATATAAGGAATGTATGACTAAATGTTTTAATAAATTTCTTAAATAATCATTATTTTCTAAAAGGCCCACAAATACATTAGCAATGTCAGTATTCTGCTAAATTGATGTAACTTATTTTAAGTCTGTTTTTCTGTTTTTGTTTAATTGAATTTATATTTTTATTTGTTCATATTATTGACACTATATACTTATAACAAACCAGCTGAGTTATAATTAAAAAAAAAAAAGACAAAGAAAAAAAGGACAGTCACAAAATTAGAAAACTAAACTTTAGTTAAGCTGAGTGAACTAATGTCTGTCTCATTTATCACCCAGAATTCAACTCATGATTCAAAAAAAGAAGCTTCCATTATAAACATTTTCAATTAATCCTTTTTTTTTTTTCATAGAAATGAGAGATAGATTCACAGGATTCCCTCTCCAGATGCAGAACCACCACCACCAATTCCCTACAGGTATTTGGAGACACACTCTATAAATATAAACATACATCATTTAAACATAAAAACAAAACCATGCTAAAGCCCATTCTTTGTATTTACTTAGTCTTGAACACTCAAGGCTGCTATTAATGGTTTTTCATTCTCTTTAATGGTTCCCAGAATGAATATACTATATATGGTTTGCAATTACTTTGTGTCTTATTTTATGATATAAAAAGTATACTAAGTCAGGCAGTGGTGGTTTTAATAAGCACTCAGGAAGCAGAGGCAGGCAGATCTCTCTGTGAGTTTGAGACCAGTCTGTCCTATAGGAAAGCCAGGCCTGCCTTGAAAAAAAAAAAAAAGACACTGAGTACACTGAAACTGGACCAACATAAAGAACATTTGAGACTCATCACTGTGACAATATGAGACTACAGCTCAGTGGTAAAGTGCTTAAAATGTATTCTTGGGTTCAATCCTGAACATAAAAGATAAAACAATATGCTAAAATAACTCTTCATCTTAAAGATTTATTTTTATTTATGTGTGTGTAGGTGTTTTCCTGTGTGTATGTTCATCTATGTGTGCATGTGTGTGTGTGCACATTCCCATGGAGACTAGAAGAGGATGTCAGATCCCCTGGGACTGGAATTACAGGCAGTGAGAGCCACCTGATATAGGTGCTGTGAACCCAAATCACCAACCCGCTACAAGAACAGAAGGGGGTTTTTACTGCTGAGACATCTCTCCATTCCCCCTTGATCTTAATGTTGAAAGGAATATTTCAGATCAAATCAAATAGTTACTAAACACACCTCTCAGCATATGAGTGAAACACAAACAAGTGCAATTGTTTTTCCTATGTATAGGCACCAGTTATTGAGGAGATAAAACAGTTTCACAAAGTAGTGGATGTAATGAGATGAGACCATGACACAGTTTCTTTTGAAGATATTTATCACATATATGTGTGAATGTGTGTGTGGGTGTGTGTGTGTGGGGGGTGTATGTGTGAGCGCAGGTGCACTCGCAGGTACACGTAGGAACCAGAGATGTCAAATCCTCCTGGGGCTGGAGTTACAGGCAGTTGTGAGTGGTCTGCTCTGAGTGCCCGCACTGAATGGAGGTCCTCTACAGGCGCATGAGGAGATCTTACTACTGACCCACCTCTCTACTCTTATTACACCACTTCTTTGACTACAAGTTGCTAATTTCAAGTGAAACCTATTGTCATGAATAACCTGAATCTATTTTCAGAGACAATAGTACTACTCTCATGCAGATATAGTCCACAAAAAATATTGCAAAGTAGATAGACTGTAAACTATTGACCACCTGATAGCCCGCCCAACATGAAGTACTCAGTAAATTCTTTGTGGGTCTCAAATCTTTTTATTTTTCAAAAGCTTTAACATTCGATTCCTATTTTAACCTCATACATTTGTTTGCTCACCTTTTTCTGACACTTGGCTCCAAAACTCAACTTCCCAAACTGGACTTAACTTTTACATTATTTTTTAAACTGTATCCTCTCTGATTCATAGACTATAACCTGTGTTCCCAGGGTAATGTGATCTAGATTTTTGTTTGAATTTATCCCCTTGGCCACTACAAACATCTACAGAGGCTGATAGGAACAGTAAAATCTATTCCAACATTATGCAATCACCCATGTAAACCGAGCCCTCGAGACAATTCATGAATCCTTACACCTCTGAGGTCAAATGACCATACCTATCTCTTGGTGGATTTTGTCTTTTGAATGTGCTTATTTTCCCTGTCTGTCCACACAAACACATTTGAGATCTCTGTCTTAGGAAGATGAATATAAGAGTAAGTCTGACTAGAAGAAAGCAAGCCTGACTAAATGAAAACAGTGAAAGGGAAACCTCACTTTACAAACACCATAAAGTCTGAAGTATCTCTCAAATATCATCAACAGATAAATTAACAATGTCCTGCCTTCCAGGAGACGATGGTGTACCAGTCAAGGACACAAATGCTATACAATATTGAATGTGACAGAGTCACAATAAAACAATGAAAGTTCTGATTTAATGAACATTTCCTGTGTGCCAGATACTCACATATTTTATGCCTATCAACCCAATCTTTATGATAATTTGATGAGGTAATCGCTTTAGTAGCAATTTTTAAAATGAAGAAATTCAAGTATAATGAGAATTAATTAATTTTTGATTACATATAACTTCAACTGGATATATATATGTACATGTATATGTGTATATATGATTTTTTTAAAGATGTATTTTTGTCTGCATGTATGTATGTGTTATTATATATATATATATATGTGTGTGTGTGTGTGTGTGTATACACACACACACAAAACATGTACATGCACTATTAATCTACCTCATTATTAAAAGGACCTAACCCCAACTATTTTGTCGTTCTGACAACTTAGCCAAAGTTTTCACACCATGTAGGCAAGTATTCTACCACTAAGCAATGCCTAAGATCCCTCTTACATTTTAAGACAAGACTCACTAAACTGACAGACAGATTGTTTGGTGGAGTGGCAAGCCTTCAATTTGCTATCCTCCTGCCTTAGCTCCCAGAACAGCTAAGATTTATATATGGCTATACCATCAGAACTGGCTCAAATCCCTTTTTAAATCTTTCCTCTCCAACATCATTTCTCTTCTTACAAGCAATTTTTAGGGAAACTTCTCTCTTAATAGAAGCATGAAAGGTATGAATAGAATGTTAAGGTCTATCTTCATATCTGTGCACTTTAATTTTTCAATGGGTTAATCTTCTAAAAAGAACAGTACCTACCATATTGTACTTTTGAAACATATGCTGCTTCTGGTGTAACAACAGGTTCTGCAGGGATAGGAGGAGGTCCTGTAAACACAACCAAACCATAGGAAAAGATGAAAGGGCAATGTTCTAAAGCGCTAAGAGCTAGCAGCTCTTTACTATTCTGCAGTAACACTAACCCAAGAATGCAATAAAAACAAACACAAACCCAAGAATAGCAATACAAAATGGTTATATTCTTTATACTTTCTGCCAACTCTGTCATCATCAAATGCTCCTTAGCTCACACTGGTCTTTCCTATTTTGACATCAATTATCCAAACTAATTTCAGAGTTTCTGGATCTTAACAGCAATTTAGCTTCCTTTGTAAAGGTGGCAACATTCTGAAACTCAGTAGAGTCTTATTTCAGATACTTAGGAGCATTTCTATTTATAATAATACTATGTAAAACACTTGAACATTTTATCAAAATGAGTAAAATTATTCAAAATGATGTCATCAGGCTTTTAATAGGACAATGCTATAAATTTTCTAATGAGTTCAGTCCAAATCTTTGTAAATGTTTTCCAGCTCAGCCCTAAAAGCTAAAAAGCACATGAAAACCAAGAAAAGTTCATGACATTACACCAGAGGGACACAAAGGAAAACAATCTGAAAAGTTTAAACAAAAAGGCTATAGAAGCTAAGGCTGTTAACTTAGTTAAGAGAAAGCAGAAAGAACACCTCTAGACTAACTTAGATGAAAAACTAGTTAAAGGTACAGAAACGAGCCAGGAAAGAGTGGTGCTGTACTTGAGACCTCATACTAGAGAAAATGCTAACTAGAGTTAGACACCTGCACCTGGACTTGAGAAAAGCAAACTGAAAACTCAGAAGGAAGGATTTAAAATCTATTTGCTTAAGAGAGTTTGGCTCAAGCAGAAAAGACTGAAGACATTAAATTATGGTTATTATGAACAAATAATCTCAGTAAGTAAAACAAGACTGTACAAAGAAAACTTCACTGTAAAATACCAGAGACGAACTGCCAAACATTTTGAAAAGAAAAAAAAAAAAAAACCTAAAATTGGAAAATCCACATATCCAGGTTTCAAAACTTATTCCAAAGCTATGTAATCAGAATAATATGACAGTAATCAAAACATTGTATTGTTGTAAGGGCAGACACATAGGTCACAGTGCCCAGAAAGACACAATCCAGGTGTTTTGAACAGGGGTGATAAGGGTTTTGTTTGGTTTTATTAAACAAATGCTCCTAGGAAAACTAATATTCATAAGTAATAGAATGAAGGTGGACACTAACTTCTTATACAAAAGTAAAAATTTATCAAAAATCTTTAAATGTAACGGCTAAAACTATAAAACTCTAAAAAGAAACCACAGTGGGAAAACTTCATGACACTAGATTTGGCAATAATTTCTTGGGTATGGCACCAAAGGTACATGCAACAAAAGAAAACTGGATTTATCAAAAGCAAAATGTTTTGTACATCAAAGGATACTACCAGTAAAGTTAAAGGTAACCCTTAGGATGGAATGTTTTAATCTGTACATCATATATCGTATAAATACCAGAACAGACCTACAGTTTTAAAAGTCAGTAACAATAGAACTAGTTGAAAATGGAAGAAATGACTTAAACATGACCTGTCTCTCCCTCTTAAAAAGATAATGTCCAAGAAACACAATAAATCACACAGAAATTGGCAAATTTAAGTCAAAACCACAAAGACTACTGTATATCCTTTAGTATGAGTTCTGCAAAACATGATTATATCTTTTGGTGATAAAAATACAAGATAATTGTAACTGTGAAACATTTTAGCAAACAGCAACTGAAAAGAAGTATTCAAATCCTATGATCTTGTAGCTGTTAAGTAAGCCTTTCTTGACTCCTGGAAAATGAAACATTCAAACATAGATTCAGTTGCAATTACCTGCTGGTTCTAAAACTCTTGGCTCAGGCTCATCCAACTGTAGAAGCTCATCAAGAGCTAATTTTGCTGCATTGGATCTAGATTCCTTTTTATTTTGTCCCAGTCCTGTCTTGTACTGAATACCATCCACCACAGCACAAAAAGCAAAATATGGTCCCATAACATTTCCTTGAAAAAGAACCCAGAATGAATGCTACAATAACTCATAGTATATTCTTACAAGTTATGTCTGAATGTTAGTAAAATACTGCAGTATAAAATTCTGGAAAATTATTTAGTATTAAATGACCTCATTTTAGGGTAAACTTAACTGTTTGTAAAGCAAGTAAGGATTAAAATTACAGTTAAATCAGCCCCAAAACTTGCATTATAACTGCAGCCAATGGATTTAAGCAGCTGCACTGGCTGTAGATATAATGCAAACAATAAAGACAGCTTCAGAATGCAGTATAATGTATGGCAATGGTTAGCATTCAAATATTTACTGAACTAACTAAGAGGTAGTAGAATATTTGAAAACTTCTAGTAATAAAATCTTTAAAGTTTCAATATATATATAATTGAATTTCTCTCATCTTTGGAATGCCCTAAAAATTTTATATGTTCTAAAATATAAGAGATCCCCTGAAGAATCTTTGTACAGCCATTAAGACATCATAGTAAGCAACTGAATCAATTACAGCTCAGGAAAGGGAAGATCAAGGAATAAATAGAAAGAAATAAAACAATCATGAGAAAAGATGTTATCTATGAATTAAACAAAATGCCCATTCTTGCACAAACTCCACAGCACGATTACCTTTACACTATGACTTTTACTTGGGTTTTATATTTGCCTCATGAAAATGAAAATGTAATCATCTCCTAAATTTACAGATGAGACATTTCAATGTTAGGCACTTAAATAACCTTCTCTTTGGTTAGGAATGGCTAGGGACTAGACACTGCACACACCGCTATCTTATTTTCTCACGTATTTACAATCAGTTTTTATTAACTGCTTCTAAAACATACACTTAAGATTTTACTAGGAACTTAAATCCATATCTGGGTAATCTTCCTTTTTTCCCCTTACCTAAAACATCTCAATTTGCCATTTTCCCATGTTTACCTGTATTTCAATCTAAACTTACTAAACCAGCTGATACTTTACTTTCTTAACAAGTGGCTCAGCTGACTCGTATGCACATTACACACTACATTTGTTAGCAAGTGTTCTATATCAGACAACTGAGTACTGAACTTTAGCCTGTTTATAGCCTAGGTTTACAAACTTCCTGAATCATACTTAGAACACAGAACAAACAGAACAGCACTGGCAATCCTCAGAGCAGTCAAGTATTTTCACTGGGAATTCTTTTTATCTTTCTTATTAATAGCTTACATTTCCAAGAGTGATCTGAGAATAATGTAGGGAAGATAAGAAGTTAAACAAATATTGAGACCTCTGTTTACTTAATGACAGTATTATAGTGTACATTATTGTCATGTCAAGTTTACTGGTATTTCACCCAAAGAAACTTATTAGAAATCTTCAGTAAAATTTCCAGAGCTTTAAATTATGTTGCAGATATACCATCTTTGAGATCCACGCAGGGAAATCTTAGAAAACTACAGAAACAAAATTCTCTGCATGCACACAAATATTTTAAAGCTGTTTTCACTATCATGCTAGTCAGTGCTTCTTAACAGCACGTTCCTATGGTCCTTGGTTACTGTCCACAACACGAAGAGACTAGAAGCCTTTCTGCTTCTGATTATACTCCTGAAGCCTGCCACAAATACACACAGTAAGATGTACTTCAGGCTTAAGAGTTTAAAGGAGAATGGCAGATGCCAGACAATTCTGAAGAGGTGGCATCAATCATACACGTGCCCTTTTATCAAATCGTTGAATTTCAGGGGCTAAATCTGACCATAATTTTTTCTCAGGTATCACAATCACAGTCTTACAATTTCAGAACAAATACTTGATTAATACTGACAGAAATGTGTGTTTATTCTACAAATATTTGTGTCACAAAATACCTATTTAACCCTAACATTGCATGTGGTTAAGTAACTGTAAAACTGCTTATATATTCTGCTTTTATTGGAAAAAAAATGTTAGTCCTAGGATAATTAGGCACAACTTCCAACTTACCTGTTGTTACAGTTTCCTTAAGGTCAAGCTGAACACGCTGCATTTGTGCAAACTGGTGCAAGGCCGACACAGGATTGATCTCTCCACGTTTGTATTTCATTATAAACTCTTTAGGTATTTTTTTTGGAGGAAGGACAGGATTTGAAATAGATGAAAGACCTTTGGAAAGTAATGGCTCTGGAAAATTACCTAAAAACAAATGTTGATACTGGTCAGTTTGGTTTAAAGAAAATGAGTCAAAGTACTAAATCCTTATAAGTATGTTTTCCCCTAAGTTCCTACTAGACAGTTTGGGTAATACATATAACCACAACCTGTTAATATGTACATATTAACACTGAGGACACATTATACAGAAATATCATTCATGATAGAAAAATTAATGGAATTTTAGTGATGTCTCAGAGATAAGTCATTTTTATAGATGAGGTCACTAAGGTCTAGAATGGTAATGATATAGAACTGGTTTTGTTGAGACTACAATCTAGTTTTGTGCTCCAATCTGTCTTAATGCCTATCTCACTGAGCTGTCTGTTTCCAGTTCAATCTAAGGTTCACTATATGTTTACCTCTGCTTTGTATTATATGAAGTAATGTGTAGAATACAAAGTGTTTGTAAGTCAAGAGCTTCCCCTGACACCCCATGGTGAAGGCAGGTTAAGTTATATTTTAAGTAATTCAACAGTGAAGGATGGGAACTAATAAATGATTTGCAAAGTTAAAGAATTCTACAGGCTTCCTACTGTAATATAAGTCAGTTACTAACTCCAGTGGCACATGGCCACAGAGATGACAGACACCACACACCCACACCCCACTTAGCAGTTACTGACAATCCCAGAATCTGAATGTACCTAGGTACTTCTACAAATAAATAGAAAGTTGTACCTGTCACTTGTGTAACCTTGGATGCCATATTCGACAGACTACAACTTTCAGAGGAATATCCGGTGGGCAAAGTTACTGTCTGAGCTGGTGACTGAACTGGTAAATTCTTTTTCAGCATCTGAGCAAAGCTAGGGACCCTGGAACTCTGAAACCAGTCATTGTTTCCAGAAGTTTTCTCACCTGTTTAGGATGAAATCGGCAGAAAATGAAAATTCTGGGTAGACAACAAATTCCTGGAAGAGGAACTCCCCAAAATTTTTAATTTGACAGAAGTTTCTTTCCTCACACACATGCTCCCATGGCTACAGCCAGATAATCCCTCAAAGCTGTGTTGTGTTTTAACAATTAACTTTTCCAAATTCTTCCCTAAATTCAACTATAAACGGTAACAGAAGCAACAGCAGAGGGGACGTGAAAAGCCACCACCACCACCACTAACAGTGAATCTCCTCAGAACTGAGGGGCCTCATTAGCAAGGTCTAGAAAGATGAGAACAAGAAAGACAGAACCAAACCGACGGCCTCCCGGCCAGCGCACCCCCGAGGCTGTCCTTCGCGCCCTCCCCGCCCAGGCTCGCAGGAAGGTGAGCGGCCAGAGGCAGGCCGAGCCGAGGGCCCGGGACCGGGGATCGTCGGCTGCCGCCCGCGGTCGCCATTGCTGCGCTGCCACCGTCGACCTCTCGCCTCAGGCCTCTGTGGGCCACGCGGCCAGTCGCGTCTTTCAAAAGACCTCTCGAGCTGACCCTGAGGAGCGGGGCCAGCGCCCCCGTGGGCGCCCCTCGTCCAATCAGCAAGGACCTTCGCTCTGGCCCCGCCCCCGCGCCCTGTGCGCGTGGGATGCATGCATAGCTGGCAGGGGTCACGGTGAATGGTGCGCAGGTTCCAGGCCTCATCTCTATGGATCCCGTTCTTCCGGCCTTGTCAGGTTGCATTCTTTCTGTAGAAGACAAAGTCCCAAGGTTCAGGCTCTCTTACCCTGCCCCTCTCACCTCCTCATGTGGCTGCTGGTCCTCACCCCACGTAGGGAGACACTCCGCCACACACACAGCGCTACAAAGCTGCTCATTCCTACCTCAGTTGTCTACACCTAGAACAATCTACCTGCCTCACAGAGTACTACATGGCTGCATAGCCCCACTTCAATTGTCTACATGTAGGGTGACCCCAGTCATCCCAGAGCAGCGCACTGTTGCTTATCCCAGCCTCAGTTGTCTACTCGGAGGGTGCCAGCCCTCATAAAACACTAGGTGTCTTCTCGACCCTACTCTGTGTCTCTACCGAGGGGTACCTTCCCCAGGGTCCTTGGAGACAGCCAGGAAAAGCTGAGGCTTGTTTTCAAAGATATCCTTCACCTTGTCACCAGGTAAGATCTGAGAAAGGACCCAGGTGTTAGGCCTCTGACAAGCAAAAGATCCCCTAGGGCAGCCCAAAAGGACAAGCAGGAAGCCAGATGTGAGGCTGAAATCAAATGGCCCTAATATTTGGGTGACTGATCTCCCTCTCTTCCTTTTAAGATTCTTCTCACACAAGTCAAAAGAGGACCTAACTAAGGTATTAGCTAATAGGTAGTTGAAAATATTTTAAATAGTGGATTATCAAGTGTTGTGATGTGATCAAAAAGGCATTCAAAGGATTCTGTTTTGTTAGCACAAGATTGTGATGACATTAACCCTTTGATGTGGGCAGACATGCTTAAGAATTAAAGCCATTTTAAAAGGTAAGAGAAAAGGACAATAGAATCGATGGGCTCTTTACCTAGTGTAGCAAGAAATAACATGCATCCACAGTACATAGTGAAACTGAAGGCAAAATAATCTCATTATTAGTAACATTTGCAATAAGTATTTTTCTTTAGTTATTATCAACATGTCTTGACTAATTTATTTAATCAAAAGCCCATTAACAACTAATGATCCAGAAATTTTTGTTGCTAATGAAAGATAGAAATTAAATATTTAATAACATAATCCAATTATATTAAGGTCAAATATGAAGCTAGATATGGAACAGAAGTAGAAGTTGAAAGAACAAAAGAAAAAATATATAAAATGATTCAGTGGATAAAGCTACCTGCTGCAAAGCATCATAACTTAAGTTTGCTCCTTCAAAGGAGAGAATTAGCTCTTGTAGGTTCTCCTCTACACACGTGTATGTGTTCGAGCATGTCACACACGCAGACACACACACAGACACACACACACACACACACACAGGGAAAATTTAAAATTTACAATTTACAGAAAATGATGGTAAAGTCCCACTGTTTACCCTTGTGTTACCTTGTATAACCACAACAAATTTATTAAAACTAAGAAATGATACAATGTATACTTTTGGATTTCAGAGTTTCCCTAGTAATCTCCAGTTTCTCTTTCAGCATTCAGAGGTTGCCACATACATTCAAACATTGTTTCCTTTGTCTGCTGTGGTCTGTAATATTTTTAAGTCTTGTTTCTTATGCTTAGATACATTTGAAGAGTACAGGTCCCAGACAATGACATCTAATTGAAGGGCAGACAAAGTGATGAATCAGCTGAGTTGAACCAGGGAGTCAACGTTCAGAAAGAGCTAGAAAGAGTGAGTTTATGCAGCAGTAAGTCTCAGAAGCTGAAACATTCTAGACTAGAAGCTGAAGCCTTCAGGGGTTGCAGAAGATTAGATTGTATGGAGGTTAGAAGCTTCTAGGCCTAGGGATAGTTAGAACAGAGGAGGAAATGCTCTGGATTCAGCATAAGCTATGTGTAAAGCCTGGTTATGGCTCTCATCTCATCCCTTCATCTGAGGGTAAAAAGTGACATTTACACTTGTAGGTGGAAACAACCTGAAAAACTTAGTGAATGTCTTCCCTCCTACAGGAAGATAATCCTATGGTTTTGATATTTCCCACTGGAGGCTACTTTTTCATCCTTCAATTTATGTTTAGTCCAGGCTCAAATGCAGAAAAATGGCAGGCTTC
Organism: Mastomys natalensis; assembly: GCA_021653895.1. Taxonomy (NCBI): domain Eukaryota; kingdom Metazoa; phylum Chordata; class Mammalia; order Rodentia; family Muridae; genus Mastomys; species Mastomys natalensis. The sequence continues at coordinate 197,659 of JAJTUV010000211.1, read as the reverse complement.
TTTTATAGGTCTGTGGGTCAAACAAATAATGGGACAGTTATCTATCTGTAGAATCAAAGATTTTTTTTTGTTTGCTTGTTTCTTTTCTTTTCCTCATGAGCAGCCACAAGGAAAAGGCCCCATGGCCTTGGTGAATGCTTCCTGTATTTTGTCTGCTTAACTTTAAATCAGTATAGAAAGTGTGGAGTACACCTGAGGGGTAAATCATTAGACCTAGGAATCAACTGTAGTGTGTACCACTTAATTCCAGAGTTTCTTTGGTTGGCAGAAGAGACCCAAGACCCAAAAGTTTACAGGGAGTCAGGGTAATTTTGAAGATATTATAGTCATCAGGTCTAAGCTTCTCAACATGGAGGGTTAGGCCCCACAAGCTGCCTTGATTTGCAGTAATCAGCTTTTTTTTTCTTTTTTCTTTTTCCATAAAAAGGGTATTATTGCTTCTTCCAGATCTTGCATTTCTTCTTGCAATGATCTTAGGGGAACCCAAAAGTCAGAACTGTCTATTTTGATGGGACACATTGAAGGCACAAGGAAAACAAATTCCCTTAAATAAACCAGGTGAAAGACTGTTTAAATTGCCCCAGAAACCAAAGGAATTCATCTTTGACATATTGCCTCCTAAGCCTGATATAGGAAATGTAATGACTATATCACATGACAACAGAGACACCAGAAAACATCACATGATTGCAGCCAACCTGAATTAGCTTACCACAGATATAGCAGGAGTACAAGTGGAACATGAAAAATGACCCTGATGTATAAAGTTCCAAAACAGCAAAGTAAGGGTGTTGAGGATACAGAAAAAAAGCAAGGGATTCCTTGGTCTCAGCCCAAGGAAGGATGTATATATATATGCCTTACCTAACCAGTGGTAACTGAAAATGCCAAAAGATGATATTGGATCTTGTTTTGATGTCTCTATGACTCTGGAGTCAGCTGGGATAAAGAGCCCATGAAAGAAGAGAGAGTAGGCAGTTGTGCACAATATCCACAGGTGGCATTTGGCTTTTGTAGCACATGGAAAAACTTGGAGAAAGTCTTCCACAATATCATCATGTTCCATCCAAGTGACATAAACCAATGTACACCATTCTGTCCAACTTTATGTCTGCCTGGTCACGTCTCGGCCTTCCACCCCCTACACAGATACCTCTGCCTCAAGAATGCTTCAGGGACTATCTATGACCTTTACATGGTCCAAATGTAATATGTGCCTGGAAGATACCTTGAGCCTTACAAAGAAAGCAGATGTTACGGGGACACTCTGAAACCTTCACTAATTTAGTATACCACCCCCAGCATTAATACAATTGTGCTATTTGTTTTTGTTTTTCCTTTAAAAACACTGTACCTCTGAACTTGGGCACCAAGAGACTTTTCAGAGTCATGAGTCCAATCTTGGTCTTGCCATTAATGAAAAAGGACTCAAAACTTGATTGTTGTAATCAGTGTATCTCACAGTCACTATCTCATTTGGATCATTATTCCTTGTGTGGGCTGAGACCATTCTTTGACTTTGTGTTAGCAGGCATTTTAGTTCCTTAGAAACCAACATCTTAGAAACAGTTAAACCCAATTTAAAGTTTCAACAGCCTTGTGGGTACATTTACCAACTTAGATTATCAACTGCGTATGAACCATATGATTTAAGGTCTAATTGCTGGTGTTACAAGGAGTCCACCAGAGACAACCATTCAGATGTATTTATAGATAATTGAAAGTCTTTATTCTAGCCAGCTGGGACTACACTCAGGTATTCAGGACCTAAATGTAGTCCCAAGTGTTTAGGATAGGGATTTTTAAAGGCAAAACAGACATCCCGGTATCTCCATTGGCATCTGTAAGGAGAGGTTTTAGGCAAGCAAGCAGTTTAACAAAAGTTAATGTTAACTGGGGCACTTTGATCTTGAGTTCTTAGAATAGAGTTGGGTAATTTTCCACAGGAGTCTCCATCAAGGTCAAATTTTAGATAAACCTAAATTGAGCTCATCAAGATATAAGATGAAAGAACTCCTCACTGCAGTTCCTTGTCACACTGTCACTCTCTATGTTGGCTAAGTACTTGCAGGCCTAACCAAGTCAAGATGCCTTGCTCTCACTTTGTCCCCTAAGCGCAATGATCCTAGGCTTTCTCAGAATTGAGGGAACAGTGGTGGTGAGTGAAAGAAGTGCGAGTTCAGAATCTTAGAATCCACTCACCTGTTCTATCCTCAGACCTTTAAAATTCTGTCTGGGTTGCCATGTTACAGGACAATTTGGGAAAGCCCTGTGTGTGACTATAGATGTTATTGGAGAGACTGGGCCTCCCTTTCATGAGTTCTTTGTTATTTAAAAATTTTTAATGGACTCAGAAGGAAATTTAGGGACAATTTTAGTAATTTTAGGAATTCAGCAGGGAATGGAGGTCAGCAAGCAGACACCTGACCAATAGCAGCTGTGCGATGTGCCAGAAAGGGGTGAGCACGGTTAGCTCCAGAAAGAATGAGAAAGCCAAGCATGTCTAAGAAAGCACGCTAACCAATATTTAAAAGAAAAAGAAAGGAAGCTTATTGTTGGTGTTCCTTCCAGCTTGGATGAGCAGACACAGCTCAGAGGTGGGGCAATGTCCCAATGGAAGTATATCCTGAGATACAGGAGCCCAGGAACTAGTTAGCTCTGAGGTGGGACAGTGCCCCAACAGAAGGGTATCCTGAGATATGGGAGCCCAGGATCCACACAGCTCTGAGAGGAAGCCTCCTCAGCAGAGGTGCTGCAGCCCTGAGGGAGAATATCCTTGGCTGAGCTGGGGTGCTACAGTGTAACTGTTCCACTCTGCAGCTTCTCTTCTTCAGCATGCAGCTCCCAGGGCAGGGTATCCCCAGTAGAGCAAAGGAGCTGAGCAGCCTCAGCCCAGCTCCACTTCTTTACTTCTTGGCTTCTTCCCATGAGAGAGTCACACCAGGCAGTAAATCTCATAAAAGAGGTTATTTGGATGGATAAATATAGTGTGTGAAGAAACAAATCCAGGGGTGGCTGCCTCTGCTCCCAGGAGATGACAGCAGTAAATTAACAGAGGGCAGGGCTATAGGATTTCTTGGGGCAGGGAGAAGCATTTCAGGGCAGAGATTTCCAGAATGGGGATTGGTGGGATTTCAAGTCTGGGAAGGGTCTTATTGAGAAGCTGGAGATAACCTTTGTGACAGTTAGAGAGGAGCTCCTCTGGCCTGGGCCTGGCCACATTCCTGCCTTAAGGATTTTCAAAGTTTACACAGTATACAAGGTTTACCAAGGGAGTCCAGAGCAGTGAAGCCTTTCCCTGCTGCTTGAGCTTGCATGAATAGCCAACACTTATACTTCCTGAGTAACTCTGAAATCAGTCAGGATTGGGGGAAACATAGAGGCATCTCTGGAAGCAACTGTATAGTAGCAGTTTGTAGGGAGGTGAAGTGTATTGTCTCATTAGATAATTACTCCTCCCATCTCCTTCTCCCAAATTCAGGTGAATCAGGAGTCAGAGGTAGTCTTTTTGGAGAAGTGATAAGTACAGCTGAAGTAACTTTACAAAATAGTTTCTGAGAATTTCATATGTGAATACTGTATTTACATAATTTGCCACCTCTCCCGATCTCCTCCAACTCTTCCTGTGTCTCTCCTTTTAAAATTCATGCCTTTTATTAGTCACACATATACACATACAAATTTATAAGTACAGCCTGCTGAGTTCATTTGGTCTTTCACATGTATATGTGCACTGAAGTGTTGCACATGTTTGTGCTTGGGACTGATGACTTGGGATTGGATCACCCATTAAGGGGCTCATCCTCGGAACAGACTGCTCGGCAGTCAATAATTACCCATAGCTCTCTACATCTAGAGGTTGAGGTCTTGGGAGGAGACAATAGTATGTAATGTTCTGCTCTCTGGAGTAGAATGACATGTTTCCACCTAGACAAAGAGGTAGATTCCATTCTTTTTGACCAGGAGGAAATAACTTTCCCTTAATGGTTCAATACAAATCCCTGATAGCTATTCTCAGTGGCTTCCAAGACTATTAACAGTGTGGCCAAGAATCGTTTTTTGTCTGAGTTTAGGTCCCTGAAGATCGAGGAAATACTTTAGACAGCAGATGGTAGCATGGAGTTTAGTCTTTGTGTAGTGAGAACGTTGGTTTCTTTAAACAGAAATGTTATGTTGAATATGTTTTGTTTTAATCCCAGGTGTGGGATATGGGGCTGCTTCAGAGTGTTCATTGCAGCTAACTATGATTTGTCTCATGCTCTAGCAGAAGTATGATCCGGCCAGTAAATTGAAGACAATTTACGTTTGGAATTATGAGGACTCTTAAGAGGGTATAAAGGTGCCAGAGCCCTGAGAGGCTGGAGCAGTTGCTGCTGTTCTGGTTGCTGTTTGCTGAATTGCTGGTTTCTAGTTGGAGAAATCTTGGTGACAAAGATTGGACTTGCCCCAAGGAACTTGACACCCCTAACCAGCAGGAAATCTAAGGAGATTGATGACCCCTGTCTTAGTTAGGGTTTTACTGCTGTGAACAGACACCATGACCAAGGTAGCTCTTATAAGGACAACATTTAATTGGGGCTGGCTTACAGGTTCAGATTCAGTCCATTATCATCAAGGCAGGACCATGGCAGCATCCAGGCAGGCATGGTGCAGGAGGAGCTGAGAGTTCTAAGTGTTCATCTGAAGGCTGCTAGTGGAAGACTGACTTCTAGGCCGCTAGGAGGAGGGTCTTAAAACCCACACCCAAAGTGACACACCTACTCCAACAAGGCCACACCTCCAAATAGTGCCACTCCCTGGGCCAAGCATATATAAACCATGACACCCTCTTTTCCCTCCAGCCTTCTTTCTCTCCTACCTGGTGTTAGAGAGTTAGAAGGGATTAGAGTGTACAAGGATGATAGGGAAAAGAACCTAATAAAGTAGCCAAAAGTACAGTTACAAGTGGTACCCGGAGGTGAGGCTAGGCAGATGCAAAGCTTGATTTCTAATAGAGTAGAAAAGACATCAAGTCAAGAGGGATGAATATTCTATTCTAAGACATCAGCAAATGTTTTATTGTGGCTGCTGCCATAGACCTCTCTCCTGCTTTGCTCCCAGAGGTGATTTTTAATTTTTATCATTTTTCCTTATTCTATATTCTGTGTCAAAAACATTTGGGAGAATGGCTGAGCATCTGGAGGAATTATGAGTGGAAATGGAGAGATCTGAGATGCAACTGGAAAACTTGCAGATAGAGGTGGAAGTGGCTGAAAAGTGAGAGCAGCACTGGGAAAGGTAGAAATCAAAAGTTTCTGAGTGACCTGGTGACTGAGCAAGAGAATGGGAGCTTCCCAAAGGATGAAAGAGGGAAGCAAACCAGGCCAGAAAGCAGATCCCAGTCCCATCAGGGCTGCAGACTTTCAGTTTCAAGAGCCAGCAGGCCCTGGGTGGAGCAGGAAGCAGGCTGTGAGGCTAGGAGGAGAGGGAGTCTGTGCATGGTGACAGGGCTAAAGAAAAGCAGCCCATGTTGAGCCAGCTGCACTGACAGAGATGTCACCATCAGTTGGTACAGCACATGCCTGCTAATGGTGCTGATCATGATTACGGTGAGATAGTGTGAAGCCAATAGAAATGACAGCTCTGAGGTACTCTCTGGTTTCCACAGAATGCATTCCCCTTATGTAAAACAAATATTAAGTAACTGGGATACAATTATTGCCCAAGATACTTGTAAGAGCTGTGCTAGAGGCCAGTCAGCAGTTACAATGGTTAAAGAGGTGGAGGGAGAAAGCCTCAAATATGGAACAATGAGAGACAGGCTGACTTCATGACAGGCTTCAAATTGGCAGTTCAGGAAACTAGGCCTAAATCTCTGTTTCCAACAACTGGGAAAGTCAGTTATTGGAAACAAAACAAAACAAACAAACAAAAAACAAAACACCAACACCACCAACAAAAACAGACAAACAAACAAACAAAAAAAAAAAACAGGTCTCAAGCAGCCAGTCAGAAAATTGCCCTGCCATCAGAAGCTGCTTGCTACCTGGTCGGAGGCAAGGGCGGTGGGTCAGCAACAGTGCGACAGTTTTCAGACTTCCTAGGGAACAGTTTCCAGCCTCCCGACCCCAGCAAAGGTTCTAGAATGTCTCTGGAGATAGAGCCAACCAATTAAGAAAAAGGTCACCTACCCCTCCCTGGAATTCTCCTAATGTGCTTTAAATCAGGCCTGTGAGCTCACTTGGGTGCCTCTAACTTGGTATATGGTAGACCCCAGCATGATGGACTTCTGCAGAATAAAATGCTCTTTGTTTTTGCATACTATGTGAGTCTGGGGTATCATTCTTCAGCGAATCAAGGACCCTTGCATAGAAAATAGAGCAAGGGGAATGAATATTGTTAAAGATCAGTTGTTTGGTGAACGGCAGTTCTCTGATTTACAAGGACAGATTTGATTTTATGATGCTGTTATAGTGCAATATGTTTTAAGACCTTGGGGCAAGGGGTGAAGAGCCTGAGAAAAGGTCAACTCATTTATTAAGATTTTATAAGGCTCTGGGGAAGCCTTCACACATTTCTTGCAAAGATTGGTTTCACCCGTAAACTAAGCTGCATCACACCCTGATATGAGACAGTGCTAATAGAGACCTGGGCGTTTGAGTATGTGAATACCAAATGTAAACAAGTTATTAGACTGTTAAAGGTGTGGGCAGTGCCCATGGATGGGTGAATAAGCGACATGGCTGATACTGGCAATCATGAGCATCATGTCAAGATCACTGCTAACGGTCTCTGATATCAAAATGCCCAGTGCTTTAATTGCTGTAAATTCAGCCATTTACAATGAAACTGTGACCAAACTGCTAAATGCCTCAGATCTCAAAATGTCTGGTGTGTTAACAAAATACGGTACTTACCAAGCCAGATCTAAAAATGCCCAGGTGTTAATTGTGAGAATTATGGTACTTTCCTCCAGAGAAGGGAATAATACACTTCTAGCTATAATGGATTAATGCAGGTGATAGGATTGCTCAGCTGCTGTCATTTCCCTACATTAAAGGCAAGTCTGCTCCAGAAGAAAGAACAGAAGCGTTTGGAAGTGCTGGAAAATGTGTGTTATGGCAAATGATGGTTAATGATCAGAGACCAAAATTTAAATTGCAAGTAAATGGTGTTGAAATAGAAGATTTGGTAGTTACAAGAGCTGATGAAACTATAATTTCCCAAAAATCTTGGAATTCAGGATGGCCATTTCAGAAGGTTTATACACAGTGTACAAGAATTGGAAAATGATCTCAAATAAAACAAAGTGTACTATAGGTTAAATGTGTGGGACCTGAAGGTCAAACAGGGAAGTTAAGACCTTATGTGCCTGATCTACCCATAAACTTATGGGGAAGGAATCTTTTACAACAATGAGCTACTCAGATTCCTGCAATACCAGAGACACCTCATAATGAAATTAGGGGTAAAATGGTAGATGATCATGGGGAAGATATTGGCATATGTCAATTGTCCAAACACAGGATACCCCAGGGATTGAGTTTGCAAATGTATAAGTGGTCTGGGCTGCCAAATACTAACAACCCTACCTAAAATGTGGCCCTCAACCAAGGAAAAATTGCAGGCACCTGAATGGCTAGTACAAGAGCAGCTAGAAGCTCAACACATAGGAGACTCTATCAGCCCATGGAATTCTTCTGTGTTTGTTATAAAAAAGAAATCAGAAAAATGGAGGATGTTATCAGATTTAAGAGCGGTGAGTAGAGTATTTCAATCAATGGGTCTATTACAGCCTGGAATTCCCTCATCTTCTTTGTTACCTAAGTCACAGCCTATAATAGGAATTGATCTACTAGATTACGTTTTATCCACTTGCATCAGCAGGATATGGAAAGGTACCTATGCATACCATTAGAAAGTACTCCTACAGGGGATGTTAAATAGTTCAACTTTATGTCAATAATTTGTGCAACAACCACTAGAAATAATTCTTAGGCAGTTTCCTCAGTCCATTAATTATCATTACATGGGTGATATTTTGTTGGCTGATTCTGATGCAGATGCTTTAGAAAAATTTTTAAGGAAACACGAAGAATTCTGTCATACTGGGGTTTACAAATTGCTCCTGATAAAATATTGAGGAGACTCTATTAACTATTTGGGTTATAAAACAAGTCAACAGAAAATTCATCCATAAAAGGTATAGATCAGAAGAGATCAGTTTCAAACTCTTAATGATTTTTAAAAGTTAAAAAATTTAATTTAAAAAATAAAAAATTTAAAAATTAAATTTTAAATTTTTTTTAAAAAAGATACTAATAGGCTATGGCCTACAATTGGGCTTGTGAGAATAAAAAATTAAAAACATCTTGAGACATAGAGCAAGGAATTTATGGTCAGCAAAGACCACTAACAACTTGTTAAAATTAGCCATAATAATAATAATTTTGAGCCTCTTCAGGGGCAGAGTGACCAAAAATGAAAAAGAAGCAAGGACACAAAGGCATACAAGTCTAAACAAGCAAATGATTAATGGGTCATCTGGTACTCTTGAGTCCAAGGATTCATGGTCAAAAATAACTAGTCTATGCAAATTGCTGTTGTTTAAAATATCCAATCATGTGTAACCACACCAAATCTCCCCACCCTTCCCACCCCTGCCTACAAAAGTTCCAAACTTTCTGGGGTCTTTGTCGAATCCTCTGTCCCCTGCATGGGACATGTTTCGAACCAAGGGGCCCCTCGCTATTAAACTGCCTTTTTGCTAATTGCATCAAGACCAGTCTCTCGTGTGTCCTTGGGTGGTGAGCTTATTCCCAGATCAGCATGAGGGACTCCCCCTTGTGAGGTCCTTTCAGGCTCAATATGCAATGGGGAATATACTATTATGGAATGGATTTTCCTAGCACACAAAGGAAAAAAAAATTAAAGACATTTTAGAAAAGTTTTCTGACTAAATTATATAGAATAAGATTACATCATCTGTGAGAAACAGTCCCAGCTGAAGTTGTATTTCCTTATACTAATGCTGAGATTATGTCATCATGGGTATTCAGTGAAGATTGTCAAAGACCTTGTAGCAACTATTTGGGAGAAATTAATAATAAATACCTTAAACACAAGTGCCTGCAGTTTATAAATAGAAATAATTGGATCCTCCCATGTATTGTAAGGAGAACGCCAATCCTTGAAGACCCCACATTCTATACTGATGTACGTTGGAAATGGCAAGCTATAAGTCATACAAAGTACTTCAGTTCAAAAATCAGAGGTGTATGCAAACCTTATGGTACTATTAGATTTTCTTGAATCTCTTAATATAATTACTGACTCTCAATATGCAGAGTTGTTTTGCATATAGAAACTGATGAATTTATTCCTGAGAAGTCAGAATTAACCTTGTTATTATGCAACTGCAACTAGCAACCAAATAGAAACTATTCATTATAATCACCCATATTTAATCTCATACAAGTTTGCCAGATCCACTTGCACAAGGAAATGAGGAAATCGATCAATTATTAATAAGAAAATGTGTTAGAAGCCTCAAAATAGATAGAAAAAAATTCTATCATTTGGCAACAAGTAAAAAAAAAATCTTGTTTTTTATATAACCAAACCCCATTACCAAGCAGAAGTAACACTAGGGGTACCAATATAAATTAAATCTGGCAGACGGATGTGTTTTATTTTGCAGAATTTGGAAAACTAAAGTTTATACACCATACCATCAATACATATTTGGCGTTTTAATGGGCAACTGCTTTGAGTTCTGAGAAGGCTGATTCTGTAATTACACATTTACTTGAAGTAACAGCTATTGTGGGGATACCTGCACAAAGTAAGACTGACAATACTCCCACATTGTCTGCAGTTAAGATGAGGCAATTCGTTGCATATTGTAATATAAAGCATATTATGGGTATACCACTAAATACTACAGGAGAAGCAGTTGTAGAAAGATCTAATCATACTTTAAAAGAAACGCTTATAAGACAGAACAGAAGAGTAAAGATCCCCAGGGATAGACTAAATAATGTTTTGTTAAACTTTAAACTCCCTGAATGGTAATGAAAATGGAACAAGAGCAGTTGAGAGACATTGGGTTATAGAAAACACTGTGGAATTAAGTCAACCTATATACTGTAAGGACACCAGAATGGAAGCCTGCAATAGTTTTGTGTTGGGGGATTCTGTTTATGTTTCTACAGGAAATGAAAAGCTATGGTGCCATCAAAAATTATAAAGATTAGATTTTAGCAGGAGAGGTCTCCTAAAGACTTTGACCATTGATCAAAAAAGTTTATTGAAAATGTCTGTTTGGCCAGGCAGTGGTGGCACATGCTTTAATCCCAGCACTTGGGAGGCAGAGGCAGGTGGATTTCAGAGTTCGAGGCCAGCCTGGTCTGCAGAGTGAGTTCCAGGACAGCCAAGGCTACACAGAAAAACACTGTCTCCAAAAACCAAAACAAAAAAACAAAAACAAACAAAAAAACAAACAAAAAAAACCAAAAACAACAAACACAAAAAACAAAACAAATAGAACTCAGACAAAAATGTCTGTTAAAATTTCTCTTAAATACACATCTCTCTAAATGGCACAATTAATGACTTAAAACAGAAGTGGGGAAATGTAGTGAGAACTTCGGTTTCTTTAAACATAGAAATGTTATGTGAATGTTTTAACCCCAGGTGTGTGGTATCAGGCTGCCTCGAATTGGCCACAGAAGCTGATTTGTCTCATGATCTAGCAGGGGTGTGATTTTGCCAGCTGACGATAGTTTAGGTTTGGAATTCTGGAGACTCTTGAGAGAGTATAAAGATACCAGAGCCCTGAGAGGCTGTGACAGCTGCTGTTCTGCTTGCTGTTTGCTGGATTCCTGATTTCTGGTTGGAGATGTCCTGACAATGAATATTGTGACTTGCTCCAAGGAACTTGACATCCCTAATCAGCAGTCTAATGAGATTGGCATTCCCTTTTCCCTCTAACCTTCTTTCTCTCCTACCTAATGTTAGGGGGTTGGAAGAGGTAAGGATGGAGAAGGATGGTAGGGAAAAGAGCCCAGTAAAGTAGCCAAAAGTACAGATATATCTCTGTTTCCGCCATCACTGAATATTCATCTATATTTCCTATGACCTTAATAACAATAATAATGAAAATCCTACACAAAATGCAGGAGAGAAAAATATATGCTAGCAAAACTAAATATATCAGAAATGCATTTTGTTGGCACACTGCTAAGCACTCTAACCAGCAGCGCAGGACAGAAAGAGTAGCATTCCACTTAGAACTTGCATTCATTCTGAGTGTAAACTTTATACTTGCCACTTAGTAGCACTGCTTATACAGAGGTGCAGGTGCTGTCCCTACTGACAGTAGTTGCTGTTCTGGGTGCTTTTCAATAGCACTTTCTAAAAACAGAAACATGTCCCAACATCTGGGAGTCTGTGAGGACTTTCTTATTCCAAAAGGATATTTGTGACCCTCTCATCAGACTGATGAAACAAGGCACCAAGGGAAATGAATTTCTCCTAGGAATCTCATACTAGAAAAAAAAAAAAAGAGGAAACTGTAAAGGGGATTGGGATTTCAGTGCTGAGATAACCTATCATACTATCTTGCAGGGAAGACTTCAAGTTGATGATGAGTCAATGATAAGTGGACTACACTTTGACCAGAATTTCTTAGGTAGGCATATGCTGAGGGCTGGCCCTGGCTGTTCCTCTTTCTTGGTTCCTCTTGAGGCTGCAGAGGGGGAAGAGCATCTGTGGGAGTAAGACATGGTCATATGGGATATTCAGGGTTGCTGTTTAATAATAAAACGTTTACCTATCTTAAGTCTAAGTCACTTTGCTGCTGTAACTGACCTACCAGAGTTGGTTTGGACCCAGAAACTAAAGTCTCTGGCATTTAGCACCTCATCTTAAAACAGCATGGTATTCAGTACAGGATTATTTGCTAGAGCCTTTTCCCCCTCCAGATGCCTTTCTCATCAGGCTAGGGGAATGGTTGGGGCAATAAACATCTATTGAACCTGAAGAAGAGAGTCATGCTAGCAGAAGGAAAAACTTTTACACAAGCAAATATGGATTAAACTCACATAAATTCATATACAGATTCGTGCACACACATTTATACATTTCTATTCAAACTAGTTGGGCTCAGCTTATATACTATCTCATAATTACATAGTTACACACATCCATACTTACATATGTTATATGGAGCAAAAGACCAAGTGCCAGTGTGTAGCTGCTCAGCAGCCACAGGAGAACTGGGTTTATCTGAAAGGGGGGCTGGAAATGAAAAACGGTAGGGGGGGTGAGAGGAGAATGAAGCCAAGACTAAGTTTTGATCAAGGCTTCAAGTTTAATAACAAGCACAGCATATATAAAGGGAAAACCCACAAAACTCATCCTCAGCTTCAGGTTGGAGTATGTTGTAGAGCATGGTCAGCACAGGTAGCCAAAACAGCTAAGTTCCCATGGGAACCTGCAACTGCAGCCAAGGCAGATGTCTCTGTCCAGGTTGATAAGACTTGTCATGGCAAATGTTCAAGGTCTGCTTAGCCTGCTCAAGGCTGGGAAGCCCATCATTCCCCGTTTTTTTTTTGTTTGTTTGTTTGTTTTTTGTTTTTTGTTTTTGTTTTTTTAGATGAGCAGTACCAGTTGCTGAATGGGGGCACAAGATTTACTTGTTTTCCATAATTCCTTCTAGGGTATAGAGTAGCTAGGTGACTGTGCCTATCTTAGGTCTGTGTCTATATTGCTCCTTCTTACCTGTTGTGGAAACATGCATAGCACTGAGGTATGTCTCTGTCTTAGGTTGATAGGAGCTCAAGAACACTCTTACCCATCTCTGACTAACTGGTTCTCTATAGCACTCTTTCCCAATCAGACCAAAGTCATGAAGGACACATCAGGCTGCATATGAACTTAATACATTTCTTCATAGTGATGAATAACTACTATTGTGAATAGCTGAGCTTGCTGAAAGTGATCTTGTGTGAAGGCAACCAATCTATTTAAAATACAAGGTCCAAAATTTAAAAGCAGCGAAATTATAATTAATGGTCCAAGCAATGTAGAAATTAAAGTTGTAAGCCATAGAGATGTAGAGAACCAGGATTCAAATCATTCCTGATTCTGTTCTCTTTCTCTTTTCCTTTTGGCCAGTCCTTCTTCAACTTTAGCTATAGAATCCTTTACTACTCCTGAATGATCAATATAAAAACAACACTCTTTGTGGAGGGCTGCACATAGTCCTCCCTGTTGAAGAAATAGAATACCAAGTCCTCTTCTGTTTTGAAGGACTACCTTAGACAAGAAGGTTAGAGACTCTTGCAAATAAGAAATAGAAGTCTCTATTCTTTCTATATCTGTATCTATTGCTGTTCTAAGAAGCTCACATTTTTTTTTAATTGCAAAACTAAGGCAGAAGTGCCTGTAGCTGCTCCTCCTACACTAAGGCTCATTGGTACTGAAATAGTTAATGTTGTAGCAAGTTCTCTCTTGGAGTGAGAGAAGTTTCCATCCCAGTGATCCAAGAGCTCATCATAAGAATGATAAATGAACCTAGGAATAAGTTGAAACAGCACACAAAAATCTTTGGAGCTATCAAACACTTGTGTATGAATGCAGGGGGTAAGACCTGTGGAACAAGCCCACCATCTTTCCTTTGAAGGATGTAAGCATTTGATTGCATAAGTTCTGTCTTTTTCCTTTATAAATTTTCTGTATGTAATTATCTAGTCCAAAAACTTCATAGGTAGAGAAAGACCTATGCCAGATTTCTGATTCCATCAACAATCAGAAGAGCTATTAGAGCAAGAAACATTGCTAGATAATAAAGCAATACCTTCATAATAAGGAGGAGCTATATCATAGCAAAGCCAACAAGAGAGAGTAATATTAGGATAAGTATCATTAAGCACATGAAACATGCCCATCATTAATTCTGTAAGGGGAATAACAAATGTAGAAAAGGTAGTGGTGGCAACTGTAGAACTATGAGGGATACCAGACACTGGAGAAGAAAATAAAGAAGCAATGTTATTCCTATCCTATTAGCACTATTCTTTTTATCTTTATTATTCCTTTTTTTAGGCTTATTTGTAATCTTATTAGGTCCTACTGAAAAAAAAAAGAGGCTTAATTTTAAGCTTAATGGTAAAGAGTAATCTGTCATCATAACCAGCTTTATATAGTCTAAGTCCCCAAGTTTTTCCTTTAAGCTAGTCTTCTATAACCTTTTTTTGCCAAACTCAGTGAATTTCACTACAATGGGATTACATAAAAAGTTAACACAAGATCCTACTCCTGTCCAGGATTCAGACAGCACAACTTTTGCACAACTAAAGCCATGAGAAAAATAATGTTCATTGCTTTTACAACCAGAACCAGATAGGACAGGACCTGTTGAATTCCTAGCTACTGTAATTAAATCTCCTTAAGGCTTCCAATAACCATTTCCTGAGGGCTTACACCCCCAGGCAGCACAGAAAAAAATCTTCTGCACCTCCACAATTATAAGCTTGGGATCTAGTCCTGTCATCCTGGGGACACACATAAAAAGAATAAGTGTGTAGGTTATCTCTAAGCTCTGGAAGTCCACATCCCAAATTTCCAATTAAACTATTACATAAGCAAGATTTTTGGGAGCAGGACTCTTTTCTATCACACTCAGGTAAACCTCCATGGGGTAATTGATTAGGTATATCCCAAGTGTCTAGGCCTGCTTTGAGCTGACAGAGATAAAAAACAAGATCAGGCCACCAGGTGTAAAGAGGGTGTCTCAAGGAGCTAACCGAGTGTACTTGATTTCCAGTGAGTGTAAAGACAACACTCCAAGTTAATTTTACTGGCTGATAAGGATTCTGAACTGTCTGCATCATTGGTATCATCATTAGAAGGTTCAGGATCCATGTCCACTTGACATACCAATCTTTCAGGCAGCCACCAAACTCCATTTTCTTTCTGTGAAAAAACACAAACTGATATTCCCATATTAAAACAGGGTCGGGACCATTCCATGCATTAGTTAGAGGGCCTCTCCATTTAACCATGGCATATGAGCTGGAAGTAACTGGATGCCAGTGGCAATCTGCTGCAGTCTGACCCTTAGCACCAGTTTGCAAAAATATTAAAACAAATTAGACAAAAGCTAGATGTCCTTTTGGTGACCTTGGAGAGTATCACTCCCCCCCTTTTTGTTTTTAAAAGCCAATTTTTCAGAATGTGATGTACAAGGAAATGTTCTACAATTCCTTGTCCCATTGGATTATAAGGAATTCCAGTTTTATGTTAAATATCAAATTCCTTACAAAAGTGTATAAAGTTGTTTCCAGTATAAGCTGGCCCATTATCTATCTTGATGACTTTAGGCAATCCAAAAGCATTGAAAACTTGTAAGAAATGATCAATTACATTTCTAGAAGCTTCTCCATGTGTAGAGAGGCAAAAAGGAATCCTGAACAAGTGTCAATACAGACGTGTATATATTTCAATTTTCCAAATTCTGTATAATGAGTTACATCTGTTTGCCAAATATGATTGGGCATAGGGCCTCAGGGATTAACCCCTAAATGAGGAACTGGAGATAAGGTAAGACAATCAGGACATTGTTTTACAATCATACTAGCTTGCTCCTTAGCAATCTTATGTTGGAGCCTTAAGGTATGACTAGAGGGATGAAATTTATCATGATCACCACGTTTAGCCAAAACAATAGGATCTGAAACTAAAACTTCTCCTATTAAAGCACTTTCAATACGATCATTGTCTGCAGCTAAAGGTCCAGGAAGATCAGAATGAGCTCTTATATGACCAATATAAAAGGGATTTTTTTCAGGTAAGAATAATGTTTTGTAATTGTGAAAACAGATCCAGCTGATGTATTGAAATGAAATGTACCACAAGTTTCCAACAAAGGAACAGACTGAGCCACATATAGACTATCAGTAAAAAGGTTGAAAGCATCACTTACAGACTGAAAAACATTAGCTGTTAGCTCTGCTAGCTGAGCAGGGAGCCCAGGAGTCTCTATGACTACTTCTTGATTATTTATAAGATATCCTGCTCATCCTTTAGAGGAGCCATCAGTAAAAATTAAAAGAGCATGATGTAGAGGCTGTAAAGATGTCATACTAGGAAATATAACCTTATGTACATTAAAAAATTTTATCAACTTATCTGAGGGTAATGATTATAATACCTTTAAATCCTATTTGAGCAAGCAAAAAAGCAACCAGTCAGTACTATGCTGCTTTAACCAAAAATTTTGATCCACATTAAATGGCTGAATAATGATGTCTGGCTCTTTGCCAAAATAAATCAGTGCATGTTTTCTTCCAAGTACCATCATATGAGCTACTGCCTCATGATAGGGCAATATATTAGGTTTAGGAGATATCCCTGAATGTACATGAACATAAGAGGAGCTTTTTGCCATAATAATCCTGTAGGTTTATGAGTTGTATTAAAAATCAACAAATGTAAAGGCAAAGAATAATCTATATAAGTAGCAAATTGTTTTTCAATAGCTCTTCCTACTTGTTGTAAGGCTAATGATCCTTTTGAAGTTAAAGCTCAAGGGGAAGTAGGGTCAGCACTCCCTTTAGGAATATTAAATAAGGGTTTCAATTCTCCTGTAGTAAGCTTTAAATAAGGACAAAGCCAATTAATATCACCTAATAGCTTTTGAAAATCGTTTAAAGTTTTCAAATTGTCTCTATGAATAATTATCTTCTGTGGATAAATAACTTGATCTATAAGTCTAAAGCCTAAGTAATTATAAGGATCTTGAGTTTGTACTTTTTCTGAAGCTATTTGTAGTCCTTTATCAGCTAATGCCTGTTGTAAATCTCTATAACATAAAAGCAAATCCTGAGGGTCTTTTCCTGCCAACAAGATATCATCCACATAATGTATATTATTGGCCATTGCTGTCTTATAGGCTGAATGGCTTGTGCCACAAATTTTTGATACAATGTAGGACTATCAGCCATGCCCTGAGGAAGAACTATTCATTGATACCTTTTCATTGTCTCTTTAAAATTAATAGAAGCAACACTGAAAGCAAATCTTTCACAATTCTGAGAACACAAAGGAATAGTAAAGAAACAGTATTTCAAATCCACTACTATTTTATAATATCCTTTAGGAATGGCTACTGGAGATGGAAGTCCATGTTGTAAAGCTCCCATAGGTACCATGATTTCATTAACCTTTCTTAGAATCGACATTTTCCAGATTTTTTCTTGATAACAAATATTGGAGTGTTCCAAGGTGACTGGGATTCTGCTATGTACCCTACCTCTAATTGCTCCTGCACAAGCACTGGGGCAGCCTCTATTTTTAATTTAGATAAAGACCACTGATCAACTTACATTGGATCATTATTAAGCCATTGAATTTTATCAGCATGGGATGCAGGCAAGATAATGAGCCTTACTGAAAATACCCCCAAGCCTCTAGTATTAGAGTGAGGCTTAGGCCTTTCAAATTTCTTAAAAGCTTGTCCATCCTTTCCCAGCCCTTGACCAGGTAAAAATCCTTGTATTAGCATTTGTCTAGTCACGACTTCATTAGGACTGCACATCATAAGACACATCTGTGGGAAGAGTCCCCAGAGAGTAACAGGCAAATGTGGCATGACATAGGGTTGAATTTGTCCTGAATTACCTTCCTCATCTTTCCAGGTTAGAAATTTGGAACTTTGCTTTGGGTTATTAGAATAATCAATTCCTTGGAGGTGAGTAAGTGTATCTGATAAAGACCAAGTTGATGGCCAATCTTGTCCTCTAATAATTGTTACATCAGCTCCAGTATCTATTAGTTCTTTAAAACTTTTTTCTTCAATTAATAATTTAAGATTAGGTCTCTTATTAGTAATAGATTGAACCCAGAATGCATCAGACGAACCAAAGCCACCTTGTCCTCTTACACTCTTAACAAATTTGGAGGGTAGGGGATGCAAGGAAACTAAAATAAGTTGAGCAATTCTTTTGTTTGCAGGTACAGTTTTAATGCCACGGGGAGAAGCAGTCATAATTCTAATTTCTCCTGCATACTCACTATCAATAACACCTGAATAAATTGTAGCTCTTTTATAATATTACTACTTTGGTGTAAAAGAAAGCCCCAGGTCCCTGGAGGCAAGGGCCCAAAAACTCCTGTAGGAAGTGTTTGAACTCCCATTTCTGAGGTTAGTACTGTGCAGGTGGTGGAACTGAGGTCCAGTCCTGCACTTTCTGCAGCTACTCTGATGAGTTCAGAAATGGATTTCCCTAGCTTGGCAACAGCTTCATGGTCCCATAAGCTGCTTGCTGTAGACATCTGGGGGCCTGAGGCTGAACCCTCTGCCCATTTCCCAACAAGGGATGGCCCTGATTATCTGTTTTAGATCTACATTCCCTGGACCAGTGATTACCCTTCTTGCACTGAGGACAAACTCCCGGGGCACGACCTGATTGTTCACTCATACCTCTGTTCCTAGGACAATCATTTTTAAAGTGACCCTGACCTCCACATTTAAAACATCGTTTATTCCTTTGTTTCTGCAAAAGCATTGCTTGCACAGTGGTCCCTTGTAAGGCAGCAGCCATAGCCAGACCCTGATTATATGAGGGCTCAATCTCTGCACAAAGACGAATGTATCCAGATAAGTCTGTCTTTGCTTTGTATGGCCTGATAGTGGTGGCAGGCTGCATCAGTGGTCTCATAAGCCAATTGTGTAACAAAAGGAACTTTTGCTTGAGGATCTCCAAAAATTCTACCAACTGCTTTTAGCAGTCTGTCCACAAATTCCTGAAATGGTTCATCAGAACCTCGTTTTATGCCAGATAAATTTGCACTGAGATCCCCTTTAGTTGGCAACCAATTCCAAGCACGATAAGCAGCCATTGCAACCTGTGCAAATACTCCTGCAGGTAGCCTGATTTGATTAGCTTTGCCTTCATATTGACCTTCTCCTAAAAGTATGTTAATATCCCATTGAACATTACCTGCCTGACATTCATCATAGCAGTTCTTTTTACTTGCTTCATGCCAGGTCAGAACTCCAAAGTAAGTAATCTCCTCCTGACAAAGTAGCCTTACATATAGTTTTCCAATCTTGAAGAGTTAAATTTGCTTCCATCACAGTATCCAATAAAGCTTGTGTAAAGGGAGCTGAAGTACCATACTGTGCCACAGCTACTTTTAACTTTTATCACCTTAAACTCTAACATTTAATATTGTCTGAATTATTGTCCTTTCCTGCACTTGAGGCACTCTTTAATTCATTTAACTTACTAGTCAATTTCTGCAGCTTAACTTTTAACTCTAATTTATAGATTTGCATGTCCATCTGGGCAACATCACCTACAGCCATAGGCAGAGCAGAAGGTATAGAAGAAGGCCAATCCTCATTATGATTTTTGACAGCCTCTTTCTCTAAATCATCTTCATCCTTTGGATCTAATTCACCATCAATGTCTTCCATTTCTGTCTCCCTAGGTCTATAAGTCATGCTAGGTCTGTATTTCCCAGATTTAGTGAGAGAGCCTTTTTCTGAAGAAGCTTTCTCTGACAAGCGTTCTTCCTGGAATTCTTTAAACTGTTCCTGGGCAGTAGCCAACACCTGAGAGGTCTCTTTATCTTTATTATTATCAATAGCATCTTTTATAAGTGACAGAGACAGAAAGTAGTAAGATCTGCCTGAACAGCTTGCAGAACTTCTCAAACCTTCCATCAGGTTTCCTTATCCAAAGTTCCTTCCCCTGGAAACCACGGACAGTATAAATCTATTTGAGCTAAAAAATTTTCTAATGGCTGTTTTGAAAACCCTGTTCCTCTAGCCTGAAGCATCTTGTTCAAGCTGTGGATGAAGGCCTGTTTTGAATTCCCCTGACCCATTGTGCTGTCACCCCTAGGTGAAGTCAGGCCTATACCTCTTCAGCCTAGCTAGTATCCTTTTTCATTTTTCATTGCACTACAACAGCCTCCAAAAGATAAACTTTATAACTACTATCACTAGCATTAATACTGTTCATTGCTTACTGTGCAGGATACTATTACTTTTTCTGTTTTCTGTGGAGCTCCACCCAAGACAGCATTTCTCAGTGGGTCCCCTGTTTTCAGGCCCCACTTTGGGCACCACCTGTAGCTGTTCAGCAGCCATGAGAGAACTGGGT
Source organism: Mastomys natalensis (assembly GCA_021653895.1). NCBI lineage: Eukaryota > Metazoa > Chordata > Mammalia > Rodentia > Muridae > Mastomys > Mastomys natalensis. The sequence goes on along the minus strand of JAJTUV010000211.1, from coordinate 177,503 downwards.
TTACCTGAGAAATCAGACTCCAGACAACCAAATAACCCTATTAAACATGGGGTACAGAGCTAAACAAAGAATTCTCAACTGAGGAAACTCGAGTGGCTGAGAAGCACCTAAAGAAATGCTCAACATCTTCAGTCATCAGAGAAATGCAAATCAAAACAACCCTGAGATTCTACCTTATACCAGTCAGAATGGCTGAAATCAAAAACTCAGGTGATAGCAGATGCTGGCGAGGATGTGGAGAAAGAGGAACACTCCTCCATTGTTGGTGGGATTGCAAGCTGATACAACCACTCTGGAAATCAGTCTGGAGTGACGGTTCATCAGAAAATTGGACATAGCATTACCTGGGGACCCAACTATACTATTCCTGGGCATATACTCAGAAGATGTTCCATTATATAACAAGGACACATGCTCCACTATGTTCAAAGTAGCCTTATTTATAATCGTCAGAAGCTGTAAAGAACCCAGATGTCCTTCAACAGAGGAATGGATACAGAAAATGTGGTACATTTACACAATGTAGTATTACTCAGCTATTAAAAACAATGAAATCCTTAGGCAAATGGATGGAACTAGAAAATATCATCCTGAGTAAGGTAACCCAATCATAAAAGAACACATATGGTATAAACTCACTGATAATTGGATATCAGCCCAAAAGCTTGCAATACCCAAGAATCAACTCACAGACAACATGAAGCTCATGAACAACGAAGACCAAACTGTGGGTGTTTGGGTCCTTCTTAGAAGGAGTAACAAAATACTCATGGGAGCAAATATGGAGCCAAAGTGTAGGACAGAAACTGAAGGGGTCATATGGAGACTGTTCCACCTGGGTATCCATCCCATGTGCAGTCACCAAAGGTAGACGCTGATGTGGATGTCAGGAAGTGCATGCTGACAGGAGCCTGATACAGCTGTCTCCTTAGAGGTCTGCCAGAGCCTGACATACACAGAGATAGATGCTCACAGCTAACCATAGAACTGATCATGGGGTTCCCAATGGAGAAGTTACAAGATTGAAGGAGCTGAAAGGGTTTGTGGCCTCATGGGTAGAGCAACAATACTAACCAACGAGAGCCCCCAGGGTCTAAACCACCAGCCTGGGAGCACATAGGGAGGGACCCATGGCTCCAGCTGTATATGTAGGGAAGGATGGCCTTGTTGAGCATAGGTAGGAGAGTAAGTCCTTGGTCTCATGAAGGCTGAATACCCCAGTGTGGGGGAAGTTGAGGGTAGGTGGGGGCATATCCTCATAGAAGTGGGGGAAGGAGGATGAGATGGGAGTTTCTAGGTGGGGGGAAATGTAAATAAAATATCCAATAAAATTTAATCTAAAAAAAAAAAAAAAAGAAATGAAAGAAGCAGGGGGGCGAGAGGAGAATGAAGCCAAGACAAAGTTCTGATCAAGGCTTCAAATTTAATAATAAGCACAGCATATATAAAGGGAAAAACCACAAAACTCATCCTCAGCTTCAGGTTGGAGTATGTTGTAGAGCAAGGTCAGCACAAGCAGCCAAAACAGCTAAGTTTCCATGGGAACCTGCAACTGCAGCCAAGGCAGATGTCTCTGTCCAAGTTGATAAGACTTGTCATGGTTAATGTTCAAGGTCTGTTTAGCCTGCTCAAGGCTGGGAAGGGCCTGCTCAAGGCTGGAAAGGCCACACCAGTGTAGAAAGAACTCACTCACTGATGAAAACTGAGCTCCAATGTTTATTGCATAGAGGAAGTAAAAGCTTCAACTCTTTTATTGATAAATGAATGAAACCGAAGTCTGTGAGAAGAAACCTTTGTTCTCATTAGTAAGACTAAGCCTGCCTTGCTATAAAGAAAAGACATGTTTGCCTCATGGTAAGGAGAAGCCTCTCTACAGCTTCTTTTTTTTTTTTTTCCCCCTTTTTTCCTCTACATTCTGCATAATGCTCTCTTAAGTTTTTATGTTGCCTTATACTTTCTAAGTTATTCCATTCTGTATTCTCCTAATCTTGGCCTCTCCCCCTGCTCTGATGTAACAACGCTCTTGTTCCCAATGCCTTACTCCCAATGCTTTCTCTCCAATGTTTTATCTTCCAATGTGATCTTTCCTAGACTTTTGTACTTTTTCTAGAATAGATCACATGGTTTTTCCAAGCACCTCCCCCTTTTCCTTCTTTCTTTCTTTTCCTTTTTTTTTTTTAAACAAAAGTTCACTAGCAGTTCAAACATAAATTCAAATCATAAAATGAGTAAGAATTATCTGGCTAAACATTCATCATCTGTCACTAGCTCTACAGGTTCATGGAGAGTTAAAGACCATAAGTAAGTTATCACTGAAGCTTTGTATAGATAAACCCAGTCAATATTTTATCTTCTATCCTTGCACCTATAGTAAATCCTTAGTTTCCTTTTTATGACCTTTGGGTGATGGTTTTACAACCTCTTGAAATGTGCTCTAAGTTGTAGATGCCTGCTTTCTATCTCAGAAGCAATGAACTCATGACACTTAAAAGACTGGCAGAGTTCTCAATGCAGTTTTGACATCAGAAAAGACTTAATAGCAGTCCTATTACAAAAGAGCTTAATAATTACTAATATAATTTTAGGAATTCTTACAGAATCATCATTAAGAAATCATCTATTTGTCTATATAACATCACTACAAGACAGTACATCTTAAATGTTTTGCAGAGATCTGTTCAAAAGGGTGGGCTAATGCCTAGTGATTGTTATATATATTTAATAACAGGAAAAGCCTATTAACAGCAAGAATCTTTACTAAAATTAAATTCTCCTCAGTCTTGCCTAGAGAAGCAATTCCATCATTAATTTTGACAGTTCATGGCAGAACCATCTCAGGAAGATCGCCTACTAGTTTTTAGCTTCTCCTTGATGGCTCCTTGCAGAAATAGTCTTGCCCTCTCTATTTATCTTAGCCTTTATAACCAAAATAGGTACACAACTTGCTTGTCTGGCAAGCTTGAGTAATGAAATGAATTTTATAGATACCTCTGGGACAAGTTGTTGAGTGAGCTAAAGAGGATTCAGAGTTTGACATATGATAGTGTCAGAGCCTATTCCTCAACAAGCCAGGTTTTACTATTTGTCCTTCATAAGCCAATGCAAAGATATAAATCAAAAAAGGGAGATTTTTATTCAATGTAGCTACTGAGGGAAAGGGACAAATGACACCTCTTAGTGCATCTTGTGGGTCCTGAACTGAGATTAAGGTTTAAGTAGAGGGATAGAGGTATGTGTATCTAAAAGGTCCTGGACTCATCATCGTTTTGGCTTTACTCTCTCCTGCAAGGTGGTCTGTCAAGTTGAAAATCAATTACCAAGAAAAGAGCTTCCTTTCTGGCTGCTCAGGTTTTAGGGTTTCTCCCAACATGAGACTTTCTGGAGAAATTGCAATTTCCTGAGGCCTATCTTTTCAATAGTCAAATAGCCAAACTGAAGGCACAAGTGTCACCTCAGAGGATCTCCTTTTCTATTGAATCAGTTACACAATGAGATGGTCTGGCAAGATACAGAATTGATGTTTGATGTCAGCATTAGCTCTCCTTTTATCACTGCATATTGGACACAGTTCTGGGTCTGGCATGCAGTTTTTCTAGAGGTTTGTTCTATTATTTAATATTCATCTCTATGCAAAGGTCTACCAGAAGTTTCCTTGAGGTATTTTCTAGCTCTGGTTTCTTCAGTTCTGCTGCATGTCCACTTTTTAGACTGTCCTGGCTTGATAACTCAAGTTTTCAACCTGAGTTATCAACAATATACTTACTTCTGAATATTCATTTGTTCATGTACACTGAGAATTGGAGTATCATTTTAGATAAAAAATTCTTTTTAGTATGCATACATGAGTACTAGTTTTCACATATACGCTATATATACATGTGTATATGTAACATTTATATCTTATAACTTTATAAGCATTGTTATATTCAGAAGGATTAAATGCAGTATAATGATAAAAATGTGCATCTGTGTACTCACCACAGGGAAAAAAAAGCAATACCTAATGGCTCTGAAACCTCTGGGGACCTTTTCCCTGAAACTATTTTTATTAAGTATTTTTATGCATTCAAATTTTACAAGCATCGTATTTAAAAACACATGGTTAACTGTGAAACAGAATGAGCATTTACATACTAACAAACTAGCAAATGAGACAAAGATAGGAAACAATTATGGACTGAAGCCATTATTGTGACTTTATTACAATAGTTACAAACAATATTTTTGTGGTATACAATCATCACAATTACTCAAATTATATACAAATAGATCTTTATACAAGTCTACATAAAAAAAAGACCCCCAATCACATTATCAACAAGATTTTTTTCTAAAAGTTATGGCCAAGAAGAAAAAAAAATTCACAGTTACTCTGTAAATGCTTTAAATGCAGCAACCATATTGCACATAAAACAATCATAAACTTATAATGAGCAGATGTATATCTTTTAATTAATTTTTCTACAAAATTTACATCTTCATGCAGTACTTTACTGTATACAGAATGGTAAAGCTAGAATAAACAGATTAACTTACAAACTGTTTCAATAATGGCCACAAAATTAGAATTACTCTAAAGTACTACTTAATTTATGCTGAAAAAAATTGCAGTATAATATAATTTAACGGACAGAGTCAGGTGTTTCACAGATGGAGTTACTATTCTAGTGTTCTTCTTTGTCTTTTCCTTTCTTCTCCTTCTCATCCTGCAGGGCAGTGCCAAGTTTTTTGATGAGAACAGACAGCACCTTGTCCAGTGGGTCCATCACTCCTCTCTGAAGCCATTTGGGAATAGTAGTCCTGGCATGGTGAAAGCCCAATTTTTGAAGAATATAATCAACACCTACAGGATCAATCTTTCTTCCAGTCCAAGAAATTAATCTAAAATGGTAATTAGAAATGGTCACTATCAAGGTGTCTGATGCACGAACATTACTGCACTCCCTTAATATACTCTGGATAAAACACTTTAGCAGATTTATTTGTATACTTGAGTCTAAAAGCCTTGTATTCATTGTAATCGTTCCTAAAAATAATTTATGTGTGCTGATAAGTATTGGGGGCTGGTCTGGTGTTATGTATACAAATGCTAAATTCTGAACCCCATGATCTGGCTGCCCCCCAGACCAGTGAATTCTCATGTACAATGGCCTTTGTTGTGTAAACCTTACTCCCCAATTTAAAGCTACTGGTTAAATAAAAGTGGCTACAGCCAGTTACTGGGAAGAATAGAGGTAGGGTGGGGTGGGGGTGGGGGGAGGGTTACAGTAGGGGAAGGGGGGTGGATATGAGCGAGGATAAAGATGATTTTACTGCATCTATACCACTGAAAAAAGTTGGCTCAAAGTCTCTGCACAGAAGGGTGAGGAGCTCACTGCATGAAGCTGTGAAAGTAAAGCACTAAGTACAAAGGAAGCAGAGAACGATGGATGCCAGGAACGGGAACGGGATGTTCCCCGAGAAAAGCTGCTGGCATGAGAACTAGTCCAAGAGAGAGGGTGTGTGTATTTCAGGAGACAGAGATGGAAGAGTGGAGCCTTTGTTTCTGCCCTGTTGGGTTTCAGTACTGCTTTGGTTCAATCTTTCCTTGCCATGGCCCCATTCCTCCATAGTAATGGGGAAGGTTTATTCTGTGCCACTGCATATTGGAAATATTAACTTGTTCTTTGATTGTATAGCAGTTCACAGTTAAGAAATGGCCTTAAGTCCCAAAAGAGACTTTGGAATTTTAAATAAGGTTGGGACTATGAAAACCTTTGAAAGTGAATAAATGCATTTTTTTTTATTATGGGGTGGCTTTAAGCCTGTGGAGGATGAAGTGGGTAGTGTGGTTTGAACATAAACTATGTCTTCCATGAACACTTGGTCCCCAGCTGATGGCAGTGTTGAAGACTGTGGTCTCTTTAGGAGGTGAGGCTTTACTGGAGGAGGTTTTGAGGTGTTAGAGCCAGGCTATACTTCCTGTCCCTTTTCTAGTTCTGACTGTGTATACGCTGTGAAGAGCTGCCCCATAGTGTGCCACCAAGATGGACAGTGTATTTCCTTTTAAACTGTGAGCCATAATTCTCCCCCACCTTCAGCTTCTTGTCAAGCATTTGGTCACATAAATTGGAAAAGCAACTACTGCAGTACCCTTGGACATGCTGAGGTGTGCACACCCAATTCTTACCTAAGAGTAGGCTCCAGATGCCATGTGTTGCACATAAAGTCTCGCCAGTCCACAGTGGTGTAAGTGATGCTATCTTCTCTGTCTCTGTCAGAGGAATTATCATCGTGTATAATAATTGGACATTTTTGTCCTGGTCGAGTAGATAAAATCCGAGGTGGAAAAATGGCTATAATAATAATAATAATGATGATGATGATGATAATAAAATATATAAAGCCAGATCTTAAGAAACACCACTAGCTCTACTACCATGCCATGTTTCATTTAATTACACCTGCTAAAAGGTATTTTAAAATACCCAAGGGAAAATATCAATTCTTAGTATTTCTGAGAAAAGTGAGGCTGTCACTGTGGTAAAGAATGTAGAGATCACATCTGTGTTAGCAAGTGTAGGGCACTGTAATCAACAGAGGTGAATTTCCTGAACAATGACTAGTAGTTGAGTATGCTGGTCACATCTGCAATCCCAGCTGAGTAGGAGACTGAGGAGACTGCCTATTTCAAGTCAGATTAAAATTTGGTGAGATTGTGTCTCAAAATAAAAAATTTAAAGGAGGACCAGGGGTTAATAATCCCATGGTAAAATATTTTCTTAGCTAGGTGAAACCTTGAACCTTGAGTCTAAACTTCAACATAGCAAAAAAAGTTGTAGCTTGATGACTTTTAAAAGTTTAGTTGCACTGTTATTTATATACCAAAGTCAAATAAGTGTGTAATCAGTGCTTTCTTTAATATGTTAATAGTTGTATAGTTACATAAAAAGTCAATAGTCAGCATTCTGTGTACAATCCTTTCCTCATGGTGCTTAAGAAAAGTCTCTTTAAAGTTGGCTACTATAAATACACACACTTGTATGATCAAATCTGAGACACATATAGCTTTTTATGTGATCTAATTGAATAAACATAGCATTTCTCTTGAACCACAAACTTCAGAACACAAAGTGGACTTAAAACAATTGAATATGATGTTCATTATGCAGCTTTTATTATAACTTGATTGGTAACAAGCTAGGCAGTACCTCAGTCAGAACACAGATGCCTACAAGGTCTGCTGCTTACTGGGCTTCTATTATTGGTGGAAGTTACACTGCTGTAATATGTCACCATGTTCTAGAAATTGTTGATTTCTATCTAGTCTTACATAATAGTGTAAACTTTCTCAGAGACGCTTATGCTTATTTTGGCTTAAATTTGTAGTAATGAGCTATACTTAAGTGGCTATTACACTATCTTTACAATGAAACATTATCTTTACAATGAAATCTTCACAGATATCATTTTGTTTTTTCTCATTCAAATGTCTTATAACTGCTTATGTACTACTGGGGATTGAGCCTAGGCTTACCAGATGCTACCCAAGTACTCTACCACTAAGAGATATAGATATATGTGTGTGTGTGTGTGTGTGTGTGTGTGTGTGTGTGTGTCCCTAATCCCTTTTAGTTTTTCCTTAAGAAAAATGTTCATTAAATTGGTTGGGTCTAGGGCAACCAGTGCTGTCTATGGCAAGGCATGAGGCATGTGGCATCTTGATCTTACTCTTTCCACTATCACTAAAGATTTTTACTCTCATTCAATTTTTGGTATATTTCTGATGGAGAGTAATGGAAGAACAGTCCAATCTATGTTAACTTGGGACTCTATCAATATGGTTGTTTTCACAAATCTTTTAGTTTTGAGGTATCTGCAAGGTAAATTTAACATTTTTCTTCATAAAAAAGACAAAACAAAAACCCAATATTAAAGAATGATCTGAACAAGTTATAGTTTTTCCAAGTTATATTTACTGAGAATCACATGTGGAGTTGGGCCTGGCAAAGTAGACCTGCTCTCCCAGACCTATATGGGAAGGTGAAGCAGGAGGATCAAAAGTTCAAGGCCTGCCTAGGATACACAGTGAGCTCAAGGTCATCTTGGGCAATATACAGACTCAATATCACCACCACTACAAGAAACAACAAAAGGTGAAAAAGCTAAGTGGTTAAGTGTCTGCCAGCATGCATGAGGTCTTAGATCCCAGCACTGGGGAAACAAACACATTTGATATTTAACCCACTGTAACTTTATATTTCATAGGCACAGCAGTTGTACAATAAATACTGAATGCAATAAATCACCATGTTTGAGAGGACATTCTTTACCCTTTCAGATTACCTAACTTCATCAATAGCTATGGAGTACTACATTTGACTAATTCCAATTAGGTTACTAGGGCCACTGTATGTAGTAACTAATGTGTTACAACAGCACTTAATGTGCCGGAAAGGAAATTAGTGTTATCTAGCTCATGAAATCAAAACCAGGCCACTAAGGTCTAAGTAATTTATTTATAAAACAAAAATCTTCTCTGCACAGATTTATCTCCTTATTAAATTTAGTTTCTCCAACTGTATGATATGACTAGTAATGCAACTTTATTAGGTAGTTGCTTCTTCAGCACTGACATCTGTACTATTTCCTCCCATTGTCCCAACTTGCAAAAATTACCTATAAGGCTTAACTTTCATATTTTTCATATTTTTAGAAACTACTAATTTTTTTTATTGATGTATATATGTACATGTATTCCTCCTTTTCTCTTCTCCCCCCTCTTCTCTGTGAGTGTGTGTGTGAGAGGTGTGTGTGTGTGTGTGTGTGTGTGTGTGTGTGTGTGTGTGTAGCAGGGGCTAGAAGGAAGTGTTTGGTCCTCTGGAGCAGTAGCTATAGGTTGTTTTTGAGCCACCTTTCCAGTCCCTATTTTATTTTTGTTTGTTTTGTTTTAAACCTCTTTATAAAGTAAGAAATGCCTCATGATTAAAATGAGTACCATTATGGGCCAGTCAGACAGCTCAGCAGGTAGAAGTGTTTGCCAGCAGGGCTGATGACCTGAGTTTAACTTTTGGAGACAATACGGTGGAAGGAGAGAATGGACTCCTGTAAGCTGTCTTCTGACCTCCATATGTGTGTCATGATGAATCCATCCCCCCAAAAAACTAAATAAATGTAAACAAAAATTAAAAAGTGCCATGCATTCAGCAGAAACTCAGGAATCTGTCATGTAGTCTTAGAAGTGCTACTTCATGACATTTGCAGCCCACAGAGGAAAAGGCATTCATCCTATCCCTAGACCACAAAAACATTCTCCATGTTAATCCACTGACACTTGCCTTCCCTGTAAATTGAAAGAAGAAAGAAATATGCAACCCACCCTTTTCTTTTTCTTTCAGATATGCTGACACTAGATCATGGAGAAACATGATGAGTTCAGCATCCATAGTCACACAGATGTGGTCAGTGAACTCTGTCACAACACTGCATTCTACCTTGGGTTTCAAGTTGGCATCTGAAATGATAAAGGTCTTTTATATTGAAAAATTCCATGAAACAAAAGCCTCTTCCAGCAATAAAAATCTACATAGATCCATGTAAATACATCCACTTGTTATATAACTGTAAAGATTTGAGAAATGAGCAATTGCTATGTGCATATGATTTACAGACTAATGATAAAGCATTAAAACATTAGAATGTATCATTGTTCCTTCAAATAAAGTCCAATTCCTCTTCCTAATACTTGGAAAAAAGGTACAAATAGGCTAAATAAATTCACTACAGTCTATGTATATCTAGTAAAAACATTAATTTGACTTACATCATCAGTTTTATTAAATTAAAATACCAAAATAGCCTATAGTAAGAGAGTAAAAAGTTTCTTTAGAATTTTCTTAGTAACTGATAAGACTAAGGATATTTTTTTCGCATACCTTGTAATGAAGGCTCCTGTGGTTCTTGAACATGAATTGATTTAAATTCTAGCTGCATTCTTGGTAATGCAAAGATGGTCTCTGTTTCATGGTTGTAGCTAGAACCTCCCCGGAACCCACTCAACAAACTAGAATTCTTCACAGTAGTACTGTTCTCCGTGTTATTAGCATCAACATTACGAAGTAAGTTTAGCTCTACATATATAAAACAGAAAGGGTTATATTAAACTGAAGGTCACTGTCACCACATTGCATTTAAACAATATGTAGAGGATGATCAATTCCATCTGTTGCTATGTATACAAATTTTAAATTCTGAACCCCAAGATTTGGTTGCCCCCAGACAAGTCAATTCTCATGTACACCAGTCTTTGTTGTGTAAACCTTGCTTCCCAATTTAAAGGTGAATAAAGGGCTAGAGTCAGTGATTGGGCAGGAAAGAGAGCAAGGCAGGCCCTGAAACATGAGTATGTGACCAGAAGAAATGCACCTGAGGACAGACTGAGGGAGCAAAAACAGCCCTGGCCAGACTAAAACAGGAAGCAACTAGGGGCATATGGCTGTAAGTTAGAATAGCTCAGAACCTGCTCAATCTAGGCTTACTGCTTGTAAGTGAAAATACCAGGCTTTTGTGTCTTTTATATGGGATAGCTGAAATAAATAATTTACAATCACTAAGGCCTAGTGACAAAAAAAGTATGTCTCTAAAAGTGATAAGCTTTATTTAGACAAAGGCAAATAAATGAGGCCTCAGAGTAATAGATTTAGCTAAATTGTACAAAGTGTGGCTTTAAAGATACTATATCAAACACTAATCACTTTACAAGCTGGAAATGATATTCTTAAAATATGTGCACACATACTTTACTCTTGTCAAAACCTAAACATTATAGTGTGAATTTTGGATAAACCAAATACCTGCTAGTTTTGGGTTCTCCAGTTTTAATATGTCTAGAACTGTCAATTTTAATCATGTCTTAAGTTGGATTTTATCAAACTGAATGGTCTATATAGATTGAACACTAAATATTATCCTGATCCTTGAAATTATGTAGAAGTCCTATTTTTTGGAACATTATAACTACTCTATTAAGATCATTGTTGTAGATACATAAACAACTTCCAGAAACATCCTAGTTAAAAGAAAATCTTAAAAAACAAAAAGACAAAAACAACAAAAAACCTCAATAATAACCCTATTCCAAATGTATAAAAATCAAAATAGGACAAAATCTAATTTTCTCTTACCTTCTTTTTTTTTTTTTTTAGACATATTTCTGCCCATCCAGATTGTGTACCTACTCCTGAAAGCTAATCTAAAAATCACATGGTACAAGTAATCTTATTTAGAAATGTCATTTTTAAGTTAAAACATTCAATCATAACATGTCTCAATCTAATCAGCTTTGCCAAACATCAGATGACTGATAAAAGCAATGTTACACATGCAAACTGAAAGCAATCACATAGCAGCGACCACAGTCGCAAACACCATAGTTATTCACAACAGGACCTGGTAGTGACAGGGTTGAACATTCTTTTATACTCAATACTCCATGGGGTGGGCTTCTGTGGTGACACCTTGTTATCCTGGTTATTAGACCAGAGACGTGGTCTCATAGATGAAAAATTCATCAAAAATATTTTCTTTACGTTATGAATTGATAGGGGTAATATTACTGAAATTTTATTCCAGGTAAGTAGAATCTTACATTTTTGGCATTTTGTTAATTGGCTATATAATACATTTCCCAGATGTCTAATTTTGAGAATAACTACAAAACATCTTTTCCAATAATTCTAAAATATTTACTAAATGTTACAAATTAACAAATTTATTTTTATTTATTTAAAACCAATTTATTTGGGATGGTTTTAGTTATTTCTAGAATAATTTGAATCTGTAAAATGTTGTACTACCAGGTTTAGTTGTTTCTTGTATTAAATAACCACTTTGTGTATCAACAGAAATAAAATTAAAACTGTATCAAGTCATGAAAACTTGACCCTACTTGATTTCTGAACAGCTGACAAGAGCTCAAAATAAAATAAGAAACAAAATAAGTCCAATAAAGGCTAAATATTTAACCTTCATTCCTTGTGGCAGTGACATAGTTGAACCATTCTTTTACACTGGCTACTCCATGGGGTGGGTTTTCATGACGACGCCTTGTTATCTTGGTTATTGTTGCCATGGGACTTTCCAGAGCACCACATGGTTTGGTAACCATGGTATTATGACCCAGATGAAAATCCAGTGTTTGAACAATGTATGTAGAGTGATCACTAGAGCCTACGACACAAGAAAAGTATTTTCTAAAAGTGATAAACTGTCTTTATGGCTAAGAAAATAACAGTGGCATCAGCGTAACATGTAGTTAAGCTACACAGAGTAGGAAAGGCTAAATAAACGAGAAAGCCCACAAATAGCTGGATTTATCCAATCCATCAACCATCTTGATAAGAAACCTCAGATCTCGGAGTGGGCCAATCAGTGGTAGACACGTGTATACCACTCAGGAAGCAGAGGCAGGGGCATCATGAGTTAAGGACAACCTGGGCTAATGAGTAAGACACTGTTAAAAGCAAAACACAGGAAACACTGAATAGGAAACTGCTCAAAGGTACTGGTGTTTTTACATGTTTATTAGTTCTTTGAGAATTTTGTGTATGTTTTGGTGTCCTTTTTAAAAATCCCACCAGGGCCAATCTGTGTTGACCAAATATTCCTTGAAGCATCCTAGGGTTCTATTACTGCCCGCAGTTTTGTCTAACACAACCTTCTCACACCAGCACTGTCTTCATGTTTTTACAAGGAATATTTCTAGATAACATACGAAGGCCAGTCACAGCAGCACTAAATTTAAGTAACATGGAGTAAGAGGGCAACTTTAGAAGTATGTTTAGATGTTTCTTTAACAAGTCTATACTTTACAAATGCTGATTCACTAACAATGAACTCCTTAATCTTTTAGTTATAGGATAACAAACAGACGGATTTCTCCAATAAAAAAAATCAGAAGGGCTGGTGAGATGACTCGGGATAGAGACACTTGCTACCGAGCCTGACAATCTGAATTTAACTCCTAAAGTCCACATGTTGGAAACTAAGGACCAACTCCTTAAGTTGTTCTATGACTTCTACATGTGTGCTATAGCACAAATAAATCCCTTCCAAAATTAACAACTGCAAACAAACAAAAGAAAAAAGGAGGTCAGGGAGATGGCTTAGTGTGTAGAGCATTTGTTGTGCAAGTATGAGGTCCAAAGCTTCAGTCCCCTGAACCAGTAGAAAGCTGGACACAGTGTTATGTGTGTCTAACCCCAGGATGCCTACAGTGATATGTGAGGTGGACACAGGAGAATCCCTGGAAGCACATGAGTCAGCTACCCTGGTCGTAAAGGAGGTGGAGGGTGAGCACTCATACCCCAGGTTGTCCTCTAACTTGCACATGCACTGTGGCATGCACACGCCTTTACTCATAGACAGATATGAACACACAGCATACAAAGACACACATATACCATACACAAACATACACACATCATACACAAATATACTTATGCCATACACACACACACTCCTCAAAAATCAACACACAAAATATCAAAGAAAGAAAAATGACTTAAGTCATTTATGATCATGGCAGAAGACACACAGAATGAAAGCTGGAAATGTGTCAGGTTACCATCTTCCCAGATTTTCTGAGCTTCAGTCCAAAAGGCAATATTTGGTTCTTCTAAATGAAAAAGGGCCCAAGATTTTGAACGGAAATTTGGACCATGAAAACAAGCCAGGGTCATATGATTTCCATGCAAGCTCATGGATCCTCCAAACTGCATTCCATCTTCTGGTAATGGAACCTGAAATAAGGATATGTGGCATCCAGATACCACCTTCAACACGCCAGGCCAATGTCGATGGTGTGCAGCATCAAGCACTACAAGAAAACCAAGAAACATTTGTCATAGGTTGTCTTAGGTTTCCTGAACAGGGCAAAAGGCAGAGGTGGGTCTGTTCTACAGCCGTGTGTGTGATGTGTGTTTTCTATTCTGGTAATGAGTGGAAATAATGGGGGATGCTAAGCAACTGTTTAATAGACAGTTGGAAACGATGCTGCATAAAGATGGACAGAGCTTGGGAAGGTATGAACTTCCTAATGTTCACGATTCTCACAACCCAATGTCTATAATGCTGATTGACTGACAAAGAGCCTGAAGGGTATTTCACACAAATTCCACACAACAATAAATAAGGTGACGGTCAGTTACGTCTATCAACTTTTCACAGGTGAAAAAAAACAGAAATGGGGGGGGGTTATGTTTCTTTCCCACATGCTTTCAACTTAAAGTCAGGTCAGATGACTAACACCATCAGCACCACACTTGGAGCTAGTCAGAATCCACGTTCTTAAGTCCAACTCACTATCTCCTGTATCAGATCTGCTTTTCAAAAGAATTTCCTAGGTGTGCACAGCTCAGTAATAGAGCATTTGCTTGGCATGTGGGAGGACCTGAGTTCATTCCTTAGCACATTCAAAATATAGATTTCCAGGTATTATACATGTACAAACAAACAAGTGTACAAATACGTAGGAAATATATAAAAACTTGTTCATGTTTAAGCTCTAAGCTACTTCACAGTGACGATTCTGAGGCAGGAATATGACCCTTCACTTTTGTTTACATTTTCTAGATTGCTTTCAATGTACATTCATTATTTCTGTGTAGCGGTTGCACGCCTTCAATCCCAGCACGTAGGAGGTCAGCATGGTCTACATAGTTCCAGGACAGCTAGGGCTATGTAGAGAAACCCTGTATCAAGAAAACCCCAAAACCATAAATAAATAAACAAGCCAACTAAGAGTTGCCGAGTTGTCCTCATTCTGTTTACTATTGATCACATTTACTACTATCATCCTAGTTAAAGGTACCATCCTGTTTAGACTGGATTTCACAATGTCCTTCCTGTGTCCATCCCTAACTGCCTTGTTCTCTCCACAGTAGCCATGGTGATTATTTGCAAAGGAGTATTTTATGTCAAGATAAATCAAATGATACCAAATGTCTTAAAAACTCTACAGTACCCATCATATTAAAAACCTGATTTTTGCCCTTTACCTGAGGTAATGTCCAATATTTTTCTTACTGATCATTCTGCTCTGTTCACAGTTATTTTAATGACTACCATTTCCCCTCAAATCCCTGCATCCACTGGGAACATGTCAGGCAAGGGCCTACCACCGAATTACACCCTCAGACTACCGTGAGCATTTCATTCTGAGACAGGGTCTTACACTAAGTTGTCCAAACTGCCTTTGAACTTGAACTGTAGTCTCCTGCCTCAGCTTTCCAAGTAGTTGAGATCAGAGAACTATGCTACCAGGTCCAGCAATGATTCTCAAATAGATCAACTTTATGAGGAACAACAGGAGCTTCAGACCTGCACAGCCCTCTGCCCAGAACTTTCTCCAACATGCTATCAGATCTTTCATCTACTCACTCATTTCCACCAACATGTCACTTCAGACAAGGCTTCCCTGATCATCTTTTCTGAAACAGCCATTATTTCATTTTAACCTTCTCTATAGCGCTCCTGTGCTTTGTTTTTTAAATAAGTGCTTCTATCTACCTGAAGCTATGACTTTTATACATTTAATTACAGTCTCCATCTCCTATTTGAATGTAAAGTTCCTGAGTTAGGGGTTGTCATATCTTGCAACTCTTGTGCCTAGAGAAGTACCAAAGCATGAAGTTGTTGCTTAATAAATATAAGCTAATTTCTTAATTACTGAGTGAAATATAATAACCTGCCTAATATCTAGGCTAACAGACAGACTCAGTTATTCTGCATCCTCAGTCCATGCCACAGATCAGAATCTAATTTTGTCATGGAGAAGGCATGCAGCAGGTAAGCTGTAGTGGAAATAAAAAGTAATACCCTCCCAAAGGGCAGCTGACACCATTACTAGAAACACAGACAGTTTTCTTTTCTCTTTATTTTTAAATTATGAAAATATTTTTATTCCCTAGTGGGTCTTATTTCAACATTATGATTTAACACATCTTGTAGTTACTTTCAGTCTATAGTATGGATTTCATATATGCCCACCTGTTTCATTCTTGTGTGACTCCTATAAGGTAACTACATGCCTTCTCATTTATAACACATGAAACTGGGCATTGAATCACCGTAACTTGGTGATTATCCCAGGAACACAGAGATAACCAGTGGAATACCTGGAGTGAGACTTGTCTGCCAGACTCAAGACCCGTTCTTTTAATTACTCACTTTCTAACTATGACTTCAACTAAGATATCAGATGACGTTATTTCACAGTCATTGGTGATCCAACAACTTTAGCAACATTTGTCTTGAATCTTGAAGCCACAGGACAGAGTAAGTCAACTTCAGCAAAATGGCTGCATATAAAATTAACTGAAACAAATCAGTAGCCTTCCTCTACTCAAAGGATAAATACGTTGAGAAAGAAATTATGGAAATGACATCCTTCACAATAGTCACAAATAATAAAAATACCTTGGTGTGACTCTAACCAAGCAAGTGAAAGATCTTGTATGACAAGAACTTCAAGTCTCTGAAGAAAGAAATTGAAGACAATCTCAGAAGATGGAAAAGATCTCCCATGTTCATGGATTGGCAGGATTAATACAGTAAAAATGGCCATCTTGCTGAAAGCAATCTATAGATTCAATGCAATCCCCATCAAAATTCCAACTCAATTCTTCACAGAGTTACAAAGAGCAATTCACAAATTCATTTGGGATAACAAAATACCAAGGATATCGAAATATTCTCAACAATAAAAGAACTTCTCGGGGGGGTCACTGTCAGTGTTTTGCTAGGTGGATGGGATGGAGAGCCCAAAGGATACTTACTTTTTTTTTCTTCTCTCTTTTTTTTTAAATTGGATATTTTATTTACATTTCAGATGTTCTCCCCTTATCCAATTTCCCCCGCTCCCTCCCAGGAACCTCCTATCCCAGCCCCCCCCTCCTGCTTCTATGAGGATGTGCCCCACCTACTCCCCTACTCCTGCCTCCCTACCCTTGAATTCCCCCACACTCGGAGTCCAGCCTTCATGGGACCAAGAATCATAGGACAGCATATAGATGTGTTACTTAAGAATATAACATATAGGGAAGATTAAAAACTACATCCATGTTGAATTCTAATCCTTACATTGTTCTTGTGAATTCTTCTCGGGGTTGTTCATCATTGTCTTGGGCGGCAGGTAAGGCACAGGTCCCCAGGTCGACAGGGCTCGTTTACTGGTGTCAAACTGCTGTGTGAAAAACTCCTGAAGCTTCATTCCGATTTTTATCAAGTCTGGTGTAGTTGATCTTGATATCATTACTTGAAAAATATCCCATTTCAAATCTCCATGCACAAAAATCTCACTAAAGCATGAAATAGAATTTGTATAATAAATTTCAGAGATGATATAAATAATGCAAAAATAATTATCCTCCCCTGCCCAGCTTTTCATTTGTATTAGTTGTAGAATATAAAAATTAGTCTGTAGAAAAAAATGAACTACTTCTCCTGCCCTTGAATGTTAAAAAATGTTAATGGGAGTCACATAAAGTTTTCGGAAGGGGACATCCTAATACATACCTTTTATCAGTCATGCTTGAATCCAAGGCATTATATAAATTTACTTTCCATTCATCCTGAAGCTTAAGATCAGCATTACTGAAGATACCCATGAGGATACTTGAGCCCATGTAATCAACCCGAGACTCAGTAGAACCCATAGTGATCTGTATTTTGTGGTTTGGTTGTTGATTTGGATGTTCGGAAATATGAGCTAAAATAAAAACAATAATTACTTTCCATAGAAATATTCATGGAAAAACATCAAATTCAACTTTCTAAAACTTGTTTTTTTTTTTTAACATAATGTTTGAAAATATGCTACATAGTTATAAAATTCCAACATACCGACCATCTCCAAAGCATTGACATCAATGGTCCCACCAACTACTCCTCCTTTGGAATCTAACTGTGACCTTCCTAGACCAACAGACATGCTAATCTCTCGATCACGGTTACTTCCTACAGAAAGCCGGCCTTGGCTTTTCAAACCACTAGTTGTCCAACTAAAAAGAAGGAAAAGATTGTTAGATAAGTGGCTGGTAATGTCATGAATTAAAACCAGTAGCAAAATCAGATTATACATAGAAGATCCGACTTTATAATGAAATACTTCCTTTCTTTGAGTCAGGCTCTCACTGCGCTGTTGAAGCTGATCTTGAATACTGGAACTGAAATGGTCCTATCTCAGCCTCCTAACACCAGCTCAACACATATATCAACTAAATACTATGTGGTCAATGTTTGACTATTAAAACTAATAAAGCTTTATAGCTAGATAAGCATTCTATTTCCTTATAATTCTCCTTTGGGAATGTGTTTCGGGTTGTTTGTATTACAGTATCCTAACAAGCCATTTTCAGACTAAAGAGTTTACAACTTTTCACCTATTTACTGTCTCAAAATATTACTACATTTAAAAGGGTTTGAACTGCTTTATAACACTGTAAGGAACACTTAAAATGTTATTAGATAGATATATTTCCTCTGAATAGCTTACGTTGTATTTCCCATGACATTACTCATATTCATTTGGACGTTTAGTTGTTTCAGGTTGATAGCGAACACAACGAGTGTCTCCCACGGAGTCCCTTGCTGGCTTGCTGCTTTGTTTGATTTGTTAACAGGAGTTGATGTTTTTGAAATTGAATCTAAAGGCAGAAAAAAATCCAAATGTACATTTATTCACATAAAACAAAGCTTATTACAAAGTAAAACCCACTTGTTTCTATAATCAATATAAATCAATATAAAGACTTCATGTCTTCAATATTGAACCATCTTTTGGCACATTCACAACATTGTTGGAACGTTTCTAAAAGCAGCTGTTCTTACAGAGTACATTGACAATATGGCAACTCCTCACTCCCTACCTGACAGCCACAGACCTCTTCTGTAGGCAGTACCTAGAGCTGTTTGGTTCTTATTGGTTTCTTTTCCTCAAGAATTCATCTCTAGTGGGTGGAAACCTGAGAGTAATTAAGATTTTCATCTCAGGACACTGAAGGCATACTGGCAACAAGAGTTACCTCTTCGAGGAACTGAAGAGTCTGAAACACTCCTTGATCTTATGGAAGCTGGGGACTTGAGGCTCTGTGCTGTGGTCCCCGGTGACATGGTATTGTTGGTCATGTGCTCATTGAAGACATTAGGTGACTGAGGCATATGGGTAAAGGAGGCTGACTGGCTTGGCTGATCCCAGGTCCTGCAGTATGCTTTCCTTGATGACTCAGGAGAAAGGTGCTGGCTCACTCCTTCAATAGAATCAGGAGTCCCTGGACCAGATGCTAACACAACAGTGAAAGACAAAGTCAAAGTCACAGATAAGAACATTAAGTGATAAAGTCCTTTCACTCATACACTATTTTTAACTACATTGTTTATTCCTTCCACAGATGGCAGGATTTGCAAAGAACAATCCAGTATTTTATTTAATTCTGCAAGAGTGCATTACAGAAGAGAGAACAGACACACTCAAGATTTTTTTACATTTTTCACTGTATCATGCCAACTGTACTTTTCATTTCCACAACCTTTTCAGTTCAATATAACAATATCTATAATAATATCTAAGATCAAGAAAGAGATGGAGGCAAAAATGGTAGGGGTGTCTTCAAAATTTTCATTTTTCCATGCTTTAATTAGCTACTTATTTAAATAAACATGTATTTGTACTTGTAAATTATTATAGAATAAAATGTTAGGAGGTTATCTTTAAGAGGGTAAGATCTTTGTTTGGTATGCCTAGTGCTTGCCATTAGAAGGACTCAATGGACAAAATTTGAGCAAATGAATGAGTTACATGGTATAGCTTACAAAGTAAGTCAAAATTTGTATTATTAATCATGGACCTTGTTTTCTTTAACCCAAATGAAAAGAGATCTAATTATGGTTACATAACATGCTTACTTGGCAAGTTTACAGTCTGATCTCCCAGGAACAGGCGCCTTGCGATACTCCTCCTATACCAGGCTCTGGGAAATGCCAGGATTTCACTGAGCCTCCGCATATCATACTTAAATGAAGCAGAACCTATATCACAAACAGCTGATGCACAAACAGTTTGTTAGAGCTTAGAACAAACTTCTAAAACTTTTAACAGTTTAGTTATGAGACATAGTATTACAGAGCTAAATATACCTACTGTTCTAAACAATAAAATACCAGGATACATTGCATTTAACAAGTGATTTGATCTTTCTTCAAATGAAAGAAAAATAGTGCATTGGAAAATCATTAGTTTCGTGTCCTTTCTTTGGGAGATGGCAAGTTAGGGCTCTATTATTGCTCTGTCACAGAGAGGGTCAAGAGATTAGCTATAAAGCAAGCTTTTAGTGTAACACGGGGCTCCACTTAAATATGGAGAATGGGTCACGATTATGAGCTGGGATATAAACTGCACAAAGGGAACTGCAAACCAAACAGCTGTGTGCAAGGGAGTACTTAATTCCCTTTTTGTTCAGGGTAAAACTTTCACAAGAAAAGCACCCTATGGTTCTCTGCAGGGGCTGTTTTGGCATCTTTTTCTTTCTGCCCCCTTTCTCTTCTGTTCCTCTTTTACATCAGATTTTCTCTCACTGATGGTGCAACAGCATTCTCAGGCATCTTTCCCTCTCATCTTCGGTGGCACTACTGACTCTCTCTCTAAAATACCAATCTGAAGCATCATCCAAATTCTTTAGAAACCTCTAATGGCTTTTCACCACCTGAAAAATAAATATCTGACCCTCAGTTTAATCTGAGCCCAGTCTGCTACTCGTCTACTTCATCATCTTTACCTTTACCCAGGACTTCTCCCTCTGGCCCCATCCACGCTGTTCAATAAAGTGTTTGTTAAACCTAATGATTCTGCCATAGAAACCAAAGTATGCTCCAAAGACATCCCTTTTTCTGATACCTCTATGATTTAAAATACAAAATATCATGTTGCTACTTTCAAGGATATTTTTTTCTGAAATTAATGTGTTATTATTTTTGTCCCTATGTAAGATGTTGCATTACTCATGTCTGTTTATACTAGTAACCTAGCACAGTACCTGGCAAAAGTTTACTATGAAACGTAGGCTTAAGATATTTGCTAAATGGTTATCAGTTTAAGGGAACATACTACATAGTAAGACTGATTGTTGTAAACATTTCACTTAGTACCCTAAATTCCCAAGATGGTTATATTCACTTAATTCACACCTACTAATACAAAGCAGGACTTTTATTAAGGCTACTCATCCTATTTTTAGTGTTGTAGCCTTCTATAAGTTGATATAAATAAAAAGTCTTAAATTTTATGAACTAATAACCAAGAAGCAAAATAAAAAAAAAACCAAGAATTTTGTTCTTTAATTTGGCACATTTTTACCCTTGGATATGTGTACCTAGAAAACATTCTGACACTAACAGCCTGAGCTGAGAGTCTTGTTGGCTGAACTTCTTACGTTTATCACTACGCTTAGTGTTTAAGTATACTTAATATTTAAGCACTATTAAAAACGGAGCTCATTGTTAAAAATGATAATATTTTAATTAAAAACTATAAAAGAGAATACCAGATATATTGATTAATGTAGTGTCCATTTTGCTTGTAGACTTGCTTACAGATTGACTTTCAAAAAATGAGGCCCCTCCGGAGCGCCTTATCCGAGACAAGCTCACTTTTACAAACTCAAGGTTTATACTTAGTGAGTCTTTTCGACCAGTGACTGAAGTGGGTTCTTCATCCACATTCCCTGAGAAAAGCAAAACAAGAAAAATGCCCATATGTATGCACATGTACATACAGATGTGTGAGTATGCACACATCTAGTCAAAGAAAATTATTCAATATACTGTAACATGTCACCAATCAAAAGGAGTTAAATTAGGGAAAATTTAAACAGAATAATCTACGGAGCATTTGCACTTCTCACAGCGGTTTAGACAGATTGAAGCCCATATACATGACAAGCTTATTCTAATAACAAGAGGTAGTATTCACTTATATGACTATAAGAAATATTTACTAATGAGACCTGAACTTTAAAATGCAAATTTAGTTTTACTAATCTAAAAGATTAATGATCTCACTTAAAATTACCAAGCATAACCTACATACTTTAAAAATTTTACTTTTTATGGACTACAATTTGTTAAATTTGATTTAATAATATAAGACAACTCTTCTATCTTTAGATACTATGCTATACATATCATTTAACAAGCATTCTTAAGTTTTAAATCTTTGTATAATGGTTATCTGAATTTGTTTCATACTTTTGCTTATAAAACAGGGATAAAATAGCTATTATCAAAAGGGAAAAATACAAGCTTCTCATGTTGGTTTATAGCCTTTGTGGCTATAAACCACAGTAATATGGTCTAAGAAAAGAAAGCTTAAAAAAAAATTAACAAAGACATCAATAAGCAAGTATACCTAGTCCTCCTGATCCAGATGTGAGACCAGAAACAGTGGATTTCTGCTTCCCTGCGCCATAGGGGTGAAACACATACAGGGAAAAGTCAGACATGCATGCAGTGAAGCTCAGGCCAGATGAGCTGCTGCTGGAGCCAGTCAGATCCGACTGGCTGCTGCTGTGTCGACTTCGGCCAAGTGGGCTGCCTAATCCTGTAGAGCCTGTAAATAAGAGACAGTCCAGCATCAGCAGCACAAGGCAGTCTACAAGGTCTAACATGCTCTCTCTCAAAAGCCAAACAAGGCTATTTGGTAAAATTTTGAATTCAAGATAACTGTACAAAAAACCAGAACCTAACCTCGAGTGACACCTTCCAAATCTGAAGGCTGATTTCCCTTCAACAGTTTTCATGCTTCTCTGGATTTCATTCATATATTTTAATGTGTTCCACTTGGCCATTCTAGCATTTGAAGTCAAATAATTCTTTCTAGAATTAGCTTCCAGTGAAGGACTCTCAGTTCTGAAACCCCAATACTGAAAGGCATCTGCTGCCCTTGGCTAAGAACTGCTGTTTGAATGACATTTCAAGTCTATTGTCTTTTTTTTTATTATTTTTTATTGGAAATTTTATTTACATTTCAGTTGTTCTCCCCTTACCCCATTTCCCCCCTTCCCTCCCAGGAACTCCCTATCCCATCGCCCCTCCTCCTGCTTCTATGAGGGTGTACCCCCACCTACCACCCTCCCTCCCCCCCTTCCCCCACGACGTCCAGCCTTCATAGGACCAAGGATCTCTTCTCCCACCTATAACACCCTTGCATATATAGCTGGAGCCATGGGTCCCTCCCTAAGCGCTCCCAGGCTGGTGGTTTAGACCCTGGGGGCTCTGGTTGGTTGGTATTGTTGTTCTCCTCATGGGGTCACGAACCCTTTCAACTCCTTCAGTCTTCACTCTAACTCCTCTATTGGGAACCCCTTGATCAGTTTAATGGTTAGCTGTGAGCATCTGCCTCTGAATATGTCAGACTCTTGCAGACCTCTAAGGAGACAGCTATATCAGGCTCCTGTCAGCATGTACATCCTGACATCCACATCAATGTCTACCTTTGGTGACTGTACTTGGGATGGATACCAAGGTGGACTGGTTTGCAAACGGCCCCTCCTTCAGTTTCTGTCCTGCACTTTGTATCCATATTTGCTCCCTTGAGTATTTTGTTACTCCTTCTAAGAAGGACTGAAGCCCCCCACTTGGTCTTCATTCTTCATGAGCTTTATGTGGTCTGTGAGTTGAATCTTGGGTATTTCAAGCTTCTGGGCGAAAATCCAATAATCAGTGAGTGAATACCATGTGTGTTCTTTTGTGACTGGGTTACTTCACTCAGGATGATATTTTCTAGTTCCATCCATTTACAAAAGAATTTATCGAATTCATTATTTTTAATAGCTGAGTAATATTCCATTGTGTAAATGTACCACATTTTTTGTATCCATTCCTCTGTTGAAGGGCATCTGGGTTCTTTCCAGCTTCTGGCTATTATAAATAAAGCTGCTATGAACATAGTGGAGCATATGTCCTTGCTATATGTTAGAACATCTTCTGGGTATATGCCCAGGAGTGGTATAGCTGGGTTCCCAGGTAATGCTATGTCCAATTTTCTAATGAACCGCCAGACTGTTTTCCAGAGTGGTTTGCAACATCTTGCAATCCTACCAACAATGGAGGAGTGTTCCTCTTTCTCCACATCCTCGCCAGCATCTACTATCACCTGGGTTTTTGATCTTAGCCATTCTGACTGGTGTGAGGTGGAATCTCAGGGTTGTTTTGATTTGCATTTCCCTGATGACTAAGGATGCTGAACATTTCTTTAGGTGCTTCTTGGCCATTCGCATTTCCTCAGTTGAGAATTCTTTGTTTAGCTCCATACCCCATTTTACAATAGGGTTATTTGGTTGTCTAGAGTCTAATTTCTTGAGTTCTTTGTATATATTGGATATTAGTCCTCTATCGGAAGTGGGATTGGTAAAGGTCTATTGTCAATTCCCACTCAAACTAGCCAACACAGCACTCTCATTTACATATACGTATTTCTATACGATTTATAGCACAGAGCTTTTCATGAGGAAGAAGTGCTAGAAATCAAGAAATCCTCAACTGTACTTTACAACCAAACCTTGCATGAAACAAATGAGGTAGCAAAATTTACCATTTAAAAATACAAGTGCTACTTGATAAAATTTGATAAGGACAGAACTCCATAAAAGAATATGTTTTATTTCCAATTGCAAACCCCATTGTTCCTAAAATGTATAATCCAACATGACACAAACATTCAAAAGCACATGGATGCATGAACTGTTGGTATTCTAATTATAGTGCCTCTAGTGGTATGCAAACTGAAGCTATAATACAAAGCATATCAATTAAAGAGGACTCATATTCTACTAACACATGAAATATACTTACAGTGTTGGTCTACTATAGATTTTTTTTTTCTTACAAATGTCACAATTGGCAAACATTCTGTTTTTCTAAATCTATTTAGAATATAGATGAATAACTATTAAGACTAGTACTTGGCCTAGTACCAGAAAACTTAACATTTCTATACCTGGCATTCCAGTTTTGCTCGCAGAGGTCTTTGCTCCACTCTGAGGAGCATTGCTACCAGGAGATAAGGTCTCTGCAGGGTATGTAGTCCCCAAAGTTTCCAGTTCTCCTCGGTTTGAAGAGAATACCAAGTCCAGAGATGGTAGCTTAAGCATGCATTCTACTCTTGATACTGGCAAACAGCTAAATTTAATCTGTGAAGGCTAAAGTGTAGAAGCCAAGGGGAAAAAGATTTTTAAGAACTGAATCTTTAAAAGAAATATGCAATTTTCTTTTTAACATATATAACTAAAAATATTATGTTTAATCACCTGATATTTAAAAGGAATTAAATTTAATGATACAATTTATAAAAACAGAAGGATGACACGTGAAGCAAAGTGTACTAACAGGATGGCACAATCTTTATGAAGCTAAATATTCTAGGTCTAGAGCTCACCCTGCTCTCGGGGGGTCTAGGGGAGGAGAATTATTGCAAGTTCAAGGCCAACCTAGGGTACATGCCAGTCTGGGCTACAGAGTTGAGATATTGTCTACAACAAACTAAGTATGTGAAGATCCACTGACATTTGGATAATTCAGAACCTTAAACATATTTATATCAATATTATTTTTTGTTAAGAATCAAATCTTTTAAAGGAGGTAATCACATATTAAAATACTATAAGTACTGCTGTGTTAGTAACAAAAGTTTTTATAAACTTTCAATTACTTAGTATATTTTCATCAGACTTTAACATAAGCTAGTATAAAACTCCAGAGTCTCAGACTAATGATCTTTTGGGCAAACTGTTACTATAGAAAATGGATGAAACAGATGATACCAGCACTTTTCTTATTCTTACAAACTGATCTTAAAATTTTAACTTCCTGGTAATCTGAACTTAGTTTGGATACAGGCATCTTTCTAATCCTCTTTAACAAATGGATTAAATCAAAGGATAATATATATTCCTAAAGGTGCATTGTTAAGATTGAATTAAATAACAAAATATTTTAAAACTACATAACTTTTACACAAATTCCTTTAAAGGTACTACTGTATCTATGGTAAATCCATCCATATAGTGTAATGGTGAGAGCGAATAGTACAAAAGTAATAAAGAGATAAAATGCTTTCAAAAGATTTAAAAGATATTTTAAAAAAGATTTATTTAAAAAAGATATTTAAAAGATTTAAAAGATATTTGAATTTTGTTTCATAGGAGATTGAAAACTCAAAATAGAAAACTCCTAATTTATGAAATTGCTCAGAATAGTAAATACATACAAATTTTTACATAAACTTCTCAGGACTTAGCAAACTTCTAAGCCATTGTAAAGATATCAAACATTCATACGATTATGATTCAGAAAAATTATGGAAAATAATGTTGAAATTTCAAATAAAATATTTTCTTTATGAAGAAACAATACACCTTACCTGAACTCGCACATAAACCACGACATCTACAGGGAAGGAAGAGTATGCAGACGTTGAAGATGACACTAGGGATGTTGTTGATTCTTCCATAGGATCTGGGATGTCAAAATGTCCCATATCTTCATCTTGTGAGCTCACCGCTGTTAAAATATTTAGTTTCAAGTTTTATATCATATCAAGGGCAAATCACTGGAAGATCCTTATCTCTAACTAGTATTGATATAAGATGTATCAACACCAGAAAGTTGCTTTGATGTCTGTGAGGCTATATAGCCTTGCCTACTCAAATCTCATGTTCATTTCCCCAAATTAAATTCTGTCACCACAGCAAACACTATACATAAAAATCAGCACTTATGTCATGTCCACAAAGAGAGCCCGTTAATGTAGAACATACAATCACAAGTGTTATCACTATCTAGCTGTAACTTTGAAAAAATTATATGGCTTTACCATAGCTTGGATTCTTTACCTTTGCAAACATTCTTTGCAAACAAGAATGAAATGATTCCCTGGTTCTTCTCCAGTTCTTTGTTTTATATATATATATATATATAGCAGTGTATAATAGCACTGAGAAACTACAAAATAAGATCTAAGGTTAGAATGCATATGTGGAGAATACTTACCTGTATAATTCCTTTCAATTGGTGTAATTGGGATGGTTTCCAGAGCCTTTTCAAGAAAGTCCAATAGACAAGGACTAATAACCATTTCTTCTGGTAATGACTGCAGTGCTACCCAGGCATACAGCTTGGCAGTTTTTACTCCTCCACTTCCTTTTCCTTTAGCTAGAATATTGATAAATATGATGCACTGAACGGAATTCAATAAAGTGTCCCAACAAAATATGACAAGTTAATGAGAAATTAGAATTGTATGACAACTTAATTAAGTGAAGTACTTTAAGACTACAAGAGAAAAGAATAAAAATAGGCTGATAGAAATGATACATAAATGTTAAGATTAAATATTATTAATGTTTGTATTACTATGTTTATTCTTATTTGTGCTAGGTCACACATTATGTTCCAAATTTTCAACTTTATACTTTTTTCTGCTGGTACTAGTCCATTTGTTCATTTAAAAAGATAGAAAATCTCAATATGAATTAGTAGGAAGTGAAGAAAAGCTTTTGGATTTCTTATGCTTAGTATGTACACACTGACAATACTTCAATACATAGGAGACCACAACTCTTTCATTCTTCCTAGTCAAGTATTTCTGCTTCATAAAATGCATAAAAGTACCTAACAAAGTTATAGCTAACTTTGTTTTTTACTTGAATTTGAAAATTAGTTGTATAAATAAAGGAAAATGCTCCAAATCTATATGCCCTAACTTTCTCCATTTATAAAATGGAGTACTAATATGTGCCTCATTCTTAATGGATCTAACTATACTTTGTCAATTGAAAAGTGGTGGCGCACGCCTGTAATCCCAGCACTTGGGAGGCAGAGGCAGGCGGATTTCTGAGTTCAAGGCCAGCCTGGTCTACAGAGTGAGTTCCAGGGCAGCCAGGGCTACACAGAGAAACCCTGTCTCAAAAACCAAAAAAAAAAAAAAACCAATCCCCCCCCCCCCCAAAAGCCGAAAAGTGGTAAGCACTAGCTAGACATTATTGTTGTAATTCTTTACTGACTACTTTAAAGGGTTTACATATAATGTGAAATTTCTAAACGAAACTTCTTCAATAATTCTTGCCTAGTTCTTAAAGTCCCTATGTTAGAAATTCTATTTGTGTGTGTATGTGTGTATGTAAAATATCATGCATGTGCTATGATATCCATTTCCCAGATGCTTTCTAAGAATCCTTGCTGGCTTCCAAGCTCAGCAATGGCTTGTCCTCAATGGCCTGTATAACCAATAAGAAACTGTAAACATAGTACTCTGTGACTTTTAAAGCTAAGACATTAAGCTTTGCAGTTCTGGTCAGCTTTTCTTTTGACCATTCTGCCCAAAGGATGTTAACTGTAATTTCATAAAAATATCTCAATCCAGTGGGGTGGACTTGGGGCACCAGTAAGCCAGTCACATGACTAGAATTTCATGGAAGATCTTTCTAGTACAGTCATTTGAGTGACCCATATAGCCATCATCTTGACTTCAATCTCATGAAAGATTCTAAATGAGAAAATCCTCTTGGTGTATTTTGTTTGTCTTTCAATAGGTAATGTGATTAAGGCTGTAAGTTTGAATAATAGGTTAGGTCACAACAGATAATTAATAATTGCAGATAATACCAGTGTGCTCATCTATGTATAAATTTGATCCCTAGCTGATTATAGCTCCCAAACTTAAACCACATGAACTACCCTTTGGCAAATATACATTGTTCTAAAAAATGTGGTTTATTTCTTAAGAATATTCTAACATAATAAAAATTTAAGAAAGAATCTAAAGTGCTTGTCCTGTACTGTCACATATAGATTTTATATAGTCATTACTGACAAGTCTATGGCCTTTCTTAAACAGAGAAGTTAAAGAATCTCAACAGAGCAAGCAAAATAAGAAACTTAAGAAAAACATGACAGAAATACAGTGCAGCCTCTTAAATACCTGAGGGAATAGGTGGGGGCTGGGGAGGAAGTAAGGTGTTAGTCTTGTTCTGGACAGTGCAAGGTAAAGGAGGAGGAGGAGGAGATGCTGTGTTATCTTTCATACCATACAGCTTGGACTCTTTGGAGAGCGTTCTAGGCAAGGAAGATCCTCTGGAGGCGTTAGGTGATTCAGTCTTTAGTGTCTTAGAATTGTAATGCAACTGTATTAAAAAAAAGTCAAAATAAAAATGTTGCAGATGAGGAAATACCATGAAACACAGAAGATGTAGTTGGGAGGAATACTGGCTCAGGAGCCTGAAGACTTAGCTTCTGCTTATACGTCAGCTGTAAGGTTCTGAAAACTACTTGACTTTTTCATTTTTAAAATTAAAGAGCTCAATCCAAATCATCTTTAAAGTTCTTTTAAGCTTAATGGTCTAAAATTCAACAATTTTAGAAATTAAAAAAGTTACTGCTTATTGAAACTATAGAAGGCAAGGTTTAGCAAGCTATTATGAATAAATAGTAAGCCACAATTTAGATATTCTCATATTCAGACTATGGCTACATTAGATAAGTCAGAAAGTTTCATCTTTAACAAAATAAGCAAAAGAAAAATATCTACTAGAAAATAAACTGTTATTAATATTCTAGTCTCTTATTCTATACAATTCAGTTTTTACCTTTACATCTACTCCAGGAATGTAAAATACTGTTGTTTCTAAGTCACTGGGCTTTGTCTGTAGAGAGGATGGCACTTTCTTGCCAGTCATTAAATGGGTGGTTGAAGCATAATTTGTTTGAAATTTTTTCTTTTTTGAAGGAGAATCTTGATCTAAACTCCTAGAGCTTCTATCATAACTCCTACAGGAAAAAAAAAGGGGGGCGTGAATTTAAAAAAAATCAAAACATTTTAAAAAGAAAACATTATTTTTCTTTTATTTCAAAGTAAATTTTTATTTATGCAGTAAATGGAAAGTAGTAATTTAATAAGTTGAAAAAGAAAAGGATAGAACTTTTAGTTAGACTAATGTTTTAGAAAAATGATAATAATGTTTTATGTCTTAAAACTAGCTACATCTATTTATTTATGTGAGTATTCCTTGTTTGTTCGTGACAGTCATGGTAAGAAGACCAGGAGGCATTTTCCTGCCTCCACTTTCTGAATGCTAGAATTACAAATGTGCCATGCACAGTTGCCTTATTCTTTTCTAAGTTCATACCTGTTTTTCACTTAAACACCATAGGACGAACCAAATGCAGCTAAACAGCAGTCTGTTATGGGTCAATTAAAATGGCCAATCAGTCATTCTTTTTTTATTTGTTTGTTTGTTTTTTCCAGACAGGGTTTCTCTGTGTAGCCCGGGCTGTCCTGGAACTCACTCTGTAGATCAGGCTGGCCTTGAACTCAGAAATCCGCCTGCCTCTGCCTCCCAAGTGCTGGGATTGAAGACCGGTGCCACCACCACTGCCTGGCTCCTATCAGTCATTCTTTAAGCACCATTATTACTCTTATAAGATACTATACTTGTCTAAAGCGTTTTTATTCTCTCATTTTATAAAAATTTCATGTGACTGATCATTACAATACTTCATTTTAGACATATAGGAATAAAGGGGATGGGGTGGGGAACCTTCATTATCTGTTTCAACTGCTGTTACATTCTGCCTCTCTTATCCACATGTCTATCCTTTCTCTCACTAGGAACTGTCATCTTAATTTCATAATTACTTTTTTTGACCAGTAAAGAAGGAAAAAAGGAGAAGAAATATTCAAAGAAAGAGCTGAGGAAATGGCCCAGGCAGGACAGCCTTTCCAACAGCAACCATGAGGACCTGAGTTTGAGATACACAGGAAAATAAATCATGGTGACACACACTCATAATCCTAGTACTGGGCAGGTACAAACAGGAAGACATTTCAGACTCTGGTCAGCCAGCTTAGCCTATGTGGTAAGCTCTAAGCTGGTGAAAGACCCTGTCTCAGAAAACAAAGTAGATATCATCTGAGAATCGATACCCTAGGTTGATTCTGATCTCCATTCACAAAAGTATACACATATATTTACACTAGAACATACACATGAACACACATACACACCCCAAAAACATAACCAAAATCTAATATTAAATCTGTTTGTGTCATCATTTAATGACAGAAGCAAATGGTAATCCTGAAATTATATCTTGATTATTTCCATTTAGCTAGGCTCTATTTGTGCTTAATTTAGGTAGGCCCTATTTGTATAACTGGTTCCAGTCTTTCTTTGTAAACATATCAAAATTCTTAATTAAGAGTCCTGCATTATCTTCAAAATAGAAATCTTTTCAATCAATACAAAGAAAGGCAAGACATAAATTCGGGCTTATTGAAGCTGGAAACAACCCAGATGTCCCACTACAGAAGAATGGACACAGAAAATGTGGTTCATCTACACAATGGAATACTACTCCGCTATTAAGAATGAGGACGTCCTCAATTTTGCAGACAAATGGATGGAACTAGAAAATATCCTGAATGAGGTGACTCAGACCCAAAAGGACATGCATGGTATATACTCACTGATAACTGAATATTTGCCAATAAAAAAGTACAGAATACCCAGGATACAGTCCACAGAACTCAAAAAGGTCAACAAACTGAAGGGTCCAAGTGAGGATGCCTCAGTCCCACTTGGGAGGGAGAAGAAAGCAATCACAAGTGGGGATGGAGGGAGGGACCAGGGAGAGAAAGCGGATGGGGAGTGGGGGGAGAGGGAAACCTGATCTGGTACTGGGTAAGGGAGAAGGACTGAAGTCCTGAGGGCCAGCAGAATGAATGGAAACAGGCAACCTTGGGAGGTAGGAGGTTGGAAGGACCCTCCAGAATGCACCAGAGACCTGGGAGGTGAGACTCTCAGGACTCAAAGGGAGGGGTAGAGCCCAGCTCCAACAGGAAGACTGGGCATCAAGTGAGGGATGGGGCTGCCATCCCACAGTCAAAATTCTGACCCATAATTGTTCCTGTCTGAAAGAACTGCAGGTATAGAATGGAGAGGAACCTGAGGAAAAGAAGGTCCAGTGACATGCCCAAAGTGGGATCCAGCTCAAGGGAAAGTCCCAAGGCCTGACAGTATTACTGAGGCTATGGAGAGCTCTCAAAAATGGACCTAGCATGACTGCCCTCCGGAAGACCCAACAAGCAGCTGAAAGAGCCAGATGCAGATATTTATACCCAACCAATGGACAGAAGCTGCTGCCCCCTGTGGTTGAATTAGGGGAAAGCTGGAAGAAGCTGAGGAGGAGGGTGACCCTGTAGGAGGACTAGCAGTCTCAATTAACCTGGACCCCTGAGATCTCTCAAAAACTGGACCACCAAGCAGACAGCATACACCAGCTGGTATGAGGCCCCCAACTCATATACAGCAGAGGACTGCAGGGTCTTGTTCAGTCAGAGAAGATGCACCTAACCCTCAAGAGACTGGAGGACCCAGGGAGTTTAGAGGTCTGGTAGGGTGGGGGGTAAAGGGACATCCTCGTGGAGACAGGGAGGAGGTATGGGATGTGCAACAGTTGGAGAGTGGACCTGGAGATGAATAAAATTCGGAGTTTAATGCTGTGGATAACCCTGGTCTTGTATTTTGATGCTAATTCTGCTTTCCTGGGATAAGTATACAGTATACAGTATACAGTATACAGGTGACTTCTTGTGAACCTTTTGCCCACCTTAATTTGTAAAATAAAGATTAGAGCCAGTGATTGGGCAGCAGAAGGGGAGGAGGAGTGGAAAAGTTTGAGGGGGGAGAAAGAGAGAGAGAGAGAGAAGAGAGAGAGAGAGAACGAGAACACAAAGGAGGAGGAAGAAGTGGAAGGACAATGAGAAAAAGCACATGACCTGGAAAAACCACAAATTATAAGGGTCTCACAGCTGGGGAATAGAGTAGTGTGTAGTGGTGAATCTGCCCAATCCAGGCGTGCAGCTCGTATTCATAATTACTGAGTTGTGTGTTCTTTGATCGAGCTTATTTGGGTTGGAGATTTACCGCAACAGTTTAAAATAATTAATAAAAAAAAAGAGAAAGGATTCCAAAGAATTTTTATTTATATCTTTTGTGTATGTGTGTGTGTGTGCTCATGTGCACGCACACGCATGAGCACACTACTACTGGGGATTAAATCCTGTGCTCACACAATATATACACACTCTACCACTGAGCCAAAATACCCAGTCTATAGATCTATTTTAATTAATAATTTTACCAGATTCTTAATCAGATACCTGATTCTAATTGCCAGAAAAGATGTGTTTTAATAAACTGTATGTTATGCAAATGAATACTGTAACTTCCATCAGTTATTTTAAAATTTGTCGTGTTGGATGGGGAGAGTTGTGATAATTCATGCTATATGGACAGTGTTTCTAACTAATGAATCCAAAATAACCTTTTCCAGCTAGTCTCTTACCTTCTTAAACTTATATCATCATGCTCCTGCAGAAGGGTGGTTGGGTGAAGAACACATTTTCCACTGTCAATTTCAACTCGTATATCAAGTTCAAAGTCAATATTTCTCTCCGTAGCTGTGCCACTAAGACTTCGGTTGACTGGGGTTGTGGGCCAGCGTTCAGTAAGTAGCTGATGAACAGCAGCAAAGCCCGTTGCTTTCTTCCGAGAGGTATGTCTGCAGAAAACAAGGAACTACTCGTTAGAGTAAATTGAAGTCTGCTTACTGAACTATTTCCCAATGTTATATGAGTAAGTCTTTAAAGGAATTTTATTAATTTGTAATTTAATTTATAGCTAATACTAACCAAGGTCAAAGAAGAACAGATATCACATGATTCCTCTTTGAAAGTCAAAACTCACAGAAGCAAGGAAAGGAATGATAAGTACCATAAAGAACTGGTTTTTTTTTTATTTTATTTTTATTTATTTATTTATTTATTTATTTATTTATTTATTATTTATTTTATTTATTTGAGGCTGAGTCCGGTTTATTTTTTCCGATCTGTTTTTATACCGTTTTAATTACATGCAAGTATTCAGGTCAGTTCTAGGTTGTGGAACAAGCAATACAATAGACATAAATAGTCAAGGAACAAGCAAGGCAATAAACAAAGTCCCATGATCACTGTTTCTAGGAGATTATCAGGATGACCAAGATATCTGAGCCTACTTCCCTTGTCCGAGCCCTAAGTCATTTTTATGCCTGAAGCCTACTTCCTTGTTCTAGCCTAAGATTCAGATTCTTGCCTGAACTTACTTCCTTGTCATGTCCCAAAGGCAGATTCCTGCCTGAAGCCCATTTCCTTGTCCTTGTCTAATGTGAGATTCCTGCCAAGCAGTCGAAAAGCTCTTCGCAATTTATAATGTTTATTCACATCTTTTTATAGAGAAACGATAAACACCTAAAATTCTTTTTTTTTAAATATTTTTTATTGGATATTTTCTTTGCATTTCGGATGTGCATAAGGAACTGTTACCAAACACGATTAAGTCCGGTGTACTCAGGCCAGGCTCTAGAAGGCCTGCTGTGCCACACTGACCACAGAGGATGGTCCTGCACGACCTGCTCAGATACCTGAGGAAGCGTACATCTCATGCTCAGTGTTCTTGCCAAAAGAAATCACAAAAATAATCAAGCTGGACGCTTAGAAAAGATTACAAAATCATCAAAAATAATTATTTTTAAAATGGAAAGTGTAAAAACAAAAGAGATACACATTCTGTCCAGTGGAAGCATCTGTTTGACTCAAGAGGGCTACTGTTAAAAAAGAATATACACACTAGAGATGGCTCAGCAGTTGAAAGCACTGACTACTCTTCCAGAGGACCTAGCTTCAATTCCCAGAACCTGCATGGCAGTTCGCAACCATGAGAAACTCTAGTTCCAGGGATCTGACACCCATTTCTGGTCCCTGCAGAAGTGCACACACACAGAGACACTTAGAAAATGAAGGGTAATTTACACTGACAGCACTGAGAAGACTACAAACAACAAATGCTAAACACTGGTGCTGGAAGACAAAGAAACATTTTCTTAAAAGAAACATTAATTCTTAGAAAAGAATTCTATACTCAATTCAATAATCAAATGAGCTCACAAAAGTTATTTCATATTTTTTAAACCTTAAAGCAAGCAGACTTGAATTATAATTCTTTGAAGGTTATTTTGAAGCTATATTTCAGTAAT
The DNA here is from genome assembly GCA_021653895.1 of Mastomys natalensis. NCBI lineage: Eukaryota > Metazoa > Chordata > Mammalia > Rodentia > Muridae > Mastomys > Mastomys natalensis. Next base: position 142,343 of record JAJTUV010000211.1, on the reverse strand, counting down.
TAAAGGAATAGGCCAAAATTTGCTAATATGAAAGGTTCCAAAGCAAGTGGTTTGTTTCACTGTGGAGAAAGGGTGCAGGAGCACTCTGAGCTCAGTAAGAAGACTGAAGACGGCAACAGTGGGGACATTGAGTCTTACTGCCACACTTGCAGTGCACTAGGCTTTAGAAGCAGGTAAATTTGAAAGGTCTTTCTAACTCCTCATGAGGGCACATTTCTTAGTAAGACTTTATATCTATCTATCTATCTATCTATCTATCTATCTATCTATCTATCTATCTATCTGCCTTTTATTTCATTAACACTGTACTCTCATTTCTTCCAAGAACAATTTAAAATCCCTATCCACTGATACAAACTTCCTTTTTCTATTCCATATTTTTTCAATTATATGATCTTTTCAGTGTCTTCTTTTATTTTTATTAAGCCTAGGAGGAGGATTGTTCTCTCCTATATTAGAGCTTATAATCATATCTCTATTTTTGTTTTACTGACAGGTATTATCATGGAGAAATAATTAAAGTAATATAAATAAACGTATTTATATTTAGAAGAAAACAGCACCATATAAAGTTAAATCACATTAGAAATTATGGATAGGTATCATAGTATTACTTAAAAATTAACACTTTTTTTTGCTAATTTATTATTATTATGATTTTATATTTAAGTCAGAGCCACATGTGGTCCAGGCTAGAGTAGAGCCTGCTATGTCGTCCAGGAGGACTTTAAACTGATCCTCCTGCCTCCATCTCAGAAACTGCTGGAATTATAGGAATGTGACATCATGCTTGGCTTGTTAAATATGAGGCTGGATAAAATACCTTAGGCTCACTTCTAGATTCTGACTTAACCACCTAAAGACCTCACAGGAAAAGGCTACTCACGAGGGTTTCCTGTAAATATAAAATCTTTCCCTCTCACGGTCTTCATCCTTTTCATCCTTCTCAGAGTCTTCACTGGTAGAAGACAGACTGTCATCCCTTCGGCTGTCTTCTGACTGGAAGGGAACACTTGGGTGAAAGCCGCCGGTGGTTTTGGGAGAGCTGAACACTGAACACGATCCTTCACTAGTCGATGAATAATGTGATGGACCTTCAATTGTTACTGACAAAAGGTCCAGTTCTGTCTCCTCTGGAAACTGATTACAAAAACAGAAAATAAAAATCACGTTGTTTTTCAAGTTCTCTCTCAATAAAAATGAGAAAAGCTAAAAATATGAAAGATGTAAGTCTAAACATTTTAGAACCTTTGAGTTGAATTTCCTCACTGAACTGAAAGGAAGGTCAGACTCATGAGCACATGAAATGGCATACCAAGGAAGGAAACAGGTCAAACCACAGCAAGTTACCACTGACACTTGAAAAAAAAATCACAGTAAAATTTTACTTTATAGGAACATAAAGCATCATATTTAGTTAGTACACACAAAGCAGAAGCAGATTCAGTGCAAAGAAACAATCAAATACAAGTCAGGACAGAAGAACAATCTCTGATGAGCACAGGGACTGTTAGTAAAGACGGCTTTTAGAGGAACTTGTGGACAAATCTTTAAAACTGAACTTTCATGGATTGACAAAAATGTGTAAACAGTTGAGTAATGAAACCTGTTATTAATTACTCAACCAGTAACTATGTTGTATTTTAAGTAAATAGCTGGAGGCCACAGTTTCTTTTCCTTTCTTTCTTTTCTTTTTTTTAGTTTTTCGAGACAGGGTTTCTTTGTGTAGCCCTGGCTGCCCAAGAACTAACTCTATAGACCTTACTGGCCTCAAACTCAAGACAAATCTTCCTGCCTCTGCCTCCAAGTGTTGGGATTAAACGTGTGTGCCACCATATCTTTTATGATGGGCAAGCCAGTTTTGAAGTGTGTGAGACTAGCTATGAACTGATCTCAGTTTCCCAGCTAAACAGTGCTGTTCCAGTGTCATCTGAAAATGAGTAGCCCTGATAAAGTGCAATTGGCAAGATAATGTAATTTATTATTAAAAAGCAATAGATGCTACTGTAACATTCATGGTAAAATCATAAAATCAAAACATCAAACATTTGTAGAATTTAGGTATTTTTTCCTTAAAAAGATAAATGAGTAAATAAATAGATTTTCAGAATATCTTTCAAATTTTAAACTTGACAAATTTTTGTAGAAGATAAATCTCTTTGCTTGATATTTATTTTACAAAAAAATCATACATTCATAATCTATTTTCCAATTTATAACTGCCAAGTCTAATATCTAATCTCATGTTATCTAACTTAAGTTTTTTTATATAAATAGGAATACACTATTATTTAAAAATAAGGCTTGAATTATCTTCAAATATTTTTACATTTAATTAATTGTACATGTATATGTGGAGGGGCTGAGGGCATACATGTGTCAAAATGTACTTGTGGAGATCAGAAAACAATTTGAGCTAGCTGGTTTTCTACTATGTGGATCCTAGGGAATAAAATTAAGTTGACAAGTTTGGTGGCAAGCACCCTCACTGAAACATCTCTCTGGCTCACCAAAAATTGGTACCAGCAAGAATGCTCTGCTTATAACTGCAGATGTAAAGTACTGGAATACTTGTTTGTGTGAGGCTTTGGATTCAATCCTCAGTAACACATACTCACACACACACAAAACTAAAACCAAAAAGTCATTTAATTAGAAAATCCATTTAAATTCATATACATACTTTATTTTCAAGGTTTTTTGAAAAATGGTAAATCTTTGTCAAATTAGTATATCATTCTTTTTTTTTTTTTTTTTTTTTTAAAAAAACAAACTATTTTATATGTATGTGCCTGAGCATACTATATGCACCACATGTGTGCAGGAGCCTACAGAGGTCAGAAGAAGATTCACAATTCTCTGGAATTGGAGTTATATATGGTAATGAGGCACTATGTGGATGATGGGAAGACTCAGGTCTTCCCCACAAGTATCAAGTGCTCTTAACTGCTGAGTCATGTCCCCAGGCCCTGTTATTAACATTCTAATTGCTTTGAGATCAAATACAGTTTGACTAAACACAGTACAACTATGGGCTGTATACTGAGACTTAAGTCTAAAAGAATAAAGACAAGGAAACATATTTGGAGTGATTGCCAATTTTCTTTTTCTTTTCCTTTTTTTGTTTTTAACTAAAATGTAAAAGAAAATTTCTAGGCAGGATTAGATGTCGGGTGTTGTGTGTAGAATATATACATATACACATACATACATATATTAATAGTTTATATATATATTTACTTTAATGATACATTCAGGGTAAAATCTAGCTTAAAATGTTAATTATATTAATAAGTATTGTACAGCACATTTTCATATGGTTCAGAACATAATGATTTTTTAAATGGATCTTTTTAGTTTTATTTTTTGGTGCTAGAAATCAAAATTAGGGGTTATGCATGATAGCAGTTGGTTTACTGGTGAGCAATATCCTTAGTCCTGCTTTTATTTAGAGATAAGGTCTCACTAAGTTTCTCAGGCTGAGAACAAGCTTGGTGGCACATGACTATAATCTCAGCATTGGGAGCCAGAGGCAGGAGTATCAGGAATTCAAGGCAGTCTTCAGTGACACTGAGTTTAAAACCAGCCTAGGCTACATGAAACCATGCCTCAAACACTGAAAACAAAAGGTAAAAGTTATTCAGGTTGGGTTTACATGTCCTTCCTTTTGCTTCAGTCTGTCAAGTAGCTGAAATTACAGGCATATGCTATCAGATTCAGTTCTGAATATAATATTTAATAAACATTAATGCACTATAGTGACTTAAAAGAACTAGTAGTCAATGATCAATCAGTCTGTTGCTCAGATCTGACTTGTATTTGAAGCACTTAACAAAGATTATTGATATTAAAATGGCTCACTTCATAGTTAAATATAAGGAGAAAAGATTGATTTCAGGATCAAAAAGAGATTGATTTTAGGATCAAAAAGAGACTGATTTCAGGATCAAATTAATAGTAATTGATTTACTAACCTGAGGTTTTAGAGTTTAAAATTTGGCTTAGTTGATTTGATAAGCTTTTAAAAATTCCTCACCTTTGAAGGCCAAAGTAAAATTAAGCTACATATAAATATAAAACCCAAATGGGGTATTATAAAATATACATTAAAATAGAATTCCAACAAGCTTGACTCTTTACAGAAAAGTATTTCTGAGGTGTCAATTTAGCTTGAAAAGAAGATATCTTGAAAGCAAAGTTTCAGGGCAGTTTATTAGTTTTAAAGAAAAATTTTGTGTTGTTTCATAAGTACCTGAAAGTACCCTTCCCCTGGAGAGCTGGACTGTGGTGAACTTCCCCATACTGTGTTTTTCAACTTAATTAAAATAATAAGAAAAGAAAAGAAAACATGAAAAATAAAGACAATGTGAAGAAAACAATCCACAAATAAACATTTTAACATAAATTTTGACAAGCTATAGTGTGCAGCTCCATAGCTGACCTTCCTAATGCCTTCTACTACTTACATCCTGTGTACTATCAACACAGAAATGAATATCTATTTCACATTAACAACTGCACAAAAGACAGTTTAACATGGGTCCTTACTAACAAAAACTGCTTAACAAAAACCACAACCAATCCCATGTAAGAGCACCACGCATCTATGGGACTTTTACTATCCACACACCTGACCATGTGTGTGCAGTAGGACTCTTCTGGGCAGCGCCTGCTGGCTGCCACTGCATATACTGCTGCTGTTTCAACCTGTCATTGGAGGTGCCAAGTTCTACTTTTAAAGTGTATAATATTGCAAGTCTGCAATTTTTAAGAACTACTTAGCAACACAAATTTTTGACAAGTACTGTCTTTCTTACTGTATCCTGGATGTTAAAGGTTACTCTGGGTCCAGGAGATGCTGCATCCACACGGATTTCTGGGAGCTCATCTGTTTCTCCTATTCGAGAACTGTAAGTAAAATAGTTATGATAAAAGCATAAATATGCAACACAGATATTAAATACAAAACCCCAACATGGTCGCTTTAAAAAAAACATTGGCTTTATAGAAGTCTTATTAATGACATTAACATTCTATCTCTATTAACCTTATCAGATGACTGATATTTTAGCATTCCATGTATTAACCTTCAAGATCTGTGGAAAAGCCTTATCTCAATTAACTTCAAATTTTCTAAAATTAAACCTATAAAAAGAATTTATGCTTATTTTTGGGAGAAAGGGTTCTTATATATTCCTGGGCAGCCTCGAATCCACTATGCAGCTGATACAGAGAATGTGCTTGCGTTCTGATCCCCTAAGAGCTAGCATTACAGGTATACACCACCCAATTTGTGTGGTGTTAGGAATTAAACCCAGGGCTTCAGATGTGCTAGGCAAACATTCTGCCAAGCACTCTAGAAGCCACCTCAGGAATTCACACATCTTAGTTTTATAGTGCTGACTTGACATTCAAACAGGGTTTTAACGTGTACCATCATCTTTCCTAAATTGACTATTTAGAAAGCAACCACCAGTATGCAAATTTTCATTTCTTCACATAGTCTGTAGGCTTATACATAAGGCATATCTAAATAAAATTGCTTTACTAAAATGTTCTTATTACGTTGAAGAATAAAAGTTTGAGCTTTCCTTATAACAATGACATCTGACAGTAACTATAATTTCTATTTTACTTATAAGGGTGAATTATTATCAAAAAAAAAGTATTGAGTCTTCTTTAATTGGTTAAAATATGTATTACCTTGCTCTTTCCATTCTCTTAAGAGGTGGTCTTCCAGAAGCTGAAATGCTCTTTGATCGGCTGTAACTTGGTTTGTAACCTAAACCCCATTTATCCTTGAGGGAAGCAGCCTAATAAAATGGTAGAGGAAAAAAAAGGTGACTCAAGGCAATTGTATACTGATATGGTGGGGAACTCTGCCTCAGTGCCATTACATAACACATAACAGTGGCACATAACACTCTTGAGACCACTCCTGACATGGCTCCTGAGACACTCAAAGACCCCGGACACCACTAAGAGGAACAAGTATGTGGTGGAGAAATGGAAGAGAAAGAGAAACAGAAGGGTGTGGGCACAATGAAGAGAGGCAGAACTGGAGACTCGAGGGTAGTGTGGAACAGCCTGTGGTGAATGCCAGGTTCCATTATGCCACCTGGAACCACAGTGGGCTCCTGGCCTGTGCTGCCACTGAGGGTCTGTGGTCCTGTAATATCAGGGGTCTAATAACTACCAAAAGCCAGGAGGAAGTCCCTGGTCTGGACTGTAGCCTGAGCCTGCAGATACGTTAATGTTTGAGGGCTGTGCAGAACTTGTCCCACCCCTCAATTAAGCACCATGGGAGAGCTGGCCCTGGGAGCTTGAGAGCAGAAGGGCTGACCCTGCCTCTAGTCTAGATGCAATCCTTGGAAGAACAGACTCTGCACCTTGTGGAAGTTGCTGGTGAGCCAGCCCTGAAGATATGAGCATGGGGGAGCTGCCCCTACCACTTGTCTCCTATACAGTGGCGTGGACAAGGGAAAGATACCTTCCTCCCCGCTTGCTCCTCACCACCTGCATGCAACAGGCTGTAGACATAGCCCTGAGGTCACAAGAGCAGGAGAGCTGTCCCTGCCCCTCACTAGGTGCAGCACTTGGGAGAGCAGGCCCTGCACCTTACCTGGGCAGCACAGTAGAGCTGATACTGATGATAGGGGTGCAGGCAAGCTGGCCCTGGGGGTGTGAGCATGGGAGTGGGAGAGCTGGATCTGCAACCTGTCTGCTGTGTGGGAGCCTGGGTGAGGAAGGTACCCTACCCTCCACACTCACCCTTTGCCACCTATGGCAGGCAGGAGAGCTAGCCCCAGGGCTCATGAGAGTGGGAAAACAAGCCATGTCCCTCAGCAACTGCAACACTGTGGAGAGTAGGCTCTATACCCTTCCTGGGCAGGGTAGAGCTGAATGCAAAAATCTCCTAACCCAAAACATCCAGGAAATTCAGGACACAATGAGAAGGCCAAACCTAAGGATAATAGGTATAGATGAGAGTGAAGATTCCCAATGTAAAGGGCCAGTAAATATCTTCAACAAAATTATAGAAGAAAACTTACAACGGGCGGTGGTGGTGCACGCCTTTAATCCCAGCACTTGGGAGGCAAAGGCAGGTGGATTTCTGAGTTCGAAGCCAGCCTGGTCTACAGAGTGAGTTCCAGGACAGCCAGGGCTATACAGAGAAACCCTGTCTCAAAAAACAAAAAACAAAAACAAAAACAACAAACAAAAAAAAACAACAACAAAAAAAGAAAACTTACTTAACCTAAAGAAAGAGATGCCCATGAACATACAAGAAGCCTACAGAACTCCAAATACATTAGACCAGAAAAGAAATTCCTCCAGTCACATAATAATCGAAAAATAAAATGCACAAAACAAAGAAAAATATTAAAAGCAGTAAGGGAAAAAGATCAAGTGACATAAAGGCAGACCTATAAGAATTATACCAGACTTCTCACCAGAGACTATAAAAGCCAGATCCTGGAGTGATATCATACAGACCCTAAGAGAACACAGCCCAGACTACTATACCCAGCAAAACTCTCAATCACTATAGATGGAGAAACCAAGATATTCCATGACAAAACCAAGTTTACCCAATATCTTCCCCAAATCCAGCCCTACAAAGGATAATAGTTGGAAAACTCCAACACAAGAAGGGAAACTACAACCTAGAAAAATCAAGAAAGTACTACTCTTCTAAAAAACCTAAAAGAAGATAGCTACACAAACATAATTCCACCTCTGATAACAAAAATAGCAGGAAGCAACAATCATTTTTCATTAATATCAATGGACCCAATAAAAAGACATAGGCTAACAGATTGGACATGTAAACAGGACATAGAATTTTGCTGCATACAGGAAATGCACCTCAGTGACAAAGACAGACATTACCTCAGAGTAAAAGGTTGGAAAACAGTTTTCCAAGCAAATGGCCCAAGAAACAAGCTGGAGTAGCCATTCTAATATAGAATAAAATCGACTTTCAACCAAAAGTTATCAAAAAAGATAAGGAAGGACACTTCATACTCGTCAAAGGAAAAATCTACCAAGATGAAATCTCAATTCTGAACATCTATGTTCCAAATGAATGGGCAACCATATACATTAAAGAAACGTTACTAAAACTCAAAGCACACATTGCACCTCACACAATAATAGGCGGGGATTTCTCTCTGCAATGGACAGATCATGGAAACAGAAACTAAACAGAGACACAGTGAATTTAACAGAAGTTATGAACCAAATGGATTTAACATATATTTACAGAACATTTCATCCTAAAACAAAACAAAAAAATATGCCTTCCTCTCAGTACCTCATGGTACCTTCTTGAAAATAGACCATATAGTTGGTCACAAAACAAGCTTCAACAAATACAAAAAGACTGAAATAATCCCTTGCATCCTATCAGATCACCATGGACTAAGGTTGGTCTTCAATAATAACAAAAACAATGGAAAGTCCACATATACGTGGAAACTGAACAACACTCTACTCAATGATGACTTGGTCAAGGAAGAAATAAAGAAATTAAAGACTTTAGAATTTAATGAAAATGAAGGCTCGTCATACCAAAACTTACGGAACACAATGAAAGCAGTGCTAAGAGGAAAACTTCAAAAAGAAACTGGAGAAAGCATACACTAGCAACTTGACAGCACACCTGAAAGCTCTAGAACAAAAAGAAGCAAATACACTCAAGAGGAGTAGACAGCAGAAAATAATCAAACTCAGGGCTGAAATCAACCAAGTAGAAAAAAAAGAACTATACAAATATCAACAAAACCAGGAGCTGGTTCTTTGAGAAAATCAACAAGATAGATAAACCCTTAGCCAGACTAACCAGTGAGCACAGAGACAGTACCAAATTAATAAAATCAGACTGAAAAGGGAGGCATAACAACAGAAACTGAGGAAATTCAAAAAAATCATCAGATCCTACTACAAAGGCCTATACTCAACAAAATGGAAAATCTGGATGAAATGGACAATTTTCTAGACAGATACCCGGTACCAAAGTTAAATCAGGAGCAAATAAACCATCTAAACGGTCCCATAACCCCTAAAGAAATAGCAGCAGTCATTAAAAGTCTCCCCACCAAAAAAAGCCCAGGACAAGATGGTTTTAGTGCAGAATTCTATCAGACCTTCAAGGAAGACCTAATACCAATTCTTCAAACTATTCCACAAAATAGAAATAGAAGGAACACTACCCAATTCGTTCTGTGAAGCCACAAGTGCTAAACCTAAAAAACACAAAGACACAACAAAGAAAGAAAACTTCAGACCAATCTCCCTTATGAATATCAATGCAAAATACTCAATAAAATTCTTGCAAACCAATAAAACACATCAAAATAATCATCCATCATGATCAAGTAGGCTTTATCCCAGGAATGCAGGTGGTTCAATATTTGGAAATCCATCAATGTAATCCACTATATAAACAAACTCAAAGAAAAAAACCACATGATCATCTCACTAGATGCTGAGAAAGCATTTGACAAAATTCAACATCCCTTCATGGTAAAAGTCTTGGAAAGATCAGGAATTCAAGGCCTGTACCCAAACAAGTAAAAGCAATATACAGCAAATCAGTAGCCAACATCAAACTGTATGGAGAAAAACTTGAAGCAATCCCACTAAAATCAGGGACTAGACAAGGCTGCCCACTCTCTCCCTACCTATTCAATATAGTACTGAAAGTCCTAGCCAGAGCAATTAGACAACAAAAGGAAGTCAAAGGGATACAAATAGGAAGTCAAATATCACTATTTGCAGATGATATGATAGTATACTTAAATGACCCCAAAACTTCCACCAGAGAACTCCTAAACAACTTCAGCAAAGTGGCTGGATATAAAATCAACTCAAACAAATCAGTAGCCTTCCTCTACTTGAAGGATAAACAGGCTGAGAAAGATATTAGGGAAATGACACCCTTCACAATAGTCACAAATAATACAAAATACCTTGGTGTGAATCTAACCAAGCAAGTGAAAGAGCTCTATGACAAGAACTTCAAGTCTCTGAAAAAAGAAATCGAAGAAGACCTCAGAAGATCTAAAGATCTTCCATGGTCATGGATTGGTAGAGATTAATATAGTAAAAATGGCCATCTTGCCAAAAGCAATCTATAGATTCAATGCAATCCCCATCAAAATTCCAACTCAATTTTTCATAGAGATAGAAAGAACAATTTGCAAATTCATTTTGGATAACAAAACATCCAGGATATTGAGAACTATTCTCAACAATAAAAGAACTTCTGGGAGAATCACCATCTCTGACCTCAAGCTGTACTACAGAGCAATATTGATAAAAACTGCATGATATTGGTACAGAGACAGGCAGAAAGATCAATGGAATAGAATTGAAAACCCAGAAATGAACCCACACACCTACGGTCACTTGATCTTTTTTGGTTTGTTTGTTTGTTTTGTTTTTCAAGACAGGGTTTCTCTGTATAGTCCTGGCTGTCCTGGAACTCACTCTGTAGACCAGGCTGGCCTTGAACTCAGAAATCTGCCTGCTTCTGCCTCCCAAGTGCCGAGATTAAAGGTGTGCGCCACCACTGCCCTGTGGTCACTTGATCTTTGACAAAGGAGCTAAAACCAGTGGAAAAAGGACAGCATTTTCAACAAATGGTGCTGGTTTAACCGAAGGTCAGCTTGTAGACAAATGCAAATCGATCCATCTTATCTCCTTGTACAAAGTTCAAGTCCAAGTGGATAAAGGACCTCCACATAAAACCAGATACACTGAAATTAATAGAGGAGAAGGTGGGGAAGACACATGGTCACAGGGGAAAAGTTCCTGAACAGATCCCCAATGGCTTATGCTCTAAGATCAAGAATTGACAAATGAGACCTCATAAAATTGCAAAGGACGCTGTCAATAGGACAAAACAGCAAACAACAGATTGGGAAAAGATCTTTACCAATACTTCATCCGTTAGAGGGCTAATATCCAATATATGCAAAGAAATCAAGAAATTAGACTCCAGACAACCAAATAACCCTATTAAAAAATGGGGTACAGAGCTAAACAAAGAATTCTCAACTGAGGAAACTCGAGTGCCCAAGAAGCACCTTAAAAAATTTCAATATCCTTAGTCATCAGGGAAATGCAAATCAAAACTACCCTGAGATTCCACCTCACACCAGTCAGAATGACTAAGATCAAAAACTCAGGTGAAGCAGATGCTGGCGAGGATGTGGAGAAAGAGGAACACTCCTCCATTGTTGGTGGGATTGCAAGCTGATACAACCACTCTGGAAAACAGTCTGGCGGTTCATTAGAAAATTGGACATAGCATTACCTGAGGACCCAGCTATACATACCACTCCTGGGCATATACCCAGAAGATGTTCCAACATATACCAAGAACATATACTCCACTATGTTCATAGCAGCCTTATTTATAATAGCCAGAAGCTGGAAAGAACCCAGATGTCCTTCAACCAAGGAATGGATACAGAAAATGTGGTACATTTACACAATGGAATATTACTCAGCTATTAAAAACAATGAATTCATGAAATCCTTAGGCAAATGGATGGAACTAGAAAGTATCATCCTGAGTGAGGTAACCCAATCACAAAAAACACACATGGTATAAACTCACTGATAATTGGATATCAGCCCAAAAGCTCGCAATACCCAAGAATCAACTCACAGACCACATGAAGCTCACAAACAAGGAAGACTAAAGTGTGGGTGCTTTGGCCCTTCTTAGAAGGAGTAACAAAATACTCAAGGAGCAAATATGGAGATAAAGTGTGGGTCAGAAACTGAAGGAGGGGTCATTGGAGACTGTTCCACCTGGGTATCCATCCCATGTGCAGTCACCAAAGGAAGACGCTGATGTGGATGCCAGGAAGTGCATGCTGACAGGAGCCTGATACAGCTGTCTCCTTAGAGGTCTGCCAGAGCCTGACATATACAGAGGTGGATACTCACAGCTAACCATAGAACTGATCATGGGGTTCCCAATGGAGAAGTTACAAGATTGAAGGAGCTGAAGGGGTTTGTGGTCCCATGGGTAGAGCAACAATACCAACCAACCAGAGCTCCCAGGGTCTAAACCACCAGCTGGGAGCACATAAGGAGGGACCCATGGCTTTAGCTGTATATGTAGGGGAGGATGGCCTTGTTGGGCATAGGTGGGAGAGTAAGTCCTTGGTCATCTATAGTGGGGGAAGTTGAGGGTAGGTGGAGCACATCCTCATAGAAGCAGAAGGAGGGGGATGAGATGGTTTCTGTGGGGGGGGGATGGGGAAAGGGGATAACATCTGAAATATAAATAAAATATCCCCCCCAAAAGAATATTAAAAACTGTTTTAATTAATGTGTTATGGCCCTCATAGATAAAAAAAAAAAACAGTGTAAGAACAGCTGGACAATACAACCAGAAATTCTAAGAATGAACAAAAATGATACAACAAAAAAACCCCCACAAAACAATAGAGATAAATATACTAACAGAAATGAAAAAAAAAAAAGCTTTTCTGAGTATATTAGCAGGCTGGACATGATGAAGAAAGAATCACAGAGATTGAAACAGAATCACGAAAACTTCAAAAAGTTAAAAATGAACAAAATGGAGCAAACCAAAACCAAAACTAAGCAGATACCCACCCCACCCACCCACCCAACCCCATAGAATGCCTATGAATTGAGGGAAATTACAGAATGCATAAAGAGGTACAATGGCAATCCCAGAAGGAAGTAGGAGAAGAATAAGTAATAGCCTTCTTTCCCAAGCACAGTTCTCTATAGACTAGGGCAATTAGGGAGGGTACCTGATGGGGGGTAAGCTCTTCCTAGAAACTCCCCATTATGGGCAGTGGATCTACATCCCTAGTAGATGCCTTCTCATGTTTCTTAGCCATGGGAGCAACCCAGTGGTTTTGACTCAGTAAAGTATAAAAATGACACCCAGTTTGCCCTAAGAAGTGATGCCAATAAGAAAAGAGTGAAGAAAAATACATAAGATGTTGAGAAAACAAATAATAAAGAGTTCTACAAGAAGCTATCCTTCAAGGTGAAGGAAAAGTTAAGACTTTCTCAGAGAAACAAAAATAAGGAACTGTTGTCTACAGAGTTGCTTTGCAAGAAATGGTAAGATTTCTATAGAGATGGAAAAAGGATACAGACTGGAAACATGACCTCTTATAAGGTAGAGCATCAAGTGAAGACAAAAACAACCACATTTTTCTATTCTTAATTTATCTAACTGATAATCTGTGTTATGTGTATTTACACATATTAAATTTTACAATATATACACATATATTGCATAATTTAAGTATATGCATATATCACACTTATATGCATGCTTATATCATGTATATATATATAATGAGAAATGAGTGACCATCATGGCAAAGAGGGATTATTTTATTACTATAGGTACTCATGCTACATATGAGGTAGTATACTGTTATCTGAAAGCAACCTGGGATTTAGTTGTGCATTTGTATTATAAAATTTAAAACAACCACTAAAAATGCATTAAACTGTTTAATAATTGATTTCAAAGAAAGAGAAAATGGAATCAAAATATGTTCAGTTAAAACTACAAAAGACAAGAAAAAAGATGAAAGCATGAATAGAGAACAAAAGCAATACGAAGCAATACAAAATAGGTAGATGTTTAATCCAATGGTATTAATATCAAACTTATTATATAATAAGTTTGAATATCAATGATTTAAACTATGCAAGGCAAAAAGTAACAGAAATGCAAAGAGAAACAGATGGATTCACTATTATGGTGGAGGCCTTTCATCAGACGCACTGCACACAGAAAATCCAGTTGGACATACTTAAATTCAGCTGCACATCTGTCACATAGATATAATCAACATCTATTGAAGACTTTGTTCATTAACAGCACATACAAAATCTTCTTGAGTTGGGCAATGGTGGCGCACACCTTTAATCCCAGCACTTGAGAGGTAGAGGCAGGTGGATTTTTGAGTTCGAGGCCAGCCTGGTCTACAGAGTGAGTTCCAGGACAGGCAGGACTACACAGAGAAACCCTGTCTCGAAAAACCAAAAAAAAAAAAAACCAAAAAAAAACCAAAAACTTTAACACTTCTCTAGTCAACATGGAAAATTCACCCAAACAGGCCACATTCTAGGTCCTAAGATTTGCTATAACATATTTAAAGGGCTAAAACCATATGAGTGCTGTCTCAGACTGCAATGTAATTTAACAAAACTGTGTATGTGTCTATGTCAGAAAATTATCCGGAAAAAATACTTCAAGATTAAACAACACACTTCTAAATAACATGTGTCAAAGAAGTAGTCAAGACAACTTTTAAATTATTTTCAACTAGATGAAAAAACAAACCACAAAGATCTGTGATAGGCAATGGAAGCAGGGCTTAACTTGAAATTTACAAAATTAAATGGGTATCTACAATTAGCTGTCTAAATTTAGATGATAGAAAAGTTAAACAGGAAAAAGAATAAGTAAATATTTCCACAGAAGTCAATGGAATAGAGAGGAAATCAATAGACAGAAGTCAACAAAAGAAGAGATTAACAAACCCAATAGCCTCTAGGTGCATTTCAAGGGTGGAGTTCACTAGCTAACATAGGAAAGGAAGCAAAGGACTGAACTACAGGACTACAAACATTGAAATCTGAGAATGAATCTGAATGAAATAGATTGATTCTTTAAAAGCTATAGTTGACAATATTACACAAGAAGAAAAAAGTTCTGAATAGACTTATGTTTATTAAAATAAATAAATAAATAAATTGTCCAGAACAGAAAGCAATAGGTCCAAATGAATGCCCTGATGAATTACACCAATAGTTTAAGGACGGTCATTTTCTATCAGCACTTCAGAAGGCAATAGCAGCAAATACTTCCTAACACACTGAGTGAGATCATCATTACCACAATATCAAATCTAAAAGGACATTGCTAGAAAGAAAAATTATAAATTGTTATCTTTTAAAACAGATATAAAATCAGCAAACCAAATCCAAATAATTCTGGGTATTCAAGGGTGATTCAACACTCAACATTCAATTAATGTAATTCACCATATAGTCAAGTTAAACAAGAAAAGTAATGTGATTATATTAATAGATACAGAAAAGGTATTTGATTAAAACTGACATCCCCTCACATTAAAAATTAAGTAACCTAAGATTGAGAGGAGCTTTCTTTTGTGTGTGTATGTAGGCCATAAGTCAATGTCAGGTGTCTTCTGACTTCCTGCGACAGGGTCCCTCAGAGAACCGGGCACTCATCAACTAGGTGACTGACTGGCTAGCAAGTCTCCACCTGCCAGTGCTTGGGTAAGTTCAGGAGCACAATGCCACATGGGCAATTTTAAGTGCGTGCCGGGGACATGAACTCAGGTGCTCATGCTTGGGTAGCAAGTTCACTTTAATCACCAAGCCATCTCCTAGCCTGAAGGGTATGTGCTGAATTGGGTAGAGAAAAAAATTATAAAAAACCTGTAGAGCTAAGTGGTCAAAAACTCCAAACTTACCAACTAAGAACAGAAACAAGGTAAGGAAGTCCCCTCGAATTTAGAATATCCCCAAAAGCACATGCTGAGAGGCTCTGTTCCCAGCCCATAATAGAACAAGTAGGAGGTGACTGAAACTTAGGCGTGAATCACAAAGTTAGGTAACTGTGACATGCCATGGACACTGAGATCCTTCTGTGGCTCTGTTTGTGCTCCCCCTTCCCCAAGCTGTATCTCTCTTCCTCTTTCACTGCTTCTTGGCTACCATGAAGTGAGCAGGTCTCTGCTACACCTCCTATCATGAGGTACTCTACCACCATGAACACAAAGCAACAGGTCAAGAGATATAGACTGGAACCATGAACCAAAATAAACCTTTTCTTCTTATATGTGATTATTCCCTTTCACCATTCCTTTTCAACACTGCCCTGAAAGGAATACAAATCAGGAAGGAAGAAATTAAGCTACCTCTGCTTATGGATGTGACACAATGGTCTATGTAGAAAATACAGAATTTCCTACTTGAAACTTATAAACAAACTATATCATAATTACAGGATACAAAATTTATATATAAAAGCCATTTTGCTCTTCTAAATACTTGCAATGAACAAAGAGAATGTGAAACTTGAAACACATGTAATTTATACTTGCCCAATCCAAAGTAAAATATTTCATTATATAAATCTTATAAAATGTGTATAGGAGTTATTATATGAAGAAAACTAAAATTCTGAAGACAGAAATAGAAGAGCTTAAAAATGGAGCAATACTTTACATCAGTATTGTCAGGTAGAATACTGGTCAAGGAGAAGGAATGAGAAGGGAGCACAGTGTGTTTAGGGCAGTGAAACCAGCGTGTATCTAACACAGAATACAAGTCATCATATGTTTATCCTAAACCACAGAATGCACAGCCTCAAAAGGGAACCCTCTTGTAAATTATCAACCTTGGCAACTGTGCACATGTAGGTCCATCAGCTGTGGTGAGTGAAATACTCTTACAGAGAATATTGAGAGTGGTTGATACAATATATGTGTGCAGGGAAATCTCTATACATTCCTTAGTATTTTGCTAGGAACTTAAAATTGCTCTAAAAATTGTATTTTATTAAAAAGATAAAGCAGAAGAGAGAGATAGTGACTTAGAGGTAAATACTGAAAAACTGGAGGTAAAGACATGGAAAAAGAGTGTACATTTCTGAGAGCACACACTAGAGGTTAAAAGCCAGGGAGTCCATGAACAGCAGGAAACCACAGTAATTTGGGCCTAAGTAAAGAGCTCCATCACCTTGATTTGATATTTGACTCCATCAGCATTAGAGGCTAGATAAAACCTGGACAGATTACTTGATCTCTTTGTGTATCAGTTGTGCCATTTCTAAAATGGAAAAAAGGCTCCTTCATAGGGTTGCTGTGGAGATTTATGTGTGGTTAAAGGCCAAGTGATTAAATAGTACTCTATATACAGGTCTGCTTTTCATAAATATCATTGTTAAGTTTCAAAAAGTAAGCATTTAAAAATAGTCTTCTGAGATTCATAAGTATGTACTCACTCGCATACTGGACCTCCGTAACTTTTTACGAACATCTCTTCGGATGTCATTTACAGCCACGGACTCCAACTGCTGGTAACGCTGAATTTCCTGATTTATGGTTCCTTCACTTGCACCCAATTTTCTAAATGAAACAAAACAAACAAAAACCCCACAAAAATAGGAGGTTATTGTAAAGAAGCAAGAAAGTACAAGTGACTTCTCACTGCTTCTCTCAGCCCTCTCACTTCTCAGGAAAACCAAGGATCATGTCTGGATAGCCAAACTCCTGTAAACTTAATGCTCATATTTGGTAAACTACAAAAGACACACTAACATCTAGGGAAATGCTTTTACACTCTCTACTCACTGATATATCTCAAGCTGCAAGCAATCTTATGAACAGTAAACATTCACTCTATAGAAAAATGTATGATGATTTTGGAAGGCATATTTTGCCTCAAGTCATTTTTCTCCCTGAGGATAAAACTCAAATTAATGGAAAATATATATCATTACATGATAATCTACAGAGAAACTTTAAGGTCATACCCATTATATTTCAAAACTCCCGTATTTTGGGAAATCCTGACTGAATAAAATTCTCACAGGTATAAGCATTTGAACACTAGAAAATATAAATATGGCCATATATTTGAAAATGAAAATTTCAAAATTTAGCAAGAATAATATTTATCCTATTATTCTACTACTAGAGAATGCTATAGTAAGTAAAAAAACAATGACATACTTAAGATCATCTATTACTTTGGCCTGTTCATTCAGTTCTCTGATGTCCACTAGACGCTTCATAATCTTTCTTCCTCTAGGTTCTCCTGGCTGACAAGAAGATGCTCCTTGTCTTCGATAATCTATAGCTTCCTAAAAGAAAAAAAAAAATCAAAGCATATATTTAATACCATTTTCAGTTCATACAGAGCATCTATACTACAAAAATTACTGCCTTAGATCAAAGAGAGCATGCAAAAATCAAAGCAATCTACAGCAAGTAAGATGATTGCAATTCTCCAATGATTCAAGCCCCTCATTTCATAAGGTATCTACTGAGTTGCTACCTACGTTTCCCCATGAGTGTGCTCTGCACGCTTTCAAATGGGACTGGCTAGACTGAGGGAGCCCCGAATCTCTGAATCACACAGATACTCTGCAGGAACAGAATAGCGCTGATTTGGGCCCCAGGCCTAGTAGGTGATTTACAAGTCGCTGCCCAAAGGTGAGTTTGTGGCCATCTCCACTTACTGAACTTCCATCTGAACTCTAAATAATAAACAGTATTATTAATTTAAAATTTCTTTTCAAGACAAAACTATTTAATGATACAACAGATAAATGTATTTAAAATCTCTTTACAAATCAAAACCTAGAATGAAATCTGAAAGTCACTTTCATTTTTGCTACTAAATAACTTGATACAACAGAATAAACAATATAGTTAGAAAAACACATTTTAAATGTATATATTACAGTATAAACACTTTTGCTTTTTGAAAGACTTACTTGTAAAACCCTTTCCTAAGGTATGATTTCAGACCATAAGACCCATCCATTTAGAATGTGTAACTCAGTGGCTTTAGGATGGCCAGAGCTGACAGTCACTACCACACTCTCAGGACCAGCCAGCAAAGCTCCTCTTTAGCAAGCCTTCCCTTTCCTGTTCTCAAACCTCACTCCCAGCCCCAGACTCAAAACCCATTCATCTACTTTCTGTGCTTATAGGTTGATCTTACCTCACTTTCAATGTTACTTCTTATACTGAGGTTAAGGCACATTTCATAAAGGCATTATTAGAAAACACATCAGCACTGTAAAATGCAGACCTAGAACTCACCACCTTCCTCCCTTCCTCTACAACAGCAACCACAACACACAAAATAACCCCAAGCCAATCAGGTAGCTATCTCAGGAAAATTCAGTCTTGAAATCCCTGGCAGTGAATGCACTTACAGTATGGATTGTAGGAGACATAGTATCAACTTCATCTTCATCTGACAGGTCAGCTATGTTCACTGAATTGAGGTCAGCAATGTCATCTATGTCTTCCTCTCCTGTCAGTGTTGTAAGGGTGTTGCCCAGAGCATTAAGCCTTTTGCCAATGTTAGGGTCCATGTGGACATCAATCCCACACATTTTCCACAATACATTCAGTGTCCAGGTTCCGGCACTACTACTTTCTGTTTAAATAAAGAAGTGGAATGTTTTCAAGGTCTTAGGAGTAGGAGTATAAGCACTTATGAACTGTATGATGGCCATGTCAGATACCCAATGCCTTTCACAGTGAGACCTGCTCTGCTGGTTTCCATGTATACAGTGTGTATGTACCTCTTCTGTATATCAGCACGGCTCGTTATCCCAGGGACTACATGTTCCCTTTGAGCTCAAACAGATACCTTCCCATGGATACAGCAGAAACCATTATAAGCTGCATCTACCACCTACAAGTACCTAATTAACTGATCACAGTAAACATCAAAGCTACAAAACCAAAAATCTTTCTCTGAACTTGAGAAAAGGTGGATCTCTTTTAAATGAGAACATAGAAATGAGGCCATGAGCTCTTTCCAGCCATGTGATATCATCAATTAAAGCAAAGCAAAACAAGTAAGAGTGAAAGAGCAGCCAAAGCCAGAGCTAAATGGGCCCTGCTGACAGTTAGACACTGGTTCCAGCTGTTTCTTCCCTTCCCTGCCACAGCATTCTTATTTAACATCATCTGCAAATATCCTGGGAAAAGAACCTGGTTTTGGTTAAGCTACTTGGGGTAGGCTGCTTTCATTTATAAACAGATAGCACTGATGAAGACATGTGTCTTCTTTCCTAGAAGGTGTGTCTGCTTAGTCCCTAGCTTTCTAGCAATGCTGCTGGAAACTGTCTTAACTTCTTAGCCCTTTGTTGCTGGGAATGGCAGGTGCCTCTTGAGATCTCTTACTCAGGATGAATATCCAGGCTACAGCTAGAAGAGTGTCAAGGAATAGCAAGAAAAGATCACTGGGAACATTACTGGTTGTAATCAGCTTCTATGGCTCTCGACATCCATAGAGCCTTTAAGAAAATGTCTGCTGTTAGTGCATCCTGTTCACTTTTATTGTATGAGAAATTAATGCCTGACACTGCTATCTTCTTGGTTGAGACATCAACACACTTTCAGTTACTGCCCCA
This sequence comes from Mastomys natalensis, assembly GCA_021653895.1. Taxonomy (NCBI): domain Eukaryota; kingdom Metazoa; phylum Chordata; class Mammalia; order Rodentia; family Muridae; genus Mastomys; species Mastomys natalensis. The sequence goes on along the minus strand of JAJTUV010000211.1, from coordinate 122,128 downwards.
CTGTTTTCCTATTCTTTACTGCCTTGAGGTATTCCTTTGATGGTACCACCATTTGATTTCTTACTCAAAAATATTTACTAGCCTCCCTAGTTTTTGACAAATCAACTCCTAAATGTAGCATTTGAGACTCCCCATCTTATTTTCACCTAACTCTGATTCAAAGTGAACAGTGAACCTACCAGCTGCAGCTTGTCCTGTGGTCCTTGAACAAACCTCATAGGTGCCATCTGGAACTACACCTGCACAAGAATGAACCCAATAATAGTTGTCAATAAAAATATGCTTGTGATTAAACATGTACCACATATTTTCTCCCAAAGACAATTACATCAATGTAAACAGGATTTCTAGCTCTGCTAGATTTCAATTCCTCCCCACAAAAGAGCAAACTTTGGACTCAGTAGTCTTGTTATATAAAGTGGAGCATTTTATTTTAAGATTTTAGCAACTTACTCACAGTTTTAGCTTTATTTATAGCATGTAATTATTAGAGTCACAGTACCTGGGCATTTCTAGACAGCTTTCTACCAACCTCTAGGATTCTACGACAATTTTTGTGACATCATGTATATACAACACACACACACACACACACACACACACACACACACACACTGTTGTTGCTGGTTCTATTTTTGGATAACAGGCTCTTGCTATGCAGCTTGGCTTGGCCTTGAAATCACAATCAAGTCTCAGGCTATTTCAAGTACTAGGATTACAGACAAGACACTAAACCTTGGAAAGAACATTTTTTTTAATTACAAAAATTTTATATGTATGTATATGTATGTATGTATGAGCATGTGTATATACCTTGTGCAAGTGCCACAATATAAGGGAAGAGTGGGAGTTAGTTACCCTGTCGGTCCTAGGGATTGTACTCACCTTATCAGCGTAATGCCATGTGCCTTTACTGGCTGAGACACTTGGCCAGCCCCATGTATAAATATTTTGAGGATGGAAGTCAATGAAACAAAAAAATGACAATTAAGAACTACCACATTTGGGTGGATCTCTGAGAGTTCTATGCCAGCCTGGTCTACGATGTGAGTTCCAGGACAGTCTAGGCTGTTGCATAGAGAAAACCTCTCTCGACAACAAAACAAGAACCAATGAACTGCAATATTAGTTTAGAGATAATCTGTCACTTTTGTTATCTTTTTACCAATGATTATTTTATGAGAAAAATGGCTGACTGCTATGATGTCAACCTCACAATCTTGGATCAAAGCCTAGAAACATATTTGATTTTAAATGCAAAATGTTGCCACCACCTGGCTTTAACTTGGTACCTTAAACTTAATTAGTGAGGAATATGTTGTCTTTGAAATAAATCATCTCTAAACAAAATAAGGTAAAGAAAGAATTAAGGTTACTTTCAGTAAGCCTTAATGGAAATTAAATATCAATCTAAATTTGATTAATCCTAAGTGAAATGTCCTTCTATAACTTTGTGTGAATTCTGAATTGGTATTCACATGTCACTTAAGGTTGGAGTGACTTCCTTTCTCTAGGTTCTTGGATAGTAAGTTTGTCTTTCCTTGAAAATTTCCTAGAAAGAAAAATATTCCCAACGTAGGCACACCGTCCTTTCTGAGTAAAAATCAGTTCCTTTCTTTCTTTTTGAGAAAGGTCCTTAATGCCTCATGTTTCAGTTCAGGCTAGCTTCACACTTGCTACATAGCTGAAGATTAGTAGGACAACCTTGAACTCCAATCCTTTGCCCTCTTTGGGTGGCAGGCTGGGATTCCCGACATGCCTATCGTGCCAATTTTATGTGGTGCTAGAGACCTACATCAGGGCTTCCTGAATGGTAGGCAAGCACTCTACCAACTGAGCTACACCCAGCTTCTTATGTTCTTAAAAATACAATGCCAGTAACTGTTAAAAATATATTTTTCAACCTTAAAGTATGAATGTCTAACTTGTCAATTCTAAATTAAAACAACAAGGCAAGATTTGGCTTCTGGTTAAGATAGGCTCTGGTAACCTTTTAGTCAAGGTTATAAGTCAGAACAAAGTCTACATTAATAACATTTCTTTTTTTGTTTTTTTAGGTTTTCAAACTAAAATGAAATTTATTTGAGATGGGTGGTTCTTTGAAATCCCATCCAGGTTCATTCTGAGAAACACAGGACAACATAGACTTCAAAATTAAAAAAAAAAAAAAAAAAAAAATTAGAAGAAATGCATGAGAAGATAAGGGTGAAGGGACAAGTGAAAAGGAGCACTTCTTTGCGACCCCTGAGGAGGGAGGAGTGGAGAATTAGATTAAGGAAAGCCTCAACATTTTATTTCTATTTTTTTTATGTCTTTTAAAAATTTATTTAGTTATTTAAATCACATCATAATTTACTTATTTACACAGAGGTTATAAACACAAAAAGGCAGGATGTGGGGAAGGGAATGGCACCGGAGCATAGGTGTTCAGGGGTAGTACAGATACCTTTCAGAACAGGGTATCAGCTGGGTGTAGGTTCAGGGGACAGGTCACTATGGCTCTGCCTATGATTCACTTGTCCTTATCTAAGTTGGTACTGTCCACCGAGGCTGCCTATTTACAAGGTCTATGACTACTCTGGCTGGTAAATTTCCACAGAAGCTGCCTGTTTATAATAGCTTATAGCCTTCTGTTTCAGTGTTTTTCCACAGAGACCCAAGACTTTGTGTTAGCATGCATGTATGTCAGGCCTATGGCTGATTTTAGGCCTTTAGTGTATATGCAGGGCTGCTCCTGACATCTCCTCCCTTCTCTAAGTATAGAAGGGCCTTGGCAATTCTATTCTTGCAAAGGCGGGGATAGAGGCCTGACCTCCAGTAATTGAAGGGGACCTTGTAATGGCTCAGGTCCTCCTGTCATTGTCCAGTGAGGCATGAGGGCCATACCCATCCTGATGTCTTTTTCCTGGAGAGGGGATACTTTTGATATCGACCCCTATGCAGTCAGGCTTGTCCCTCAGGGAACCCAGATAGATATTTTTAACTTTTATTTATATTCCCTTGCAGTGCTTAGCCTCTCAGCCTAAGCAAGAATTCAGATCGCCAGTCAGAGAGGGTTCTGGGTAGCCTCTCTCTGCTTGGTCTAGGGGCAGAAGTCCCCTCTTTTAGGTCGGGTGGAGATGGGTTTGAGGAACACCCTGGATAAAGTAACAACCTCATCTTGAGTCTCATGGTCCTCCATAGCTAACTTATGATAATGTATCTGAATAGGTTTTGCTACCAAATTATCTATCTGTTGTATCACAAAGTTAGTCAGCCTATTTAAGGCCTGGGACCAAAAGAAATCAGCAAAAATAACCCAATTAATGGTCCCAAGATGGGAGGAAGTAGGGTTGACAACCATGGAGAGGTTGAAAACCAGTCCTTGTACCAGCTCTCATCTTTCTCTTTCTCTTTCTTTCTCTGTCTTTTCTCGGGACCTTCTCTGACCTTTTTCATGTTCTCTTTAACCATCCCTGTCTTGTCTATGTAAGGGTAACATTCTTCTTTAGGGGCTGTACACAGTCAAGAGCTGTACACAGTCTTTTCTACTGTAGAAGAGTAAATCAAGTCCAATAAAGTCCTTTGCAATTTTTGGAGATCATTTCAGACATCGAAGCGAGGGATTTCTTCAGATTAGTGATGTCAATCTCAAGCTGTTTCATTAATAACATTTCAAATTCAAGAATACTACAATGAAAACTCTTTAAAATTTCAATGTCATCTTTTTCTACTCCCTAATATAAAAATTATATACTAGTATCTCTCCCACTAGAAACTACAAATTATTCGATTTGTCCAATTTATCATTTTGAATTCATATAACATATTAATAAAACAATTACTCTGTTCACTCTTCCTCCAATTCCTTTCCCCAGAAACAACAGTGAGCTACAAAGGTAAATGCTCTACAAAGTCTAAATCATTATTCTGAATGTCAGAGATCAGAATGGCAAGGTTCTTTATTGCTAAAAGAATATATACCAAGGTATTAAATAATGTATTCATTTTAATAATTATTGCTTAATTCTAAGTTCTTGGCCTATTTCTTATATACTCTCTGAGATATATTTTTTTTTCCTAATTACTAGGAAAGTGGTCTATTTCATTTCTATCCATAGTCTATTTTAATTAGTGCATGGATAACAAAAATGTCACACTCAACATAAATCATGTTTAAATTAACTTTTGCCTTTAATTTAGAAAAATATTGTTATAGTGATCTTTCAGAAAGGAGAAAATTACACAAATGATGGCAAACCACCTTCTAAAGAGTATTTGCATCATAGGATTGGCTGAAGATTTCAGTTCACCATCTTCAAGATTCTATATGTATGCACACTGCTTTGGTATAAAGAAGTGATTCTGTAGTATCTCTGCTGTGATACCTAAAGATATTAAAAGCGATACAAACCTTTCTCCTTTCAAATCATCATGTACACTAACAGTGGAATTAGAGGAATTCACAATGATTCTTTCAAATCCTAGAAACTTGGGCTGTGTAGATGGGTTGTTACTGTGTTGGCTATAATTAAAGCTGAAATTCTAGTTCAGTAGATTTACAATCTATTCTATGGTTAGTGAGTTGGTTCTTGCAGTTACCACTCTTTTACTGATGTATGGAACAAGGATGGTTTACTTGGTCATTCAACTATAAGAAAAACCAGGCAGTGAGCAAAACTTCAAATGTGTAGAAGTCTCTCTGCCTTACCAGAAGGCTGAAGTTATAGTTTTTTACAGATGTATTTTGCTACCTTTAACTACAAAAAGGCCTTATTTCATTTCTAAAGCATTCCTGTATCTGAACACCCTTCAATTTTCAACAAGAGACATTTCAATTTTTTTCTTTTTATAATTGTAAGCCTCATATAGAAAATAAACCAGACTCACAAGCATTCATTACTAGATCTCCACGGATTTCTGGTTTCCAGTCATCCCACGATGTCTCAAAGCCATCAGCAAAACGGATACAAAAGTTCTTGAAATGGCCTTTGCTAACAAGCGACTCTGAGGAGCATGCAGTGATGAGAGTACTTTCAATGGTCAGCACTAGAGCAGAGCCAGTGTCCAGGTCTCCAGTGTGGTTAGACTAAAGAAACATCAGGAAATGAAGCAGAAAGTGAATTTAAAATGTTTTTTAAAAGATTTATTTTCTGTGTATGAATGTTTTGCCTGCCTATACATATGTTCACGACATGCTTGTCTGGTGCCCACAGACATCAGAAGAGAGCTTCAGATCCACTGAACTAGACTGGTTCAGATGGTTGTGAGCTACCACATGGGTGTTGGAAATTAAACCCAGGCTCTCTACAAGAGCAACGAGTGCTCTTGACTGCTGCGTCATTTCTCCAAACAGGTGACTTCTAAAATTTAGAAATCTTTATATTCATAATAAAAATCTAGAAAGGGTTAAGTCCAGAAATCCTCAATATAAAACAATTTAGCAAATAGGTTTTAAATAATACTCAAATGAAATTATTTTCCTTGTGTACTTTTCCATTTTAATATGCCAAGGGCTAATATCTGTGTTTCTCTAGCCCCTATTGAGACGGGAATACTCTCACTATGATAGGAAGTTCTTGTGTGTGTAGCTTTCCTGAACCCTCTTATCATGTCATTAAAAAGCTGCCACATCTCAACTCTTTGGATACAATACTACTGGTACATCTTGAACTCCAAGTTTCTTTTAGCTCTGTTCTACCAAACAGAACCCTTAATAGAAATTTATTCCATTCAGTGTTAATATCTCTGCCACAACATTTAAACAATTAAAAGTGACAATGAAGAAAAACCGTAACAATAAGACATCTCTGCATGTAATTCTTAGAGCAATTTCTTCTTGGTCTGACAAGTGCAGACAGCATTTTCTTACTTAACCCCAAGTTCAAGTATAAACGCATTCCTGAAAACTGGCCCTAAACTACAAACAGCATTCTTTTATCATTATTTAATATTCATACTACATTTTGTTAGCAAAATGAGATTCCCTGCCATTTTACAGATGAGGGTATTAAAATACATTTGAAATGTCCCTTTATTTCTACTTTATACAAAGATCAATCCAAAGATTTCTTACTTTAAAAAAAGCAGTAAGAAGATTCTGAAGCTTATTTGCAAAAGTAAGAATTAGGAGTTCTTCCTTGCTCAAGTTATAAACACCTCTACTTAAAATGGTTATAATCTATACTCACAGGAATGGTGAGTAGCAATATCTAGCTTTCAATTCTGGAATAAAGCCTCCTATGTCTTGATTTTTCTGTACCTGTGCAGTATTTGTTATAGGGAGGCAAATTCCTAGATCATTCACAGTTAGCTGGAGGAAGAGAGTCCCAAAGGCCTGGGCTGATGTTTGCTGGATACCAGGGAGCATGTCTACCACTTCCTTTGTAGCCACATGAATGTCCTTATGTAAAGCCATCCGTTGCTCATTCCAGTTGTCATAGGCAGCCTTGTAATTCAGCCAAAACAGAACAGCTTTTGCAGATCAAGAACAGGCAGAAAGAGAACCAACGTCAATGATGCAAGCAATTTATTACAGTTAGTAAATCTCAACTACTATAAAATTCTGATGATTAATAATAATTTCTAATATAAATTACGATCAGAAAATTTTGGCTAGAATTATAATGACACTAAAATGATACAATTAATATTTTCATGGAAAAAAGAAAAGAAAAAAACAGAAAGCAAGCAACTGCCTAATCGCAACAGAAAGAAAACCCAGGTCCATTTATCCATTCAATATTGTAAAATTCCTATTATACATTTGGTCCTGGTTAGAATAATAAATGCAAACAAATATGGCTCTTGGCTGTAACTGTACAGCTTACCTTTTGGGTTGGTTTGGCTGAGAAATTTCACAGGGTAATGTATTTAAACACTGTTTCCCAGCTGAGGTTATTATTTGGGGAAATTACAGGAAATGCAGAAACAAGCCTTGCTGGAGGAAATAGGCAAGTGAGGGGTGGATTGAGTTCATAGCATTGACCCATTAGAGTTCACTCTGGGCTTTCTTCAGTGTGGATGAGACAGTCTTTTAGCTTCTTGCTGTGGCTACCAGCTGTCATGCCTCTACAGACATTATGGACTAGCCTACTGGAACTCTAAGCCCAAATAAACTCTGTATCTACAAGTACCTTTGTTCACAGTTTTCTTAATCATACAATCAGAAAATCAAGTAATAAGTACTTACTGTTTTGAAACATTTCTAGGGACACAGATACAATTCTAGGCATATATCTTAAAGGATGTGATTTGGAATGGTCATTTGAGTTTGTTAGTAAGAAAAACATGCAAAGGAAAATCTTCATCTCAAGACAGTATGGAAGTTTAGGAAGGTAAAATGGAGAACCACTAGAAGAGAAAATCCAAGAATGGTACCATACACCAGTTGAGAGTGTTTTAAGACCTGGAGAAGGATAAGGAAAGGCTAGTGAAATGGGAGATGTGCAGCAAGAGCAAAGGGCTCAGGAAAAACAGAAGCAGTTATGGCAGCACTGCCAAAAGGAAAGTATTTAATGGTGGACGTAAACCCACTGAGAACTAAAATTTTACACGGATTGGGAAGTATCCCCTTAGTGCCTCTGAAAAACAATGTAAACATTAGTTTGTTTATCTAGTCAGCCTTCTTTCTCATTCTTTTGTGAAAGCTGCTATCTTCTCTTAAACTATTGTGCTCACAAACACTCACTTCTCTCAGGTTGCAAATGTTTGTATGTAGTAGTGTATGCAGGACTGTTCTAGCCTTAGGACAAGAAAAGGAGTAACAGTTGATTTTCATGTGCTTATCTCCTTGGTGACCTCTGCATTCTAAGTTGAAACTGAAGAATTTTTTTCTCCTATCAAGAGCAAAGGAAGGTAAGAGTTTTCAGATAGAGGAAGAAGGATTTCTGAGTCATTTACAAGTCTATATGAACTCTTTTTCAGAAGACTACATTACTTGAGAGCAGGAATCCTGACCCTGTTATCCACTGTATCCCACTTTTAGCCAGCACACAGTAAACATTTTCAGAATAAACAAATCAATGTTTGTCAAAAATACAAATGGGTAGATAATCCAACCAAAAAAAGCATTTAAGATTGGAACTTGGAATGAAATAATCCTATTTATGTCAAAAGCAAGATAATTGTAAAATAGGAAATGACTTTAAAAACTAGTTAGCAAGATTTGTCTTAGGTGTTCACATTTCAGATTTAGGAGGCATTTAGCTATCAGGCATCTGCACTGGAAAGCTATGGTAGATATCTACTGAGCATGCCTACTGCCTAGAAGACAGTAATGGCTGGTTTAAACTTACCTCTATCAAAGGCCACAGGCTGTGCATAAACAATTGGCCTATTCAGGGTAATAAGCACAGCTTCCCTATCTGAAGAGCCACTGATTTCCTCTCGAAGGGCATTCCTTAAACCAATTCTAGTTTTAAAATAGGCAACTTGATGAAAATCAGAACCAGCTTCTTCATAAACCTAAAATAAAATTAAAAACTTAGTAAAGTCAAACAATGGAAAATTTTACCAAAATAATTTAAAATATTATATACCACTGTTCTCCAAAACACCTACAGTATACTTCCCAAATTCAACCATTAAATGATAGATCCCTTATATTTTGTAACATAAATACTTAAAATTAATATAAAATATGAAGAACTCTGTAAAAGTAAACTTGGATCTGGGTAAAGCTCTGTGGTAAAGCTATCAAGCACAGTTACCCAACAGAGGTAACCCTAGTGATATATTAGGTGTTTGAAATAAATAAGATTTCTCTCAAAATATGTTTCCATTAAAAAAAAATAGTTTTGTAATTCTAATAAGAATTTGAAATAGTTAATGTAGCCATTGATTTTTTAAAACTGGCAATTAAAAATGAATTTTCAAATCAAAATTAGGTAGGACATTAAAAAGACATATTTAGTAAAATTAAATTAAAACAACAAAAAATATCTCTGATAAACAGTGAAACTTGATTAGGGAACTACACTAGTTGCTGTCTTTTTCTTAAAACTTTACATACTTAACATTTATTACATATGAAAATTTTAAATATTCTATAGGGAAGGTGTGAACTTAACACTTTACAAATTAACTAATAAAAGCACAAGACATTGAAATAAAAATAATGCTTAAGAAACTGAAAAATTACAAGCAAATGTTTCTACAGATTCTGGATAAGATCTCATGAGATTGCTCTTGCACAAACTTGTAATAGGGAGTATATAGTCAAAAATGGCAAGAAATGGCAAAATAAAATTGTAAAGGCCTAAGTAAGTTTTCATCAGAATTTACAATATAAATTTTAAGAACTTAAATATTTCTAAAATTATAACACATAAATTAATTTACAGATAATAGTGCCAATACCATTATATTCTGTACAAACCTGATGTTTGACAATTTGCCCTAATGCCAGATTTAAGTCCACTTGGCATTTACCAAATAATTTCAGATAGCTGCTGCTTCCTGGTGAAGCTTTGGTTTGAAGTCGGTTTGAAAGCTCCAATTCAATCAGTCCAGTTTCAAATCTCACAGCTCTCATTGAAGGTGTGGTGGCTGTTACTTGAATACCCTAGCAGATTACATGTTATGAGGAAAACAAAATAAACCAATGCAGACTCACTCAAATGCAATCTTTTGAAATATGACAAAAAGACATGTTTAAAGCATACACAGGATGTCCAAGCATACATTCTTTAAATCATTATACTAGGGTGCTATAGTTAATAAATTTCATTTTAGCATTTTTACTTTTTCACAGGAGATAATTAAGATTTAAAGTATTACAGCTTTTTCTTTTTCTCTTTGGCTATGCCCTGTCCTCCCACCTTTGGTGCTGAGGAAGAACCCATGGCTTCTCTAAATTCAGATAACTGTACATGTGGGCAAGCATTTTACCACAGCCTCCTTAAAATATTATTATTCAAAATATTCTTGGGGAGTAAATTATAAAAGAGGTAATTAGAAATATCAAGTGTTCACTGGAACATAGCCAAAAAAACTGTTTAAATTACAGACTATAATACAGCTTTCAGAAGATAAAGCTGATCTCAATAATCTAGTACAGAAGGGTATAGAAGTTTTTCAAAATACATGCTAACATAATAATACTGTTGTTATTATTTTATTATTATTATCATTATTACTATTATTGTAGCAGTAGTTGTAATAGAAGGTCTGGGCATGGTGGTGTGCATTCCTTTAACCACAGCACTGGAGAGGCAGAAGCAATTGGATCTCTGAGTTCAAGACTAGCCTAGGTTATATAGTGAGTTCCAGCAAGCCAGTTAGGACTGCATAGTTGAGATTCTGTCTTTTAAAAAAAAGGAAAGAAAGAAAAGAAGGAAGGAAGAAAGAAAAAAGAAAAAGGAAGGAAAGAAGGCAGGAAGCCTGATGTGTGTCCTTAAAAAACTGAGGCCTGCGGAGTAGCTCAGTGAAGGCTTGCTGTGAATTCTTCTGGCCCAGGGCTCAAAGCCACCAGTGTCAATAATGAAAAAGAAAAAGGAGGTAACAAGCACTGATAGAAGACTCAAACGTTAAAGCTTTCCCTGAGCAAGCAGAATACAGTTTATTTTCACTATTTTGCAATTATGTATTACACAAATTTTCCACATAAAATATACACTAGTTAATTAGAAATCTGGTTCTAAAAGTATCACTGTTATAGAAATTTACCTTAAACTGTAAATTCAGGGAATAGAGGAGAATTTTCGGCTTATCTCCATCTGTTGTTCCATCATGTTCATTCCAGAGAGGAATAGGCTGCTCCCCACCTAGAAGAGGTTAAATACTGAAGGACTAGAACAGCTTCCTTATCAGAAAAAAATCTGACTATATTTTGTACAATAAAAAGAAAACCTCTGATAAAATATTTTTTTTAATGACAATTCAATCTTCAGTTTGAGAGAAAAAAAGGAATAGTATGTATGATGAGACAGGAACCCAAATCCTTAGGATTTGTGAGTAGCAGCAGAACACAGATCTCCTGTGAGCCTGTACAGGCTGTGTGTGTCCAGTAAGCTAAGTGCATACTTGCATGCTTGCACTCTACCTCTCTTATCAACTCTGCTCTAGGATTACAGCAGTACTCTTTCCCCTCTTCTGCTCATCATCAGGTCCTAATTTCTACCTCATATCTGAAATCCGCAATAACTTTTCTTACCTAATCTTAATTAGTGATCACCTTTTCTGCAGCCAGCTATCAATTACTCCATCTTTCTTCCTGTCTTTATCATCCAGCTACTACCAAAGTTTCATGTGACATAAATTACTAATATTTCTTAGATAGTTTAACTTCCTTCAAATAAGGCCTTTTCTGCTGTCACAGTTTGAAGCCTCATGCTAACTCATTCCAACAGAATTACATTTCATTACACTTCAGTGCAATTTCTAAATGTTAAATAACTGTTACTGTTTCTCATCATTTGAATTCTAAGCCATAGCTCTCTGATGTTACCATTCTCTGAATTACCTTTTCTAAAGCAACTCTGGTCCTCCATCCATATTCTGTTCTTTATTCCTTGCTACATTTTCAACTAAGCAGATATCTGAGTGTACCCTAGTACCAAGGAGAATGAGCTATTGAGTACATGCAATGTGCAATACACTCAACTTAGTCCACACACATTAGTATATTTACTCTTACTCTTTTTATTTTATGTATATGAGTACACTGTAGCTCATCTGCAGACTGTAGCGGTCTCCAGACACTCCAGAAGACGGCATCAGATCATCACAGAGAGCTGTGAACCACCATGTGGTTGCTGGGAATTGAACTCAGGACCTCTAGAAGGGCAGTCACTGTTCTTAACTGCTAAACCACCTCTCCACTTCTTACTCTTATTCTTAGTAACTCTCACTTACAACTTTTCCTTGATGTGCTATTATAAAAACTTGGTCTTTCTAATGTGATGTGTTAAAAATATCCATTTCTGGTATAATTTTTACTTAACTCCACACTTAGTAGACTGAGTTCCTTGGGAGAAGCAGCATCTTAGTGTGTTCTCAGTGTTTTTCTAACTGCCGAGGGCACCTGTGCTATTTCAACAACTCATCATCTTCACTCATGTCTATACCACCTTCCTCACAACAGCCATGGCATGTGTTCATAACTTTCTTTAGGCTCCCACAATTCTTACGCCAATCACAGCAAATTAACATGTATTTCTCTTTTTGATGTTTCCCCATATTGTCTGTGTCTTCTGTAATGGCTCTATGACCAAAAAGTAGAATGCATTCAAGTCCTAGTCATCCTGATGCCATGAAGTCCTCCATGATGATGCATTCTCAAAGTGTGCCCTTTCTTCTTAATAATTTTAATACTAGTGTGTGTGTGTGTGTGTGTGTGTGTGTGTGTGTGTGTACACGCACGACCATCATAATGCAGGTGTAGGTTTGCTAAGCCTGATAACTGTTATTTTCATGTGTCTTTGTAGCTTTTACCTTGGAGTCACATATTTTCTATCTTATAAATACTACTTAAATGTTTTGATATCAGATCTATATAGAAACACAGTTCATAAAGATAACTTATCCAGAGACAATTCCTACTTAGAAACACAAAAGTATATCATGTACTACAGGAAAAAACCCCACATACCATAGTTACTTATACTTCGAGAAGTATTTTTAAAATACCGCCAATAGAAATGTTTAAGTCAATAAAGTTCTTAGTCTCTGACATGCCACTAGTCAAGAGTACATTCTAGATGATGCTAGAGCTGTGATTCTCAACCTGAGAGTTGAGACCCCATTGTAGGAGGGTGTTGAATGACTGACTCTTTTACAAGGGTTGCATATCAGATATCCTGCATAACAGATATTTTATGATGCATAACAGTGACAAAAAACCTATGAAGTAACAATGAAAATAATTTTATGATTGGGGCTCACCACAACATGAGGAACTGTATTAAAGGATTGCAGCATTAGGAAGGTTGAGAACCACTACTGTAAAGTAATCTTATGGTATGACCAACATAGTGCTTGTGTGACCAAGTAAGGATTACAGGGGTCTCTTTTATAGAATATTTGGAATTCTTAGTTAAATAATGAATAAATGATAATTTCTCTGTGAAGCCAAGATAAACTAGAAGGGGAATTGTGGTAAAGAAAGAAGAAATCTTAAGTATAGGGGGAAAGGTAATGGAATGCATGCTATAAGACAGCAAGACAGAAAGAATGATCAGGAGAACGGGCTTGCCTGAGGTGTGCAGTGAGCACTGAGTAGGGATAATGTCACTCTGCATCCGCTGTCTCTTGGGCATGATGGAACTGGGGAATTGGACTGTGCTTATTCCACACCACTGCCAGGGCGGGTGCCCATTTGTAGGGAAGTGTCAGACACTGCTCTGGGAGTGGGAAAGCGCAGTCTGAGATATGGGAAAGCTGGAGCTGATTTGGGGGCCTGTGATGAGGCCAGGGCTGTAGGCTTTTCTGACTCTTAGATATCCAGGTGTAGCTGAGAATCTTGGAAAAGCCAAGAATAGAGTTGGGGGCCCATGGGCTGGGGATGGCATCTAGCCGGGGACAGACGGGGGAAAGGGGAGCTCTGCCTTGTCCCAGCGGTAATTGTCCTTAGCTTTGTGGAGACAGGCTTGGTGGCAGTTGTGGTTAGGAGTGCAGAGAGACCTTCTACTGTGGCTTTGTAGGCAAAGGCCTTCTTCATGGCTCCCCATGGTGGATCTTGATGAAAGAGACAGTGCATGGTTCTAAACAGTTTATTGGCTGTTCATGGCAGAAAATGGATGAATACCATGGCATACCTACTTTTCAGGGTAGACCTGAGATTAAACACCTTTTGCAGGGAGGAATGTCTGGGATGGGATGCTTATTGGCTAAGGCCTCTGGGCCTCTAGGTACCTCATTAGCATAGAGAACTCTGTTTTGGGCCTATGTGACCATAGGACACGTTTCTTTTATATGAGGAGCATGGCACATGTTCCAGGCCAGGAATCTGGCAGGGAGAGGGGAGTTGCCTAAGTCTCAGGTGTGTGCCCACTGAGTCTCCAGATCTCAACCTGCTCTACCTTACTAAACTTCCTGGCATGGTTTTACATCTTACAGGGTAGTGTAGTAGTGAAACAGATGAAAACAAAGTATAATGGCATGTATGTAAAGTGCAAGAATGAAAACTATTTCTTTCCATGATAACCTATAAAAATTAATAAAAAAGAAAAATATAAAGATGAATAGATATATACATAAATACTTATGTATTTATCAAGGACTGGGGAGATCGCTCAATGGGTAAGACTGCTTGCTAGGGAAATAGAAGGATTGGGGTTTGTATCTGCAGCATTGATGTAAAAGATGAAAGAAGTCACTCTTCCTGGAAAACCTATGTAAGTCATGAAAGCTCTAAGTTATACAAGACATACTGAAGTATATATATATATATGCATATACATATATAATATAAATTTCTAAGGTCAAAGTACAATAGCTTGATATTACACCTCTACTCAATTATTGTTAACTTATTTATCTGTTCTTAGTTACTCTGATTTAAAAGGACAAAATGTGCATCTAATCAAGGCTTATTTAAAAGTGCTTAGTTTTTGCCCAAACTTTATTACATAGTAGTTAAAGTACTAAACTGGTGTTAACACACATTCTGGGTGCTCAATAATTATACTCTGGTGCCTATCCTAATGTGGACAGAGGGATTAAATGGTGCAGTTTGTCTTTTGCCTTCGAAGATCAATACCCATTGCAGCCCTGATGAGTTACCTGTTTTTTAAAGAGGCCATAAAGACCCTACCACATAGACTATGATATCCATTCTACAAAGATCAATACGGAGGGAAATTTTCCTCCATGTTTCCAGGTGAAGTGCTGTGTCCAGCAAGGCCTTTGGCTTATCCTCATATAGATAGAACAACTGACCAGAGGGCCTCCTAAGCCCAAGTAATCCTTAAGGATCAGAACATAAATGTCCATCAAAGTAAGAATAAAGTGATTAATTCTGGCCACCTGCCAAGTCTTAAGCACACAGAAGAAAAATTTAACCAAAGTTAAAACAATTGAAAGTAATATAATAAAACAATGGGCTTAATCAAATTAAGGTCCTTAATTAAATTAAAGGACTCATATTTTCTAAATCACATACTTTTTTGTATATTTGATAATTTTGTATATGTCTCCTTTGCTTTATAAGATCTACAAAATAAGAGTAAAAACATGCCAAAGACTACCATCTCATTGGTGAATGGCTTTACAGATGGATCTCTGTAGTAAAACCCTGTTAAATCTACTATAATCTTAGTTGCAATGTTCTTTTCTAGACCTTGTGTATTCAACTACTGTCTTAATTTTGTCTATACTCATTTACAGTTGATCCATATTCAGATATGATCCAGCTCTGGGCCCCTTTGACTGTTCTCCCATGCTTGAAGGTCATCAAGAGTTTCTCTAATTCCCTTCTATTTCTTCTCTAATCTCCCAATGCTTGTTGGAAGCAACCAGACTGATTCAACATCCATCTTCTAAATGATTTTAGGATCTCAACTCATGAGGAGAGAATGTTAGGTGGACAGGTATTATTAGCAGGCTTGGAGGCCTCTGGGGAAGGACTCAACCCTTAAAATGTCCTCTTCCAAAGTTTTCAACACCAGAAACTGCCTCCAAACTGTGATGGGGATGCTGATCTTGACAGCAGAGAATTATGTGAACAACATCTACCCATGGAAACAAAAGTCAAGAATGTTAACCATGGTCATTTTGAACTCGACCTGGATTCCTGGTACACGCAGCTCTGCAAACCTCACAGCTGTCCATGAGAGTTTTCCACCTATCTTTGGTCACTCCTAGAAAAAGCCCATCTCTGGCCAAAAAGGAAATTTCATCCTCCTTCCCTGCTTCCCTCCCTGTCTGTCCTACAACTACTCCAGCTTGTAAGTGAATGGTGGGCTTTGATTCTTATATGTAACTGCTCCCACTCCTCCAATTCGCCACAGCAACAGGTTTTCTTTGTTGGAATAAAGGACCCTACTGTCTTAAACAACAACTGGTGATCTCCAGGTTCAGTGAGAGACTCCAGCTTAAGACAATAAGATAAAGAAAATAAAAGAAACTAGCCAATAATCTCTTTTGCTTTCTAAATGTGTATCTCTCTCTCTCTTTCTCTCCTTTCTCTCTCACACACATACTAGTTATCAATATAATTTTTATGTCACTTACATCTTTAGACCATGAAACCCCATATGACAAATAAGAGTAGAAATTTGCATTCCTAGCCCCAGACAGTCTTACCAGACACCTTCTGTATTACTTCATTCACTTCCTTCATGAACACCTTCTGTACAAACACCAAGTGGTTTAGAAGATCTGTTGTGAGATTGTGTTCAAAGGAACCAACCTGCCAAACAAAATCAGAGTGTGAGATTGTACTGCTGAGTATGTTAGCTCTGCTTTTCTTTAAAGCCAATCATCCAAAACTTTAGGAAAAGGAGATAATTATCTACATACTATATAAGAACAATGCACTGAAAATGGGCTTAAAAGTATTTGTTTCCAATGACCATTTCTATTATATGCTTAAAATATAGTGATTAAAAACAGAAACCCCAAACAGCACACTGTAGGTCTCAGGATTATATGAGAGTAAATTATCAAATCACATACCTAATCTAATTGTATGTAGCTCGTGTCTTGTGATTAGTACAAAAGTACAAGTTTCTGACAAAAATTAAGTCAGTAAACAGATGAAGTAGAAAGCAACTTTTAATTAAGTGACCATTATAGAAAACACAGATTCAAGCACTCTATGATTAAAGCAAATACTTCTATCATTGTTATATGGTTCATATTTTGATCAAAAATTAGTAGAGCAAATAGATTTGTCACCTTTGATGAAAAATCACAAAAAGCTTAAGTATATCATAAGGCACTTAAAATATCGTTATTACTTTTAATTATGTGTCTTGTCTGTATGTGGTATTGTACACTTGAGTGCAGATGCTTACTGAGATCAGAAGTGTAACATTCCTATGGGGCTGGTGGTGATGTGGGTGCTGGGAGCTGAACTTATTTTATTTATGAGTGAGTGTGTGCTCACTCCCCCCGGGAGATCAGTACATGTTCTTAACCACTGAGATAGCCCTCCTTTTATCTTGCACAGAAAAGTACAAATAGGACAAAAACGAGTTTCAGTGTGTCTATTTAGGTCTATTTCAAAGTAGGCAATTTTGATACAAGGTACAACTTTAAATGCTTTGAAATTAATTTGTTACTTTCCTTTCCTTTTGGTATAAATTCTTCCTTTTTAGTATCTGACATTAATATGGAATTACACCATACATTGCTTTAGATTTACTTTCTTTGAATCAAAGCATTATTAACAATATTGCTCAACTACTTTGGACCACTTATTTTTCTATGTGGAAAGCTTACATGCAATATAAAAATGTCCTAATTCAATCTCAGCATTCTTAAAAGCGTGTGTACTTTGGGTATATGTGTTTTTACATACGGAAATCTCAACTCCTGGCCTGGCTAGGTGAACTGCTGGGCAAAGACGCTTACCATGCAAACCTAAATTCTTGAGTTTTGTCCCTACAACCTAGGTAAAAGTAGAGGCAAAGAACAAACTCCACAAGGGTGTCATATGATTTCCCTATGTGTACCGTGGCATTCCACTTTCAACGACAAATCAGGGACACACATATACACTCACTCATAAAATTACAAACTAAAAGAAATTACAACTGTTAGGTACTAAAGAAAGTCTAGTCTGGAAAAGGTATATCAGACTTAAATGTGTCTCCTCCAGTTACAGTATTTCCATCAAAAACTCAAAGAGCTTTCCTAAAGATTTTCAAACAAAATGAAACAGGTGCGTCATGCTTTTTAAGCTTTTGACAGTTATACATAGAGGTGAAAGTAATGAGGCAGTCAGGAGTGCCAGCTTTTACCATTATCTTAAATACTAAATGAGCCTCTTCATTTATTTTACCTTTCCACATGACCTTTAGATCATGATTAATAGTTGTTTTAATTCATAAAACCTATTAAAACTCAGTCCCCCTACACACACTTTAAAAAGAGAAGAGGTACATTTACCTCAAAGTTAATTAAAGGACTACAGATGTAAATATATAAAGTGCTTGATGTCAGCTTTTATTCTCTTTTTATCAAGTAAACCATAAAAATATGCCAAAATGAACTTGAAATTTAACATATAAAATAAAAATTAGCAGACAATTAGTACATTGTTTCAAAAAGCATGTTTCAATAAAAGACAGAGAAGGCAGGTAGTCAGAGACAGACACACATCCTTTCTCTTGAAATTCAGTAGATTAGCTTTCTGTAGGAACAAATAATTTAACATTTAACCTTCAAAGTTTGGACCATCATGTATTTGGTATCTAAATCTTGAAAACTTATAAACTGCAAAAAGTAATTCGAAAGTAAACTTACTTCTGCCACACAACGTAGATAATTCCCTTGTAAATAGTACCCTTGTTTAGAAGGCAGTTCATCTATACTCCACACTTGATCTGAGTAACTATCATGTTCCTCCATAATGTATTTCCCGACATGGTAACAGGTGGGAGGTTAAGACTTGCAGAAGGAGGGATAGTGGACATATCTGTTGCAGAAACTTTTGAAGTAAAACGTAATCTGTGATTTGGTAATTCAAATGTAAACCTTGTCTGTGCACCTGAAAGAAGTAAGGAACATTATAGCTGTACAGCATGCAATAATATCACTTTTACAAAACTGATGTCTAAGAAAAAACATTTTGTAATCTCACAGTTTATGTTGATATACATAAAAGTAATACTTAAAATTTACATATAAGTTACTCCTTACCTTTTAAACAAGTACATTTAATAATAAAAAGAATTAGTCAGCAAGTACTATTAAGCCAGCAGATGACTACTGCCAACATCGTATCAGATGTAGAGACACTTACAGATTCTGAATTATGACAGAAGAGAACAGAAAGACACTGCCCTTCATGTAGAGAAGCTTATACTACAACAAGATAAAGCAACTCAAGGTAAAAAAAAAAAATTCCAAATTCTGAAACATTAAACACACATTCATGTAATCTTAACAACTATTAAGAGACCAAGTAATATGTTACAGTTTAATTTAATATTGTGTTTATTTTTAAGCCCTCTATCTGGCAAAGAGTTGGTCAAATATTAATGTAGAGTTAATTTCATTATTTTACTGATATTGTTCAGCTGACTATGTGGGTATGAAGAATTGGCAGAAGATTGTCATCAACTATAATATTGCTCAGGACATAGGTAATGTATATACTCCCAAGTTCCTCTCATAAACAGAAAATGTTATTCTTCAACTACAACACCTCTGAGATGGCCACAAAGGTCCTGACTACACTGAGCCTCTTATGCCTATTACAATCAAGTCTATCTTTGACTAGCTCATGGAAGTTGCAGGAGGTAGGGTCTTCTTCTGCTACCTCCCTTGCCAGTATCACTAAATAAAAACATTCAGATCAAAGCAATTCAAGGCCACAGTTACTACTCATCTGTAGTCATGAATGTGTCACTCTTTTACTGGCTCTGTCCTTTTTCTTCATTTACAGAATTCTGGGTTCTTGTTTGGCTATTCAACAAGGTGTCTACTCTTAGATATTCTACTTTTTCAGCTCAAAAGTACCTATTTGGCATGCTCTTTCCATTAGCCTATGGATTCCAGTAGACTTCAAAATGAGCAAATTACCCAGTGTATTGATAGAACTGGGCTCTGATATATGAAAGTCCATGTTTTCTAACGTTGCCAAATCCAAAAGCAAAATTTACCTTGCTTCTATTTCTGGTAATATAAAGATTGAAATGTTCAGAAAACTATTTTAATAAACAAACTCTGAAATGTAAAGAGTAGTAATATATATATCCTAAATACAATATTGTACTTGACTAAGTTTATTAGTGCTTTAAAAATTAATGTACTATGTTAAAACAAAAAAGGGAAAAAGACACTTTTATTTCGACAGGTATAGAAGAAGGTATTTGTATTTAGTCACCAATTTTTTTTTTACAGAAATTTCACAGTAGAGCAGGAAAACAATCCTTTTGTTAACATGACAAAGGAAATATATGAAAAACCTAAGCAGTTATCATTAATTTTATAATATAAAATTAAATTTTTAATAATTAAAATCATAAATAAAATGATGATTATTACGCCTTAAAAACTGGAATTAAGACAAGGTAAAACTAATAAAGAAGATTAAACCATTTTATAAATAAGGGGAAAAGGATGGTAAGATGTTGGGAGGGTAATTCTGAGGTGCTTGGGAGAAGCTCCTCTTATACCTATTACAATCAAGTCTATAAGGGAATAAGAGGAGTGGATGTGATGAAAATATCATGTATACATGAATGAAATTATAAAAGACTAGATGAATAAAATTTAGAAAAAACCATTATTGAACTTTAAGTGATCAAATACTTCAATTTTTAATTTTGTTCTTTGCTTTTTAAGAGGGTCTCACTATGTAGTTTAGCCTGGCCTCGGACTTACTATATAGTCTAGGCTTGTCTCAAACAGAGATCCACTTGTCTCGGTTTCTTTAATGCTGAGATTAAAGGATATACCACCATGCCTGGCTATTAAGATTTTTTAATATCATATTTTTAAGAACTATAACTTTTCATCAAAATATTATTTTCTTTTCAAAATTATCAGTTTTCCATGGTTGAACTTAAAATTCCATGTTACCTGTCATCCCATGGCTTCTCATTCTCCCCATCTTGTATTCTGCCTTTAGCGACGGCAAGAGTGCTGCTCCAATGGCTATGCCGTCTAACATAGCGCTGAATTTGAGAACAATAGGCTTCTTCTCTAAGCCTTCTGGGAGTTGAGGAAATTCATTTGTTTCAATAGGAGTTTGATTAACACTTGTTGGGGTTTTTTCAGAAGGCAGTGGGGTTGCAATATCTTCTTTCATAGGCTGTGGGCTACAAACCAAAACACACATACCCCATAAAACTATTAGAAACTACTACTTTATTGATGAAATTACTAGATTTCTCAGTGGAAAACAGCTAACAAACAATGATGATCTAGAAAGGCAGACAGAGCAATAACTTGAGCCATAATTTATCAACATGAGAACTAAAGACCTGAATAAAACAACTATGAAAAAATAGGTACTAGTTTCTGAGACTATCAAGGCACTATTTCACACAGACACACACCCCCACATACACAGTACACCCCCCCACACACACACACAGACACACACACACGTCAGAAAAGCAGTTGCTATGAATAGTGGAACATGCATAGGAAATAAAGGTTACTGTGAAAAGGTCTGATTTACCTGCCCTTTAAAATGCTATGTGACATGTAGTCTGCTTCAAAAATATACAGTAATCTCACAATAAAAGAATATGGAAAACCATGCATGCTATAAATGCTGTAATTTCTTAAATTTAAACAATGACCAAAAGTTCTAGAATTCATAAATTTGCTTTCTATTGGAATTTATTGTGATGCCAATAAATCTCTAGAATCTCTTTCTTAAACTTGATGCTTACATTTCATATCTGGTACTGGACAGCGTGATCTAATAATTTATTGGCCATTGTGATATAATACTTTAATGATACGTACTATGATTTTCCCATGATGTCATTTGAATATTCTCTACCAGCTCCATTACTGTGATACTCAATGTTCATAGTAACTGCTCATTTTTTTACAAACCTTGTTATCATAGCAAAAATAAAAGGTATATTTTATTGTATAGTCACAGGATATAAAAAGGAAAATAACTCACGCTGTGGAAGGTTGTCTAATAAGGTCTGAGATTTGTTTGGACAGTTGGTGAGAACTTCGAACCATCATGCTGTGTAAAGTGGCAGGGTGCTGAGGAATGTTGATGCTGATAGCTCCTACTTTGAACACGGCAGCGTTGTTTGTCTTCAGCCCTCTCTGGGCACTGTAGAGGGCTTGGGACTTGGCTATACTACATTTCACCACAGTTCTAGAAAGAGAGGAAGAAGACTATTAAAACATAGGCAAATAAAAAGTTTTGAAAAAATACCAAGAACGTAAGATACTCTAACTCAGACTTAGGAGGAGAGCATTTATGTGTCAAAACATAGTCTGAAAAGTTATTTTAAAAGATATTAAGATATACTCATTTTGTACTGCATTGAAAAGTCTATTATTTCTTTAGCATACACAAATATGTAAGTAAAAGCAGAAACATTAGCAATTGTTATGTATGCACACGCAAAAAAAATTTTACTTTGATTTTTTTTCTCACTTAGAACCTCTTCTTTCTTCCAGTTTAGTTTTGGGATTTAAAGAGAGACAACCTCTGCATACAAAAAGAAAAGAACTATTTATGTACTTCTAAAATGTTATCAAAAACTAAACAAATTATTGTAATACTCATCTCCTGTGTTAAAAGAAATTGAAGGCACAGGCTTGCTTTATAAAGGCGCCACTGCTTGAGCTCAGGAAAAAGAAGCATGAATAGGCCCTGATGTTGTGAAGCATGAAAGTAGCTGAGGCCAAGAGGTATAGTAAATCTGGCAGAGCTCTGCAAACTGCACCATCCATGAATCTTTAGCCTGTCTTTATGCTAAACATGAACTTTTCGAATACACGGGGCATATCAAACATGCTGCAAATGTTTAGTCGTCTTTCAAAGAAAACCATTTTTTCCTTGAATACAACTTGAGAGATACATGTTATATGGCTTAAACTAAATGGTAATTCTCTTCAACAGTAACGAAACTGCAAACAGATGACTCTTATTAACAACTTGTAAACTAACTTATAGCCCAGTTCTCTCTACATCTCCTTCAAGACTGACAAAAGCATCCCTTACAACTTCTAGATTAATTTGATCAGTGCAGGATCATCGTGGTGTTTAACTCTCTGGAATGCCTTTATCCACACCATAAAATTTACTGATGCATACTGAATAGCAGTGAGCACTGGACCTTTATTAGTTCTTTACCACACAGCAAAAGTGTAAGTTGAAAAAAAAACAATATATCTTTCTAATTTTTCACATCTATCTTTATAACCTGTAGCAACCTGATTAACTATCACTTGGATTTCATAAGTGAACATAATTCTCAATTTAAACTAAAATTCAGAATAGAAAGCTAACAGGGCTGATTGTGATTGCAGGTACTAAGGTATTCAGTGGAAATTTTGATGTCAAGAACTTGAAGATCTGGCCTGTTCCAGTAGTGGGTCTTATTTACACTGTAATCTTACCAGTCTTATACAAATCTAGAAGCTCTGCCTCAATCTCTACACCTCTGACCCTAACTGCCTTGAACTAGCTCTGAATTTAAGAGACGAAGGAAGGTGGAGAAGTTTAATTTACATAACTTGTTCTATGCTACCTCAAATCAATTTGCTTGAAAATTTCTACACTAGAAATGTGGAATGTGCTGAATGACGATTTAGTCAATGATGAAAGACAGAATTTCTTTCCCACTTGGCATTTGTATTATACATGACTGTTTCTCTTAACAGAACACCTGAGAATGGAATAAGGAGGCCGAATGTGATGATATCACAACAACGACCACCTGTTAATTTTCCATTGCTGCCTTCCTGGAGCCTTTCTAGTACATAATATCCAAGCCCACAAGTAATTTTCTCACAAATGTGTTCTTTAGCCACTAAAATTCTTCTCTCTAAAGTTAATACTGAGGTTTTTTATTTTTATTTATTGATGTATTTATTTATTTTTTTGGTTAAATATCCAGAGAATTCAGTAAATAAAAAGAAAAAATATTTCTGGGTTCTGTCTGAGTGGAATTAAATGTGGTTGTTTTGCTTTTCTGTTCATAAAAAGACAATGTTACATGGGTTATTTTTCAGAAATAAAATTAAATTTTTATTACTTTTAGTTAGTCAATGAAGTGAAATTGAACATAATCCCAACAAATGACTTTCAACTGATGATGTTTTATCTATGGCTTGTTATAAACAATGAAACAAATTTCATAAAATCTGATAATCTTAACAGCAGGAAACCTATAATATATCACCTACCTATTCAATATATTTAAAATTTATTTTTAAAATGTCCAAAGATATAACTAATGCTAAGTTAAATGCTAATGTGACATAGTGACAGATTCATGAGGTGAACATCTATACATATTTCTCAAGTACAGCTAACTGCAAACATACGCAATGGTTTAAATTAAAATATTCCAAACACAAATACACATATAGTAAAAGCCATAGATAAAACAACAAATTTCCCATTAAAAACAAAATTATAAAGTTGAAACATGCAGATGCAGTTAGTTTTTAAAAATTACTTTTTAATTAACAAAACCTCACCAAGTGTAAAATTCCATTATGATATGAAATAATAATATGCCCACAGAAGCACAAGAAAACAAAGTCTATCTTACCTAAGAGACAGCCCTCACTTAGGCTTGACTAATAGAACATGAGATGGTAACTATACACATCCCACGAAGATAATATAAATACAAGACAAGACAGTATTAACCACAAGCCGTGAAAAAGAATATGACATACAGAAATTCTTGTTTGGCTGTACTTGTAGGAGATGTGGGAAAGTCCTCCAATCTACAGATGCAGATTCAAGAGAAAGCAGGAAAACAAAAAGGAAGCAAATCAGCATTCACATGTACGGTAGTTAAAATAGGACTACATATCAGGAAGCTTCATTAATGTCCAGCTCTTAAAATTTTCTTTCAAATGACATTTTGAAACTACTTTCCCCCATTCTATTTCATTTTAATTGCAGTTGGAAATGCTGAAGAATAAATTCAAACAGTATTAACAAAATATCTTAAGACTAATAAGAGTTTGACAATAGCAAAGGAGTAACTTATATTTCAAATAAAGCTGATAGGGGGAAAGATAAGAAATATCAACTCTCTATTATTTAAAACCTTACTTTATAAATGTTAAGTTCTACAAGCTGAGAGGCTGAAGCCATACTCTTAAGAGGTAGTACAATCAAGGAGACACAAGAAAAAAAACAGGACTTGGGACACCTAAGAGAATCTGGCTCAGAGTCAATGGAGCAGTCACCATCTGCTTTCTGTGATGGGTTTCTGCAGATGAACAAGGAAGACGGAACCAGTGCAGTTTTGGGCTCTTTTGACCAGACCAATTTAAATAGTTTATGCTAACACTTTGATCTTTCTAAACCTCACTTCTTTTTATTCCATAAAGTGGAGATAAAAGTCACCTCAGCTCACAGAATTACAAGGAGGATTAAGTAAATGAACAAATATTCAGTTCCTGGACTCCAATAGGGATTTCATACATCCTGCTGCTTGTTCACAATGAATGAGAGAAATCTGTTTTAAGCATGGGAATTTCCTGGTCTCTCTCTCTTTCTCTCTCTCTCTCTCTCTCTCTCTCTCATCTCTCTCTCTCTCTCTCTCTTTTTAAAGGATAACATCTGCCTAGGATGTGCCTATGAAATAAATTATTAATGATGATTCTAAGTAATGATCCGTAGCTACTTGGGCAGAAGTTAAGTCTGAGATCTTTTCTACACTAGGCTCTGGCCTGTTTATCAATATCTACTTGAAATGTTGCTCAAGACAGGTTTTTGCATTATCCAGAATTCTAAAATAATGATTAGAATTGTAGTTTGATCTAATAATAATTTTTAGAGGAGTCAAATCTTCTGTTTAATGGTTACCTAGCCTGAGGTCTATGCTGCAGGACAACATTAGCATAATACT
This sequence comes from Mastomys natalensis, assembly GCA_021653895.1. Classification (NCBI taxonomy): domain Eukaryota; kingdom Metazoa; phylum Chordata; class Mammalia; order Rodentia; family Muridae; genus Mastomys; species Mastomys natalensis. Next base: position 96,455 of record JAJTUV010000211.1, on the reverse strand, counting down.
AATTATACTATCAAAGATGAACAGAGTCTCAAAACATGACCATAAATATTAAAACACTTCTAGTTAAAACACAAAACTGACCCATTGGAAAGAAATTATAAATTAAAGCAAATACTACCAAAGATATAAAGTCATATGGTTAAATGCATTCCTCATATACAAATGCTCTATATACCATGAGTCAACGTTATCAACATCAGAATCACTCTAATCAGAACAGACCCAAGTACAGAACTTACAGAAAAAAAATTAAGAACAAAGTTAAAATACAGTATATGGGTTTTTGTTCATTTGGTTTTTGTTGTTGATGATGTTTCCTTGTTTAGACAAATTCTTATTCTGTAATCTAGGAAAGCATGGGATGCAATATATAGAGCCAAAGCTGGCTTCTAATTTGTGACAAATGTTCTGCCTCAATCTCCCAAGTGCTGGAAGTACAGGTGAGCTACCACACCTAGCTCATAATAGTTTATTTTAAAAAGGCTTCATTTATTCTGTAACAGATTTCAAACTGTTATGTTTCTTAAAATGATAAATGACAAATCTGAAGTCTAGGTGAATAATGATTAATTAACTTAAAATTAAGAAAGTTTTTATTCTTTGTAATTTAATTAATTATTTAAATGACAGGAAAAATAACAACCTACATGCTAAATAGAAATTTGCACTATGATCATTTTTCTTATAAGACAATCTCACCAGATACTGAAAACTGGGCATTTTTTTTTTAATGAGTGGGGTAAATTTAGGGTAGGCAGGTATAACAAAATCAATTGTTTTTTTTTTCCAATTGTACCTAGAAACACTGTATAAACTTCAAAATTTACATAGTATTTTCATTCAAGGAATTCAAAGTTATTTATAAATTGTAACAGGAAGTAAAAGAAACAGTAAAAGCAAGCACACTTACTGTATATTTGGTGTGATACCTTCAAGTAGCACAATATTAACCCCACCAATGTGAGCAGTAGCACAGGTCTCAGTCATCTTTTGATGCAAAACATCTTAAATATAAAAAAAAGTAATTTGAATTCTGAAAATAATTGTATATCATATTAAACTTACTTTATTCACAATATATTTGAGGACAAATGATAATTATAAATTATAATAAAATGTGCTCAATTATTGTCAGACTACCTTATGAAAATTTCTTCAGCTTACTGTTTTGCATACATACATGTGTACAGAGTATATCTAAAAAGTAGAATTATGCAGAAATGCACTTCATGAATTAAATAACTTTTTGGAATTAAATGGCCTATACCACAATGTACTTTGGAAGAAAACAAACTACTACTCTTGGTCCATATACTTCCTGTGATTTTAATATACTTATAAATCTAAATAAAATAAACATGTCATTTTGCCTGCTTTTCTCTTTTAGAATTTTGTCATATCAATAAATCCTATGATAGAATTCATAATGGGTAAATCTTAAGCTGTCTTGGGACTATAAAAATAACCACCAGCTCTTTAACATCAGTTACTTTCTGTTCTTTCTAGGTTGTAGAACTAGAATTGTTACACTAAAGAAGAAATATAGTTTAGAGACAACTGATAAAATCAATTAAACTTTGGGAATGTTAAATCTATTGATTTAGAAGTGAATGTCTATTTCCCAGATTCTAACCAAAAGCATCAATGTAATTCTTAATGTTTACTAAAACAACAGAAGAAAAAACTGGTTAATCTTAAAATAACTAAAGTTAAAAATTTACTTCAATATAGACATCTTTTGCCTTGTATTTGAGAATTAATGTGTTTGTATTTCTCTTAGCAATTTATAATTTTTCATTTCTTCACAGAATTTTCTTTAATCACACATAAATTTCATGTAAAAATTAGTCTTTAACTTCTGTTTCATACTTAGGGTATGAAACAAAACAGCTAAAGATGAGTATTTATGCAAAATTCTGACTTTATATATTGGATAATCATAAGTTAACAAGAACAAGTGATCATTCATAAGTTTCTTTTCTTGTACAATACAACGACCATGAAGAAAACAACGCTAATATGCAAGGGAATCCCGAAAGTCAATTCCATACTGTTCTATCCATTGACTTAAATATTTCATTTAATTTTGGAATTTCTGAAACTGGGGTATATTTTACAAGCAATTTCATCTGACAGTATATTTTTTTGTGCTACATAAAGTTATGGAGCGTATTCAAACATGTTCTCCTAGATTTAATGAACTATCATACTTTCTATGACCATTTTAGAAATAAATGGCACATTTTAATTACTGTAGGGAAATTTTGTATCCAGTAATAGAATTTTTGTGAAGTTCTCAATTTTTTATAAAGATACTAAAAATGAACATTAGATTATAAATTTCTATAGTGGCAGTAAGGAAAAGCAAATATTGTACAACTTTCATTTTTCTTGAATGTTCAAATATTAGAAACACATTTCTTTGAGCAAAGCAACATTATAGTATTAGAAAAGTGTTATACCTTTCATTTTTTCCTTAAGGGTGAAACTGCCATGGATCCTCTTCAGTTCTGATTCCATTGTCAGCCCACCAATATCTGCCTCTAGATGTGTGCGGTTCACCATGCCAATCCCAAACACAATTAAAGTAACATGCTGAGGTTCAGAGGTTACCAGACTACGTTTCCTCTGTGTTTTAGTCAAGCTGTTGTTGTCTTGTTCATTCTCGAACACAACTCTACATGTTGGCTCTGTAGGACTTCGAACACCTTTTTAGTAAATGGAAATATATGGTTTGAGATTTGAAAAAACATAGTACAAAGAACATTCTAAATACTGTATTAGCTTTCTTGGTTTCAAACTCTAGACTTTTCCCTCTTTAAATGATTCAACTAATTTTTTTTCCCAACATCTTCCCCAATACCTACTGAAGTAAATGATCAATCTAAATATTTGAAATTAAGTCTGTCTGAATCCTTTAAAAGTAGTCCATGTTGGGGTCAAGGAAAATAGGAAGTATGCTGACAGAATATCTTAATGTCAGCACTATTTTCTCCTTTTGGTGTCTACCAATTTCTCGGCATTTCAATAATTTACTCCATTAATAAGATGAACAGTCTTCTTTAGTATTCCTAAACAGAAATTTTTAAATCATAAAAATGCTTGTTACCTGCTGGTCCAAATGTTTCTGAAGATTTTCCAATATTCCTGTTGGATCCGAGATAAGTGAGTAGAAGTTCAGCAGTTTATACATATTCTGCCAGCATTCAGCAGAAGGCTCACTTTGCTCTGACACCGTAATGGAATCTGAATCATCCATATGAATGGTCATATGATCCACTACATCTTTTGAACCTTTCCTAGATACTTTTGAAGTTCTTCTTTCAGACCTTCCTAGTGAATTTTTGTTTCGGGATTCTTTTTTATTGTTCTCATTGTTGGCCCGTTTGTTCTTGGCATTATTTACTCTGTTGCCACCATTGAGACTCCCCTCGAACTGCGGCTGAAGTCAGATGAACGGAAATCCCGATGTTTTCTGGTTTTGAAGGTAGGTGTAGGGGAAGCTGATCCAGCTGTGTATCTACTAAGTTTAATGTCTGTCTGAGTTGCTTTGATGTCATCTATCATTGTACTGAATTGATGGATAAGACGGACCAGAGCCATATCCACATGCTGACTTATTGACTGGCAGGAAATAGTGAAGTTGCAATGGAAGGTGTTGTAATAGCGTTTGTTGAGATCATGAAAGGAAAGGGCGCTGGTGGAGTTCTGCGGCGTGCACACTGACTTTTCCATCACAACAGCACTGATGCTGAATGTTTCCAACATTAATGCTGGCTTGAACTCCAGTGGGGGAAGATTCACATGGCCTTGCCTAAAATATTCAAAGGGAAAGCATGTTACTTCCTTTTGTGAAGAACTACATAGCATATTCTTATGCATTTATAAACATAATAACCTCCAAGGTGAACTGTGCTGTTAAATAAGAAACATTGGATGTTTGCACTAGTCTAGTCTGTTTATGGGCTAAAAGATAACCTTTAGTTTTTCTTATTAATTTTACTCTAAAATTAACTAAGAAGTCAAAATCAACTGTCTTCTATTTAAAACAGTTTCAATAAAACAATGAAAAATTTTTTCCTTGCTATCTAATATCACATCCAATAGTATAGAAATTTAGAGTTAGCCACAGATCAATTAGAACGAGCCTGTCATACTAAACAATTAATTAAAATTTCAAACTTAGTATAATCCTATTTGTTACTGGAAAGAAAATCCTCACAGCTTCATTTACCAAGTTGTAAGTGGAAAGGAAAACCAACTGAAACAAACCACACTAAAGGTTCCTGAAATCTTATGCAAAAATTGTTATATCCCCTGACATATCTAAAAATTTTTGAATAAAAATTACAGTTATTTTAAACAGTTTGTTTTAAAAAGGCACTCAACTTCTATCAACAATAATGATAAATCTCAAGAAAATCACCATTTCCCTTCTTTTTTCCATGTGTCTTGTGAATACACTGCCATACAGGGAAAATGAAACATAGGCCATATATCTATTTTTAAAAAAAATCAGAAACTACTCTTGTATTTCAAATCAATTATGAATTTACAACTAGAGCTGTAATTCCTCATTGAATAACAGCATTTATTATTTAATAAAAAGTATGCCACATGATAGCGTAATATGTACAGATGAAGACGCTCACAAGAGGCTATCAATGTTCTGCATATAGTTGCAGAAGGAAACACTGGATGCTAAGAACTAGAATAAACAGAAAAATAAAAAGTTATAAAAATAATCCAAAACAGAGGGGAGACATAACAAATCTCTGAGAAAAAGCAAACAACCCAAAAAAGTCTGAAATATGTAACAATGAACAAAAGGAAGAAAAAAAACTCTTGGGATAGTCAAGAAGAGGCACAAAGAGGTCTGGGCACATGGAACGGGAAGTGTGGCTAGGGGGGTGGGACTTGGTACATGCACCACTGCACGGCATTTATGACACCAGTAAAAGGCTATAACTGGTTTCTAATTATACATATATGCATATCTACAAAACCTGTATATCTACAGGCAGTTTCTGATCTCTTTATATATTATATATGATGACTATGTATAATGTAGTTACATGTACTTATTTACAAAAAATATATGATGTATTTGCATGTGTGTTCCTACACACATACATATATATTTATATACATTTTGACATTTTAAAGATTTTTCCATTAAGTTTTACAAACACTTTACAAGAACTCCCTGTGTTTAACAAAAAAGAGAATACTGCTTCTGTGTCCCTTTATTATTAGAAAATTCTTAGATAATTTGACCTCAAGTATAATTAAAGAAAGCCCTATATTCTATACATGATTCATTTATAAAAACAAATTTTAAATTATTTAAAAATTTAAATATGGGCCATTAAGATAGCCTAATGAATGAAGGCACTTGCCAGTAAGTCTGATGGTATCAGTTCAATTCTGGGACCCACATGCTGGAGAGAACTGTCTCTCAGAGGTGTCCTCTAACCTCCATAGGAATGCTGTCTCATGCCAGCACACATGAGTATATATGTGCACACACAACAAATAAATACAATTTCATTTTAAAAAAAATTAAACAGAATATTCAAACTAAAAATCCAGTTTTCTTAAGTTTAAATTGGATAAAGTGATCTTTTACTCTTAAACCTTGCAAAACTACAAAAAACAAAAAACTAAGACTGTCAAACCTATTAGTAGATATGAAAGGGCTTATTCAAGCAGTAAAGATGTGTACAAACTACCCAAGAAAATACAGAATGGCAGTAACAGATAGTTCATATCTTTATCTGTCATATGTTACATACGTCCTCCTATATATTTGTTTCTTAATGCTATGTTCTCAATATGAATTTTACTGTGGATAAAAAATATTGTCTCAGGGGCTGGAGAGGAAGGTCAGTGGTTGCTATGCAATTATGAAGACTGGCATCCAGACCTCAGCAGTCATTTAATAAGCCACGTATCCCACGAACATGAACACCTATAAACACAGCTCTAAGAGTAGAGGAGGCAGGAGGATTTCTAGGGTTCGTTAGCTTCCAGTCTAGCAAAGACAAGATGACCTTTAGGTCAGGGAGAGACTCTACCTCAAATGAACAGGTAGAAAATGTTAGAGAACACCTGACATCCTCTTCTGGTCCCGTGTATGTGTGCACCCCACCCCATACATATATTTATACATACAATCACACAGACATGCACACCTATACAAATATATCCATACCTACACAAATATGCTAAAAGTCAACTCAAAAGGTAAGTTAGGAATAAACTGTCAGTGCAAAATTAAAGCTATAGAAACATAAAAACTTCACTACTGAAGTCAAGCATACAAATACTGCGTGCATTTATCAATAGATATACTTTAGAATGCCTCATGTACATTCTATAAAAAAGGCCTAAAATCCTGCTGGATCCATTAATAAAATAAAAAAGTTATTCATAATAAAATATGATTATTACATTTATTAACTGGAAATTATCTCCTCATTGTTACTAAAGTTATAATTTTTGAATAAAATTTCATATAATATGAAAAATACCTTCTTGCTCTTTTCCCTTTCCTGTCTTTAGCTGTGTCCGAATCTACGATATCTGCTCTGAGGCAGTCTAGAGTTCCTGAAAATGAAAGGTGCTCCCCAAAGTACATCCGGTAACAAAGGGGCACTGTGTCCTGTGCCTGGACTCCTGTATGACTCAGAAGAGGTTTAAAAACAACCTGGAAGACATCAAACAACAGCATTAGCATAATTTATTGTCCGCTGATTATTCTGTTCTTCTTCTAACACATAATATCTATTACCACAAAATGAAACAAACCAAAAGACACCATAATTGTTTTGATAAAAAAAAAAAAAAAAAAGAATAAAAAAAATAAATCAGTTACCCAATAACATCCCTTCATGGTAAAAGTCTTGGAAAGATCAGGAATTCAAAGCCCATACCTAAACATAGTAAAAGCAATATACAGCAAACCAATAGCCAACATCAAACCAAATGGAGAGAAACTTGAAGCATTCCCACTAAGATCAGGGACTAGACAAGGCTGCCCACTCTCTCCCTACCTATTCAATATAGTACTGGAAGTCCTAGCCAGAGCAATTAGACAACAAAAAGAAATCAAAGGAATACAAATAGGAAAGGAAGAAGTCAAAATATCACTATCTGCAGATGATATGATAGTATACTTAAGTGACCCCAAAAACTCCACCAGAGAACTCCTAAACCTGATAAACAACTTCAGCAAGGTGGCAGGTTATAAAATCAACTTGAACAAATCAGTAGCCTTCCTCTACATGAAAGATAAACAGGCTGAAAAAGAAATTAGGGAAATGACACCCTTCACAATAGTCACAAATAATATAAAATACTTCAGGGTGAATCTAACCAAGCAAGTGAAAGATCTGTATGACAGGAACTTCAAGTCTCTGAAGAAAGAAATTGAAGAAGATCTCAGGAAATGGAAAGATCTCCCATGCTCATGGATCGGCAGGATTAATATAGTAAAAATGGCCATCTTGCCAAAAGCAATCTACAGATTCAATGCAATCCTCATTAAAATACCAACTCAATTCTTTACAGAACTAGAAAGAGAAATTCTCAAATTTATTTGGAAAAACAAAAAACCCAGGATAGCGAAAACCATTCTCAACAATAAAAGAACTTCTGGAGGAATCGCCATCCCTGACCTCAAGCTGTACTACAGAGCAATAGTGATAAAAACGGCCTGGTATTGGTACAGAGACAGGCAGGAAGATCAGTGGAATAGAGTTGAAGACCCAGAAATGAACCCACACAACTATGGTCATTTAATCTTTGACAAAGGAGCTTAAACCATCCAGTGGAACAAGGACAGCATTTTCAACAAATGGTGCTGGTTCAACTGGAGGTCAGCATGCAGAAGAATGCAAATCGATCCATTCTTATCTCCTTTTACAAAGCTCAAGTTCAAGTGGATAAAGGACCTTCACATAAAACCAGACACACTGAAACTAATAGAAGAGAAGGTGGGGAAGACCCTCGAATACCTAGGCACAGGGAAAAGTTCCTGAACAGAACACCAATGGCTTATGCTCTAAGATCAAGAATTGACAAATGGGACTTCATAAAATTGCAAAGTTTCTGTAAGGCAAAGGACACTGTCAATAGGACAAAACGGCAACCAACAGATTGGGAAAAGATCTTTACCAATCTCACATCCAATAGAGGACTAATATCCAATATATACAAAAAACTCAAGAAACTAGACTCTAGACAACCAAATAACCCTATTAAAAAATGGGGCACAGAGCTAAACAAAGAATTCTCAACTGAGGAAATATGAATGGCTGAGAAGCACCTAAAGAAATGTTTAGCATCCTTGGTCATCAGGGAAATGCAAATCAAAACAACCCTGAGATTCCACCTCACACCAGTCAGAAGGGCTAAAATAAAAAACTCAGGTGATAGCAGATGCTGGCGAGGATGTGGAGAAAGAGGAACACTCCTCCATTGATGGTAGGATTGCAAGATGGTGCAACCACTATGGAAAACAGTCTGGCGGTTCCTCAGAAAATTGGACATATCACTACCTGAGGACCCAGCTATACCACTCCTGGGTATATATCCAGAAGATGCTCTAACACCTAACAAGGACATATGCTCCACTATGTTCATAGCAGCTTTATTTATAATAGCCAGAAACTGGAAAGAACCCAGATGCCCTTCAACAGAGGAATGGATACAAAAAATGTGGTACATTTATACAATGGAATATTACTCAGCTATTAAAAACAATGAATTTGATAAATTTTTATATAAATGGATGGAACTAGAAAATATCATCCTGAGTGAGGTAACCCAATCACAAAAGAACATACATGGTATTCACTCACTGATTATTGGATTTTAGCCCAGAAGCCTGAAATACCCAAGATTCAACTCACAGAACACATAAAGCTCATGAAGAATGATGACCAAGTAGGGGGGGCTTCAGTCCTTCTTAGAAGGAGTAACAAAATACTCAAGGGAGCAAATATGGAGACACAGTGCAGGAAAGAAACTGAAGGAGGGACCATCTACAGACCATTCCACCTGGATATCATCCTATGTGCAGTCACCAAAGGTAGAGGTTGATGTGGATGTCAGGATGTACATGCTGACAGGAGCCTGATACAGCTGTCTCCTTAGAAGTCTGCAAGAGTCTGACATACTCAGAGGCAGATGCTCACAACTAACCATTAAACTGATCATGGGGTTCCCAATGGAGAAGATAGAGTGAAGGCTGAAGGAGTTGAGAGGATTCACTACACCATGAGGAAAGCAACAATACCAACCAACCAGAGCCCCCAGGGTCTAAACCACCAGCCTGGGAGCACTTAGGGAGGGACCCATGGCTCCAGTTATATATGCAAGGGAGCTATATATAAGTGGGAGAAGAGATCCTTGGTCCCATGAAGGCTGGACGTCGTGGGGGGGGGTATTCAAGGGTGGGGAGGTGAGGTATGGGGGAAGTGGGTGGGGGTACACCAACATGGAGGCAGGAGGAGAGGGGAAGGGATAGTGAGTTCCTGGGAGGGAGGGGGGAAATGGGGTAAGGAGAGAACATCTGAAATATAAATAAAATTTCCAATAAAAAAAAAAACACAAAAACATATAGGTACAAGGAAAAAAAAAGTGAAATGGAGTAGTGGATGGGGGGGAGGTACAGGGTGGGTAGGATTAGGAGGAGAGAAGGGAGGCAAAACTGTAGTCAAGATGTTAAAAAATTACTTAATTAATTTAAATAAAAGAACAGAATAATGGGTTGTGAGGTTTAACAGTTGGCTTTGCTTCTGTAAAACTTGTTTATCACTATGAGAAAGGGATGAAATATTCTTTTCTATTACTATAGAGAGGGAAAGAAACAACTAAGGGAAGTATAACAACTTTCTTGCCCAGTTGTGTATTCCATGAATAGCTGTAATACACAGCTTTCCAATGTCCACATTTAAAACCCCACTTATCCCACATGTCCCATTCTCCAACTTACCTTTTTTTCATTCAAACTTAAATATATTACAAATAATTTCACAGTATCTGTCTATACTTTTGCAAACAACTTTTCCTAGATTTCACCCTCATGGTATGAACTACTTCAACAGTTCACATTTGACCTCTACTTTCTCCTCCTAGTCATTTAAGACACTGCTACTCATAGATATCTACATGTTTTAAGTACTTTATTTCTTTATTCTAAATCCATGGTCTCCCAACTACTCACTTAATAGTCTTAACTTTGTACAAGAGTCTGTAGAATATGATAAAATTTAACTTGCTAGATATGTTATGGTCAATTTTTAACCCATAACAAAAATACGATGATGAAACTTTCAATTAATGATAACCTATTGGTTAATTTGCATTCATAATTAATCCAAGTGCTTCTAAAGGCTGTTCCTATTTTGCATGAAGGATTTTACAACAGGCACAGAATAAAGATTTAATTTGAACTTCAGGTACCTATTGCTTGATGATGCCTGTGCTAAGCCCCGCTAAAGGAAGTGATATCAGTATCAGGAAAAGCAGGCAAGCTCACCTGTGCATCAGCAAGTTGAACAGCAGGGAACCCTTGGTTTGCTTCTTCTACACCTGCAACATCATCTTGACTAGTACTGTGCTGAGAATGTGTTCCATCCAGAGTATTCTGATCACTAGATAAGACAGTGTTGAAATCTGAGGCTGACGGTATTGTAGGTAATTGGGTGCAACTCCTAACAGCAAAATGTCAAGAGTAAATATGAATCATTTGTAAACAAAAAAACAAATAAAGGCATAGCAAGTCAAATTTAAAAGCAACTATGTTGTAATGCCCTTTCCAGACCACAGAGGAAAACCAAACAAAACAAAAGACAAAACAAAAAAAACCTAATAATATGTAGCAGTAAATATTTACAGATATGATTAATTAAAAATGACATTAAATATTCATAAAATATCAGTGATGTTTATATAGGAATTCAAGCCAGTCTATCCAAAATGTAGAAATTTCTGACTGGAGAATCTTTGAAAAGCAAGTACACCAGGGGAAAAGCTATAGGTGTTAACAGAATTACACCCAAGCTTTATCCTGTCCTTCCAGACAAAGGACCCTTGTTGAGAGGAACTATTCCATGGAAGTTGTCTTGAAATTGAAACTACAGCCATTCTGCACAACAGTGAAATCAGAACCAGATAGATGCCAAGAACTGTGGGATGCCATCTTTCTATTTTCTTCAGTCAAGAGTCAGTGCAGAAACACAGCACGCATTAGAATTCACATCACTTCAACGTGAGAAGAGCTCAGTGAGCAGTCACAAGTCAAACGCTCTTCTCATTTCTATCTAAAAATAATTCACATGACTTAAATAGCTTTTAAAATTCATTTTAACTTCCTTTATTAATCAGTATCAAAGTCTACTTCAATATTCTTCAATATTTACTAACATGGAAAGCTTCAAAAACAGGAAAGGAAGGCTAATATACTTACTGGATATAGCCACCACTTTCTTGGAAACATACTGCCATATTTTTTTCTACACATGCAAGTTCTTTTAAAATTAATTAATGCCCCTAATTTATTTCTTTCCTTAAGGAAAGAAATCTTACTTTACTATTCCCATAGATCTGATTAAATGTTTGGTAAGTAACTACAAAGAGTAAATGAATTAATTGTTATGATGTTTCAGAGGGAACTAGACAGATTCAGAATATTTTCTGTATTTGTAGGTACATTATGTTGTAACTATACGTTTTTTTAACATGCTTCTTTTTGTGTTATGTTTAACCAACCACATTAAATGTTTTACATTCTTTAAATCTTGTACCAAGTAGAAGTTTAATTTGCCATTTTCTGAAAGGGTCCAATTTCATCCAAATAGCTGACAGTCTAAGTATCCTCTGAGAAACATGATTTTATAGTAACTGTATGTGCAACTGAAGACCATTAAGATAAAAATGATAACTGTATTACCTGTTGGAAGACTGTTATGTCCTGACTTTGTAACAGGAGATTCCTGTACCACGCTTCCACGATTTCCCACAGCATTTGACATCCAATTATAAAAACTCACAGATGATGGCTCAGATAACAAAGGATGTTCGGACAACATGTCAGTGGCTACTGTATTTCCTGAAAAGAAAGTTTATGGAGAATAAGATTTTATATAATATAAAAGAGAAAAATGCTACTTGCATGCTTTCAGAAAGTCAGATTAAAATGTCTTTCTTTGAAAAAAATAATGTAAGGATTCATTTATTCTTATTTTATATATATAGGTGCTTTGCCTGAGTTGTGTCTGTGTACAAAGTGTATGCCGGGCCAGAAGAGGGCATGTGGATCCCCTGGAACTGGAGTTACAGATGGTTGCTAGTAGCTATGAACTGAACTGGGAATTGATCCCAGGTCCTCTTCAAGAGCAGCTAGTACTCTTAATTACGAAGCCATCACTCCAAGTGTTTTAAACTCTCACTTCATGATGTTGGTGTGTGGACCCTAAGGCATTAGTACAGAATTCATCCTGTTATCACACGGTGGTGAGTTTGCACTCTTCAGACTCAGCATGTGTGCCTTGGCATTAGTCAGCACTAATTTGAAAATAGAAATAAAATGCACAAAGAGAAAGTTATAATCTTGTTCTCAATTATTTTTCAAAAACAAAGTAACTAAAAAGATTAGCCATGCAATCAAAGTATATAATAATGTGGTTTACTATTTCTCCCACAAAGAAAACTTAATTGAAAGAATCATTTTATTTAAGTCTATGTGTGTCTGTACACTGTGAGTGAGTACAGCTGCCTGTAGTCCAGAGGAGTGGGTTGGGTCCACGGGAGCTACATACCTGTTCTTGTCAGGGAGCTGCTTTTCACAGCTGCACTACTTCTCTGAGGAGTGCCTTCCAGAAGGTTGTGCAGGCTTGGGAAGCTTCCAGTCAGATAGCTGAGAAGGCTCTCCTTCCTTGGACTCTCCTTTACAGGCATTCCAGCACGTCCAACATGTACTGGAGAATCTGTAGCAGTGTCTCCACTGGTGTAACTCAGAGAATGATACGGATGGATGCCCTACAAAACGGAACACAGGGCTCTTTTTTTTTTTCCTGAAGTCTATGAAACTGACTGCTAATAATTACAATCTCCATAACTGTTCCTATTGCTGCTAGCTTGTCTATCCTTTCATATTTATAGTAATTTTGTCTACTAGGATTATTGAGTCTCAAATGTAAAAAAAATAATTTTTATAACTCTGCAATACAATACTAGGGGCTATACATCATATTCAAGTATATTCCTTAAAGTAATTTAAAATGAATCATTAATTGATTTCTATAGCTAAACAACAGTCACAGAACAAACGCATCTTAAACAGAATACAGGAAATAAAATGCTGGTTAATGATGGGGTGGGGTGCAATATCCAGGGCACCAGGATGTAAGCAAGTCATGGAGTGCTTTAAGAATATGCTTGTGGCTATGTAAAGCATAAGAAGTAGGCTGAAGCAATTACTGTTATGGCTTAATTATGGAACCAGCAAACTGATACCCAGAATCAATCTCCCTAATACAACTATTCCACTTAAAACTGACAATCAACTTGTTACATGACTGACACCATCAAAAATACGTTATCACTACCAGGCCACGCATAATGGCATTAAACACAATCCCAGGACTCAGGAGGCTGAGGGAAGAGCACTGCCATGAGTTCAAAACCAGCATAATCTACCAGTAAAATCTAGGCAGCCAAAGAAATAGAAGACTTTTTATCAAAATAAACAAAAAAACAAACATAAAAAACACATAGCAAATCTAATGAGGGAAATACGTTTGCTACTCTTTTTACAGAAGGTAATCATAGACAACCAACAGAAAGGAAACTAGAGGCTTTCTGACTAAGAACAGGAAACTAAGTAAGGACAAGTACACATCATATTTAAGTATATTAGACCACTGAAGATTTAGCACAAAGTGGAAAGGTGTATTCATTTTTACATGCCTTTCACTTAGATAGGGGAAGAGGAAGAAGTCTCTCACTATAGGAAGAGTACTTACAACATACTAAACATGTGTTATGCATATTTCATATCTTATCCCTTATATGTTCTTTGTGTAGACAATTAACTTTGTTTCACAAAAGAAAAACCAGTTTATAAATAACCAAGCAAGAAAAGTCAGATATTTTAATCCAAATGCCTCACTTCCACTCCACAATTCTTGACATTAGACCATCTTTGCTCACTGGTTTTGACTATCACTGGTCCAGACACAGCCAAGAGTCACCTGGGGAGAGAGTCTAATGGGGAATTGTCAAGACTGGGTAAGTCTATGGCCATGTCTTTGGAAGACTATTTTAACTGCTTATAGATGTTGGAACCTAGCCAGGTTGCAAGTGGTACCACTCCCTAGGCAAGGGGTCCTGCACAATATAAAAGAGGACACAGCTGAGAGCAAATAGTCTCTCTTGACTATCAATACGACATGACAGCTACTTGAGTTCCTGTCTTGACTTTCCTGAAATGATGAGCTATAACATGATAAAACTTGTCCTTCCCTGTGTTGCTTTTTATGAATATTGTCATAGTAACAAAAATGTAACTAGAATGTTTACTTTTCTAGCACTTAATAACACTTAATGACATTTATTTATATAAATACTCTATTCTATCTTTTAAAATCACAGTGCTTTTTGTCTATTAGAATTGTTACGTCTCAAATGTTAAAAAAAACAAACAATTTTATAACTCCAAAATACAATACTGAGACTAAAAACTAAAAACTGGCAAATATTTTAATTTGAAAGGCAATATGCACACAAAATAAAAACTTTAAAAGCATAAGAAACTTCAGTAGGAAGTAGGTCCTTTCCCTAATAGTTTTCTAGTTTCTTATCTTCCTATATGATTTATGTGTTATAAAAGCATACACACTGTGGTGGTTTGAATGAGACTGGCCCCCAATAGGCTCCTACACTTGGATGCTTCCTGCAATGGGTGAAATTATTTGGAGAGGATTAGGAGGTGTGTCCTTGTTGGAGGAGGTGTGTCACTGGGGTGAGCTTTGAGGTTTCCAAAGCCTAAACCATTCCCAATTAGATTGCTCTCTTTCTACCTTCTGGTTGTCTTAACAAGTAAGCTCTCAGCTAGTGCTCCATTACCTTGCCTGCCTATCTACTGTCATGCTTACCACAATAGTGGCATGGACTGTAACCATCTGAAATTCTAAGTAAGCTTCCATTTAAATGTTTTTTTTTTTTTTTAATAAGTTGCTTGGTCAAGGTGTCTCTACACAGCAATAGAAATGTAACATACACACCCCTATATTTTGCTATCAATTCAATCCATATAACTCCAGTGCCATCTACAGTTGTACATAAATCTGCCCCATTTTGGAAAGGCTTTGTAGTAGGCATTTGTAACAGTTTACATAACTTATTGGCCCTCTGATATTTAATTCTTTTATGTCACATCCACTATTTTTGCATTATATAGCATTGCCAAAAAAGCTCTAGGATCTGGCTGATCATTTATGGTCACTTCCAGAATGAAAGTCCCTGACATGGAAATTTTTTCACTTGTACTTGCCACATTTTCCTCCAAAAAAGTTACAACCATGTAAATTTCTTATTTAACAATTTCCTCCAAGATTGAAACTTTCCATTCCTACTCCTGTAAGTAACCCCAATAAAACTCACTGATTCACCAAGTTGGATTCTGGTGGTATCTGTACTTTGGTCTATCAGGAGTTCTCTATTTGGGGGTGAGTAGACAGACACATGTGTAGTGTCTTCCCAGGAAAAGTTTTGTCATATAACAATATTCTAATATTGTATGAGAATGACTGTTTTCTTTTCATATAATATCAAGTTTTGTTATTCTAATCTTATAGATAAAAATAAAAATGTCAATTTATTTTACATTTCCTTATGAAAAAATACATCTTCATATTTGTATACATATTTTTCTGACATATTTTATGATTTTATCCATTTTTTAAAACTTTTCTTCTTAATATCTTATCTTTTTCTTAGTGATTAAAAATACTTTTGTTGTTATTTATTTGAGAGATATTAGCCCTTTTCTATATGTTTTTAATTTTTATTTTGAAATTTCAAATTTAAATGTCAAAATTATCCTGAGTTTCAGTGTAAGCCTCCATGCAGACTTTGAGTGAAAGTAATACTATTAACTCAAATATTCAGTTCTAAGAAAAGCAAACTAACAACAGCAACAATCAAGCAGAACAATACAAGGTGTCAGATAAACTTATCATGCCTCTACTCACTTACTTCTCACCACACTCTTCCACAGGAGGACGCTTTCAAAACCCATACCTTACAAGTAAAGAAGCTGATGCACAATTCAGTCAGAAATTTTCAAGTTACAGGGCGGGATTCAAGTGAGGTACTGCTACCAATGCAAGTCTACTCACTTGGCTGTACCATCCCTCTTTATCAAGCATCCTTTAAACTTGTTAAAACAATGGGAGTATAAACTAAGATTATAATTTATAAAAACTCAACCTAAACTTGTATCAATAGTATATACCCTAAAAGGCATCCCACTAAAACTAAAATGGCAAGATCATCAACATTTTCAATACTGAATTTTATTGCATATAATATTTGAGTTAAAATAAGGTTTAGTAGTATTTAAGTGTCAATTATTGATGGCATAAATTTAATGGAAATCTATATATTAAAGTTATTAACCAAATTAATTTCAACATTAAGTTATTGGAATATTTAGAAAAGACATCTAAAATATTTAACACTGACATTAAAAAAATGTAGGTCACTTCTGTAAATTTTAATCTCTAATCAAAGATAGCAATGCTGTACCTTTATTTTTAATGCAGAGTCACTATGGGTGTGAGTTTTAGAAAGCTTCCTCATTATTTCAGCTCCAGTGACAGGTCCAGAGCTCCCAGGTGGTGGCCGGTTAGCGGTTCCTTCTAGAAGCATTGTATGCTCACTGACTGTGGCTGAAACGGTTCAAAAGACAAATGAGTTATATACATATGACCACACATTTATCTGAAACATCACCAACATTCTGGTTTGTATAATTACTGTACATTTTTATAATCTAAAAGGATGTACAATGTTTATAATTTTTATTTTTTGTTTCCTTACTCTCTAACCTGGATCTGAGTTTACACTCTCCATGTAACTGATCTAGTGACCAACAACCAATTCAGTCACCCTGTAGAATTTGCAGAGTGTCAGGAATGGACACAGGCATTACTGGTGTTTAGAAGGTATAGTTAGTGAACTAATTCAACCTCTGTGCATAACAAAGGTTAGATAATAACCTTTATAATAAAGATAATAAGCAATAAAACTCAAGCTATGTCTCATAATATATTATTAAATTATTTTTAATTAAGCTAAATAAATATTCTGGAAGCTTTACTTTTAGGACTCTTCTCCTATAGTACTTCTTCCCCACAGTACTTTTAATTCTTTTTCAAAACACTGTAAGACAATCTATCATCATAATACAAAATTAATCTTTAGCAAAAAGTTAAAGTAAAAACACACATTTCAAAAAAGTATATCCACCTTGTTCAGATGCAACACATCCTATGTATGGAACAGTATGCTCAGCTCAGACCTCCAAATTTATTTAAACTAAAATACATGTAACAAAATTAAACAAAATTCCTTTAAAAACAGACAAATGGGCAAATACAATTTTAAAAGGCAGGTTTTTATTTACAAGTTTTCTATAAAAGCTGTCTCTATTAGACATATTCATTAGTCTACTGTAGCTCACAAAACTAAATTATAAAATTTGTTCAGTAAAAAGATTCCAAAGTCATTGTGAATTTGGATTAACAAAATTCACAACTGTATAGTTCAACCACAGGATTTTCAAATTTGGTACAAAAATTATTAAAATTATTGAGTACCATATGATCAAGTATGTAATGTCAGAATTTTCTTCTATTACTAATTTCCTAATAATTACAGGTATCTTTAAAAAGGTATCTAAAGAAAAGGTCTTGATTGGTACCTTTTAAAGAGGCATATTATTGATATGAAGTTATTCCTACAAGAACACACAGTGTTTACACTGAGGAAAGAAAAGTTCCCTGAACAAAAGGTACCTGCATCAAACTCAAACTCTGCGCCATCAGCACTAGTATCACTCTGCAGACCAGCTCCATTATCCAGGCCAAGGCCCTCTTCATGCTCGCGGTCCACAGTTGCTGGAGGTTTCAGTGGATGAGCTGGTCTGTGTAAGCTAACTCCTTTAAAGGCAGGTGTTACCACAATGAACTTCATCCACTGCCTTGCCAAAGCAACCAATCCTTTCTTTAAAGTTACCAGTGCAGGGAGCCCATCACTCTGTAATAACAATGAAGAACTAATTTTAATCTCAAAATGCCCACTTAGAGATAAAGGAAATCTAAAATTTAGATTTTTAATTTATTCAACACTACCCATATTTTCAAGTTGACAATAAAATCTACTATAGCTACACATATATTGAGAACATCCCTCTAGGGTTGATGTATTTTAAAAATCTGGTTCTCACTGTGGCAATGTTTGAAAGGGGGCGTACCTTTAGGCGGAGATCTAGTGGAGATCATAGAGGACATTGGTCTAGGAATTCATTAGAGCCATTTTGGTAAGACCTGGTAATCTGTAGATGGGGAGCTATTAAAGAGCAAGACCAACCTCCCCAGCCTCTGGCTTCCTGTCTTGGTATGTAGAGCATCCGCTCATAGTTAATACTTTCAAGTTTCTCTGTTCTACCTTCTCTGACCACAAGGTCGGGCATGTCAAGCTTATGCAGTACAACTTTGGCTTCAATTCCAGGAAAGTACAAAGTACTATTTCAGTCTTAGATATAAACGTCTTTGTGAAACACATTCCTTAATATAGATTCATCACTTGCCCGGTAAAAGATTTGATTAACCATTAATAATACTGGTGAAAGGTTTGGATAACCATTAATAATACTGATACACAGGTGCCTAACTTGGATAAATATTGTTGTATATGCTCTACTACTTGGAAGCTAGGAGAAGACAAGCAATGTCCTCAAAATTCAAAATTCTCCATCACAAATTGCTTTTATAGGAGTGTGGGATGAGTTGTACAATTATTTACGTTCCCCTCTATGATGAACTGTTTTATTAAATCATAATGCTTCTCAGGATTACTTCCTGGCTTGAAATTTATGCTTTCAGCTTCTAGGATACAGTAGTCTTAGTTTTAGGTCTTGACTTCCCTTCTCAGCACTCAATCTAGCTTTATGAAACCTCTCTACCTTCTTGAAGTTTGGCGTTTTTTCAGAATTTCATCTGTAACAATTTCTCATTCAACTTATCAAGCTAAGAAATTTTATCCATGTTGACAGCATCTACATACAAGCCACTCCAAGACTGTCAATCAGAGCAGTAAGGCATCTACTAACCTGTATTTCTAACCACACTTCTTACCCTGCCCATCTAGTATATTTCTACAGAACAGTAGCTTCCTTAGAACTAGTACTCACCATTGTGGCATCGTCAATGATGGAGTAATTTGCTTGGTGCAGGTAGTGATGTAGAATATTACATAATAAACAAGAAGGATTTTCTTGGAGAAAGCGGGCAACTTTTGTAAGTCTATTGTATTTACTTCTTAGAGGAAAATGTACACTTTTATTCTGGAAACCAAACAAATATAAGAAATTTAGAATTATATATATATGAAAGTTCCTATAATCAAAGATATTTAGTAATTAAGAACTGTAGATCTTCCAAAAACTATTAATAGTAATTAATCATTTACAGTAACAAAGTATGTCTAATACCTTATATGATTAAGACACACCTCTAATGCTTCTGTCATTATGCATCCCATAACAGCACAAATTCGCAAGGTTCCCTCAGTCTCTAGTTTGTTTAAGGATGACTTGAGTTGATCAATAGGAACAAGCCATGCACCAACAGCTGGGGTTGCAGTGCTTAAGAGGTTCAGCTGCCTTTAAAAAAAAAAAGAGTTAAGATCAAATTTTATATTTCAAACACTACATGCTATTTTATCCTGACAATATTTTCTCCTTTTGGTCACTGACAAATTATGATCATATAAATAAGAAATGGACAATTGGAAAGGAAGAAGGGGAAAACATGTTGAAATGAAAAATAAAAGTCAAAGCATTAAGTCAAGTAAATACAAACAAAATACTAGGATAGAAATTGGGCTAAACAGAGAATATATAGTAACTATAGAAAATATTCAATGAGAAAGATGGAAAGAATAGCCATTTTAGCACTCATTGGGTATTAGATATGTCAGAAAAATAATTCAGGAAGTACACAAAACAGAATAGTAAGCTGTCTGAAATAAGGAGGAACTGTGGATGGACAAAATTACACTTTGAAATTTCTTACCTAGAAAATGCATGTGCAGGGGATCTCACATTGGTGGGAGCTGCAAAACTAAACCAAATTTCTTTAATGGTCAACTTCATGCTACATGAATCTGGAGGTGGTGGCATCAGAGGTAGATCTTTTTTCAAATCATCAGATTCAACCCCTTCATCCTATATAAAAAAGCCAAAATCAATATTGATCCTCCAGAACCATTAAGACAGGCTTATTAGCACTTTAAGCATAAAACCTTTACAGAGAACCCTGATCTGTGGATGTTCTCAAAATAGCTATACAGGTTTGCACTCCACAAGTAATGGAGGATTGTTTCTCTTGCTCCACATCTTCACCAACTTGTGCTGTCACTTGAATTTTTTATATTAGCCATCTGACCAGTACAGATGGAATCTCAAGAGTTGTTTTGATTTGCATTTCCCTAATGACTATGGACTTTGAATATTTCTTTATGTTCTTCTTGGCCATTAGAGAGTCCTCTGTTGAGAATTCTGTTTAGCTTTGTACCACATTTTTAATTGGGTTATTTGGTTTTTTTTGGAGTCTAACTTCTTGAGTTCTTTGTATATTTGGATATTAGTCCTCTTTCTGAATATAGGGTTGGTGAATATCTTTTCCCAGTTTGCAGGTTGCCATTTTGTCCTATTATGATGTTCTTAGCCTTACAAAAGCTTTTCAGATTCATTGTTTATATTTTTAAGAGAAAACATTGCTATGTTGCCTAGACTAGTATTGACCTCCTTGTATACTAGTATTGACCTCCTGAATAAGAGATCCTCTTGTTTCAGTCTCCTGAATATCTAAGACTACAGGTTTAGCTTTTTTTTTTTCCCCCAAAGTAAAGTATATGGGGTCCAGTAAGACAGCTCAGCAAGTCAAAGGCATTTAGTGCCTTGCTGCCAAACCTCATGACCTGGGCAGATGGAGACTCTCAGATACTGAACTACCTACCCATGAGAGTACAGGGGTTAAACCTAGGTCCTCTACATATATGTAGCAGATGTACAGCTTGGTCTCCTTATGAATCCCTTAACAATTAGAGCGAGGCTGTCTCTAACTCTGTTGCCTGCCACTGGATCCCTTCCCCTAGCCTGCTAGGTGGAGCCTCAGTGGGAGAGGATACACTAAGTCAGCTGAAATTTGATGCCCTCTGAGAAGGAAAAGGGGTCATGGCAGGAGGGACTTATGAGGAAGGAGCTGGGAGGAGAGGAGGGAATGGGGCTGTAATCAGGATGTTAACTGAATAAACAAAGAAATTAATGAGAAAAATACAAACAAAACAAACCAGCAACAACAAAAACAGCCTCTTAGCTGGGGAGGTAACTCAGGGGTAGAGCTAGTTCTTGCATAGCATGTTCTAAGGTCCTGAGTTTAATCCTCGGTATCAAAAAACATAATAAATAAAATTGAAAACATTGATTTCTCAAGAAGCTATACGCCAAGCACTTGGGTGTATAAAGATGTAGAATTTGACATTTGAAAAAAAGGAGAGAGACTTATGCATTATTACTGCAGCAACATGCATAATCAAGCAAATGTTTTGCAGACTGACTTCTCTCTGAAGCCATGGCACACTTAATATCATGGTTCATACCTTTTGTAAAAGAAGCATGGGAAAGTATCACTATATAATGGAAATATCAGTGAGTCACGGAAATTAATGTAATGAATATAACTTCCAGGGAATTCCCATGTTTGAGGAGAAACAATTCCGTAAATAAATGGGGGAAAAAAAAACACAGAGCCTGGATAAATTGTTGAAGGCTTGATGCCCTAGTGTAAGGGAATGCCAGGGTGGGGAGGTGGGAGAGGGTGGATGGGAGAGCACTCTCATAGAAGCAGGGTGAGGGGAGACAGGAGAGGAAGTTTCCGGAGGGGAAACTGGGAAAGGGAATAACATTTGAAATGTAAGTAAATAAAATATCCAATTTAAAAAAAAAAAAGAAAAGAAAAAGGAAATCTAAGGAGCTCAAGATCTGGGAGAAAGGCCCTTAAAATTCTGTAAAGTGAGGCTAGAGAGAATGACTTAAAGTACACCAGCTGCTCTTCCAGAGGATCTGGGCTCAATTCCCAGCTCCAACATGGTGGAGATTCAGCACCCTCTTGTGGTCTCAGTTGGCACAAGGCATACACATGGTGCACAGACACAATTGCAGGCAAAACACTCCTCCACACAAAAATAAATCTTTAAAAAATATTCTGTAGTTTTTCAAAAGGTAAGGACAAAATACTAAAATAATTCTTGTTTAGTTCACAAGCCACATATGTCTTAATTCCTTTCATTAAAATTCTAATGGAAACCACCCTCCCCGCCAACACTTCTAAGGAACTAATAAAGAAACTGATTAACTTAAAATTTTATTTCTGACTATTGTGGGGTGTGAGAACATGATGTGTAAGTGTGTGTGCAAGAGTACCATGGTGTAAATACGGAGATCAGAGGACAACTTTGTGGAGTCACCTTTCTCTCCTCCTACTTTTACAAAGGATTCAAGAGATCAAACTCTGGTTGCCAAGTTGGACACCTAGCAATTGGTTCTACCTGCTGAGCCATCAGGTTGTTATGGAAATTGATAAATTCAACAAATATGCACCAAATAAATCCCCAGGGGCTGTGGAGACGGCTCAGTGGGTAAAAAGGTACTTGCCTAGTAGGCCTGACAACCTGATTTCAGATCATTAGAAGACACATTTAAAAACAACAACAAAAATCAACAAAACAAGACACTTGCAAAATATGGGTCTGTAATTTCACTGTGTACCTACAAGGAAATGGGAAGTGGAGACAGGAAATCTCCAGTGTTTGAAGACAAGCCAACCTGGTTTACACTGCATTAGAGGAATCTGTCTCAAGGTTAGGGTGAGGGTTAGCATCCACATGTAGAGTGTGGCGTACCCCATACCCACATACACAGCATCCACATGTAGAGTGTGGCATACCCCATACCCACATACACATCTGTCTCTCATACATAAGAGAAATAAAAATAAATAACTACCAAGAAATGGGGTTCAGAGGTGAGTATAATCATAAACACTAGGTATCTACAATCTATTTTTTAATGAAAGGGTGCTCCATTACATTTTTATTGTTTACTCTGAGAAGTTTATGTGTATATATGTATACATTCACTAAATTCTTGCTTGTTTGTCCAAGGTTATCAAACAGTTAATGACCCAACTTTTCAACAATATGGAATTTTAAATAATTTTGCTGTTACCGTACTCACAATTAAATTCTACCACAATAAAAATAATAAACGAACTAATATAAGGTATTCTATAAGATGATATCTAAAATAAGCAGATATTGATAAAAACACTCATTATATAAAACATTACCAATAAGCATAAAATGATTAACTAAAAGCTAATTAATCAAGGCCTACATTTCTTAAATTCTATGAACTCATTTATGTAACCTGTGTTTATTATATGTATAACATAAGCAGAGTGTTGTGCTAACTATTATATGGGCAGGAATATGAACATAAGAAAATATTACTATATCTATTCAGGAACTAACTCTATTCATATTATATCCAACAAAATATTTCAACTCTAAAACAGGAAATGAAAAAAGATATGCTCTAGAAATTTATTTTGAATTGAGTATATAGTTCCTATTTCCAAACTATCAGTATCATTAGAAATCACCAACTTGCTCATCTGAAACTGAGTTTCCATTTATGTCAGAGGAAGGACTGGTTCGGTCACAGGTAGATTATCATCAGAGACATCAGTATTGTAGCCACTGCCCGTAGGAGAATCAGAAGAATTATTGGATGTCAGACTCCACTCCTTTCTGTGACACTAGTTTTACCCATAATTCCAAAACTGTTATATAAAACTGCACCAGACTGTCTTCCTCCTATAAAAATAAAGGGAGTCATTTGTTAGAAAAAAAAGTGTATAGTGTTTTGCTATTATACTCTAAAATATCTGTATATAACTTCATCAAGATCATGTTTTTCCTCACTAGCCTTTTCCTTTATCTAAGAGAGTTACGTATGACTTTCCAGGTAAAAGGTGTAGACATATAGCTACTAGTATTTTAAGTTACTGTATCATGTAAGACTAACCCTGAAAGTCTTTTTTTTTTTTTGTTTTTTTGAGACAGGGTTTCTCTGTTAGCCTGGCTGTCCTGGAGCTCACTCTGTAGACCAGGCTGGCCTCGAACTCAGAAATCTGCCTGCCTCTGCCTCCCAAGTGCTGGGATTATAGGCATGCGCCACCACTGCCCGGCCCTGAAAGTCTTACAACTCAACTTTCCTGCTATAAAGTATAACTCATAACCATATAAGGCATTTCCTTCCTCCTTTCCTCTCCTCCTCTTGTCTTATATAAGAAACCAGTATAAATCAGGAGTTTTCACTAAAGGAAGAATTCACATGAAATGTTTACTTCTTATATGGCAAGGCTCTAAAAACTGTGGAAAAAAAAGGGCGGGGGGGGGACGTCCAGTAAACTCAGGAATTTCTAAATCCTGTTGCCATGTGAGGTCCCAAAGTTTGTGACAGAAGGACTCTCTATCTGGCTGTGGAAGGAACTATCACATGCATAATTGAAATGTATATGTACCCTTGTAGGTAAAACCAAGTTCCACAATTTCTGCTGTATTCAATGTTGGTCCAGGTTGCTACAAGTAACAACTGTTAAGCACATTTCAGTTATATGGAACTGAACTGTCCCCACCTAAGCAGAATTCAAGGGTTATAATTTACCTTTTATAGTTAAATTTTCAAGTCCACATTCAAACATTATCCAGCCCCATTTTTCTTGACTGGGACCTATCCGTGTTACATCTGGGATAGCTTGTTGATCTGTCTCATCTACAAAAGTAAATTCATCCAATTCTTCAAGAGTAAATAAAACTTTGGACTTTTCAAAAGGAATGGCAGTGATGGCACAGGTCCCAATGTCTATTATTGAGAGAACACAATGAAAATCTTTTTAAGAAAAAAACAAAAATCAGATGTTAATATATGGGTTGAACTAAAAAATAAATTGGTATTCTGAAAAGGCAGAAAAATAAATAAAAGATGTAAAGAAAATAATGCTATCTACAAAAGAAGTAAAGACGATTCCAGAGTTAACAATGAATTTATCAATTTGTTTTGAAAGATTAAAAACTTCTGTCAACAAAGCTGGAAGAGCAAGCCAGTAAACCAGCACTCCTCCGTGGCTTCTACCTCCAGGTTCCTGCCTTGTTTAAATTCCTCTTCTGGATTCCTCTGATGATGAACTGTGATGTGAAATGTAAGCCAAGTAAACCCTTTTTTCCCTAAATTTGCTTTTTGGTCATGGCATTTCATTGAAGCAATAGAAATTCTAAGACAAACCCTGAACGAGGTTAGAATGACCTAGAACACAGATAGTCCTAAATCTTACTTTCTATTTTGCACAGAACTTAATATAGAATAGTTAAATACCATGAGTACAACATAAGTAGAAGTGCTTTTCTCTTCCTTATAGTATCAAATTGCAGCAATATTCAAAGGAAAATACTCTTGTTTGCAAAATTTCCTATCTACAAATGACAAACAAAATTTTTGAAGCTTACCTGTAGTATCAAGGCCTCTAAGTTGCCCATGGACTCGATGGATATTTAACTTGGCAGCAATTTCTTTGCCTTTCTCTGCTCCAGCATTGGACCTAAGAGACCCAGATGACTGAGGCTGCATCTTGCTGGCATGAACATATCTATCAAAATTTGATGTTTTACTAGCATCTACATTTGCAGTCTCTTCAACCACACCTCTGAATGGAAATAGAAAATGTACACAATGGTTAACATTTAAATAACATAGTCCAATAAAAACATTTCACTATGTTGTTTAAAATGAAGCACTCTATCTAAACTAAACCAATATCAAGAATATTGCCAAAGTATTTCTATAAAATAATTATGAATAATTAAGATAGACAAGGCTTTTCACATCCAACAATCATGGCTCAAATTAATAAGATCTTTTCACCTGTTCATACGAACTTGTGTAGCAATTCTGTCAAAACACAAAGCCACCAGGGAAACATGTGTCACACTTCTACTAGGAACTGTGGCTGGAGATTCTTCCACTGAGGCTTGTAACAAGCATAAGTTAACCTAACACACAAATGACACAGATTTCAGAATTGAAAAATTAAACAGTGTCTTTTATAACTAATCACAAATACAAATAAAAAATAATAATGATAGTATATATATCTATCTGAGAGTAATGAAGACAAAAGTTGTAAGTTCTCAAAACAACCATGATTCTTGTCAAGATATGCTTACTAGTAAAATAGTGGCAAAAATGTTATGGGAGTAATCAATGCTTTCTGACTAGATTAGGGTTTCTAGAGGGGGAAATGTGGAAAGGGATAACATTTAAAATGTAATAAAGAAAATATCCAATTAAAAAAAAGGAGAGACACAGTATTAAATTTTTTCCTAAGTATGTCTTTAGACTTATCCATTGATGCATCTCTCAACACTCAAGAAGCTACTTTCTATATCTTTCTCTCTTTTATTAGTTGAAAGTTTTGATCCCTTCATTTACTACTACCCACCCAGTTTTGTGTCTTTTTTTTTTTTTTTTTTAAATCCTTCAAGACCAATTTTTGCTGCCCACAATACTTATAGATTGTATTCTCCCACCAGGTGAGGTCAACTACACTTTAAAAGAAAAATTCAGAGAAGTTTCTTTTTAAAGTCAATGGCAACTAATTCAAAAACTTACAATTTGTCAACAGGTAGAGAATAAGAGTACTCATTTAGAAACAGAACATCTGCATCACATCCCCATTCCAAATCAATGACAAAGAAAGCAGGAGAGATCTTAAGAGCCAAAGATGGTGAATAACTGCTGTTAAACTATGTCTTCTAGATATGACAAGGCATTACATAGAACTGTACAAGACTCACACAAGACCACGCCGACCCTAGCATTTTTCACACTGGCAGGTACTCTGCACACTACTAGAGAAAAGCAGTTATCAATATTTCCTGGCTATAAACCCTGCAACCCACAACAATGACAAGCCTGTAAGATAAATTGTTACAATTGTTAAGGGAGTAACCAAATACTTTCTGAATAAATTTAAAGCCTACTCTATGAGATGGAATCCATATCTGACAATGTGAAAGAGGCCAAGAACCTAAAACTATAGGTGAAGAGACTATGGAGAATAACCTCCTACTATTATTCTGCTAGATGAATACAGCAATAAAATGGTTCCTAATGACATACTGCAATACTCATAGATCAGAGCTTCACTTAAGCCTCATCAGAGAAACTTCTTCTTGTAGTAGATGGTGACTAACAAAGAAACCCTCAACTGGAAAATGCAGAGTCAAGAGACTTTGGAGCTCTGAGTCCTAAGTGGGATGTCTTCAATGAACCCTTCCCCTCAGGAATCAAGGTTCTAGGCAAAAGAGGAAGTAGAAAGATTAAGAGGCAGAGGTGATGGTATTCTCCAAGGGAGGTCTTTCAGTAGGATGCACTTAAGTGCTCAGAGAGACTGTAAGCAGCATGAACAAGAAGATGCACACAAGTTAAAGCCAGACAGATCCAGAAGCTATCTGCAACTAATATCCACTGGCAAAGAAAAAAATGGTTTTCCCCAATAGAGTTTCACTGGGTATAGTAGCCACATTTTAGGGCAGGACTCATTCCAAGAAGTAGTTGGCCAACACAAAATGAAGTGAAGTCTATTTCTGTAGACTATTTCTTCTCATTATGTTTTGTTTTAACATTCTTTTTCTTTCTTTTTTTTTTTTTTTGTCTTTTTGGTCTTGTTTACTTTGATTCTTTTTATGTTTCTGTTTTGTTTATTTTAGAGAGAGGGAAAAAAGAACATAAAGTTGAGTAGGTAAGGAGTTGGGGAACAATCTGGGATGAACAGGGGAAGGGAAAAAAACATTATCAAAATATATTGTATGAAGTTTTTTTCAATGAAGAAAAATTATACTTAAAAAAAAAATCAAGCTAGCCAAATTATCAGCAAAAGTAGAGGCTCAACAAAGTCTTAACCCTGACTAAGAAGCTCTAGTCAATTGACGGCTACCAGGGAAGAGTCTCAGTTTTCTTCAGGAATGTAGCCCGTGATGGTGCATGCACATCCTAAGAGACTAAGTGTTGACTCTGTGGCTTTAGAGAAAGAGCACATACATGAAATTGTAAGAGGAAAGCAGTAGACGTGGATGGGGAGGAGTTCAGAGGGAAGGAGTTGGGAGGACTTGATCAAAACACACCATATATATATAAAATTTCTCAAACAATAAAAAAACCAGTTAAATTTTTACTGGATGGATATGGAACATTTTACTAAATATTTACTAGTAGTTTGCTATATTAATTATAATATATTAAATGTACATTAGATTATCAAGAGAATGGACTATATCTTTTGATATTGCAAACTGTTTCAATAACATTCCCTTTGGTAAATGTAAAAGGCAAAACCACTAAGTATGCCCACTTCTATCAGGAAAATGTTTTGAAAAGCTTAACTTTACCTTTGGTATGCTCACATTAGCTTGCAAACCTTTAATTGTCACATTATCTTGCTTTGTTGTGACATTTGTCTGAATTTGTCCCTGGTTAGTTGTTCCTATCATAGGATGCTCAGTTTTTGTTCCTCGAATATCTTGCTTGGGGGATAACTGAAAGCATTGAACAAAATTATTTTCCAGGCATTTCATAAGATATACATCATCCACAACATATATATTCATTGTGTTGTTACCACTCCCCAGACCTATATAACATCAACTATCCTAATACTCAATCTTGAAATTCAGGTAAAAGCTGGCA
The DNA here is from genome assembly GCA_021653895.1 of Mastomys natalensis. Taxonomy (NCBI): domain Eukaryota; kingdom Metazoa; phylum Chordata; class Mammalia; order Rodentia; family Muridae; genus Mastomys; species Mastomys natalensis. Next base: position 67,291 of record JAJTUV010000211.1, on the reverse strand, counting down.
AACAGGCCAGCTTGCTAGACTGAAAAAAGTACTGTATACTAAAATGAAATCCATTCATAGATAAACAAAAATGGTAATCATATATTTTTATAATAGGTTATTAATATATTATTATTATTGGTAGTACCAGTAGTAGTAGTAATAGTAGTAAAACTGAACTCTACTGTCTTGAAAGCTGACTTGGTTTCTGATAACTGGCTCCTTATTGGCTGGAAATAGCTCAAATTTCCATTATTCATACCGTTCTACCTGAACTCCCTGAATGTAGCACATAAAAGAGTAAATATAGAAAGAGTAAAAATGACTAGTTTACCAGAAATACTCAGGCTCAATTTCACCTCTCCTCTAGTTCCTAATCTAAATATGGTACAGATAAACTTGAAAATAAAAGGAGAACCATCAAAAGACCACCAGTGTGTAACTGTTAGGCAACTGGTGGCATAGTCAGATGACAGCAGGAGTAGAGGTGTCACACAGAAAATAGTTACTCAATTCACTGAGGTGAATAAGACACAACATAAAAATAAAGCGAAGTTAAAAATATGTATATCTTTGCTTCTGAAAGCACTAAAATACTAATTCTAAAGAACGTTTATCACAAGAATGAAGAAGCATTCAGCATTTACAAGAATATAGTGCTGCTCCTAAGTAACACAGTATTGGGCAGCTCACAACTATTCATACCTCTAGTTCCAGAGGATCTAATACCCTCTACTGTTTTGAGGCATCTGTAATTATGTGCACATAACTACACACACACACATACACACACACACACACAAATATAAAATAAAATAAATCTTAAAAAAATTTTCATCATTTAAGGACAAGGCTTGTTAGAAAAAGCTTAGAACTAAGCTACTTTCAAAACAAAATAATGAAAATGAAGCTATGGTATTTAAGTAGTACTATTCAATCTGCAGTAGTTATTTGTGTTATTATGAAGCCAATGGCATGTAAAAGCTTTTGAAACATATCAGATGGATTTCAATTTAACTTAGTGATAAAATTGATACATTTAAGTTTTTCAAGTTTAGATATTCCAACACATGGGGAAGATTCAAATTGCTATACCCACTGAATCAAAGACTTCTTACATTTTCTGAGAAGGTAGTCTTGCTATTTTGCACAGCTTCTCTAAGGACTTTAGTGTGAAGATCATCTACAATTGCAGCTGGGTGCCTAGTACTTGCACGGTGAACCATAGCTTCAATATATCTGATGAAAACAAAAGAAGAAGAAAAGAAAAAGAAAAAATTAAAATTTGATTTAATATTATGACTTATTTCACCAAACAATCATTGAAACTTACCACCATTTGAATATTTACAATTCTTCAATACTGAAATGCAAAAATTACATCTTTAGAAATTCTACAGGAAAAAACATTACTGAAATGTTAGCCCTATCATCACCCCCAAAACCTCAGATTAGGCAGAAATATTTGCACCCAACCCAATTTCTACAGACTTGCACCTTACAAAACTGTTTTTTTTTTTTTTTTTAACAGATACATAAAAACTTTAGGACTGTACATACTAACAGGGTCCTGTGTAGATAAAATGAATGTTATTTATTTAAGGTGAAAAGTTTAAAAACTTCTGTACACATCAGTGGTGCACATCAGAGCTTCTAAGTGTAACTTCATACCAGCTGATCAAATTCCTCTACCTCTTCTCTGTCTGTCCCTAGACTTTTGTCTACTATTAAAATTCTGAGACAAAAATGTTTGAGATTCCATGAGTGATATCATGTACAATTTGTCTGTGCCTGTCTTACTTGACTTAACTACTGACCTTCAGTTTCACCTGTATTGTCATAAATGACAAGATTTAATTGTTTTATAGCTAAACAGTATTTAATTGTGTAAATATACAAAATTTTGTCATTTGGTGAACTGAACATGGGTCGCTTTCATTTTTTACTTACTGTAAATAATGCTGGTGTATATGGGAGAAAGCTGTTTCTTCAACATAGTAATTTAATTTTCTTTGTGTAAAAACCCACTAATAGGGTTAGTGAATCACAATAGTTTTGTCTTTTGCTTTGGGAAGAACCACAATGCAGGGCTGTAGTAACTTACACTCCATCAACAGTGTATAACAATCCCTTTTCTTCCTTTTAATAATGGTCACTCTTACTGGGATAATATCTCACAATAGTATTAATTGGCATTTCTCAAGTCAGTAGTAATTTTTCATATACCTATTGACATTTGTATGTCAGTGCTAAGAAATGGCTACTTTGGTCTACTGTCTATTTTTAATTGGTTATTTACTAATAGATTTTTGGAAATTCTAACATATTCTAAATATGTGCCCTTTGTCAAATGTTTGCTTTATAAATACTTTCTCCAATCCTACGAACTATGTCTTGTGTCTGCTAAAACTTTTAATTTGTTGTAATCCCATTTATCTATTTTAGTTATTTTTTCGCTAAGGTTTTGCATGCTCCACCCACCCCCAAAATGAAGAAACCATGTCCATGTCCGAAAGTTCTCCACTATGCATTTTGAGTGTGTGTGTGTGTGTACAGTAGTAGTAGTTTAACATTGCAGGTATTCTACTTGCGTTGTTAATACATTCTGAATTGACATTTTTGTTTTCTGAGACAGGTACTGCTTTGTAACTACCCAGGTTGGCAATGAGTTCACGATTCTCCTTCAGTCTCCCAAGTCCTAGGAATACAGACATGTGCCACTCCACTTGCCCTCCCCCACATTAATTTATGTGTGTTTGTAGGACCATGGAAGGATAGCATGGTTTCTGGTCGAGCACTGGCTAAAGAGGTGGCTGGAGACCCAACAGGTATCCTGATGCATGCATTTCACCACACTCCCAGACTCTAGGTTCCTGATAGGAGGCGAAGACCATTGATCCACACCTTTCAGTTACTTAGGACAACGCCCTACCAGCCCCTCCACAGGTAGAGGGCTTGACCTCTCCATGCCCAGGTGGAGTCCTGAGGATTCTCATAACCCAGTGTCTGCCTGGCGGTGCTGTGTGGAGTAAACTCAGTCAAATTTCCGTGCTTCTGCCCCTCTGAGCAGGGACAGACACGTGGGATCCACAACTCAGCCCAACAGGACCCACACCCACACGCCAGCTACAGCCCCACATTTGTTCATTTTTTTCTCTCATATACTATATCCCAACTGCAGTTTTCCCTCCCTTTTCTCATCTGAGTCTCTCTCCTCTACCTTCCCTTTCCCCCAATCCATTCCTCCTCCACTTCCCTTCAGAAAAAGGTAGAGCTCCCAGGGATATCAACCAAACATGGCATAAACCAGTATAAACCAGTAGTACTTGATTCTCCTAAAGTCTTTTTGGTTCTCCTAAAGATAATTTCCTGTATTTTTCATTAGTATGACTCTTTCCAAGAATCTTGCCAATTTATTAGAAAACACCATGTACCATTCCAGAAAAAAAAAAAATGTGTTTTCATGAGAACTGGTCCTCATGAGCCTTCCCTTCTTCATTATCTACATGATTCACACTCCATTCTGTGTCATTTGGTTTCTACTTGGTCAGTTTTATCTCCTTCAATAGACTATGTATATCTTGCAGGACAGAGTAACTATTATTTTCCCTTTATCACTTCAATTAACTAGTATGAATATGAAATAACTGCCACATGTTTAATCATTTTATGCTTATTAGTCAAATGTAAAAGACAAAGTACATTATAATATTATAATACTACAATATATTTAGCTTGAAAAAGTATCAGATGATTAACACACCATCACTTTAAAGTCTACTTCTATTTTTACTAAAAGCAGTTAGTTAATAAACTCTGTATTATATTTACTTATGTCATGAAAATGTATCACTATATAAAGTAGTAGTCATATTTTTAGACAAAGGTAATACCTGTCCAAGGCTTCAGCCACCAGTGGAGTCAAAACAACATCAACTGTTCCTTTTACTTCAACAATGGCTGTTGTCTTGGTCTGAGCAACAGGCTGATCGAGGGTCCACTCTTCTGTTAATGTTTCATCATCTGTGTTATCAACAATTTTCTTGTCCAGTGGAGTATATGGCGTGCTATAGAGTTTAATCATAAAAGCATGTATTTAAAAGAATATAAACAAGAATAGAAGTTGAAGCTTTATTAAAGTAAGTGAAATTTAAATTACATTTATTTCAGTAAAAACTTTCACAGACAGAGGCTAATATTTCGAGGCTAAACACTTCAAAACCAGGCTGAATGAGGTACTAAAAGCATACTGGTCACAGATGGCAATTACATCACATGACAACAAATATTTTAGATATATTTATTTACTAGATAAGCCTGTCCTAAAATATAAAAACATGTTTATCCTACTCCTGCACAAAAAATTATTTGGGGTAATTTATTCTTAAAATAAAGTCTAAACTCAAATACAAAAGGTTTGTTACTAAGAATACAGTCTACTAATCTCATAATCAAAAGGACTATGACTCTGAATTTTAAAAATGCAATTTTCTGGCACCTGTAGTCCTAGCTGCTTGAAAAACTGAGGCAGAAAGATTCTTTAGTCCCAGAATTGAAGGGCAAGCTGTGCAACATATTAAGATCATATGCCTTTAAAAAAAGAAGAAGAAGGAGCAGGAGGAGGAGGAGGAAGAGGAGGAGGAGGAGGAAGAAGAGGAGGAAGAGAAGGAAGGAAGGAAGGAAGGAAGGAAGGAAGGAAGGAAGGAAGGAAGGAAGGAAAGAAAATTCTTACTTTGAAGTTGATCCTGAAAGCTGCATCCCTCTGTCTAGCAAAGAATTAGCAGTAAGTCCTTGTTTGATGACCTAGAATAGAATAAAATGTTGCTTATAGTCTAAAATTTTAATTATTTCTTATTGTTATGAGTACCCAAAGTAACCTTGCTATTATGATTTTGATATATTCAATATAGATAGTTAAAAGAAGATATTCAATGGGTAACTTCACATTTTCCTCAAGTAAGTGACAAGAAGTATGAAGGTGGAATCAGGGTAAAAGACATGCCTCAAACAGGAATTCAAATGTCCTTCCTCTGTGAGTTCTTTCTCGCACTGAGTTAGTTCTTTCTGAAAGCCTACTTCAGTCTTGTAGTATAACCACAAGACACAGGAAACATCAGCCACACACACAAGCCTAGATGACCACAACCTCTGCCTGCCTATAATCCAGTGGCCCCAGGTCTGACTCATCCTCAATGATTCCTCAGTCTTCAGTTTTCAGGTAAAATGCTATGACCTGGGTTAGGGAATATAGCTCAGACAGTCAAGTGCTGCTGCATAAACACAACAATCTGAGTTGGTATCCCCATTACCCAGGTAGAAGACTGACATGGAAGTATGTGTCTATGAACCCAATTAAGATTGTAGCGGAGACAGGCAAATCCAAAAAAGGCAATCTCTAAATTCAGTGAGATTTCCTGTCCTCAAATTAAGGAGAAAAGTAGTATCACACACACACAAACACGAAAAAGAGTCCTAAACATTGTTCATTATTTTAAGGATAAGAATTTTCATACTGGCTATTACATATTTATACTGGTTAAAATACATACTAAATATATTTGAAATGTATTTGGCTTTTCTAAAACCATTTACATAAACCACACTCATGCTAGTTGATAATTCAAGCATCAACTGAGCTGAACTGGATATGACCAGAAGCTGTTAGGGGCAAAGAGAAAGAAAACTATTTTTTCAAAGTAATTCCAAATCTTATTTTAAAAAATTTTAATTTTAATTATGTTAGTATAATCTGTGTCTGCAGGTATGGGTAAGTATAGGTAGGTGCCTGTGGAGGCCAAAAGAGAGACCTGACTCCTCAAGATCTGGAATTACTGGTGATTGTGAGCCAACCATGGGTGCTGAAAACAGAACTCTAGTCTTCTAGAACATCATGTGCTCTTAACAACTAAGTCCTCTCTCTCCAGCCTCCAAAATCTTATTTTGGAGATGTGATCCTAATCTTAGGAACACTGGCACTATAGATCAGACCATATGGTGATTTACTACGTATTAACATATTCAGTACATATTAACATAGTACTGAAACCTTAAATCATCCTGGATTTAATTTGTTTGAATTTATAATGTTTAGCAATAACCCTGTAATCTAATTGCTGTACATGGAATTACATACAATGGAAAGTCTATCTTTCAGAAGATAGCTGAAATGACTCAGTAGTTCTAAAAACAACTTAAAAATGGTTTTAGTATATAAGTATGTTGATGGAAAATGATTTGATTTGTACCTTGAATGTTGGAACACAAAGCTGTTCAAATGATGAGGAACTTTCTTCACTGGTTGGTGTATCTAGGTCCAGGGGGCGATGCAATGAGGACTTGGAGGTTCTTTTGTTGGTAGGATGTTTAACTGACCAGTTAATTACCTGAAACTGAGTAAGGTAAGTCTGATAGCAACTCATCACAGGCTGCTGAGACGTAATCTGCTCAGTCTCTCCTGTTTTCTCACCTTCCACAATGTACAGATGTTCTATGACTTCATCTTCGCCACCTAAGGCAGAAACGAAGGAAGCCTGGGAAGGATGAGTTTTGAATGGGAGAGTTCGAGGATCTGTAATGCCTTCTCCATGGACAGTAAGGGGTCCTTCTACACTATGATATATGGAACCCCTACTGTAGTCAATCTGTTGCATTTGCTTTTTCTTCTTTTTTCTACCAGGATAAGTTCCAGGGCCTTCATCACTGCTAATGGGCTCAAATTCTTCAGCTGCAGAGAAGTAGGCTTCACTATCAGCCATTGACATACTGGAATCCATTGACCGATACTGATGAAATGAATTAGAGTCAGCTGATGGTGTGTAAGGGAACGAACCAAAACTTCTCCTCTGTTTTGGTGAGTCTAGGACGTTCTCATCACTTCGAGAGACATCACTACTAAATTGGACTCCAACTGTAACAGGCTGTTTGTCTCCATAAAAGGCTGCAGTGAGACTCTTAGTACTACCAAGTCGGGTGGAGCACACGGAGGCTTGCCGCTTCAAAGGAGATCTGAGAGGAGACTGTCCTACTGACTTATCTTGGGTGTTGGGAGACACAGGACTGGTTCCTGAGATTTCTGTAGGAATACTAAAAGAGAAGAAGACTGTTTCTATTTTCAGCACATTGCATAATCTAAATGTAAAGTACTTATAAAATCATTTAAGTAATTTTGATAAATTTGATAAATTACAAATAAAAGAATATCTAAAATTTCACAATACAATATTAATTCAAAATAGTGAAACATTACAGCATGAGTCATATCCCTCATAAAGCTACAAAAAAACCAAACCCCAAAACAAAAACAAAACATCTTAAGCATTACAAAAATTTAAAGAAATCGAGGATTATTAGCATATTTAAGGTTCTTTTTCTCTTTCCACATCTTCTAAAAGCTCATCCAGCAATATACACTTAGGGTATTTTATTGAGGAAAAGAGAAGGACAAGGTATCTCTATCGGGCTGTTCCTCTAGAGTAGCTGTTCTCAGTCTGTGAGTGACAATCCCTTTGGCAAACCTCTACCTCTAAAATATTTACATTACAGTTCATAACAGTAGCGAAAGCACAGTCATGAAGTAGCAGTGAAAACAATGCTGTGGTTGGGGGTCAGCACAACATGAGGAGCTGTATTAAAGATCACAGCTTTAAGGAAGATGGAGAACACTCATCTAGAGAACGCTAACTAAAACAATCGTTTTAACAACACTTAATTGAAGGTTTCCATGAAGCATCCAAACAAAAATATCATGGTACCTGGGTTGAGGGAGAGAGGTTATGACTGTGATTTTACATTTGAAAGATGTTAGCTATAGTCATAATTAAGCCAAACAGCTATTAAGACTGAAATTGTACAGAATAAATGAAGATCAGAACAGAATTCAGAACATCACCTCTCAACAAATGGCAGGCTATAGGAAGAGGAAGAAAAAGAAGAAGAGCAAAGTGAAAAGCCTGATGTTGGACACAGTCAAGAAGGTGAGAGCACTTTTTGCTAAGACCAAAAAATAGTCAATAAAGTAGGAGAGTATATGAAAAGCAACAAAGATTCACTGAGTGGTGGGATGTGGAATATTTCCATTATAAATACATTTTTACATTTTCTATTTTCTGCAAAGTGTATATTAATTTTATTTGGAAAGACACTGATATATCACTATATGTTCAGGTTCAAGGGAAAAATAATCTAAGATGAGCAAGTAAGAGGAAAGAAGTTCTTGTGCTACTATTTTAAGTATAGTCCAGTTACAACCCAGTTTTTAAGTCTAACTGATACTGACCTTGCTTGGCCATCATCTCTCTTGGTACCATGTAAGAAATCTTTCTGAACCGAGGGGTCATCAGCAACAGAAGAGGGGCTTTCCTTCTCAGCCGCCAGTAACGGCTGCACAGCACTGGAGCTGCTGTTCTCCTCTGAGGAAGAGGATGAACTGTGAGACCGTAAGGGCACCTGAAGACTAAGGTGCTGAGTTTTTCTCTCTCCTTCTATTCCCACTGACTTGTTTTCCCATTCTTTCCTCTTCATACCATTCACATTTCCTAAGCAAAAAAAAATTAAAAATATGGCAATTTAATATAACTACATTTTAAAGTATTGTCCTTTTTAAAAAAATACAAGTATCTAACTTCACAAAGTAACATGTTACACACTATAAAAAGTTGTATAAAAAATTCTGGGTCCACAGTCTACAATGTGTAAACTTTTTCTTTTTAATCTTTCATTTAAAGAATTTGAAAACTAAGGGTATATCAGTGGTAGAGAATGTGATCAGGATGTGGGAACCAGCAGTTCAATCCCCAGCATGTATGAGCATGTGGGCACACTTATGCACACAATTCATATTTAATAGAAAACTTAAATGTAAGAGCATCATGTATGCATTTAGATTACTTGTTTTAAAGTAAATTTTCTATAGAAATTGAAAAGGAGTAGGGATTATATCATCTTCTATTCATTGATGAACTTCCAGTGTCTAGAACAACCTTAAACACAAAGTGATAAATAGATGAATAAATAATAAATTCACAGCTAAAATGGATGGGCCCTATGTCATTTCCTAAGAGCCCTTTGATGCCATATAAAAATGAAGGGCACTAAGAGATAGTGCCCCTTTTAGCTCCGATAGCATAAAATTTGCTCAATTTCTCCTTTCCTGCAGCCATTTCTGAACTACTTAACAAAAAGGACCCCTGCTGCTAAGCAGAAAACACATTCTTTAATGACAATGCAGTTCCAGGTAGAATTCAAGGAGGGCAAAGGTTCATGGATTTAACAAAGCAAAATAGATCAATCAAAGTCAAAAGAAAACCAGGTTTGTTTGACTCACTTACAGATGACAGGTACTAAGTGAATTCTTAATTCTACCAGCATGAACTTAGCAACCTAACACTACATCCTAACACTTGGCTCCAGGAAAGCTCAAGAGTCAGAAACTCACATATATACTGTAGGAGCTAACTGCAATCTCCCTACCGATGAATCCTAGGTAATGTAGTATCTGTAATTTGCTCTCAAGAATCTCCAAGGAGATTCAATGCTGTGAAAGTTATCATGAGCCTTGCCCTTCCTCTGTTCGAAGGTTGGAAACTGCTCTTCCCACTTAGCACCATGCACAAACTCCCCATACACTCTTCCTTGAGTTCCTAGGAGTTAGGTTTCAATCAATCTGCTGGTCACAAACTCAAGAAGTGCCCATTATTAGCACTAACTTGGGGGACACTAGAAAGAACATTAAAGTGCCTTTAGTAACCCATATTCCACTTGGCTATATGACTTAGAACAACTTAATCTCAAAAAACCCTTCAGTTTCCTCCCTGTAAAGCAGGATAAACAAGCGTCTATAACTCTAGAGGGGGAAGAACTGTGATTTAAAGGCTAAGTGGCTACATAGCAAGATCATGTTCCAAAAGACACAAACAAACAAATAACAGGGATAATATCTAACTCACATGACAGCTTGAAGAAGAAATGAGAAAAATAACAGAGCTAACACTTTAAAATAAACATTATTTACCCATAAGGTTACAAGAAGACAGCTATGTGCTAATATCCATTTTATTTTTTAAATCTCAAGAAATTTTAATGACTTGTAAGTTTTATATGACAGTAACATTTCTGAAATAAAATGTCCTAAACAACACATACACATTTTTGCATTACCGTTATACAAGGATTAAGCACTGTAGCCTCCTTGTCTCCTGTGTACAGGAAATCAATCTGATAAAAATTCTTAAAACTACTACCTTTTATTTTAAAAATCTACCAAAGAAAAGTAAGTTAGTATTTTGAGTAACCAAAAGGGAAAATGCAAAATATTGATAAAATATCAAAACTTATCTTTATATTTCACATCTACGTGATGTGGAAATTTAAGTAGTAAACATTAAACTTAATTGTAGAAATGTGTATCTAAGAATCAGGGAAACTTATTTCTAAAATCTTTGGAGAAAAGGCAACACTTAAATCACTTAAAACACTTACAACACGCTCAAAAAGTGACAGTTGCACTGCTCATTTCAAACCAGTGTGTCTACAACACCATCTCAGATACACTCGGAGAAGATCAGATCTCTCTTCCTGACATGTTCAACTTTATTAGCAAGAAAAATATCTTGGAAATGTGCTGGTGACATGGGGCATTAATAACAATGTTGCTAGTTTATTCTGAAAGAGTAAACTGAAGTGAGCTATAGGGATCAGTATATATGAGGACAGGCTTAGGCTAAGCTTTGCAGGGAAAGCTGCTCATTATCAAGAGCAGGAGTCGGAATAGTACGCCTACTCTGATCCTATGTCATGTCCCCCCTCCAGAAGAAACACTACATTTATGATTTTAAGCTACTTGCAAAGTGCATATAGATTATTTTAGCCCCTATCTGCAACAATACTAAAAAATAATCAATTATATTGAATAAAATAACAGGGCTTCTCTCAGAATGGCACAGGGGCAGAAGCAAGAGGTCAGCACCACATACAGCACTTTTATTACCATCTACAGTTTTGGGGATTTCTTTAGTAATGATCCATTCTCCAGGTTGTAGCAAAGACTGGCCATAATACATATCAGACTCTGCACTTGTGCTTGAAAATGCAGAGCTACTGGAAGGTGTCAGCTCTTCAAGTTTGAAGAAATCTAGGCCAGTTACTGTGCCACCAAAGAATCTGCAGCCACCAAGACAGCCACACTTGTTTCTGCACCTCTTATTCTTCAAGTTATCATCTGGCCACAAAAACCACAATCTAAATGGAATGCAAAGTAAAACAAAAACAACATAGAAGAAAATTCATTAGGAAAATTTAAAAAAGTAGATATTCAATTATAATTCAATTGTTAATATATATAAAAATTAAACACAAAAAAGTAACATTATAGTGTATCTTTTTGATCAATTTACCTTTTAAAACAAAAAACACAGCTGTACCACAGCAAAAAAGATAAAAATAAGAATAATAATAGATTTTGACAACTGTTTTAAAAGGCACAGTCGTTTCTTAAAGGGTAACAAAACAAGGTACAGGTGTTCTTACTCATCCCTCAAGTTTTGAAGGCCTGCCAAAAGAGTTTTCTGCTGGACATAATGATACCATAGTTTCCTGGAGCAATGAATTGGAAGCATAGAGCTGAGAGAGCAAATAGTGTCATAAAATGTTATCTGGAAACCATAATTTGAATTATCATTGTAAAATACATAGTATAGACTTAAAAGCATTAAAAAAATATTATTTCCAAAATCATACTATCACTACAGAACCTCAAATGATGCACTTACTTATAAGTATCATGCTTCTTTACACTAACCAGGGTACAGACAAGAACAGTCATTAAATATTAAATGTTCTTAATCTACCCCAACTGTAGAATTTCATCTAAAATTAATCAATAATTTTCAACGGACACTGATACCACTACTCTTAAAAGATTTTCACCAACCTTTTAGTTCTGACATCGTGAGTTTCCAAGAAATGTCTTTGTGCCTCGTGTTTAGAATGATGGTCAGCAGCTAATGCAATATCAACTGTAATAAGACCGAGGTTGGCTGACCCAGCTTCCAGCCAGTAGGCTCTCCGCAGCACTGCTGGCTGAAGTCCAATCCTGCAGTTATTTAATTGTTCAATATACTGTCTCACTTGGAAGTCCTGAATTGCAGCACTTATTCCTTCCCCAACTGACTGATTGTGAAGATTACAGTTTGCAACTCGAACTGCACCCATCTAAATTTGGATTAGATAAGGAAATAACACTGTGAGTTCAGTATATTTAAGTATCTTAGCATAAATTACAGAACTTGTGTCTACCTGAAATAAAGTAAAAAACAAAACAAAAAAAAAAAAAAAAACATAGGTGGAAGAAACAAAAAGCAAGACTACAGAAGGAAAGGCTCAGTAGGTAAGAGAGTGTGCCACCATCTTGACCATCTGAGCTGCATCCCAAAAACAAAGAGTAAATGGAGAGAACCAAATTCTACAAGTTGTCCTCTGATTTTCAACCACACACACTAAAAATAAATAAATAAATAAATGTGAGGAAAAAAATTGTTCAAAGCAGGGCTGAAGATTGGCAAAGTAGGGGAGGGAAGCATGCTGTCAGTCCAGAAGTTAAGAGCACCAGGACCCACATGGTAAAAGGAGAGAACAACTCGTACCAGTTGTCCTCTGACCTCGACACACATGGCATTTATATCATGCACCACCACTCAATTAAATAAATAAGTGATTTCTAAAGAGCAGATGCAAGTAAAGGAGCTAACAAAAGAACAAGAGAAGGTAGAGTATTGAAACCACAAGCACATGGCAGGGCTTAATTTAAAAAATAAAAATCCATAGAGCAGAGGAAGTAAGTAAATGCTTTCAGAAGCCAAGGCAGAAATATAAATGGGTAAAACCAACAGACATTCCAAACAAACCTTTTTTTAATTATTTAGTGAAAGAGGGAGAGTAGGGAGGAAGGAAGGGCACACTATGCCATGTATCCTGGAATACACTGGAAGTCAGAGGCAACTTTCTTTTTTTTCCCCCAATCTGCTTTTATACCATTTTAATTACATGCAAGTATTAAGGTCAGTTCTAGGTTGAGGAACTAGCAATACAGTAGATGCAAACAGTCAGGAACAAGCAAGACAATAAACACAAATACTCAAAGAACAAGCAAGGCAATAAACAAAGTCCCATGATCACTCCCTTGATCACTGTTTCTAAGGGTTTATCAGGACAACCAAAATATCTGAGCCTACTTCCCTGTCCTAGCCTAAGATTTAGATTCCTGCCTGAAATTACTTCTTTGTTCTAGCCTAACATGAGATTCATACCTGAAGGCCATTTCCTTGTCCTTGGCCCATGTCAGATTCCTGCCAAGCATTCCCAAAAGCTCTCCACTTCTCTCCCTTTTTTATTTCGTTAACAAGACAGAGCCTTTTGTAGGTCGTTCTGACAAGAATGCCTTCCTTACCCATCATGGAATATACATTCTCATTTCTGTCTTAGGCTGGTAAGGCTCTATGCAAAATTTTACCTGTACTTGGCTTACCAGCCTTTTAATTTAATAACTCTATCTGGGGTCCATTTTCAGTTTCAAGCCATGTACTTGGTTGTTGTGTTGCTGTTGTTAAAGACAAGCTTTCACACAATGGGCAGGAATAAAAGTATTCCCAGGACAAAAAGGGCTAGCATGGTCAAGCTATATATGCTATTCTTGAAGCTTGACCAAAATGGAAATACTGAACTCAGGCATGAACAATTTTTATCAGCAGTATCTGCAGCATCAAAGCTCAGCAGGGCAGCATTCTTTTTTTTTTTTTTTTTGGTTTTTCGAGACAGGGTTTCTCTGTGTAGCCCAGGCTGTCCTGGAACTCACTCTGTAGACCAGGCTGGCCTCGAACTCAGAAATCCGCCTGCCTCTGCCTCCCAAGTGCTGGGATTAAAGGCGTGCGCCACCACGCCGGCCGGCAGCATTCTTTAAATTCATAATCTCACTATGCAAAGTTAAAACATCCAGAGAGGTGTTAGAATTATGCCAAATACCCTGCAAATGTCTTTAAACTTTTTCCTAATTATAATGACTATCATTGTAAATTTTAGAAGTAACACAAATCCATTGGTATTTGGCATGATACTCGAGATGGCTCCTTACTCTTAAAACTCTGAACCTCCTTCCAAGAATTTGAATAGGATAAAGAGCATCAATCCGTTGTTCCAAATGCAAAAGGCAACTTTCAGAAGTTAGTTCTCTCCTTGAACCTTATTGAGGCAGGATCTCTCTTAATTTCTGCTGCTATTCTGCAGTTCTAACTGGTCTGTCTGCAAGTTCTGGGCAGTCCTTATATCTCTGTGCTCACCTTACCATTGGAGTGCTTCAGATGTGTGCCAGTACATCCAGCTTTTTAAGTGACTCACAGTAATATCTTTTAAAAATACTATGCCAGGGGCATAACTACAACCTGCTGTTTACATCCTGCCATGAATCAATGTCATGGTAATTCAAGGTGAAAAAGTGGTGGAAGTACTAACAACAGACACAAAGGTTCAAAAAATAGACATGAGTATAAAGTGGGAATAGTAAAGATGTTTCCAAATATAAAGATTTACTTTAGTAAAAAGAGAATTAATTACTCTGGCTAAGAAGTAAACAAATAGTTACCTTTATATTTGTAGCACAACCATGCTCCACAATATAAATATCAGCTCCATCTACTGCTAAACGAGTCATGGTGTATTTTAAATCATCTGATGTTGGACAAGGCCCAGGAATACAACTCAGCTAAAGTAAAAACGGATAATACAACTATTAATTCATTATTTTGACACTTAGTTAAACTTCATTAAGTAAAATTCTTGTTATATGATCAATTTTTATTCAATTGAATTTCACTGTTTTATAATGACAACTGAAATAATCAGAAATAAAAATAACCCACTAAAAACTTAGACTTATGTAATCATATACCAATTTTTGTCAGGGGCAGCCTTGCTTATACACTGAAGGCCTAAAATCAGTCATAGGCCTAAGTCAGCCTGCTAACACAAAGTCTTGGGTCTCTGTGGAAAAACACTGAAACAGATAGCTATAAGATATTGTAAACAGGCAGCTTTGGTGGAAATTTACCAGCCTGGATAGAAGGAACGAGTAGTCATGGGTCTTTTGGATAGTCATAGGCCTTGGGTAGCCTTGGTGGATAGTACCAATTTAGATAAGGACAAGTGAATCAAAGGGGACTCATAATGACCTGTCCCCTGAACCTTCACCCAGCCAATACCCTGTTCTGGAAGATATCTGTACTCCCTCTGAGAACACCTATGCTCCTGCATCATCCCCTTCCCCACATCCTGCCTCTAGGTGTATATAACCCCTGTGTGAAAAAATTATAATCAGTGGTTTGATCAGACTATAGACAAGCCACTCATTCTTTGTGTTCCCTGTCCTCCAGTTCTCTCTTCCAGGTCTTCTGATCCGAGTTCAATGCCCTGTGGGACTGGGGCAAATTTTAAAATTGGCAATCTCTCAATCCCTCTCTCTGACTGTATTATACATATACATATACATATATATGTGTGTATATATATATATATATATATATATATATACACACAGTATACAGAACATATATTACTTGTTACTGAGACTCAAAATTGTTCAGAGTAAAGAGATGAAGTAAATACATCACAAGCTTAATATAAAGCTGCAAAGCACTTACAAGTATGAGTCTTCTAGTATAAGATTTCCCTATGAAAATCACATGCACAGGCATACATTTGTAACTTGTATACATCTTCACTACATGCATGAGGAAATCAACTATAATATTTTCATATTTAGGATAATACATACAAACTTCATTTCATTTTGATTCTAAAGCAGATCTGGTAATGTTTAGGTTGGAAGAAAACAGACATATCCCCACTTCAATGAACTTGAGGAAATGGAAGCCATGAATAAACACGCCTGGCCAAAGAGCATGTGTGGCACATTAGTGACATAGGCCCAAGAAAAAACAATCAATGTCCTATGCCAATGGATTTCCTCTAGGAAAAATTAGAAGGGCTTGCGAGATGACTCAGCAGGTAAAAGCATTTGTCAATAGAATCTCTTAATATAAATTCAATCTTGAGAACTTACATAAAAGGCGAAAAGAGAGAACTGAAGCCATAAAATTGTCCTCTGACCACTACACAAGTCCTAAGGCACATGAGCACCCATGTACATGCATCAAACACACACACATAAAACAACAATAGTGTTTACAGTGGAGTAAAACAAAATAATATGAACTGATAAAAGAGGCACACTTTTTATAGGACAAGGACTGACTGAAATTAAAACAATTTTCCAAAGTATAGGATGTTCTTTATCTGTACTAGTGCTAACGGATACACACATCTATACAGCATTTTACATGTTACACACATGTTAAAACTTATATTGTGCAACTTAAAAAGAGTGAATATACCACATGTAAATTATGCTGCAATAAACTTGACTAACAAAACGTTAATGACAAAAACACTTTTCTGGGACATTACTGCTTTTTTAACGTGAAATTCTAGTGATGTAACAAACAAATACAATTTGAAAGGGAAGCACTGTTAGGGAATGAGACTCTTAACGTCTCATCTGCCACACAACTACCATTATATTCCTTGTTTGAAACAGCCATGATTTCTCAGTCTTCTGAAGTGTGCATACTTAAAACACTGAGAGCAAATGGCACAAATTCATAGGCCATGTAGTGACAGTAACATTATTCATTTAACTGTCACTGTAAACAGTTTGTAGAGGTTCCTATCTATACTCTATGACCCTTGTAGGGTGATAAAATAACCCTAACTTGAGGCAACTCAGTATTCTGAAAAGAACATACAGTCTGTGGAGTCCAAAATCTGACAAATACCAATATTTAAATTAAGTTTCAGGATGCTGTGTGAATTATGTTACATAAGGTATTTACTTGGCTTTATTGCTTCAATTTCTAAATCTTATATGCACAGCTAAATTACATGGATTGATAGATAACAGTGAAATAAGATAGGAATTTTAACAATAAAAGTATAAATTAATATAAAATTCTTACATTATTTATATTTGTGAATTGTTTTCATACTGGCTTCATTTTAGATATACTAAATAACTAAGAATTTATAAAATCATTAATTGAAAAGTAAGTTATTAACTTCACGGCTATATATATTTGATTTAAAGCTAAGCCTCAATGTTTCATTTTTAAAACAGTATGAATGGTTATAGTATTGCCAGTACACCTGTTAACATACCTTGGATTCACAGAACCGACGATCAATTCCATGTTGGCATATTATAACTGACTTTGGTCTTTCCAGTTCATACTCCCGACATACCACATGAAAAACAAATGTCTGCCCCCATTCCAAGAGACATGCTAGCTACAAGTAATAACAACAGGGTGACAATATTATTAGCTTTCTAAACAAGTATCCAGTATTTAAAAGTTTACAAAGTCTAAAATGTCTGAAAGAACTCAAAATTGTGTAACTGCTACTTAATAAGTACTGGCTAACCAATGATATTCTACCTTGATATCATTTATAAGCTTGTTGCTTTCCATTTGTGAATGTCAAATACATTGTTAAAAGAAAACTAATTTTAATTAAAAATTTCACTTCATCAACTTCTAAAGCAAATACTTTATAAAATCAAGGGTTAAACCTTTATTCTTCTAAAGCTAACTGGATCCACTGGATAGGTAATTGCACAAAAAGGCACCTAAAATCCTGTAATTATTAATATTTAATTTTGAAAAATTTAGTTATCTATGATGATACTGAGTTACAATTTTAAAAAACTAGGTACTTTGAAGATTAAAGCATTTCTGTCTATGTAACAGCTTAAGTGAACAGAATAATTCAGATACTAAGATACGTCACCACCATCCAGCTGATACCCTTGATTTTATAATGCATTAGAGTTAACAATAAATACACTGAGAGACAGATATATATAGTGTCATTCCAAATATATAATTTCAACAATTAAGATTATATAATTTTAGTTAACACAATAAACATAAAGTTATTTATGGATTAAAGTAATGTGGTTCCATATAACACATACGATGGAGAAAAACACAAGATGATGAGAACTGTTTATAAGTAATATTATTAAAGATGAATTAGTTGGCCTTCCAATATTGGAGCATCTTTTGCCCAAAAACCAAGTCTAAAATTCACATGTTATATGAAATTACATATCAGTCAATCATATATGACCTAGAAAAGTAAAATTTGGCAATGGCTTTTCTGTTGTTTAATTCTGAGTATCAAGAATGGCTCCACTACAGGGATGCAATAAACATCAGGCTGGCTCACAGTAACTCTTTTTTTGTTGTTGTTGTTGTTTAATGTATTTACTTATTCACTTTACATCTGGATTGCAGCATCCTCTCCCCACTCTCCTCCTAGTCTCCCCCCAACAAATCCCTCCCCTCATTATACCCTCTGCGAAGCCCCCTTGGGTACCACCCCTCCCTGGGACATCAAGCTACAGAGGACTAAGTGCACCCTCTCCCACTGAGGCCAGACAAGGCAGTGGAGCTAGGGAAAGGGATCCAATAGCAGGCAACAGAGAAACAGAAACAAACTTGATGACAGGAGACAGCACTGTGAAAACAAATCTATGGAGATGGTTCTGTGAAAACCTACCTGTGGTGCTGTGACTTTAGCTGTAAGGCTTCCAGCCTGCACATCAATCAGCCATGCATATTCTAAGGAGTCACTTCCTAAGGGAAGACCTTCAGCTGAAAACATGGCATGTGCTCTCAGCTGAAGACCTGACAAATTGATGTGACCTTCCCTGAGGACTTCATCCACAGGGGGTCGCTGCTGAAAACAACAATAAGATGGTAAGAAGTCCAAGAAAACACTATAATTTCTAGTGCCCTAATCCCCCATGGATATGAACAATAAAATATGCTGTCGAATTGATTCAGCTGATATGGTATAGCATTTATACATGAGGCCCACCACAAGGAAAGATACTAAATTCTGAAAGTATGCAGATCTCTGACTGGCAACTGCTGGTAACATGAATGAAAACAAGTTAGCACTCTGAGAGGGAATGTAAGTGGTATTGTAGGAGGCTAGGAATCATACTATTAAAATACTAAAACAAGAAAACTGAAAAAAGGCTATAAAATTAAGAAGTAGGGGAGGGAATAGAGAACTAATACCCACACAGATTTTGAGGACAATTTTTACAAATGAAAGCATCAATCTCCTTCCCATGAATTATTTTTGTAATTCTCCAAATATATTTTGAAATTTCATCTCTCTACAAACTCATTACCTCAATAATATGGGTTAATGTAAAACTTCATAAGAGCTCAACAAAATGTTTTTAGTTTAAATCTAGTAATGCCTTTTGTGAATGAGGTAATTAAAAGTTGAAACATGATTTTTATAATCCAAAGAAACTAGAAATCCATCTAAGATTCTCAGAATTCACCCATAAGAAAATAATTTTCCCCTTTATTATATCAAGGCTTAAAAAAAATGATAGCTTTTCCTTTCCACACACACATATCCCAGAATACAAACTAATTATAGCAACTCACTAATCACAGAAAAGAGGACCAATGGTTTTTTGTTTTTTTTTTCAAATTCTATGGCAAATTAAAGCTTTATGCAAATGAGATTTCTATGATGACAATTCTGTCTCTTCCTTTTAGTGGTGTGAATATACATGTAATAAAATGATGCCGAACTATGAACACACACTGTACATTCAATGTATAGTCTGAATCTAAACTGTAATTATATAAAAGTCTTAAACTATAAAAGAATTTGGATGGAGTGGTATATTCAAAAGCCTTCCCTAAAATTTTTGTTATTTCCTAAAGATCTAAAATTATCTCAAACCAATCGTTTAAAAAAGAAAAATAAGAACATTGTCTAGCACCTATTAGTGATTTCAACTATTATGATCAGATTATATCAGATATACAAATACAAAAAATAAAATTCTATAAATAAGTGGAAACCTAATGCGGTGGAAACTTCCTGGAATCTGCAAGGGTAACCCTAGGGAGGTCCTCTAGTACTGGAGGTTATAGAGTCTGAACTGGCCATCTTTTGTAAGTCAAGGCAAGGCTTCTGGTGATGGGTCTGGATTACATTCAGTTGTACTACTGGCCATAGGCATCCCATGGAGATTCTAAAACAACCCAGGCTGATGCTAAGCAGAAGATCACTCTCTGAAAACTGACAGCAGGAGCCTTGCTGATGAGGACAATATCCATGTACCTTAGTGAATGTAGAGCTGGTATACATTCTAGACTCTTTAGCACAAGAAGATACTCTACATGTTACAAAAAGAGAACCTGGACACCAACCCAACCACAAAACCTTGTACCTATAATCTGTCTTTCTGTAAGATGTGCTGGGGCACTGGTGGCACAGAACTTGTGGGAGAGACTAACCAATGTTTGGTTTAACTTCAGGCTCATGCCATGAAAGAGCCCAATACACTGCCTAGATGGCCAAGAACCCAATATGATGGAAAAAGACTTCAATGAAATGATTACTAATGTCAATCTGCTATCCTCATAGATTGGTGCCTTGTTCAGTCATCATCAGAGAGGCTTCCTTCAGAAGCAGATAGGAGCAATACAGAGACCACAGACATTATGCAGATGGAGAATCTAAATTGTAGGGCTCCATTGAGTCCCTCCCTTTAGTGATCAGGAAACCTTCCTTGGAAGAGAGGGAGGAGAGAGTGTTGGATTCAGAGAAGATGGAGGACACCAAAAGAAAATGGCCATAGAGTCAACTAAGCAGGTCTCATATGGACTCACAAGACTGAAGTGCCAAAAATGGGGCCTGCATCGGTCTGCACCTGGTCCTGGAAGTGTATCTTGTGGCTATTAGCTTGTGTTTTTTGTAAGACACCTGAGTGTGGGAACAGGTGTTTCTCTGACTCATTTGCCTCATCTCAGAACTCCTTTCCTCCTTTTGGGTTTCCTGGTTCAACCTCTACAGGAGGGCTTTTGCCTTTTCTTATTCCATCTTGTTTTGTGCTATTTGACTGTTATTTCCTGGAGGCCCTCTTTGAAAACAAAATGGAGGGGGAGTGGATCTGGGTTACACTTTGGGGAGCTAGGAGGAGTGGTGGGAGGGGAACTGTGATCAGGATGTGTTGTGTGAAAAAAATCTATTTTCAATAAAGAAAAAAAAATTTCAGCTTAAAAAAAAAAATAAAAAAAATAAAATTTACAAACTAGCCATAGATGTTGTCTCATGCCTAGAATTCCAGCACTCAAGAGGCTAAGAAGCAGAAGATTACAAGTTCAAAGCAAGCCAGGATCCTTTGAATGGCATTGGCTCACATAAACAAAAAGTCTACAAATAAAAATATAATCAGCTGTGGTTAAAGCAAAAAGTAAAAATGGCCATCCTTTTGTAAAATAAAGTGATCGGTGACTGCACATGATCCATTATAAGAGATCAACTACTAATGGTTTGGAGACCTGCATTTTTATTTTCATGTATTTGCCTGACATTAAACTCCAATTGTATTTTGACATCACACATGTGTAGTAACAGGTAGCAATAGAAGCTGCTTGACATTTAAAAATAATACTAGTGTCAATCTGCCAAGGATTAGAATAAATACTCATTAGGTTAGAGTCACTGGTTCTCTTCCAGAAGAGTCCCAAAAAGTAATGGTGAGGGAACTTTCAAGATACTGTCTAAGTTTATTAGGCGACTGAGAATTAAATCATTGAACGTGTGTGTTTTATGGTACTAGTTAACAGCAATCATTCCCTTCTATAAACATATCAGAAAGCCATGAACTTATTTATTCCATTTCTAAACATAATTAAGATCACATAAATAAGGACTAGCACAAACAAAAAAGATTAACTCTACAAACAGCGCTTATATATATGTCCACATAATATAAAAAAGCACTATAGTGAAACTAAAAATCTATTCAAAAAAAAAAAACAAATACGGAAGCTAACACTATTTTGACTATATTTAATGATAAATACTTAAATCATTACCATATGTCATGTGAAATTACCTGATAATTATCACTGACAAACACATTCAGGGGTGACAGGACAAGTTGCAGCATGGTCTCTCTGAATCCTTTTTTCATTTCAAAACATAGTCTTTCCAAGAATGCTGTTGGGCACTCAGGACCATCAGTGGTTCCATGCTAGAGTTAAACAAAACATCACCATCAAAACACAAAATAGCAATTATCATGATTAAAAGATTTTGAATCTTCAATAGGAAAAATAGTGCATAGTGATCAAACAAATTAAAATTACTCTGCCCCCTTTATAACAACATAAGAACTAGTAGTACTATGCAATGGTTGTATATATGACTGTAACAGAGTGCTCCAGAGTCCCCTCTCCCTATATGGGTCTGAAGCTCCTGGCTTCTTGTGTCAGGCCAAGTCAGCCTCAACAAGCTCAAGGACAGGCTTCAAAGTAAAGCAGAACCAAACTAAATTCTAAATCCAAACCCATAACATAATTCAACCTCCAAGGTCAAACCTGAACCTCTTTTTTCTTTCCTTTCTTTTTTTCCAGAATGCCCCAAACTGGTTCGTGGCCTCATGATAAAAGTTAAAAAAAAATGTAAGGTGAAGATGTGGAACAAGAGAAACACTCCTCCATTGCTGCTGGGAGGTCAAACTTGTAAAACCACTTTGGAAATCAATTTGGTGGGTTCTCAGAAAACTGGGAATAGTTCTACCTCAAGACTCATCTATACCACTCCTGGGTATATATCTAAAAGATGCCCCACCATCCTACAAGGACATTTGCTCAACTATGTTCATAGAAACTTTATTCATAATAGCTAGAAACTGGAAATAATCTAGATGTCCCTCAAATGAAGATGGATAAAGAAAATATGGTACATCTTTACAATCAGATACTACTCAGCTATTAAAAACAAGGACATCATGAAATTTGCAGGCAAATGGCACAAGAAAATATCATCCTGAGTGAGGTAACCCAGTCCCAAAAGGACATGCATATTATGAATTCACTTATAAGTGGATATTAACCAGAAACTACAGGATGCCTAGGCTACACTCCACAGATACAAGGATGCTGGATAGGAAGGAGGGTACAAGCAAAGATGTTTGAGTCTCACTTGGAAGGGAGAATGGAATGGTCATGGAAGGCAGATGGAGGGAGAGAACTGGGTGGGAGAAATCAGGAGGGGAATGTGACGGTTTCATGATAGGGTGTGGTAAGGGGCAGGTGGGATGGCCAGATGACATATGAGAATGAATGGAAATCTGCAATTGACAGGGGGTGGGTGGAGGAAGGGACTGGTAGGGGGCATCACCAGGAAGAGATGGAGACCTGGGATACAGGAGGAACCTAATAATCAATGGGAGTATCTTTAATTGTGACTCACAGCATTCAGGTTATATTGCCTGGGAGTCTGCCTCCTATGGCCAAGCAGGAACCAGTGGAGCAATAGCGGCACCAACCCTCCCACAAAACTTTCAACCCAAAACTTATCCTATCTAAAAGAAAAGCAGAGACTGGGGACGGAGCAGAGATTAAGGGAATAGCCAACAAATAACCGGCCCAACATGAGACCCATCCCATAGACAAATACCAAATATTCTGTTATGCTTGCAGAAAGGAGTCTACATGGCTGTCCTCTGAGAAGCTCCACCACCAATTGACTCACACAGGTGCAAACACCCATGGCTAAACAGGGATGGAGCTTAGGAACTCTTATGGAAGAATAGGAGGACGAACTGCAGGTTCCCAAAGACCAACAGAATCAACTAACCTGGACCCTTGGGGCACTTGGAGACTGAACCACCAACCAAATAACATACACAGTGTGGACCTAGGCCTCCCTGCACATATAGCAGATGTGCTATTAGTCTTCATGTGGCTCCCAAACAACTGGACTGGGGCTGTCCCAAAAGCTGTGGCCTGTATGTGAGATACTTCTTCTAGCTGGGCTGCCCTGTCTGACCCCAGTGGGAGAGGAAGTGTCTAGACTCGCAGAGACTTGAAGTGCTAGGGTGGTGGGATACCCATGGGGCCCCAACCAGCTCAGAGGAGAAGGAGAGGGGTAGAAGGGGGAAGGACTGTGGGAGGGGGTGACTGAGAGGAGGGCAGTGAGTGGGAGGTAACGTGAATAAATAAAAAGTAAATTAAAAAAAAAATGTAAAGTTATACAGCTACCTATGCTAGACAGATATTATAATATAAGCCTGATCGTTTTGACCTCAGACACTTACCACAGGAAGGCGCCCATGAACTTTATACAAATTAATAAGTACAGTAATATCCCAGGGCCGCAAGGCGAGCGGATGGATTGACTTGGCTGAACTTTCATTTTCCCTTTTGTCATTGTCCATTCCAACAGCAGTCCACCCAGAACTGGAGGATGTTGACAGTGACAGGACGGGACTTGAAATGACCTCTTCAAAGTCCATGTACATGTCATCTTCTCCAAAGTAGTTTTCCTGTAAGTATTTAAACAAGTTATCATTAATAAGAGAGGGCCTCTGTGCCCTATGTTATAAAATATGCATCTCACTAAACTGTTGTATTTAACAAAAAGCATCAGGTCTACTTACGTCATATGAAAAAGTGCATTTCTCTTAGTAAATAAATATTCTGCATTAAAATACGCAATAGAGCAAAGCTCCTAGACAATTTACAAAAATTTAGGTCCTCAAAGATATCTCTTAAAGTCTGAAGGGCTCAATGGTTTTCAATCTTTGCTTCTCAAAGTTATGATGCAATCCCAGGGAAATATTCTGAGCCAAGCAGATACATTCACTGAAAACTAATTTGGCCAAGTCCAATTAAACAAATATATAATTGTATATCCCAGTTAGAATATTTCTCAGAAATGTTCAGAAGCTCTTAACATACAGCTTATTATTATTAATGAAATAAAGCATAATTTACTAACAATTATCAAATTTCTTTTCACATAGTTCATTGACTTTTACTTTATATACAACTGTTTAAAGTAATATTCTGATTTCCTTACATTTGTAAATAAAATTGTCTTAAACAAATTTAGTTTTGGTTGAAGTTCTCTTTTCCCATTGACTATAAATTTTAATTTTACCTATTTGATCTGCGAGTATGAAAGAAAGTCTGTTAAGTAGTACCATTGTTAGTTACACTGTTAAGTATGAGAACCAAGTCAGTATTTTGGCATATTTTGTACTGCTGGTTAGTGACAAATTTATTTTACGACTAGTTAAAAATATCAGGCCACAGAACCTTCTCCTAGGAAAAGATATTCTTTTGGCTCATATAATAGAAAGACTAAAATTAAATTCCTACTACTATTGACTCAACCAGTACCTTTCCCTCTTTTCTCCAGACCTGTCCACCTATAAATAGCACAGATGCAACCTAAAACCTTGCTCACTGTCCTTGTATAGCAGGATAAAAAGCATGAATAAAAAATAAACACTGTTGTATCTTAACTCCAACACTAAATTCCGTGTGTATGCATGTGTGCTAGATATGTGTGGTATATGAATACATGGTGCATGCACATGCAGAGGCCAGGGGAAGATGTTGCATGTCCTCCTCCATTGCTGCTATCCTTACTTTCTGAGAACAGTCTTACTGATCTGCAGGATCACCATTCAACTAGGCTGGTTGGCCAGTATGTTTCCAGAACCCACACACAATTGCACGTGACTTCTTATGTGGGTGCTGAGGATTCCATCAGGGGCTTATGCTTGCATAGTAAGCTCCTTTACCGACTGAGTCATTTCCACGGGCTCTATAATATTAAATTTATAAAAACAAATGTGTTTCCTGTTCAAACTCAAAATTCAAACCATTAGTTTTCTGTTCTCAAAACACATACCATCCCAGTCCTGAGACAAGTTCATCAGGTATGTAGCAGGTATGGAGACCAGACAAGTATCAAGTAGATAAAACTCCTTCAGGTCATTTTATCTGTAAACAATTTTCTGACCCAAATATCTGAACCTCACCTTCCTACAAACCAACCAATAAACCATCCGTCCTACTCAGTGATGCCACCAATGAACCACAAGAAGCACCAGCTTGGCACAGTAATTCTAAGGGTGCAGTAGTAGCATGCATGCCTTAGTGGTAACCAATAGCCCTCTACCTGGACGTAAGACCTGCTCAACAAGAAGGAAATTATGCCTAGTACTGGAAACCAAGCTAATTATTCAGTGTTGTAAAATCATGGATATTGGAAGAGAATCTATAACCACTACTAAACCAGCATAATCCCTAACAATGTAAACATTCACACTTATTCCCACAGATAACTGCAGTCTTCAACCTTCCTCAAGGAAACTGGGCTTTGCAACAGATGGTAACCACTACAGAAAACTACAGCTGATCAAAATGCAGAATTATGGAGCCTAGTCCCAATAAATACTTCTGCAAAACACTCCCACACTTAACAGTTAAGGGAACTGCAGAAGGGTGACAGAAATACTGTAAGAACCAGAAGAGGGGTAAATTCTAAGGGTGTAGTAGTAGCATGCATGCCTTAGTAGTGATGAATAGCCCTCTACTTGGATTTAAGACCTGCTCAACAAGAAGGAAATTATGCCTAGTACTGGAAACCTAGCTAATTATTCAGTGTTGTAAAATCATGGAGTTTTTTTTATGAGACTGTGTCTTTGTGTCTCCCAGTAATGTCAAGTACCACACTCAACGTCTCACCAACATGACTGCCTGAACATAAACTAAACAAGGATACCAATGAACATGCAAAAGTAGACAGAAAAAGTCCATGAGGCTGCAAAACTCCACAAAGAACTAGAGATAACTGAGGAATGCTGAGAGCAGAAGAAATTGTCTTCTCCAGGGAAGAATACAACAACTGGTTATATTTAGGAATGTATATGTGTATGATGTGTGTGTGTGTGTGTGTGTGTACATACAATAACAATAAAATGAGGCCATGAATTTGAAAGACCAAGGAGGAATTCTGAGAAGGTTTAGGGGAGGAAATGAATGGGACAAATGCGATTATATTAATCTCAAAAAAGAGAGACAGAGGAAGTCAGGAATTTTGGCTCATCCAGTAATCTAAGTACTCAGGAGACTGAGGCAGAATGATTGCTGTGAGTACAAGGCCAGCTTAAGCTACAAGAATAGATTTCAAGCCAGCCAGGAGTACAGAAGACCTTGTTTTACAAAAACAAACAAACAAACAAAACAAACTAAAGTCCCTCTCCTTCCAAAACAAAGAACAAGAACAAAATCAATTGTAGGAGGGATTTCTACCCAAGACCATTCAAAATATTTTAAATAAGGAATATACATATCACATAAAACTTTCATCCACAGTTACTATTTGCTACCACTAACATATGACACCACTATAAAGAACAAGACTGTTCCTCATTAATGAAAAATAAAAAGAGTAAATCGAGCTAAGTATGTTAACAGTACTATTATACAACCATATGTCTTAACAGAAGAAATAATGTGAAGCTTCTAATTTTTTTTAATGACACAGTACTTATAGAACTGAGGTTTCAATGACCGAAATTAATTGGGTTCATATAGTTATGTTATCCAACTCCTATTCTGTGAATAGCTTCAGAGACTTTAAAGCACGCACCCCCTATGTTCTTCTTAGAGTTCCTTATCATGGAGATAAAGCTAGGACCAGTGTTTTTGTGGATCTGGCATCCCTTTTTCAAATACAACCAAATATACAGAGTTTTTTTGTATGTTATTTATAAATTAAATGAATCTTTATACTTTTCATCTACATATGTGAATTTGGCATGTTTGATGCATAAATTATATAGATAATATCTACCTTGAAAAGTTTTAGAGTTCTATCATGGAGAAGACACCAGCAGAACAGAAGGTAAGAATACTTAAGACATAACATCATACTCTTACCAGCATGGTGCTATGCTTTCAAGTTCACAAGTCAGAAATTTAAAGAATCATACAAAGAAGCATTGAGTTCACTGAACT
Organism: Mastomys natalensis; assembly: GCA_021653895.1. Lineage (NCBI taxonomy): Eukaryota > Metazoa > Chordata > Mammalia > Rodentia > Muridae > Mastomys > Mastomys natalensis. Next base: position 39,344 of record JAJTUV010000211.1, on the reverse strand, counting down.
AGACAAATTTTTGCCTAAAATTTTTCATAGTTAATATCAAGTCATAATTTTTATAACTTGTTTTAGATATTTCATAGAAGCTCTAAGTTATTAGATGATTCTGATTCTAATGCTTTTTAACTGCAAGACAAATTTTTGATACCACAAAAAAAGAATTACATCAAAACACAATATAGCAATAGGACAAATTTTTGAAGAAGTTATAATGTATGAATTTAAGTTATATGAACTTTCCTGTGTTTCATTTTCATCATATTCAAACACTGTTGTTGAGTCAGCACATTAAAAAAAAAACTACAGGAACAAGGGAGGAAAGAGGAACCCATCATCCTGGAGACTGGCTGAAACTTCTCACCAGAAGAGAGACAAGAATGCCAGCACAATTAACATTTGCTACAAGACTGCCTACATAGAAATATTCCCTGACATAAAATATTTCAAATAAAAATGTTAAAATAGCAACACACTATACTTGAGGCATAAGTATATACTGATTTACTCATTTCCATATGTAAACCCATAATTTTATAGCTGTTTCATGGACAGGACTATAAATAGCCTTCACAGTTTTGTTGTTTTTAATCTTAACTCTCCGCACAGCCCCTGGCACCTATGGTTTTATCTCATCAGCTACAATCAGACCTACCTAAGGTCTGATTGAAATGGCATCTCAGAAGCTACCTCATGGTCTCACTGACTGATTCCTTAGCAACTCATTGAGCTATAATTCTGAAAGCCACCTGTGATGGTTAATCTCATTTCAACTTGATGAGATTAATAAATACCATAAAAGTATATAATTTTGGGTTCATCTATGAGGGTATTTCCTGGAAAGTTTAACTGGGCAGAAAAGAGCTACCTGGATGTGGGTGACACCACCCTATGAACATCCAAGAACGCCAGCACTCATTTCTCTCTGCTTTCTGATAGATGTAATATACCAGGAAACTGTGGACTGTGCATCTACTTTCTTGGGCATGCACTCACAAAACAGAGTAGCTGTGATGGCCTACAAAAATCCTGGCTTACAGCCACAGCAACCAAACAAGCAGGATACAGCTCATAGCTATGTCTGTGGTAATGGTGATGAGGATACTAACATTCCATGGTGGAAAGGTAGGGGGTGTTATAAGACCCTCACCTAAGATTCTGCTCCAGCTGCATGTGGTTCTGGAGGGTGCTACAGAATGTAGGATAGGGCAGGCTAACTAAGGGTAGTGAGACTTTAGTGGTGCAGCTTTTCATTACTGAAAATGCTAGAGGTGAGACTTCATAGTGGTGTGTAGGAAGCAGTTCTCCCCGCTGTCAGGATGACGCTTCTTGGCATGTAGCCAGCTAGCTTGAGTAGGCACTGTGGCTGTGGCTCATTATAGAGAAAAGGTTCGCACTTCCAGGTGTGGCTACCCGATTAGCACACCTCGCACACACAGAGCAGCCAATTTACAGTGGCAGCTGCTGATAAGATTAAGACAATGCATATAAGGCGGCTGGGGCAGTAGCCGGGAGAATTGAAGGAGGATTTGAAGGAGAGGATTTGAAGGAAGATTCAAGGGGCATCAAGAGGAAGAAGGTAGAAGCAAGCGGGCTGTAACAAGGAACCTGAATAAACCACTTTAAGAAGAAACACGGTTGTCGCTGCCTTTATTTCCACTGCTCGGATCAGGGCAAGCTACAGTGGTGAAGCTACCTTAGAGTTTCCCAGGCTTCTATTAAGTAACTCCAGTAAGCCCACTGGTTCACCAAGCTAGAGCTAGATACAATCTTTTCTTCGGTCTGATGGTGCCCTCTATATCCAGTCATTATGTCTTCCTAGAAAAAGTCATATAAGAAATTCCAATTTAACTAAGCTTTCAATAACCAAATCTCTGCAGTTGTAAAAGTAAAAGGGGGATAATGCTATAAAATTAGATCCACAATATCTGTACTCCTCCTGAACACCTATGCCCTGGTGCCATTCCCTTCCCCACATCCTGCCTTTTTGTGTTTATAACCTTTGTGTAAATAAGGAAATTATGATGTGATTTAAATAACTAAATAAAAAAAATTAGATCCATAAAAACATCTTTGTCACAAGGAATCTACTGCTGTTGAAGAGAATCTCTCTTTAATCAGAAAGTTTACACCTAACAGAAATAAAAACAAGGTGGCAAACTCCTGAGAAAAGACAGTTTCATGGAGTTCATACAACTGACGTCACAAAGCTGCTCTAATCATAAGCAAGATGTTAGTTATACAACAGGATTTGATGGATTATAATATTTATTAGAAATAAACAATAAATTAGTAATACTTGATGATGACTTATAAGAGACATTTTTAAAATATGGTATGAATATAAAGAGAGTAAAAATATCTCTAGAACAGTCAATCCTCAAATATTTTTCCAGAAATAGCCCCTGGAATAGTAAGTGACTAACCATACCTCAGGATTAACCTGGAAGTGCTATCCTACTATGCAGTTAACCCACATCAGTGGAAAAGTTATGCCAAAAGGAAGCAGCCTTGGATTCATTCTTCATTCCAAAATATGGAAAAACTTAATTTATTTTAAATAATTTGGATTAGTTTGAGATAAATCAGTTTTTATTTGTAAAGTATAGCTTTAAAAAATCTTAGCTAATTATGCTCAAATATTAAGTGGTACTTCTGATATATTAGTTATAATATATTAAAATGTATCCATAAATCTGTCTTCTTCGATTTATTCCTTTAGTATCTACTCCTCTAGCAACTATTACTACCTGGATGTCTGTATGTAGAAGAATGCAAGTAGATTCATATCAATCACCCTGCACAAAACTCAACTCCAAATAAACTAAGGACCTCAACATAAGACCATATACCCTGAATCTAACAGAAGAGAAAGTGAGGTTAGAATGAACTCATTGCATAGGAGAAGACTTCCTGAACAGGACACTGATAGCACAGTCAACAAGACCAACAATGAATAAATGAAAAGCTTCTGTATGGCAAAGGACACAATGGCTCAGACAAAGCGCCAGCTTACAGAGTAGGAAAAGGTCTTGATCAATTAAACATCTGATAGAAACTTAGTATCTAGATTATAACGAAGGTAAAAGCTGAAAATCAAGAAAGCAACACAATTTAAAAACAAGGTATAGAAATAAACAAAAGTTGTCAAACGATGAAATACAAATGATGAAACACAAATGGCTGAGAAACACTTTAAATATCTTCAACATTCTTATCCATCAAAAAATAGAAATCATAACTATGTGAGATTTCATCTTATTTCAGTCAGAATGACCAAAATGAATAAAACAATGGCAGCTCATGTTGGCAAACATATGAAATGAGGGGAACACCCATCCATTGCTGGTGGGAGTACAAACTTGTAGAGTACTCCATTATGGAAATCAAGGAGCTGGGAATAGATCTATGTCAAGATCAAGCTAGACAACTCTTGGGCATATACCAAAGAGCTCAACATCCTACTACAGAGACACTTGTTCATGGCCATTGCTGCTCTATTAATAATAACCAGAAATTGGAACAGCCTAGAAATCCATGAAATGTTAAATGGATAATAAGAATGTGATGAATTTATACAACAGAATAGTATTCAGCTATTTGTGGTTTTTCTTTTTGTTACTAGTTTTGTTCATTTGCTTTTTTTTTTTTTTAAAGAAAGACAGGGAGAAAATATATAAAGTTGGGTTTGTAGGGAGGTGGGGAAGGTCTAAGAGAGTTAGGGAAGGGAAAAACATGAAAAAATTATTTTCATAAAAAAAAAAAAAAAATCTAGTCATTGGGTGGGTAGGGGTGGGACAGAGTCTAGTTACATACATAAAATACCTAAACAACTATTTAAATCATCCAACTAGATATCCCTTATAGCTCTAATTTTCTATTATCACTGCTTAGCATATATTTAAAAATGTAAGTTTCCTTAAAATAATACCTTTATACATAAAAAGGCATTTAACAGAGGTCCATAGAGAGTTATCTGAGAATCTGGCGATAGTTCCATTTCTACATGAAGTTTATCAGGTGGAAGTTCTGAGGGATCAACAGGAGGGCGTGGTGACGTAGATGGAGAAGAAACAACTCTCTCTGATGTCTTCTGGGCTGGTCTTAATACAGATAGCATTGTTTCTTCCATTTCTGACACTGGAATAAATAGATAGAGGAGAAAAGATTAGTATGCCAGGAAAAAATAAAATGACTGTTTAGAAGTTCTTCAAAAAAAGTTATATAAAATTTCAGTGTGTTTATTTAAAAAATCAAATAATCAAATACAGTATCTGTAATATTTAAGAAAAAAACCCTGGAAGACTAATAATGAAGAAAGTATAAATTAGAATTTGGGAAAAGATTCAACGGAAAGCACCCACTACATATAACATTATAAGTCCCTAAAACAGAAATTCAGGTCTGCACAAACTATATTTAGGCATTACAGTTGCTTTCATATAAATAGTTATTTAAATATGTGTGACATTATTAAATACCATAAGTATGAACAATTATAAAAACTGTTTTTGAAACATAACAAATTAGAAAAATACAAAATAAAAATCACTCAACTCCTGAATTCTTTTTCCGCACTCAGAAGACAACACATTATCCTTGATAATCTATAAACTACATGATAGTTGTGAAAGTGCATTCAAAACTAACATTTCCCTCAATTAGGCATCATAAACATACTATATAGCACACCATATTTTATAGTTCAGCTTTGCAATTTTTGCTTTGGTAGACATTAGAAAAAATATATCTCTTTAACTCTAAAATAAGCATAATTATACTATTCATGTCACAGACTGCTAATAAAGATCAAATGGCATGATATAAGTAAGAAAACTACTTGATTCACTTTTTGATACAGAGTAAATGCTCAATAAAAATTATCTATAATATTCCAAAATAGATAAAGGATACAAATTCATAGTTATTTGAGAATACACACATGTCAATTAATTTTATCTTTTGTATCTTCACTAAAGTATCATTAAAGCAGTTGTTTCAAAACACGAATGATATTCAAATACACTTACATGACTGTTTTAGCTGTTCGTCTGCTTTTTGTGGATAAATTGGATGCCAGGTATAATCAATGGTAAGCATGACACTTGGGACAGTCCAGCATTCAACCCAACCAGCCCTTCCAAATATAAACAACAACAAAATCTGTTCAGACACTTATCTTTAGTTGTTCAGAACACTAGTTGCACATAAAGCTTATTATTTGAAAGGAATTTCTCTACCTATGAGCACAAAATCCTCAGACCACTATGTTATGCGCTTACTTTTCCTGAGTAACGTTGCGCCACTTGGTTTAACAGTTTTCTGGCCACTCTGACACTCAGCAGGAATACCAGTTTCAGGAACCATCTTATTTGGGTGACAATTCTTTACCAGCATAAATAATGAATATTTACTAGGGTGGCAATCTGGTAGAAATAAATGAAGATCAACGTCTTCTCCCTAAAAAATAATTTATAATAATAATTAGTACACAAATTTTAGCATACTATATATACACTTAAATCTACCTATATAATCTTGAAAACAAACTGAAAATCAAATGATAAATTTTAAATACCACATTTATATGAAAAGCCAGATAAATAACAGGAATAAGATTTACCAAAAAATTGCTTACAGGAAGTAATACAGAGTTCCAGGACAGCCAGGGCTACACAGAGAAACCCTGTCTCGAAAAAAAAAAAAACAAACAAACAAAACAAAAAAAAAAACAAAAAAAAAAAAACAAAAAAAAAAAAGAAAGAAAGTAATACAGAGTGTATTTGGCACAATTCTATACCTCTTGGGATGTTTTAATGATACATAAGGAGCTTATAAATTTCAAGAATGCTGCTCTGCTGAGCTTTGATGCAGTAGATACTACAGATAAAATTACCCATGGCTTGAGTTCAGTATTTCTATTTTGGTCAAGCTTCAAAAATGGCATATATAGCTTGATCATGCTAGCCCTTTTTGTCCTGGGAATACTTTTATTCCTGCCCATTGTGTTAAAAGCTTTTCTTCAACAACATCAACATGTTGGCAGCCAAGTACATGGCTTGAACCTGAAAATGGACCTCCAGACCGAGTTATTAAATTAGCAGGCTGGCAAGCCAAGGACAGGTAATATTCTGCACAGAACCTTACCAACCTAAGACTGAAATGCATTGCCTTTGTTAACGCATATTCCATGATGGGTAAGGAAGGCATTCTTGTCAGAATGACCTAAGACAGGCTCAGTCTTGTTAATGAAATAAAAAATGGGGAGAGGTGGAGAGCCTTTGGGGCTGCTTGGCAAGAAGCTGACATGGGCAAAGGACAAGGAAATGGGCTACTTGGCAGGAATATGACATTGGCCAAGACAAGAAAGTAGGCTTCAGGCAGGAATCTGACTTTAGGCTAGCACAAAGAAGTAATCTCAGGCAGGAACCTAAATATTAGGCTAGAACAAAGAAGTGATTTCAGATAGTAATCTAAATTTTAGGCTAGAACAAGGAAGTAGGTTTCAGACATGAAAATGACCTTGGGCTAGGATAGGGAAGTAGGCTCAGATACTTTGGTCATCCTGATAAGTCCTTAGAAACAGTGATCATGGGAGTGTTCACGTAATTGGATTTAATGCCTTACTTTTCTTTGACCATTTGTGTTTATTGTATTGCTTGTTCCTTATATTACTAGACCCTCAACCTAGAACTGACCTTAATACACGCATGTAATCAAAATGGTATAAAAGCATAAAGGAGGAGGGGGGATGGGATGGTGGTTCTAGGGAGGGGAAATGGAGAAAGTGGATGACATCTGTACTGTAAATAAATAAAATACCCAATTTTTTAAAAAAAAAGCAAGAAAGCAATGCAGCGTTTCCAAATAACAATTCAATGACTATTTTCGATGGTTGTTTAAGGATATCATATCATCCTCAATTTAAGAAAACCAAAACTCCCTCTAATATAGGATCAGGTAGAATATGGTCCACAATTTCTGAACTTCACCTTGGTTGGGTTTCACTTTTTCTTATGGGTTCCCTATTCTTCTCATTTTAATGCCTAGTTTCTCAGCAGATAACACAGTAGAATATGGTGGTAAAAAGAATGCTGCACCCTAAGCTACATTGTCAGGGTTCAATATCCAACTTGGCAACTCACTAGCTGCATGAAATTTTACATAACCTGTTTCTCAAGTTTTATTCATCCTCCCTCCTATAAGTCAGTGTAGCTCAAATTCTCTTCAATTTGTCATCTTCCTGCCTCTGGGTCCTGAATTATAGGATCATGCCCAAATACATCTCAGTTTTCTAATATACAAATGCAAGTAACTACATCAAGAAGATTGTGTAAAAACTAAATGAGTTACTATGCATACAGCACTCATAACAGTGTCTGGTTCATTTACAAAGGCTTAATAGGTGTTAATTGATCCTATCATTACTGCTGTTTTTACTACTATAATTCAAATAGTATTGTGGTTGGTAATGCTTATCCATATATTAATATTAGATATGTCATAAAAATTTTAAACTTAGAAGTACATAATTTCTGCCTTTTAGATAAAAGAAAAGTACCTTTTAGATAAAAGAAAAGAATTTCTGGTTTAACTAGGAATCAATAGAAGAAAGCACAAAGTTTTTTTATAGCATATTACAGGTGGAAGGGGCTCTACCAACAATAGAAAAAAATTTAAAGAGATCAGAAATTAATTCTAAGAAAATGGTTTGTATTTTAGGTCAATTTCTTGGGGGCTATTTATAAGAAGGACAGAGGAGGTCACTGACACTAAAGCTCCTGGTCCCTGATAGATGCTACACTCTCAGGGGAGAAATGGATGGACAGGCACACACACAATTCTGGGAAATCAAACTTACTCGTAACCTGTGGAATAAACAATACAATCAATTATACGTACCCTTAAGGAGAATTTGGTATTGCATGTGGCTGGAACAAAGTCCGTAAAAGGCAAAGAAAAGTCAATGTTCAGTGTTTCCCCACAGGCTGCCAGATACACTGTAAAAAGAAAAAGCAGATCTGCTTTAATGCCAACAAAATTTAAATGACAAAACTACATTAAATGCACATAAATAAGATTAGTTGTATGGACGCATGAAAATCTAAAGCCAATTCTCAATTAGTCTAAGATAATATAGGAAAATCAACTATAGTTGTTATAAGTGAAAGAAAAGAGAAGCAGACCAAAGAAAGGCGCTAACGTGAGCTAATCCTGTAGAAGGTCTTCAATGGATGTGACCCTGAAGAAGAAAGACACTGACATAGGAGAGACACTCACCAAGTGTAACACTGAAGGGGATGGACATGGGGATAACAGGGTGAAGAGAAGAGCTTTCAATATTGAGAAAAAAGGAGGGTTCTGATGTATAAGTTTTTGTAGGTAGGCAACCTTTGCGCCACGTGTATAATTTGGCCGGACTTACCTACCGAGGAGGCAAGGACTAACAGGACCAAAAACATATCTTAGGGCTATAAGGGAGCTTACTTTTTCTGCAAAGGCCTGAGTGCTTGATCACCACAGGCACCTATAAAACTTTTTGTCTTCAGGGACAGACTCAAGGGCACAATATCTGATTTCTGGGACAGAAGACAGAAGGGAGGAGGGTAATCCACTGAACTTTAACTGTTTTTGCTGGCACATCTTCATGAGTTGATGAGCCCAATTTCTAACATTCTTACCATTTTCCTGTTGTTTGGTGGAACAGTCAATCCAGTTATGCTGATTGGCAGCCCAAATCATTTCAAACTGATGAAACATGATTTTAAAATTCCATGTGTATGGAACAAATGAGAAAATGTCTGGAGCATTATCACTAGACCAGTCTTGAATTAGATCTAAAAATATCAGAGTAGAGAACAAAGAGTAAAATTAACTGAACATGCATGTGCACATGCATATATGCACACTTTCTAGTTTCTCAAAAATTCTTTTGTTCATTAAAAAAAAGAATCTTTACACTTGCACACCTATTTCTTTGAATCCTCTTCTTATTATGTTTATTTCTACCTGTTTTTTAATTGGGGGGCATGAGGGGCTTGGTATTTTATAAGTGAACACTATCTCACAATAATAATTTTTCTTAATAACAAATACAGCTAAGCATAGCAGTGAACCCATTTAATCTCAGCACTCAGGAGGCAGAGGCAGAACATCTCTGTGAGTTCCAGGCCAGTCAACATGCATAAGTGAGACCCTATCTTAAAAATATGAAAAAATTATATATAAGTGAGAAAGAAAGAAAAGAAACACCACTAATATTTCTTCTGAAGTTTCAGATGAATATTTTTCACATTTGTTCATAAAATAAAAATCGACTGAGTGTCTAGTGTCTGGCAGCCTTTGTTATAGATTCTGGGACTACATGAAATAAACAGTCTCAAAAATGTCATCTTAAAAGTTAAAAACAATTATCTTTGCTTATGTGTTCTATTTAAATTGTTGCTTTAAAGGTGTTACATAAATGATGATGATGATGATGATTACTATTATAATTGTGTATGATGTATGTGTTGGGCCATAATCATGCCACAGTGCACATATGAAGAGCATTTTGTGGAGTCAGTTTTCTCCTCTCACCTTTCTATAGGAATCAAACTCAAATCACCAGACTTATGCAGCAAGCACTATTACACGCTGAACCATCTCACTGGTCCCTAACTGGTGCTTTTAAGTTTATGTTCACACATATAGTCTGTTTCTTTCTGGTATCTTTAATTTTCTTTTAAACTTAGAAGCAAAAGTTCTCTGATAATACTAGCTCTAGTATACAGTACTTATCACAACCTTTTCTTCTGTCTTCCTATCACTTATATGTATTGTATACTCACCAATACCTTTGAGTAATAGCTCTATTTTTAAATTAAGGTGTCAAATTCATCTTTGTTCACTCATAGTACACAGAAACCCTGATGCTATATGTACAAAATTAGGTATGTGTGTTTGACTTTGATATCAGACCATAAGTTCAAGCTTTGGCTTTACTTTATTAGCCACGTAATTTGTGTTATTTTCTCCTGTATAAAAGGACAATTTTCCTAACTTATTAGAAGAACTGAGATGATTTATATGATATTTTAACAAATAAATGGCACCAAGTAAGCACTTCATAAATAGAATGCATTTATCATTGAGAATACTCTAAGGAAAATTACAGGTAAAACTTAAATATTAAATGTCATTTTATTTTTAAAGAGGATCTTTGAATTGAAAGATATGAGTTAGAATCATAACAGGAAGCAGGTGTAAATGTATTGATTTCATTTAAAATGAGCTGCCAGGCTGGAGAGATGGCTCAGTGATTAAGAGCATGGACTGCTCTTCCAGAGGTCCTGAGTTCAATTCCCAGCATCACAACCATCTGTAATGGGATCTGATGCCCTCTTCTGGTGTGTCTGAAGTCAGCAACAGTGTATGCATATACATAAAATAAATACATAAATATTTAAAAAATAAAAAATAAAAATGAACTGCCATGTACATATAGCTACAATCCATACACATTAAAGAGACTTAATAAATACAAATCTCAACTATAATTGACTTCATTAATAGGATATAAATAAATAAAATAAAAAGCATATGGCTATTAATTTTTTCTATTAATAGAAAAGGGAAATTTTAGTATATTAAATTTACTTTAAATATATCTTTATTTCATTTAAAAATTACAATGGGTAGCCACTCCTTATTAAATTTATGCTTACCTTTAAACATACACACACAGAAAGAGAGAAGGTAAAGGGGGAGAGATTGTGTGTGTCTTATTTTCTAATAAAGGAATTCATCATTTTCTAGGCTAACTTCTTTTCTCCTTAATAAACTCTTCATGGCTCAGCATTCCTACTCAAACTACATATCTTGTTTGAAACTAAGTCATCCCTCCCTAACAACAGTCTCAATCTACCATGGGTTGAAACTATTCTTATTTGTATATGAACTAAATTATGAAGTTTTCCTGTCATTATATTTCAAATATTATGGATTTTTTTATGAAATATCCATACTGTGTAAGTATTTTTAAGTAATCTGCAGATTATGAAGATGTACAGAAGGACATACAATCTATATGCAAGAACCATACCATTTCATAGAAGGCATTAAGCATGTACGATTTCTATCTACCACAAAACAAATGACCTATGGATATCAATGACTCCTGCCATTCATGGCTTTCTGATGAAGATAAACAACCATTATTAATGGCAAGTACTACAGGAAGCACAAGGTCTGAAGTTTAAATACTGATCTTCAGTGTATCCTCTAATTCTGCCTCATAATTCTCTTCCGCAAGTTCCTAATTGTTAACTCAGAGATAATAATATTGCTTTTTAGAGTCTTGTTAGGAAGATATAAATTAATAAGCTTTATAAATAGCAAAATATTATGTAAGTCATATCTAACATATTATATCAACTCATTTATAAAGACCATTTCTACCATTAATAATCCTCCCTTATTTTCTCTGAATGGCTTCAGATGGTAATGATTTCTGATGTTCTCCCGCAGTACAAACACCATAGTTCAAAGCTAGCTCAACATATATACTGTTACCGTTGTTTCATTTTATGTCTAGTGTGTCTGTCAATGTACTTGAGACTAATGATGGAAAACAAGAAAAAATACGTGATATCTCTATAAGTTCCCTGTGGACAGAAATCATATTTAATATTTATTTTGAATTATTATGAAGCTTGGAATACTAATAGAAGTATTTATTTAAAATATACTTAATTAGTTAAAAGACAGAGATGAAACTAGTATAAAACCAAAATTCAAATGGTCTAATATCTCAGGAAATCAATGTAGTTTGCAAATAAATTCATTTGCCAATTTTTATTTTAACACATTTTATGTAAGTTTTTCTTCAGTAGTAACTGAAATGGTGTAAACAGCTAACTTATACTTTATTAATCTTAGATTTTAAAATCTTATTTAAAATTTTATGATATCATCAAATAATTTCTCCCCACCAACTTCTACGATATCTTTACTGATAAGTGTTAAAAATTAGCATGAAAAATATTTTTGCATACATAACAGACACTACTAGGTTTCTACTACAAGAAACAATAACTTCAAAGTATTTACCAGAAATCTCTGTTCAATTAAGAAGCCAAATAAATCCAAGAAATATGAAAATTAAATACTTAACCACAAATCCCTATGATATTACTGACCCCTACCACCACAGTGGTAGTAGGCCAAGGAAGATTGCTACAGCAAGTGATCTAATGTCAAGTGGGAGTCACATAGCAGAAGCAACACTACAGAAGCCAATGGTACAATTACAGTCTAACAAGTGATTGCCAAAAGTACTTGTGGCATTTAATGACATTTTTTTCTTTTGACCAAAAGCTGCTCACATTACCAGATGGACTTATTAAATACAGTGATTAGAAAATTGAAGTACTTTTTAATGACCCTATACACTTGTGCAAGGAATTTAAAATTTATAAAGACAGTAAGTTAAAAAAAATAACCCCAAAAAACCACCAATAACTTACTTTATAACTAAATTGTTAAGAAATACCTCAAAATGTCAATCCATTGTTATTAGTGCTTTGTATCACTCCATTGTTCACATCCCCCTGCAAGCTAATAGAATTTAAGCCAATATAGTTATTTCTATGAGAGGCTCCAGTTTCCCCCTCTGTTTACTCCTGGGCTTTTATATTTATGATAAAGTTCTATCCCACATCCAAAGAAATATTTCTCTGTTGAAGAATAATGGGCATCCCCTCATACAAGCCAGAGAAATTCTTTTCTATAGATTGTGCCAACAGAAAAAACAATTCAACCATCATGACCAAAAATATTCACCCAAGACCAAATCACTATTAATATCCAAGAGGCAGATATTTAGGAGATTTGGTAAAATAAAAGATACTCTAGAAGCTAATACCAGGCTGTCATGACTTTCAGAATTAATATAAAAGGTGACAGTACCCGAGAGACAAGAACTTAAATTGTACAAATACATTTTTTAAACAGATGAATTGCAATAGGTAACACATAAAAATTAGAGTGGCAGAAAAAAAGTTTACATAAAAATCTGTTCTAATTAAAGAAATGCGTAATTGAGTATTTAAAAGTAATTAATACTTTCTGATATATCTAAAGAGCAACTTTAAAGTAAAAGTTTTTAAATCATGCAGTTTACTTCCTCTCTATTTTTAGTACTGCTCATATAAAAATGAAATGCCTAATAAAAGTAATATAAAGTATTAACTATCTGAAAAATAGAAAAAGTCTTTAAAGATTTATATAGTAAAATGTAGTAAAGCAAATGTTGTATTTCCATGGAGCAGTGTTGATTCTAATAAATCAGATATACTCTGTGGGACTAAACTTCTAGAGCCTGAATCAATAAAAGCCCCTATATTTGATGTAATAATATTTATATTATTCATAGACCCAGACTATATAGTTTTATAGTCATGAAATGTGAATGTACTAAGAAGTTTTCATTTTCTTTTTCAACTATGATGGCACTGACTTAATCCACACTAAGAAAAGACTAAACAGGAACTCTGAGCCTAAAATAACATACTTGATTACTTAACAGTATGACAATAATCAAAATGAAATAATCAAGCTGGAAGAAGGAGCAACTGATTAATCAATGCAATCTTTACATTTCACTAGCCTGATAAAAGCAACAGCTTGAACTGAGTTCTTCCATTTGCTCCTAAGGTCAAAACTGGATTAATATTTTCATTGTCATTATTTGGAGTAAATAAAAACAGAAATTTTGCATGCCTTTAATCCCAGCACTTGGGAGGCAGAGACAGGCAGATTTGTAAGTTCAAGGCCAGCCTCTACAGAGTGAGTTCCAGGACAGCCTGGGCTACACAGAGAAACCCTGTCTCAAATAAAAAAAAAAAAAAAACCCAAAACAAACAAACAAACAAAAAGAACCCAGAAATTTTGTTTTAACACAAGCCCTTTGGACCTTCTGGTCTGCACTTCTGCAGGGACAGAGGTAAGAATGACCCTCTCCCCACTCCACAGGTCTCTCAGGAGATCTGCTGCAATCAGGGACATAGTTGAGAATCCAGCTCAAATACCTGTCCCAGCTGGGACCCCCACAGAGCCCTGTGGATGCAGGACCCCTCCCCTCTATGAAATCCCTATCACTCTTTGTCTGCACCTCTGCTATGGGCAGACTGGTGTGCCCACTCCTCCCCTACATCCCACAGCCTGCCTGTCTCCCAGAAGAAGTGCCCTGACCAGGGACACAGGAGGACTACTCTGATCAGGGACATAAGATGCCCTCAATCAGAGACAGTACTGCCTGCCTCCCAGGAGGACTGCTCTAACCCAGTCACAGAGCTTAACTTGCCTCCAAGGAGGCAGGCACCAGACAGAGACACCCAAGTCAATTGACACCAGAGATAACCAGATGGTGAGAAGCAAGTACAAGAACATAAATAATAGAAGCCAATATTTTCTGGCACCATCAGAACCCAGTTCTCCCACCAAAGCAAGCCCTGGATACCCCAACACACCTAAAAAACATGATGCTGAAATAAAAATTTCATTTCATAAAGAATAGAGACCTTTAAGGAGGATATAAATAACTCACTTTAAGAAATACAGGAATACACAGGCAAACAGGTAGAAGCCCTTAAAGAGGGAACAAATAAATCCCTTAAAGAAATACAGGAAAACACAATTAAACAGATGAAGGAATGAACAAAGTGGTCCAAGACCTAAAACTGGAAGGAGAAACAATAAAGAAATCACAAATGGAGGCAACCCTGGTGATAGAAAACCTAGGAAAGAAATCAGGAGCTACAGATACAAGCATCACCAACAGAATACAAGACACAGAAGAGAGAATCTCAGGCATAAAAGTACCATAGAAGATATTGACAAAAAAGTCAAAGAAAATACAAAAAATAAAAAATTCCTAACCCAAAACATCCAGGAAATTCAGGACACAATGAAAAGACCAAACCTACGAACAAAAGGAATAGAAGAGAGCGAAGATTCACAGCTCGAAGGGCCAGAAAACATCTTCAACAAAACTATAGAAGAAAGCTTCCCCCAACTAAAGAAAGAGATGGCCATAAACATACAATAAGCTTACAGGACATGAAATAGACTGGGCAGGAAAAGAAAATCCTCCTGTCACATAATAATCAAAACACTAAATGCACAGAACAAAGAAAGAATACTAAAAGCAGTAAGGGAAAAGGCCAAGTAACATACAAAGGCAGACCTATCAGAATTACACCAGACTTCTCACCAGAGACTATAAAAGCTAGAAGATCCTGGACAGATGTCATGCAGACCCTAAGAGAACACAAATGCTAGTCAAGGCTACTATACCCAGCACAACTCTCAATCACCATCGATGGAGAAACCAAGATATTCCATGACACCAATCCAGCCCTACAGAGGATTCTAGAAGAAAAGCTCTGACACAAGAAGGATATCTATACCGAAGAAAACACACACACAAAAGAACCATCTCACAACAAACACAAAAGAAGAGAATCATACACACATAACACCACTTCCAACAACAAAAATAACAGAAACCAACAATCACAAGTCTTTAATATCTCTCAACATCAATGGACTCAATTTTCCAATGAAAAAAGACTTAGGCTACCAGACTGGATACTCAAGCAGAATCCAGCATTTTGCTGCAGACAAGAAACATACCTCAGTGACAAAGACAGACACTATCCCAGAGTAAATGGCTGGAAAAAAAGATTTCCAAGCAAATGGTCCCAAGAAACAAGCTAGAGTAGACATTCTAACATCTAATAAAATAGTCTTTCAACCAAAAGTTATCAAAAGAGATGGGGAAGGATACTTCATACTCCTATAAGGAAAAATCCACCAAGATGAAATCTCAATTCTGAACATCTATGCCCCAAATGCATGGGCACCCACATTCATAAAAGACATTTTACTAAAGCTCAAAAACACATTGAACCCCATACAATAATAATGGGGGACTTCAACACCCCACTCTCACCAATAGACATGTCATTGAAACAGAAGCTAAGCAGAGACACAGTGAAACTAATAGAAGTCATGAAACAAATGGATTTAACAGGATATACCTTCTCAGCATCTCATGATAGAATCTCATGGTATCTTCTCCAAAATTGACCATATAATCAGTCAGAAAACAAGGCTCAACAGATACAAGATTAAAATAATCCTATGCATACTATCAGATCACCATGGACTAAGGCTAGATTTCAATAATATCGAAAAACACAAAAAGCCCACAAACTCATGGAAACTGAACAACTCTCTACTCAATGATAACTTAGGGAAACAAAAAAGAAATTAAAAACTTTCTAGAATTCAATGAACATAAAGACACAGCATACCCAAACTTATGGGATACAACGAAAGCAGTGCTAAGAGGAAAATTCATAGCACTAAGTACCCTAATAAAGAAACTGGAGAGATCCTACACTAGCAAATTAACAACACACACGAAGGCTCTATGCACAAGAGGTTTAGATGGCAGGAATTAATAACACTCAAGAGTAGAAATCAACCAATTAGAAACAAAGAATGATACAAGGAATCAACAAAACCAAAAGCTGGTTCTTTGAGAAAAATCAACAGGATAGATAAACCCTTAGCTAAACTAAATAAAGGACACAGAAACAGTATCCAGATTAAAAAAAAAAAAAATCAGAAATGAAAAGAGAGTCAGAAAACAGAAACTGAGTAAATTCAAAAAATCATCACATCTTACTAAAAAACCTATACTCCACAAAACTGGAAAATCTAGACGAAATGGATAATTTTCTAGACAGATACTATGTACCCAAGTTAAAGCAGAGCAGGTAAACTATCAAACAGTTCCATAACCCCTAAAGAAATAAAAGCAGTTATTACAAACCTCCCAACCAAAAAAAGCCCAGAGCCAGATGGTTTTAGTGCAGAATTCTACTAGCCCTGAAAAAAAGAGCTAATACCAATACACCTCACACTATTCCACAAAACAGAAACAAAAGGAACACTACCTAATTCAATCTATGAAGCCAGAGTTATTCTATACCTAAACCACACAAAGAGCAAAGAAAGAGAACTTCAGACCAATTTTACTTATGAATATCGATGCAAAAATACTCAATAAAACTCTCACAAACTGAATCCAAGAACACATCACAACCATCATTCACCATGATCAAGTAGGCTTCATCCCAGGAATGCAGAGATGGTTCAATATACAAAAATCCATTAATGTAATCCACTATATAAACAAACTCAAAGAAAAAAAAAAATCACATGATCATCTCATTAGATGCTAAAAAGCCTTTGACAAAATCCAGCACCCCTTCATGTTAAAACTCTTGAAGAGATCAGGAATTCAAGACCCAAACCTAAACAGAATATAAGCAATATACAGCAAACCAACAGCCAATATCAAATTAAATGTAGAGATACTTGAAGCAATCCCACTAAAATCAGGGACAAGACAAGGCTGCCCACTCTCTCAATATCTATTCAAATAGTACTTGAAGTTCTAGCTAGACCAACTAGACAAAAAAAGGAGATCAAGGGGATATAAATTGGAAAGCAAGTCAAGGTATCACTATTTGCTGATAATATAACAGTATACATACGGGACCCCAAAAGAAAATACCAGAGAACTTCTACAGCTGAGAAAAAACTTCTGCAAAGTGGCTGGATATAAAATTAACTCAAACAAGTCAGTAACCTTCCTCTACACAAAGGATAAATGGATTGAGAAAGAAAATAGAGAAACAACACCCTTCACAATAGTCACAAATAATATAAAATACCTTGGTATGACTCTAACCAAGCAAGTGAAAGATCTGTATGACAAGAACTTCAAATCCCTGAAGAAAGAAACTAAAGAAGACCTGAGAAGATGGAAATATCACTCATGCCCATGGATTGGCAGGATTAACATAGTAAAAATTGCCATCCTACTAAAAGCAACTTACAGATTCAATGCAATCCCCATCAAAACTCCAACTCACTTCTTCACAGACATTCAAAGAGCAATTCTCAATTTCATGTGGAAAAACAAAAAACCCAGGATAGTGAAAACAATTCTCAACATTAAAAAACTTCTGAGGGAATCACCATCCCTGACCTCAAGCTGTACTACAAAGCAATAGTGATTTAAAACCACATGATATTGGTACAAAGACAGACAGGTCAATCAATGGAATAGAACTGAAGACCCAGAAATGGACTATGTCCATGAACCTATGGACACTTGATCTTTGACAAAGAAGCCAAAACCATACAGTGGAAAAAAGGAAGCATGTGCAACAAATGGTGCTGGTTCAACTGGAGGTCACCATGTAGAATGCAACTTAGTCCCTATTTATCTCCTTATACAAAGCTCAAGTCTAAGTGGGTCAAGGACCTCCACATAAAACCAGATACACTGAATCCAATAGAAGAAAAAGTGGGAAAGAGCCTTAAGTCATTGGCACAGGGGAAAATTTCCTGAACAGAACACCAATGGCTCAGGTTCTACGTAATCAACAATTGACAAATAGAACCACATGAAACTGAAAAGCTTCTGTAAGGCAAAGGACACTGTGAATAGGAAAAATGGCAACCCACATTGAGACAAGATCTTCACTAACCCTGTATCTGATAGAAGGCTAACATCCAAAATATATAAAGAACTCAAGAAGTTAGACTCCAATAAACCAAATAACCCAATTAAAAAATGGGGCACAGGGCTAAACAGAGAATTTTCAACAGAGGAATCTTAAATGGCTGAGAAACACCTAAAGAAATGTTCAACATCTTTAATCATCAGGGAAATGCAAATCAAAATAACTCTGAGATTACACCTTGCACCAATCAGAATGATCAAAAACTCAAGCAACAGAACACACTGGTAAAGATGTGGAGAAAGAGGAACACTCCTCCATTACTGGTGGGACTGTTAACTGGTACAATCACTCTGGAAATCAATCTGGCAGTTCCTTAGAAAATTGGAAATAGCTCTACCTGAAGACCCAGCTATACTACTCCTGGGAATATACCTAAAAGATGCTCCACCATTACCACAAGGACACATGTTCCAATGTGTTCATAACAGCATTATTTGTAATAGCCAAAAGCTGGAAACAACCTAGATATCCCTGAACCGAAGAATGGGTACAGAAAATGTGGTTCATTTAAACAATGGAATACTATTCAGCCACACAAAACAAGGACAACATGAATTTTGCAGGCAAATGGATGGAACTAGAAAAATACCCTGAATGAGGTAACCCAGACCCAAAAGAACATGCATGGTATGTACTCACTGATAAGTGAATATTAGTCAAGAAGTTCAGAATATTCATGATACAACTCACATCTATAAGAAGCTTAACAAGAAGGAAGGCTCAAGTGTGGATACCTCAAATCCACTTAAAAGGGGAACAAAATAATCATGGAGGCAGAAGGAGGGAGGAACCAGGGTGGGAGAGAGGCGGGCAGATTGGGAAGGGGGAAGGAAGGGCAGGATCAGGTACGGAGAGAGAAAGGAGGGATGTCCAGAGGGTCAGGAGAATGAATTGAAATATGTAGTAGTGTGGAGAGCCACTGTGTGCCACGCCCTAAAGATGGCGCTGGCTGAGAGTGCTCCTTATGATAAACAAGTCCTTATTTGGCTGTGAAGCTGTGCCGGGGCGGAGAATGGTCACGCGTGAACTGACGTGGACATATGGGGAGATGACACGTGGCGTATGCTCATTGGCCTTTGCATAGATATAAGCCTGGTCCCGGGGGTAGGAGGGGGTCACACCTGCTAACTGCAATCCTGATTAAACTGCATTGAGAAGGAACCTGGTTGTCTTACGTCTAATCTCCTGCTGGTCAGGTAGGGCATGGACATAGTAGTTGGGGGTAGGGGGCAGCTGGAACCTCTAGAAAGTTCCAGAGATGTGGGATATGAGAGGCCATCAGGACTCATTGGGAATAACATTAGGCCAAATGCCTAACAGTGGGAAGATGGGACTGGAAGAGACCATCTCCAGTAGATAGACATGGCCACCAGTTGAGGTAGGGGCCACCCACCAATCTTCAAAATTGTTTTGAATTGTTTCTGTCTAAAGAAATTGCAGGGACAAAAATGGAGCAGAGACTGAATGTAAGGTCATCCAGTGACAGGCCCAACTTGAGATTCATCCCATGCGTGCACACCAAATCCTGACACTATTACTGAGACCATGTTGTGTGTGCAGACAGGAGCCTGCCACGGCTGTCCTCTGAGAGAATCTACCAGCATCTGACAAAGGCAAATATAGATACTCACAGCCAACCATTAGATTGAGGTCAGCAACCCCTATAGAACAGGGGAAGGACTGAAGGAGCTGAAGGGGATCATAACCCCATAGGAAGAACAACAGTGTCAACTAACCCTGACCCTTCCGAGCTCCCAGAGACTAAGCCAAAAACCAAGGAGCACACAGGGCTGGTTTGTGGCCCCCAGCACATGTAGCAGAGGACTGCCTTGTATGGCCTCAGTGGGAGAGGATGTGCTTCATCCTGCGGAAACTTGATGCCCCAGGGAAAAGGGATGCTGATGGGGTGAGGGGGGGGTGGGTGGAGGAGCTCCCTCTCAGAGGTGGGGGAGGGGTGAATGTATTAAAAGAATGGGTTTTAAAAAATGGTACATTAATGCAATGGAGTATTACTCAGCTGTTAAAAAAAAATGACATCATGAAATTTGCTGGTAAATGGATGAAACTAGAAAAAAACCATCCTGAGTGAAAACAAGCATGGTAGATGCTTACTTGTAAGTGGATATCAGCTGTAAAGTAAGAGTAACCATGCTACAGTCCACAGACCCAGAGAGGTTAATTAACAAGAAGGGCGGGGGGATGTAATGATCTTCCTAGAAAGGGAAAATAGAATCAATTTTGTGGGTACACTGGGGGTGAACAGCAATGGGAACAGGAAGAATGGGGTGGGGAGACTGAGGAAGAGAATACTGAGAGAGAACTGGGGACATTTCAGAAGTAAGGTAAAAATCTAGTGCAATGGAGAACTTCATAGAATCTACACTAGCCAAGATTCCTAGTAATGGGGGGACATGGAGCCTCTGGCCATCCTCTCTAACCAGGTAAGTTCTCAAGTGGAGAGATTGGGACACCAACCTGGCCACAAAAATCTCCAACCTACAGTTTGCTATCCCTGCAGGATGTGCTGGGACCAGAGTCTAGTATAATTGTCATCAGAGAGACTTCATTCAGCAACAGATGGGAGCAGATGCAGAGTTCCACAGCCAAACTTAGGCAGAGCTCAAGGAGTCCTGAGACAGGGAGGGAACACTGGAGGAGCCACAGTGGAAGACCAAGGACACCACAAGAACAAGGCCCACAGAACAAACAGACTGGGACTCAAACAGAAATCACGGAGCCTGTATGGTCTGACCTAGGTTCTCTTCATATATGTTCTGTTTCTGTTTTTATAGTTTCGTGGGACTCCTAACAGTGTGAGCAGGGGATGCCTCTGACTCTTCTGCCTGTCTTTGGGAGCCTTCTTCTTTTACTGGGTTACCTCGTCCTTGATGTTAGAATATGTGCCTGGTCTTAGGGTAGATTTTTATGCTATATTGGTTGATGTCCCTGAGGAAAGATGAAAGGGTGTGCATGGACCCAGGGGAAAGGAGAGGTAGAGGGATAGACTGGGAGGAGAGAGGGAGGGGAAACTGCAGTTTGGGATATAATATATAAGAGAATAATAAATAAAAAAAATTATAGAAAAAATAGAAAACACACATGATATCATGTCATCATATCAGCACAATCCTATTATTAAATGTAAAAGTAAAACCTACAGAATATAAATAAGTTCACCAAAATAAATTACTCTCTATATTTACAAGAAATTACCTGTAAAGAAGTTCTTCTGTGCAAAGATGAAATGGTATGTGGCTTTATAAACTTCCAATTCACACTGCCATGTCTGTGGCATGTTCCAAATTCTAGGGTAGCTGGCATTGATGTGGAACTGCAAAACAAATGTTAGAGCTTACAATGTGACAATGCTCACAGCATTGGAAATGAAGTCACACACGCTGGTGAGTAATTAAAACTGATTTTCCCACTGAGATGAACAGAAGGTGTCTTTGAGACTTTTAAAACTGCTGCAAAAGGTCAGTGTCTCTGGTCAATACCCAGATCTTTGAAATATTAAGCTTTGATGTGGTCAAAATTCTCTGAGAGCAAAGAAACATTCTCTATTTTCAGCAACACACACCAGCTAATGCCGCAGGTAACAAACAGCCCCTGTCGCTAATTCTTCCTTTGGTAACGGAAGGAAGGTGGGATACCATGCATACTATCACATAACCTGACCTTGGCATTTCTGCAAAGGAAAAAGCTGCCTGCCTAGGAATAGCACTGTTATACATGGCCTCATTTATCAGCAATAGCTTGAGAATTTGAACAAGTGCCAAACTATAATGAATGTTGAATTTGATACTTTTAATACTATACTTTTACGTAATAATAGATTTTCTATAGTAATTTTGTATTAATCATATACTGGCTACATATTTTTATACTTATACTCCAAGAAATAAGTTGGTTTTTATTTCAACTAGGATAGCATCGACTTAACCCACACCAACAAAAAGGACTGCACAGAGACTCTGAGGCTGAAACAACAAACCTGACTGTGCATGCTGTAGTAGATGGTTATAATCTGTATCTTTGTGTGTATGTATGGGGGAGAGGAGGCCTTACTAATTGTGAAATTTTCATCTTAATTACACATATTAATGTTTCAGCTTAATTACACATATAAGTTGTTGGCTTAAAACAAGTAATTAAGAACCTTATGACATCATCTTATATGAATGAATCTTCTGTGAATACCAACCATTGTACAGAGTATGTTGTTGTTATTGTTGTTGTTACGGCTCCTTTTTTAAAGCAACAGATTAATTAGCACCTAAATCTGAACTTTAAACCATGGGCACTTCTAAACATCCAGGGTACCATCAAGATTTTTTTCCTTAAAACTTAGTCACCAACTTAGGACAAAGGATAAAATTAATTAAGCCCTGAGAAAAGTCCAATAGGGCCAAACGTGTCATCAAAATTACTTTATTTAAAATTTAGGAAAAATACATGAAATTTAAAAATTACACCCTAACAAGTTTTGGGATCTTCTAGCACTTCCTATGTATTAGAAGAAGAACAATAAAGGAATGCCAAAGGCGGTACACAGTACAGGGAATCTACCTCTCTGCCCAAGTCTGGTATAACCAGAGAACCTACTTGGCAGTTCCTAAATAAGAATACAGATACTTTTTTGAAATTTTACATTAGAGAATTAAAACTAAATGTATGCCTACTAACAAATGCATATCATATAGTTAGACTCACTGCTAACATTTCTGCTTCTAAAAGGGTCCGATACTGCATACTGGTAGTAGCATCAACATGTAATAGTTGTCCTTTAATTGCAGGGGTATAACCTAATAAATAAAACATAAAATGTCAGAACCAGAATAACAAGTTATACAATTAAAATTTTTGGAGTAGAACAAACTCCTACTACCACTTAAAACATGAAATCCTTGAAAAACATCTTACGTATATTTCAGTGACAGGGAGCTTGCTAATATAACAAGGGATCCTTTTCAGATAAATAACTCTGAGTAACCACCACCACCACATTGTATCTATACTGGTTTGCTTTGGAGAGCAAACCTATAGTGGTCTCTCAGTCTCTCAGTATCCATACACGATGGTTTTACGATCCCACACTTAAACTAAAATCTACAGATGTTCAAGACCTTTATATGAAATGTCACAGTATTCCAACTGTTATATATATCCCCCACATATGTCAAATTATCTCACATTACTTATATAATTAATATTTAATACAATATAAACACTATGTAATAACCATTGAACAGTATTGTTTAGGGGATGACAAGGAAAAATGACATAGTACATATCCAACTTTTCTTAAATATTTTCCTATCACAACTGCTTGAGACAGTGGATGCAAAGCCTAGGAATGTGAGCACCGGCTATACATACTTACTGTCTAAGCAAACCTTTCCAACTATTAGCACAAGTCCCATATTTTTTCTTTATCCACTTACCAAGTATGTATTCTTTACCATTTTTTTTCAACTACTTCCTGTATAAGGACAGTTGCCAAATATTATCTAATTGTTCCTACAATGACACTCTCACATCGATACAGGCCATTCTTGGCACATTCAGAAGTTTAAAGTGCCATTTCCTTTTTTAACTGGATTCCTTTTTGTAGAACACTAGCTATATGTTATTATTCTATAGCTAGTCTGGCATGTACCCTGCTGTAGGCTTTCTTTCTCATCCCAAACATCTGAACTTGAAAAATATTTCAGGCTTCTGTGTGTTTGGAATCGCAGCTCCACAAAACTATCTTAAATCCACCAAATCTTTTTAACAATTTTTATTACATTTTATTCTGTTAGGTAGATGTCTGTGTGAAGGTCGGAGGATAAACTACGAGAGTTAGTTCTTTCTACTATATGGGTATCTGAGATACTGATTCCTCAGTCCTCAGGTGGGCCCCTTATCTCAGTGTGCCAGTATTTGTACAATAGTTTGCACTGTAAAATGACATAGGAGCATTTACTATGTGCATTTACTGCCCTGGTTAGTCTTATGACAACTTGAAACAAGCTAGAGTTATCTGAAAGTAGGGAATCCCAATTGAGAAAATGCTTCCCTAAGATCCAGTTGTAAAACATTTTCCTAATTAGTGATTGCTGGGGAAAGGCCCCGCCCATTTGCCATCCTGGGCTGGTGGTCCTGCAACCAGTAAACAGCATCCTTCCATAGCCTCTGCATCAGCTCCTGCCTCCAGATTCCTGTCCTGACTTCCTCTGATGATGATCAGTAATATGGAAGTATAAAGCCAAATAAACCCTTTCCTCCCCAACTTGCTTTTTTTTTGCCATCATATTTCATCGCAGCAACAGAAACCTTAACTAAGACAATTAGCAACTTTAAGATTTTATTTTAGGAATATTTTGCCTGCCTGTATGTATGTACACATACATGTGTACACATGGAGGTGTGCATGGTGCCTCAGAGGCCAGAAAAGAATGTTATAGATGATTGTAGACACCAAGAAGTGCAGGAAACTAAAACAGGTCTATTTTGGGGGCAGAAAGTGCATTATCAATTTTAAAGGCAAGAGCACTCCCATATTTGAACCATTATTAATTCTGGACAACCTCCAAATTCCATTCTCCCCTCTGACAGACTATAATTAAGGCATTCCTAATAGACTTTCTTACCAAATACCTCCTTTGAATTAGGCATTGTTGAAGAATATCAGCTATCCCCTTCATGGCCTCACATGGCATAGAATAAAGTGAGGGTGGATATTATTCCATCCTTAGTCACTGTTTCAATGGACTATCTAACCAGAGAAGCCCAAATGCTATAGCTGTTATGTAAAATAAGAAACAAGTCAACCTCTCTATTTTCTCTCTTCATAGAGTAGCACCAATACAGGTGACAGAGACAAGATAGGGGAGCTAAATAAAATAGGAATAAAGTATTGACAGTTATTCACCACATCATTATCACTTAACGATCTTAAAATGAGAGTACATTCCTATTCTCTTTACTCTCAAGAAAGTGGCTAAGTACACCACAATTACATTTTAATTCTCCTCAGTCACAAATATACTGAAATAGAAATTAAAGAAAAGCAAAATTTAACAAAAATAATTTATCCATGTTCCTGATTAAGTGACCAAATTGCAAACATGCAATGAACTATATAAGCTCAGATGAAACTACAGCTGTAAGAAAATTGTTTGATATTTTAAATATGCATTTTTCTCTAATTTATATTGTTCTAAGTACCCATCTTACTCTATGAAAAAAAAAATCTACTAACAGTATATGTTAAAACATTTAAGCCTGTTATTCATCCAATTACTGCTCATATCCCAGGAGTTGAGTTCCATATGAGTTGCACAGTGTCTATTCTTACACGACCAGAGTCTAACTAGGAAATATTAAGCAAATTATGTACAGTCCTACAAGAGATAAACACAATATAATAAAAATACAGAATTAAAACACCTAACAAGGAGAAAATTGTTCTGTCTAGATATCAAATAATTATACAATAGTTTAAACCATAAGTACATAAAAATTTAAAACTATGCCTGATCTGCTCATGAATACTTCCAAAAAAATTATAATCAATCATTATCCAGCAACTCCATTACAGGGTCTATCTCCAAAGACAATGAAATAAGAAGGCTGGAGAGCCACCTGAGTGTCCACATTCACTGCAACACCACTCACAGAAGGCAAGACATGGAGACAAGCTAAGTATGATATCCATCAACTGATGAATGGACAAGAAATATGGTACAAATATGAAATGGAAAGCTAGCCGTAAAAAAAAAAAATAAATGAAATCCTATCATCTGTGACAAAATGGCTCAAAATGAAAGTCATTATGTCAAGTGAAATAAGAAAAAACACAAAAATGATGTGATCTTACTAATGATCTCATTAAAGCATGCAACCTAAGATAAAAACAAACAACAAAAAGTGATCTCACAGGAGTTAAGAGCAGAATGGCAGTTATCCAAGGCTGGGGCAAATAAGGAGAAAGAAGGGTGGGAGTGAGTGAACAAGGACTACTAAGTTACACACAGAAGTGAGGTGCTCTCAGCCTGGTGGCACCAAGCTGCAATCACAGCACTTGCGCGTCTGAGACAAGAGTATCTCAAACTGGGGACAAGCCTAAGTTACACGGCAAGTCTTTGGTCAGTACGGGCTACATAGTGAGACACTGTCTCAATAAGTGCAAAGCTAAACAAGCTTTTAAATGAGTTTGAGCTCACAGAAGTTACAAATGTAGAAACAGACATATTTACTTTGACTTGAACATTCTAAGTCTTTATATATACATGGCTTTAAGTATCACATGGTATCCCATAAATAGGTACTTTTTTTTTTATTTTGGTTTTTTTTCGAGACAGGGTTTCTCTGTATACATAGCCCTGGCTGTCCTGGAACTCACTCTGTAGACCAGGCTGCCTCGAACTCAGAAATCCGCTGCCTCTGCCTCCCAAGTGCTGGGATTAAAGGCGTGCGCCACCACCGCCCAGCTAAATAGGTACTTTTTTATGTATCAGTAAAAAACTAAACTATATTTAAATTAAAAGACAAAAAAATAAAAAAATGAAAGATTACTAATCCTAATCTGGAAGGACTAATAACATATTAATTATATCACTAATAATTTAAGACAAAATAGTGATAGCTTACCATTTTCTTCAACTGTCATTGGAATATTAATTTCTAGATATGAGCCAGCCCCTACATTTACATGCACAGCATTTGTTTCCTACCAGAAGAACAAGAAGACATGACATAAGACGTCTTGTATTTATATTCCTATCATTTTGCTTTTAAATTATCAAAGAAATATAATTACTATTAATATGAGCTACTAAAAAATCTATAAAAATCAATATTCAAATTTATATAAAATATTTAAATATAATATATTTATATATTGTTATTACTATTAATCATTATTAATTTCTTTCCATTATTTAGCATTTAATAAAGTATTATGAAAGTAAAATGCATAAATTATTTAAGGAACTATACGGAGCTCACAGAAATGAAGCTAAGCACTTTTTTTTTTTTTATTATGACCCAGAAAAATACTCTGAGAAGTAACTCTCAAATATTAAATACTATTCTCTATAATCTTATAATGAATACCCTGTTTTTGGTAAAGAGCAAGTCAATGGTAGCATCTGCAATAATATTCATTCGTAGTTCAAAGGCAAGGATTTGTCTTGGTCTGCCAGGCTGTGCAATCTCAGATACTTTCAGAACTTGATAATCAGGTGGAAAAAAAAACTTCCATAAACAATCTCTATATGAAAAGGAAAAAGAGAAACAGTGTGTTAGTCTTTGATAAGGGTCAGAAATCATATTTTCATATTTTAATCTTACATTATCATTGTTATCTCATTTGACAAACTACTTTTCCACATCTTATACTTTAGGTATAAATAAGCTTTGAACACCTAACATTATAATATTACTGAGTGAGACGTGAGCAGAGTTCAATCTAAATGTATGTGAGTTGTAATAAATGCTGTAATCAAATCAGTTGTGCAAACTATCAAGAAAGAACTGAAAGAGTATAGCTTAGCTCATCATTCTTCCTGAGCATGACCTAATCTTTCTGAAGAAACCTGATCTGTTCCCTTGTCTTTAAAAGATAAGAATAACTTATATCATAGAGTGGTACTGAGGATTAAATTAAAATACTTAACCATGCACACATGGAAGAATTTTTGTATTATTTTCATAATCACTCAAAAAAATTAACTTTTATTTTTATTGTACATGTTTTGAGTATTTTGCCTGCACATGTATCTGTTCACTACATGCATGCAACATGTGTGAAGGACAAAAGAGGTTGTCAGATCCCCTGGGACCAGAGGTACAGACAGCAGTAAGACACCATGATGGTTATCAAATGAGGTCCTCTGCAAAACCAATCAGCTCTCTTAACACCAAACCACACTCCAACTCCCTGCAATCACTTTTAGTCAACATTTAATCAATGTAAGGACAAAGAACAATATGTTCTAAAAAGTAAACAAGTATTTTAGCCGGGCGGTGGTGGCACACGCCTTTAATCCCAGCACTTGGGAGGCAGAGGCAGGTGGATTTCTGAGTTCGAGGCCAGCCTGGTCTACATAGTGAGTTCCAGGACAGCCAGGGCTACACAGAGAAACCCTGTCTCAGAAAAAAAAAAAAAAACAAGTAAACAAGTATTTAGATGCTGAGCCTTAGAGTATGTCTCCCTATAGCATTTGACAAAGATGAAAGAAGCTAAGAAATGTACAATACCTTCCCCACATCACACAGCCATCTTTCCACACAAATAAGGAAACAAACACTACTCACATGAACAAAGTGCACTGACAAATAAGCCTTGTGATTTAATGAACATGAATGGCTCTGAGCCTAAATAAAAAACACTCAGGGATTCTCACTCAACAAAGAAAAACCTGCTAGAGGAGGTTGTGAAAGTGAAGTTCTATGGCACATTATCATTTAGAGTATCATTTCTCTAAATAATTCCAAGATGGGTAATCTCTAAAGTGAATTTATATGCCAAGAATGGTGGTGCAGACCTTTCATCCCAGCTCTCAGGAGAAGAGATAGGTGGATCTTACTAAGTTTGAGGTCACCCTGGTCTACACAGTGAGGTGTAGGACAGCTAGGGCTATGTGGGGGACCTTGTCTCAAAAAACAAAAACTGGGGCTGGAGAGATGGCTCAGAGGTTAGGAGCACTGTGTGCTCTTCCAGAGGTCCTGAGTTCAACTCCCAGTAATCACATGGTGGCTCATAACCATATATAGGAAGATCTGGCGCCCTCTTCTGGTCTGCGGGCATATAAGCAGGCAGAATACTGTATATATAATAAATAATATCTTTTTAAAAAAACTGTATTATAAAAATTGTAACTTGTACTTTTGAGTAAATACATGCTAATATTTTTTTAAGTATAGCAAGATTAAATATAATTTAAGAATCATGGATTACTTGACTAATAAAAACATTTCATTGTTAATAGAATTGGTCAACAGATTTTAAAAAAGAAGACTTAAGTTCTCCTAAGATTTCTGGATACACGCCAAATAGATTTAGCTCATTACTTAATAGAAGCCTCTCATTTTCAACTGATGGCACAGTAGCCACATCATTAAATCTAAAAAAATAACTATAAAAAGAAAAGTAGAATCTAACAGCATGAAGAATATTGCTTTCTAACATGAATTACTAAGTTCCCTTCATGTTCAAGTTTATTAAGTAATATAACAGAACTTAGTGATCATAATAGCATATTATTTCAAATGTTTTAAAATTTTTGTTTCATTTTTGAACAACTGTTAACACTGATTTATTGAGGCATATTACTTCAATATACCTAAATACTAACATTAAAAGAAAATAATGAGCTTCCGGTCTGGGCAGATTCCTGGCGGCAACTCTTCACCCAATCCCACAAAACCCAGAGGAAGTGGGCCTCCCAGGAGCTCTAACCTGGGCAGCATCTTAGGTAAGGAGGCAGCAATTCCCCACCCCCACTCACAAAAGGGAGTAACTGGGACCCACTGGGACCCAGGAATTCACTCCTGACCCGGAGCACTGGTTCACTTCCAGTCTGGGCCTGAAGCACTGAGCAGATCTTGGGCCCCAGCTCTAACCCAGTAGTAACACCCAGCCCACAGTTCTGAAACAACCAAGATAATAGAAAGACAGGCTCCAGTAAGAGACAGGGCAGGTGGCACTAAGGTGATCCAGATGGTGAAAGGCAACAGCAAGAACATAAGCATCAGCAACCCAGGGTACTTGGCATCTATAGAACCTAGTTCTCCACACTAGAAAGCCTGAATTCCCCATATCACCAGGAAAGCAAGATTCAGATTTAAAATCACTTCTAATGATGATGATAGGGGACTTTAAGAAGGAGATAAATAACACTCTCAAAGAATTTGAGGAGAACACAGATAAACAGGTAGAAGCCCTTAAAGAGGAAACACAAAAATCCTTGTAATCTTTAAGAATTACAAGACAGGAATCTAACAGCCAAACAGGTGAAGGAATTGAACAAAACCATCCAGGACATAAAAGCAGGAAATCACAAAGGAAGACTACCCTGGAGATAGAAAACCTAGGAAAGAAATCAGGAGTCATAGATGCAAGCATCACCAACAGAATACAAGACATAGAAGAGAGAATCTCAGGTGAAGAAGATACCATAGAAAATATTTACACAGCTGTCAAAGAAAATGCAAAATGCAAAAAGTTCTTAACACAAAACATCCAGTAAATCCAGGACACAATGAGAAGACCAAACCTAAGGATAATAGGTATAGATGAGATGAAGATTCCCAACTTAAAGGACCAATAAATAAATATCTTCAACAAAATTATAGAAGAAAACTTCCCTAAGCTAAAGAATGACAAGCCCATAAACATACAAGAAGCCTACAGAAAGCCAAATAGACTAGACAGAAAAGAAATACCTCCCGTCACATAATAATCAAAACACCAAATGACAAAACAAGAAAGAATATTAAATGCAGTAAGGGAAAAAGACAAGTAACATACAAAGGCAGACCTATCAGAATTACACCAGACTTCTCACCAGATACTATAAAAGCGAGAAGATCCTGGGCAGATGTCATACAGACCCTAAGACAACACAATGTCAGCCCAGGCTACTATACCTAGCAAAACTCTCAATTACCATAGATGGAGAAACCAAGATATTCCATGACAAAACCAAATTTATACAATATCTTGCCACAAACCCGGCATTACAAAAGATATTAGCATGAAAGCTCCAATACAAGGAGGGAAATTATACCCTAGACAGAGCAAGAAACTAATCCTTTTCCAACAAATCCAAAAGAAGATAGCCACACAAAGATAATTCCATATCTAATAACAAAAATAACAGGAAGCAACAATCACTGTTCCTTAATATCTCTTAATATCAATGGACTCAATTACCCAATAAAAAGACATAGGCTAATGGACTGAATATGTAAACAGTACCCAGCATTTTTCTGCATACAGGAAACCCACCTCAGTGACAAAGACAGATACTACCTTAGAGTAAAAGGCTGGAAAACAATTTTTCAAGCAAATGGTCCTAGGAAACAATCTGGGGTAGCCATTCTAAAACCTCCAGCCCAAGAACACAAAGGGAGGGACTCATGGCTACATCTGTATAGGTAGTCAAGTGTGGCCTTGTCAGGCATCAGTGGAAGTGGAGGGCCTTGGTACCCAACAGTTTGGATTCCCTAGTGTTGGGGAATTTGAGAGCAGGGAGGTAGGAATGGGAGGATGGTGGGAGCACACCCTCATAGAAACTCCCAGAATTATATGGATTAGATATGATAGAGACAGGCCACCAGAAGACTAGATTCCAGAATTCAAACAAAAAATATCTTGATACTAAAATTTGTTTTGAGAATTGTACATTGCAGAATACACAGCCTTGGTGTATCTACTCATCAAGCAAGCTGAGCAGACCTGCTCGAACCTCTGATGTCCTGGAATCTCAGCTGAATGCAGTGAAGACATAGACATCAGAGGCTTATCTATTTACTCTTCACCCCCCCCCCCGCCCTCTTCTAATATCTCAACGCCCATAATCAGCTCGAAGAAGTTAATGAAGAGTAGGACCCCTATTCCCTGGGTTTGGGGTCTGAGGTGGTTAATATTGGGCTGTCTTTCTAGGGAAACGCAGTGGTTTTGTTGGAACAGGGAGGAATAGCTAGGATTTATTGTATAGCCATAACCTATTGGTAGAAATCTGTATAACTGTTATTAAGCTGTGTTGTGGATAGCCCCAGCCTTGTATTTTGATCCTAGTTCCACCCTTCTGGGAGGGGCTGCAGAGGATGATTGAATCTGTACACAGACAACATCTTGTAAACCTTCTGTCCAATTAAAACCTGTAAGACTAGAGCCAGAGATTGGGCAGTAGAAGGGGAGACGAGAAAAAGGCTTAGGGGAGGAGAGAGTGAGAGGAATTCGATATAAAAGGAGGTAGAAGTAGAAGCCAGAGGCAGAAGAGAAGGGAGTCGTCAGGAGATGCAAGAGAGAAGAGAAAAGTAGAAGCAGAAGGAAGCAGGCAGAAGGAAGCCGGAGATAGAAGGAAGCCAACGACAGAGGAGTTGGAGCTTGGAGGACAAGGACGCGCAGCCTGGATAAACCACAAGTTATAAGGGATCTCATGGGGGGCGGGGGGATATTAGAATAGTGTAGTGGTAAATCTGCCCAATCCAGGCGTGCAAGTTATACCATAATTATTGAGTTGTGTTTACCTTTACTGGTCTCCTTCGGGTAGGAGATCTTACAGCCAACAAAATTTGCAGCTTAAATAATTCCTTCTACTACAAGCTGAAGTTATAATTTCTTAAATGGTACAAAATTTACTTTGATTTCAAATTTAAGGTTTTCATTGGTACGAGTTTCTTACTGATATAGAAGTGAGGTTAATATTGTTACTCTCATAGGCATTGTGCCTATATAACACATTTAGGAATACAAGGCTTAGACCCAGTCCTTCTTTAACTTTTTCAACTGATTTGAGATGGCTAGCCTGTGAGTTAAGGGCCTATAGCAAATTCACAGCTCTGAGTTTATTGTTAGGGTGTTTTCTATATTTTATTTAGAAATAGCTGAGAGGAGTTAACAGACAACAGTCCAGATTGCCTTACATGGATAGTTGGTTTTCAAAATGCCAGAAGTCCACAGAATTGACGTTACAAACATTTCTGTATTAATGTTCATTTTGATTAGAGACCTGTCTGCTCCTGACAGCTTCCCTGTCTTGGATTCTAAGAAGAAATTGAGCATCTTTGGAGTTACTCCAGTTGTGGTGAGACAAGCACTAGGCAAGAATTGTCTCTTTCATCTACAGACAAATTACTGTCCTGAAAAGGACAAACTTGTGAAATAGTCAACTGATTTTATCTGCCAAGACAGAGTAATCAGCCCTTAATAATTCTGCATCACTAGGTCTGTCAGATGATCCTGGGCCAGAAGGCTGAAGATTGGATGCTCCAACATTTTGTAGTATAGGGATTGTCCAGGTGTTCAGCGGTCTCTATAAATTGGCTAAGTTTTAGAAGCTATGCTTTGTGCTTCCCATAATTTCAGTTAATTCAGTCATTCTGGTTTCTGATGGGTTGAAGACTTATAGTCTCATAGCCAATCCCGTCTATTTACTTTGAGAGAAAAGACTTGAGAGGATGGTATTCAGCTGATATTCATTCTAAAGCCAAGAGAAAAGCCAGGTTCAGAACTAAGTCTTTTAGTTAGGAGAGATGACAGAGGTTCTGGTTAGTCAACAAAATGATGGACTGGGTATTAGGTCTATCTTGTACCTTACTGATACAAATTGGTATAGTTATGCTCTAATTGTGTTTTGAGAGAAAAGTTTTATCTTAACAGGAAGGGTGATATGTAGGAGGAGCTAAGGTAGGAGGAGTAAGGAAAGGAGGAGGAGGAGGAGAAGGAGAGGAGGAGTTAGGAGGAGAGAGAAAGAGAGAGAGAAAAACAGGAGAGAGAGAGAGGAAGGAACATGGAGGCAGATGTTCGAGTGTCTCCACCAGTCAAAGATAGTTGGTATATCTAGGTTGGGTATTAGGTTACACTTCTTATTGTATGGGCATCTTGTTATTGAGCATTACCAAATTTATAAAGCCTTTGATTAACATTTTTTTAAAAAAGTTACTAATAAAAAAAAGAAAAAGAAGAAGCAGGAGGATGAGGGGTGGGATAGGGGGTTCCTGGGTGGGAGGATGGGGAAGGGGATCACATCTGAAATGTAAATAAAATATCCAATAAAAAAAAATGAAAGAAAATAATGAATACTTGCCTAACATATGTGGGGTCCTGGTTTCATTTATAAAGCCATTTTTTAAAAAGTAGGAACAAAGATCATAGTACTTGATTCCAACAATATAAGGTAGGAAGTTCTTTTGAAACTAAAAAGTATAAAAAGAACCAATGTATCTGTAGTGGTTTGAATAAGCTTGGCCTGGGGAACAACACTATTAGGACTGTGGCCTTGTTGGGAGAAGTGTGTCACTGTGGGAGTGGGCTTTGAAGAGCTTCCTCCTAGCTGCCTGAGGATGCCAGTCTTCTCCTGTTTGCCTTCGGAACAAGATGTAGAACTCTCAGCTCCTTCTCTAGTACTATGCCTGCCCAGACACTGTCATGCTTCCTGCCATGAGGATTATGAACTGAACCTCATAAATCAGCCCCAATTAAATGTTGTCCTTATAAGAGTTGTGTTGGTCATGGTATCTCTTCATAGCAATGGAAACCCTAACCAAGACAGCACTGATAGAAATTTCACCACTCTTTCAACAGGTTAGTAATTCCTGATTCAGTGAGGGACTTGACTTTTCTCCCTCCAAGAAAGCTAGAACATGAAATCAAAACTAAACTAACTCTAAGCAATGTAAAATGCCCCTTAAAAAAAAAAATCAGTGCTAAATATCTCCTTTGAAACTCTTCAAAAGCAGTAAATTGGTCAGAACATATTACAAATAGAAGTTACTTTAAAATTAACAAATAACTAGTTCAAATAAATCTTCCAGGCAGACAGGTATGATACTCAAGACTAGTTGCAGATACTCAAAAGACTAAAGCAAAAGGATCACTTAAATCCAGAGTGTAAGGTCAGGTTGAACAAGAGCTCCCACCTCAAAACAAACAAGCAAGCCTTTCAGATAGTCCTCATTACTATAAAACCCATACATGCATTTATTAGTTAGTTAGTTAGTTAGTTAGTTATTAGCTAGATATTTATTTTCTTTAGGCCTTGCAATTAGGTGGGCAATCACTTTGTCATTTACTTAAAGCCTCGGCTCATGGCTTTTAGTTGGGGTTCTCACTTTATAGCTCAGGCTGGCCTCCAATTCACAATTCTCCTACCTAGGCCTCTGAAGTGCTGAAATGATAGGCATGAATCACTGTACCTGGCCCTGTTTCTTTATTATAGAACTCTGAACTACTTATGTGACCCTCAGGGCAATTTTCTACTGTCCCTACCCATTTTTCCTTGATGATTCACACCATTTTCCTTCCCCTAGCAAATCTCTACTTCTTTCATAAACTACAAGCACATCATCTAATAAGGCCTTTCTTATTCACTGTGCTAACCATAATGCAAAATATTTTGTTACAAGCTAAACTGTGCCCTAAAAATTCAGGTTTAAATCCTAAGCACAGCCTTCAGAACATGACTGTATAGGGTTAAAAAACATCACATATTGCCTCAGCTTCAAAAAGAGGCCTAGGACATAATCTCCTCTCATGATGGTCACAGGGAACCAACATTGCTAAGTGAGTCTCTCAGCCTCCAGAACTTGATTAAACAAGTTTCCACTGTTGAAGCTATATCCCAGTGACGCTTTACTATTCAGTTCTGGGAAAACATACTGTTTTTCTAAGTGGGTTATCAAGATCCTTTCCTCATTTATTACAGCTTCACTAAAACTATGTCTTTCATTTTACCAAGTCTTTCGTTTCTGAATCTATATATCCCAAAAATCCCAGACTTTTAGAGGGTCAATAAGTAAATCATCAATGAAATACAAAAATAAAACAAAGGAACCAATAAGTAGGCTGCTCACTGGTGTTTGCTTGTGGTTTCTCCACAAACAAGTTAATATCTGGATCAAAGTGTTCACTGAAAACTTACTTTGTCACAATGTAATGGTTTACAAAAACTAAGACAATGGGAAGACCGGGTAGAGTGATAGCTCAGCTGTTAAAGAGAACTTGCTGCTCTTCCAGAGGACTTGAGTTTGGGTCTCAGCACCCATGGTGAGCATCTCAAAACTGACTGTAATTCCAGTTCCAGGAGATCCTCTGGCCTCCATGAATACCTGAGCTCATGTATACCCACAGACACATATAATTAAAAAATAATAAAAATAGATTTAAATACTAAGCTAGTATTCAATAAAAAATAAGATCTCAATACACTTGAAAGACTATTAGAAATATAATCACTCAAGTACCTCTGCCTGTCAGCCCAGGGTCCATAATTAAAATCTGTTCCTTTACCACAAACGATATCTAGTCCCCAGCATGGAGGTAAGTCTTGTAATTTGCAATCTTCACTGCTTATTTCTCCTTCTATACTCTCTTCTGTTTCTTCTGGAACAAGTCCTATATTCCAGGATATATAAAGGCAATTAGTTAAAATCATCATATATTAGTAGTTCAAATGTTTTAGTCTCAAAAACCTTACACTTTAAGTCCCAGAGAGGTTTTTTTTGTTTTGTTTGTATGTTATGTATCAAATGTATTATGTTCGAATTAAAATTTCATGATTTTAAAAGGTTTTATATAAACAATAAACTTGCTATTTACCTATTAAAAAGAATAACTTTAGTAATAAAAGTGTGTATAAATAAAAATTAAAATTAAATGAAGTTTCATTTTAAGAAAAAAAAAAAAAAAACCCAAAACTGTATTTTCCACAACAATTCAGTTAAACATGTTTGTAAAGCTCTTTATATCAATAGGTCAATATGTAGCCAAAAAGAAAACAGGCAGGTTGTCACAGATGCTTCTGCACTTATCTACTGTTAAAAGGATGTGAAGCCATCTGACCTCACATGGAGACAGAAAAGGAAGAGACATTTCAATAGCCTTTTCATATATATAAAGTTGGATAATATTCTCTGATACTAGGGCAAAATTCAACCAGAGGAACTTTCAAAAGATTACAGTGTAGACCATGAAACCCATTACTCATTTTTTTTTTCAAACTCTCTCACGTTAAAAATCTTCTGCTGATTCTTGTATTCTGAATGAATCTTTTATCCACGCATGACTCTGTAATCTTATATACTGGTCATTTGAAAAACAGTGGTTCATGAGTTATGTTCATTTTTATAAACATTGGCAAACCTGTTAAACTTTTCCTGAAACCACATGCTAAGATCACTAACAATTTCATTAGAAAAGCTATTAATATTGAGATGCTGTCAGACAGCACGCAAGTTTCCAAAATTCCAACTTTCACATGAAAATCTACATGGTTTGTCTTAAATTATTTTTCCAAGTAAAATTAGCATTCCATGAAAAAAAGCAAACAGGCATATGAATCAATCAAGTGGATGCTTTTTCTGAACTCACTGGAGCTTACAGCACAATGTCCCACGTGCACTTCCTTCCCAATTTATCATACAAAGTATACTCTACTTATGGCTCAGTAGGCGATAAAAACTGATAATCTTTATGGCTTCATCTAGGAATTCTTTTGAGACTTGCATTTTCTGTTGAACTGCCTACACATGACACTACTTGTGGCACCACTGCTTTCTGCAATGTCATGATAAAAAGGCAAGTAAATACTGGTCCTATACTGAAAATATAAGGTTTGTGACCACACAAACCCCTTGATGGCAAAAAGAACAGAAGCATGATAAAAGAGCTGAAACAATCCAATATTAGGTACTTTTCTCAAATGGAAGCCATCTATCAAACACTGAAAGGAGCTAGGTCTCAATTTTTAAGTTTTAAAATTCAAGTGTAACAATTGTGATTTTCTCCTCTAAGCTAAAACAAACTACCACACTCCCTAAGGGTTTTCTTTAGAGTTCCTGCATTACTTTTTGAGGTATCTGTAGAAATAAATTAGTTTATAAAATAGTAATATAATAACTCAACTCTTAAGATATGACATCTTTTTTTTTTTTTAAAGAAATTTGACACTCTTCAGTCAAATTTACAACTTACTGATGCTAACTTTCAGATGATTTCAAATATGTAGGCAACAGTACTTCATAGAAGAAACAGAACCGTTCCTATAAGACATTTTCAAAGAGGACATACCTGGCTCATCCATGTAATAATAGATGTCGACATCATTTGACTGCATCACCACAAAACCTTCTCCATTAGTCTTGGGGGTCTATGGGAACAAGTGTGAGGCACACAAAATACATCTTAGACTACAAAATGCTCTGCAGTCTAGCAGACAGTAAGTAAGAGTGAAGAGAAAGAGGGGGAAAAAACTATAAAGAACATAACAGGTTCTATCTTAAAAAGAAAGAACATCTTCACACAGACAAACACTGTAACAAGTTACTCTAATTGTATTTTACATCAGGTTAAATGATAAAATGACTCTGAAACTTTATTGGTAAATTAGTTTAGGAAGAAAACGACTGGCTTATAGACTTCCACTTTAAGTTTGGAATAAAATAAATTTATTTAAAATAATCAAATTCTGCTTTTATGACAAAATTTAAGTGATTTATATTAATATCATTATAATCCTAAGTAATATTTAATCAACCAGCACAATGTAGTGTAATCATTCAGAAACAAAAGAACTGTCATTTTTATCTGTAACAATTTACTTTTTCTCTTAAGAGTATTTTCACTGATTAACAAAATAAATGTAAAGCAATTACCCTGAACTTAAAATTTGACACGAATGCTTCTCTATCATAACTTTCCTTCTCTCAAACTTTAGAGTTAACATGGTATTGTTAGCATGGTATTGTCTTCTACATTGAAACCTTCATCTCTCAATCATTAAATAACAGCATATGAATGCAATAGTTTTCTTGTAAATACCACAAAATAAAGGTACAATAAAGCCACAAGAGTTAAGCCAATCTGGTGGGGTTTTGTTTGTTTTGCTTTGTTTTTAAATATAATTCCAGGTAGCCTAAGGCCTGAGAACACTAGCCACATCTGACCTTGAACTCCTTACCCTCCTACCTCTTTCTCCTATGTGCTGAAAT